>JAVQMG010000087.1:9540000-10195000 GCA_032878915.1 Castanopsis chinensis | reverse complement strand
CTTCTATCCCTCGTGATGGTAGGACTCTCTCTTCTGGTCTTGGCCTTGGCTGCTGATTAAATGGAAGACATCCTTTTAGAGGCGCCATCTTTCTTAAGAAAAAACGAGACTTTCCTGGGTCCTCTGGGGGAAAACTAGTGGCTGCCTGAAAATATGATAATTGGGCGGCTTTTGGGACCGGATTTGCCAACACGGTAAACTTTCGTCTTCACGGGTAAGCATATCATCTCTTGAGTGGTAGATCCTCAACCGCTTGATAGTGGGTAAGACTATAGGATCAATCTTCCGCTAATGCTAACATCTCTTATCTCATTTTTCATTTACCGCTTCGGGAAAGTGTATAACCTGCCCGTGCTCATCCGCATTTCACAAGCAATTGATGAGTGGCTTTTGCTCTTTGGCCTTCTGTTTATTGATCTTTTCCTGCCTGCGAATCCCCTTCTTCCTTTAATGAAATAGATCGGTCTTCCCGCTTAATTAGTACAAGATTCCCGTCCTCGCTTCTTCCGTGGGTGGGTATAGCGCTTTCCTTCCTCTAGTTCGAGAGTTGCAGAGCAAGAAAGGGGCTTCCATTAGCATTAGTAGTTGTAGTTGGCACTCATCCCGCTCTTGCTTCCTCGAGCATCGATGAAGCAAGGAGTTCATCGATTGAAGTATTTAAGTATGAGTGAAGTTCCTGTTCTGTTTCGTATCAAGTAGGGATCCTCTGTTTAGCTCATCGATGGCTTTAATCGGTCGAGCTGTCATCCGGGATATGCCCCTAGTTTGGTGAATCTCTCCCGTGCGTCTTCGCTAGGGCAGAGCGCTCATTCCTTTTTTGAAAGACTTCCCGGGGAATCTCTCGCTCGTATAGCCAACAAGATTGACTAGACTACACTCGGACCTCGACAACACTTCCATCTGCACTCCAAACAACCTCAATCAAGACAACAGAAAGCAAACCCTCTATTCGAAAAAGATTACTAAATCAAGGAAGAGGAACATCGTACTCGTTAACCAATAGAAATGGTGTATTATACAAGGGCAGTGCCAGACTCAAGAAGATTGCCCCGATCATTATCGACATGGATACCGCTCCTTGATGGGACCTGATCTCTAAAGGGTCGAAATGTTAGGATGGTATATTAGGGTGAAAGTCTTTAAGGTTGCTAATAAGATTGGGAACGCCGTTTTCACAAAATAGGCAAGGCATAGGCAGTCCCAACTGCACATTTGAATGTGGTGGGCAAGGCTGAGGACGTAGGAGATTCAGATGATTTACCGAACAACAGATCTAATTATTAAAAAGAAGTATATGGGGTACAAGGCTCCACCAAATCCCAAGATTAGGCATAAAAAGAGTACAAACCTGATGTCGGTGATATAGGAGTAGTTGATCGCATCGAGTAGAGAAAAGGATGGAATTCGAGAGGACCGAGGATCTTGTAACCCTATAATACGATCCGGAGATTGAATAAAGGTTGCCTTAGATGGGAAATACTATGCATCATAAAAGGTGTGAAAAAAGCGGAATACTTTGGTTCGGCAATCTCTTACTATCAATCTTAAGAGGAGTCCTGCTTTCTTTTGCAATCCAATTCAATACCCCAAAACCACATAAACTAGAAGTTCCACTATCCGTTCTAGCACGAGCACGATCGAGCTTCTCTTGCCATGAAAGACGCACACACGATTTCTTGTCACTAAATATTTGGAATGTGGGAATCATAACACAAATATCTCCTTGATTGTGACTCTTTATATCACTCTCAAAAGGAAGAGGTGATACCTCTTAGGATATACCTTTCGGTTTTGTACCGACAACAACAGAGTGGGATTGCGGAAAAAGGAATCAATCAGACGTTATTACTAGCGGCTCCTTTTTGCGCTGATGAGGCGCGTGGGCCACGTCTTTGGAATGGAGGTTTCCCCCCCTCCACTCCATACATATAGCCCGGCTCAATTCCTCGTCCAGTTAGCGTTGTCTCTTGCTTGTTCCTTCCGGGACGAGAGGACTGGGGATGAAAGAATCCATATTTTATACTTATAAACAAACAAGATCGGGTGGGACAATGACTGGCCTTTAGTTCATTCGATCAATGACGAGCAGAGGAAGCGTAAGCTCCCAAACCTTTCCTTTTCTGATGATCACTGTGATGAACGAACATCGGTGCAGGCTCAAGTAGTTCAGTAAATTTCGTATCCGGGTGTCAGTATGAAAGATGGAAAAAATCCTCGTGGTGAGGAGGCAGCTTAGTCTCTGTAGTTCATCTATCTCTTTTGGCACAGAACTGTAAATCTTTCTTTCTCTGCTTAGACCCAAACCAGTCAGCTACTGGAGAGAGGCAGGATGAATCAACACCTCCTACTGATGGGGATCTACTAACCAATGCAACCGGGAAACCTTCTCTCAAAAGCTCTGAACTGGCATCCGAAGCTAGGAGGGAATGGCGGTACTCTGCCTTGTATTGCCCTTACTTAGTCTTCCAAGTCAAGGTCCACAACTGACAGCTTTCGTTGGCCGTCCAAAAGCCAAAAGGAGAAAGCGAAATCAACTTCAAGCTATGGGTGAGGTTGTCGAATAAGATCCTGCTAAATTGGCTAAGCGAACCATACTTCGGATATCGCTCGGAGCAAGGCCAGTCGCTGGATTAAGACTAAGAAACCGACCATTCCTTATCAAAAGGCCCAGCAAGAGACGTCACTACGTACCTCGGCCTCAGGATGAACTCCGGTGTTGAGGCCCGAAGACTGGAAATTCAACCCAACCTAAGCTAATAACAAAGTAGATTTTCAACACTCTAAGTCAACTCAAGTAATAACAACAAAGAAAGATTGAATAAAAAAATAAGACAAAGGAGAACAGAATGCCAGACGAGTAGAAAAGCCAGAGAAAGCCTAAGCCAAAATGTTGAATAGTAGGAGACGGGTATACCGTCAGGAAACTTTGAGTTGTCCCTCCGTAAGTAAGTTGTTCAGTCTTTCCTTCTTATGCAACACGGCTAGAGCAGCTGTGGCCGAACCCTTGTCAAATTCAAAGGAAACCACTTCTCTATATTAATCACACTTGTATGACCGACCGGTAGGCAAGATCTACGAAGTTCTATCGGCAATCCGGTTGTATGTAGGTGGGCCGACCCCAGTGAAGGCTTCCAGCCAAAGGAAGGAATTGGACGACAGGGGAAAACGAGGTTAGACCCCGACGTCCCAATGTGTATTTTTATTCTTCGTTGTTCACAGCTTGACTCTCATTTCTGGAGCGGAAGTCACACAAGCTAAGGCTGTCGGTGGTGGTCTGGAGAAAAAAAAACGCTACACCACCAGAATATGATAAGATAAAGTCAAGCTAGCCGACTAAGACAGTATGCTACAGCTAACAGCAAAGGAAAAGGCTCAAAAAACGAAAAGTAAAGAAGTTGATCACAGGCAGGCAGCCACAGAGCTTTAGGAAGCAAGTCTAGAGACTCGAGAAGGCGGACGAGTACATCCAGAGAATAACTGAAACGAAAAAAGACGGGATAACGCTGGCAGTAAGAAAGCAGGCCATAGTGGCTATTACGAGTAAGGTAGTCCCCAGCCATTGAGATGCCGGCGCCGACTGATCGATGAAAATAACGCCAGCCTGTTAACAGATAAGAGGACTAATACTTCGAATGCAATAAAAGAGCTTGATTGAGATAGTGAGTCCATTGTTGGGAGACTCGATGAGAAGACTCATCCCTCTCTTCCTCTCCCTGGCCAGAGTGGGGGTGGAAGGAAGGCAGAGGCCATTGCAGCTACAGAGGCCGCTAAGGAAATGCTATGGATGAAGAGATTTCTCCTAGAGCTGGGTGTAAGGCAAGATGAGTATGTAGTGTTCTGTGATAGTCAGAGTGCTATGGACTTGAGCAAGAATGCTACTTACCATTCCCGCACGAAGCACATAGATGTGAGGTACCGCGGGCTAAGTTATTATGTAGTTGACAAGCAATCCAATCTATCTTAAAGTGCATCTTACAACCGAATCTCCGATGCGGCCTTTCCCCTGTTGTTTATGTGAAACAAGGCATCAGTAGGGACGAGCGTAACGGCTTCTCGTCTTGTAGTTCCAGGAAGCTAGGCAGCTATCGAAGAGCGTAGGAGAGAGAGCAAATAATCTTGCAATTCTCTTTTCCACATCGGATAAGCGCAGCGGATATATATATATCGGTTTCCGCTGCCGCTCTTTGAGGATAAAGAGTGAGAAGGCTAGCGTAACGTCTTGGTTGTTCCTCTTCATTCTCTCCTTTAGGTTTGAATTTCTTACTGTGCTTTTAGTGTAATAAGGACTCGAAGCTTCGCTGCTTTTTACTTTTCTCTTTCTCCTGTAGGGTTAGAGGAAGTAAGGTTAGAGCAAGCAAGGAAAGAATGGATTATCTTACTACGCGGTCGTAGCTAGGCGAATGGGGCTTTCCCCCAAGCTAGGAGATATAACTACTTCCCTTTATGACTCCCCATGATCTTCCTTAATGCGCTGGTAGTTGAATAATTTGTTTTTATCTTTCTCTTTCGTCGAGTGTTCAATCCTGCTCCAAGCTGAGCTTAGCTCCGAAGTTTGGCATTCGTGAGGACACGACACCGTCCCAGTTATCTGGATCGGGCATTCCTTCAACAATAGAGTTACTGGTCCCAGTTCCTCCCTCGCCTACAGGAGTTATGGATCAATAGAGGCAGGTCGGTCTCCTCCATCAAGGATGCTTGCATGCGCGTCTGCTGTTTATGTTCGTTCTTTACCTGTTATAGGCTCTGAAATCGACGTTTTTGCTGCCAATAAGGGGGGAGACCCTCTCTGCCCCCAACTCCATTTTCGCAGTATAGACGCCATTTCATAGATCTTTCGATTGAGCCCATCCCGAGATGAACATGTTCGAAGGCGGGTCGGTGTACTCAAGTGGATCAACTGGAGAAGGAAGTAACACAAGACTCATATTCATATGAAGAAGCGTCGGATGAACTGCTTGGGATTGCCTCAAGAGAGGAATTCATGGGCTAGGCTTGCAGGCGCGTCTTCTTATGTTTGCTACAATGCATGTTTTAGGCCTTGAAAGAGACCTTTTGGTGTGCCAATGGATGATTTGATCTGAAGTAATCTCACATTGATTTCTCACTATAGACATGTAGTCAACTGATCTACGAGCACCCTTGCCCGCATGAACTTCTTGTTCATTTCATAAGAAGCTGTTGGTGACTAAGCGATTGGCAGATGATGATCGAGAGAGAAGCGATTGACTGTCTGAGGAATGATGACTTGGCTAAGGGTGTAGGCGTGAAGGCAAGCTTCCTATGTTTAGAGGTCTTTAGTTGATTTGCCCATTTTTCTACGTTTTTTGGCATGTCATTATGATGATAAGAGGGGGTGATGAAAGATCTTGTCAAATGATAAAGGAAAATGGCCTGATAATCGACATTCCTCCATTGCAAGATCACGTCTTTCTGTCTCACTCAATCCAACGGAAGGACGAATTCGAAACGAAAGAGGAAAGGGTGAAAGAGGAAGAAGGCCCTCGCAGATGAGGCGGATAGGCGGAGGAGAAAAAGGGCTACTAGTGGGATCGAGTAGCAGCACATCTTGCAGCACATTATTTGAACATTATGTGTTGTTTTATGTGCTGTTCGAGCTTTCTACCCAAACCTTTTGTTGAGCTGATTCGAGTCCTTTACATTCTCATCCTCAACTTCCACCATGGGGCTATGTCATCAAGATGCAATTTAAGGCCATGTTCTTTACTGATTGATCTCTCTTCGATGCTTGATGGTTACACCATCTTACGAGCCTGAATCACATGCCTTATCTGGGCCTCTAGAACCCGCATTTTCTTCATTGGATTCAAGTCTTGCATGAGCCAGCAGCTCACAACCATGGAAGGGAAGAGGGGCGCTTCCCTTCAAGGTTGGATTATCTGATCCGAGGAACAAAACCAAATGGAATTGTTGATCAGATCATGAAGGCCTCACTCGAAACATTGAATGGAAGGCCATCTTTCTATAGCCAGCCAAAAGCCTCGTTCTTGGCATTTCAACGATCACCTGATTGGCCTCGAGAACGTCGATTTCGTATTAGTAAACCTCGCATTTAAGCACACTTCCTCTCATAATCGTAGCCGTCTAGCTAGCCTTCCCGCTTCCTTGACACTTTGATTTGAAAGCACATTTGGCTTTGTTGGATTCGCTGTCCTGCGTACCCAAACCAGTGAACCGTCAAAGTCTAGAGAAAGGAGCTTCTACCTCTCTTGCTTGGGCGCCAGCCTATCCTTCTCATAAGACCGACCCATAATTTCATGTTTTTGCATTTATCTGCCGTTGTTCTTGATTGATTTTCTTAAGTGCGCAACATAGGACGTAAACCCTAGCTTTTCCTAAGTCACCCTATAGGCAAGGAAGGGAACCAAGCAAGGAAGCCAGAAAGGGGGCAATGACCGCTGCTGTTGACGCTGCAGGAGCTTCCAACTAGCAAGGAAAGGAAGGATTTTGTCTTAAATAGATTCTCCAACAGGTGAGTTTCATCTGAACGATCAAACTTTAAGAAAGTTGGTGTTTTTGGCTTCCAATCGATCTTTTAGCAATCCACTGCATCTTTGGCAGAGGTAACCAGGTCAACCAGCTGGAGTTTCTGTCCATTCAAAGTAAAATCACCACCTCTTCCTGTAACGAAGGTGCCTTCATTTTCTATTCCAGTAGGGCTGTTTGAAGTCTTAGATTCTGCTTTTTCGGGTGGTTGTTCCTAGGCCGGGTTTAAGCCCCGATAGCGAGTTTGATTAAACTATTGGGAGGGAGCTCAAGGGGTCAAACGAAAGAAGTTGATAAAGGAAAATGGCAATTTACTCGATATTCGTTCCATCTTCTAGGGCTGACTTGGGATTGAATCCAAAACCAAAGGAATCGAAGCAAACCGCGAAATCCCAAAAAGGGGGAAAGTCACTCGCATTGCCAAAGTAAACTCCAGTTGGAAAGCCAGGATTAGAAGCAGTTCCAACACCAGCTTTGGGTCAACAAGACAAGCCAAGACCCGTACGCCAGGTTGTTGTCTCAGATTCATTCTGCAGATGCGGGATGGGAACACCTTTAACTTAACTGAATTGAGAAGTTGTTGAAACAGAAGTTCAAATGATTGAACGAAAACATTGATTTTACTTTAGAACTCCTTCTTTCTAGCACTCTCAAGCTGAGGTAGCTAGAAGCTTTGAATGGCTCCTGCCTAGCTTCCTTCCAGTGATTAGAGTCTTCTCTTCCCTACTTGCCGGTTCTCCCTTCTCTAAGAAGCCATAGGACTGTGCTATGAGGGAGGCACCCTTTCTTCTAATGCTTCCGATTGGTAATTCCTTACTCTATCTCTTCTAGTATCGGTTTAAGGCCTTCTTTACCTCAATAAAAGTTCCTGCCTCTCTTCCTTCCTCAAGTTTTCTTTTCATTCCTTCCTTTCAATCTTCCTCCTTGCCTCTAGTACTGTAATATGAGGGATAGCTCTAAGAGGAAGAAGTCTAAGTCCTATTACATCTATAAGATAGATAGAGAGGTAAAGTCCTTACTCTATTCCTTCGGAATAGCGGGATGAGAGAGAACTACTTCTTCAATCAACTGTAAGCAGATAGAAGTAGAACTCTCATAACTCTAAGTCCCCATCCCCCGCCTTTCTCTCTAGGTAAGGAACTTAACTGACTGCATCTACTCCTTTTCTATTGCCTCCTTAAGCGTATCAAATGGAAGGGCTTTACGCAGGGAATTAGGGAAGCGGCTAAAGATACGTTACATTAACTCACTTGAGGAGACAGGTAAAGCCATACGCCAGTGAGCTAATGAGGCTCTTAAAGGGAATTCTCGTCTCATTAGAGGAGAATATCGCGCCGAGGAAATTCATACCTACGTTCGTGACCCATAGCCATGGGGCACTTCACTCCCTTCTTGGAACCCTTCCACTCAGTCTTACTGTCGCGAAATGAAGCTTGAAGTCAGAAATACAAGACTATATTCCGAAAAAGGAAGAAGGCACATCGTCTAACTAGTCTGATCTACCAGCTAGAAATAGGGCAAATGAAAAAGCGGCAGCCCTTATGGATTGAGCTAACAGAGAGCATTGCAGTCAAACAGGAAAGAGGAAAGAAAAAGAAGTGACTTACGAGAATACAGAATACTAGAGCGACTCTATCCATCAAGCGAAGAGAAAGGAGCACACAAGAAGAGTTAATCAAAGGAATTTGCCCTTTCATCCGGATTTCCCTTCTGAGATTGGTTTTCCCTCCCTGACTCTGGGCTGGATCGAGATCTTGGTCCATGGGCCCATTCTCAATTAGTCTTCCTGGACTTTTTTTCTTACCCACCCGAAACACCCCTGCTAGCATAAAAACAAGAAAGTTCGGGCAGCGAGTCACATGTTGGAATGTCAGGATGTGGAATTTTGTTATTGAGATTAGATTAGTGATTAGTCACACCTACCGTCACCTATATTGGTCAGGTTAAGCAGCTGACTTCGCCCCAAGAGACTAGGAGAGTTGCATGCGATCATGTGATCAATTGTAAACAAGCTCTTGTACACCCATCTTCAAAGCCCGTCCCAACCCACTTCTCGGAGGTAAAACCAACGGAGGACTTCACCTTTCTCTTTTAAAGAATGGCCTTTACAGCGCCCTATGTCGATTCCCACTTTCACTCTTTTGCCTCGAGACTGGAGCTGGTCTTCCGTCTACGATGGAATGATTATACTCGAGTAAGCAGTTCTCAATGGGCTTAGCCAAGTTCTCGCCGTTCAGCAGTGGAATATTCCCATGATATAGTCGCTCAGTCATTTTTTCATTCCTTTCTGGAGTCCAGGATATCGGAAATAACCTCTATAAAGAGTAGCCTCCACCGATGAAAGGCCAGTCATGTAATTCAAAATCCATTGAGAAAGAAAAAGCCCAAGTATTCACTTACTACCTAATTCCGAATTTCAACCGAACTGCTGGCACCCGTTTTCCAAGCTCTTGCTTTTAGGGCAGATAGATGGTCTGAATTTGACATGACACGGTCCCTCCGAAGAGTATGATCTTTGGCTTGCAGCTCTCCCATCTCATTAGGGACAAAACCCACCGCACGAATGGAAAAAGCTATTCACACTGCTTCGGAATCTGACTCTTCACAGGTGGTGCTACTAAAGGGGAAATCCTCTTGAAAAGGTCCGGATCAAATCCACGACTTGCCTGAAGCATATAGCTTTTCATTCGAATATGGGACACCAACTGTGATGGAAGGTTCCTCGGATGATTGCTTCTATCGACTGTCCTTCTCCATGTTGACTGGGGAAGCCTCGCAATGTGCAACCTGACTTTGCTCAGCTAGTGCTACTCTTTCTTTTGGCCTGATCTCGTAAAGAAAGGAAGGCTCATGAATGACCAATCCCGGGAGGAAGAACATGATTCTGCTTCTGTCTGGTTAGGCCATTAAGGTCTCACTACTGACTATGTTCATCTTTGTATCCCCAAGGAAATCCCATCCATTGAGATAGCAGGTTGGATCATCATCAAACACAGGAATGGGTGCTCAATCAATGGAATGTTTGCTTTTATCTGTCTCTTGCACGACCACTACCTGAGATTGAGGTCGAAACAAGAAACTGTATCCAAGTCCAGCACAGAAGAAGCCGAGTACCGTGCCATGTCTTCTGTTGAGTCATTTTTTTTTCTTTGCTTATAGCTTTAGAAGAGTAGTCGCACAGTGAAGTCAAGCGTTAGCAACGTCTTGCCCAAGTGAAAGAAAGACAGGAAGTATATCAGTGATTGAATCCCCGCCTCTACCTCTGTTCGTTCCAAATGTCTCCCCTTCTCTCCAGTCTTTTATGTTTATCATCCCGCCTATCTGGATGAGTATGCCCTCCATACAGACATAGAGAGCTTGCTAGTTTAGAATGAGTGCTTCTATCGGCTTTTCTGAGTTCCGCTTGTGGACTCTCTGTGACTGTCTATTTCGTGACCCGACCAATTGACTCCCGCTCCTGCTATCCCTGCTTCTGTCCTCGCGGAATCTCGATATCGATCTCAATCAACAGGCTCTGGTTCAACTGTCTCCACCTCCGCTACCTAAACTCAATCAAATACAATTGTGGGTGATACTTCAACCGGAACTGGGCCTTACGTGCCACACCAACCCTCCACCTTTACCTATGCCTTCGCATCTAATGCTTTTTTACGATCAACCACCCCCCTTTCCTTTAAAAAGAGTACTTATACCCCGGTCCACTGGATTGTACTGGGAAAGATATCCAACGGGCTATGGATTTGGATCCGAACGACTTCCCCAGAATTTCTTTCTCAAAAGCCATAGCCTCTTATCCTTCACCCTTACCCTCGCCCCTAACTTCAATAAAAAAGAGCTAGGCGTCGAGTTTCATGTAACTTTAGATTTCGCTTCGCCTTCCCAGTCGCCCTTCGTTCCTAACCCGGCAGCACCAAGTTGTCTGGATCATCTAATCGCCGAGTTGAACTATCGACCACTCACCCATTAAGCCATTCGCGCCAGTAACGAGGTCCTAAATAGTAAGGTCTAAGGGATATCGAAGATCCTCTGAATTAGTTGACACATGTGACGAATTCTTCCCTACCAGACGCCGAAGCAGAAGAAACTTTTAATAAAAACTTGTGAGCTATTACCACTATCTGATAATCAAATGGTGATTCCGCCTATCTCTTTTACAAATATTGCTTTTTCAACATTGTTACCAATCTATTGCTAACACAGGTATAAAAAGCCTTAACTACCCGTTCATGCCATGTTTGGAGTTTCTACGCACGAATCATAAGTTCTTTGGTTCGTAACGATCAAAATGAACCATCCACAAGATAGAGATAGTACTTAATTAATGCCATGCAAACTATAATGTACGAGTTGATTCCCAGATCAGAAATTCTTTGATTGGGTCCACAAGCCAAATCGAACGCTTACTTTCTCAACCAACCTAATTCGGGCTTACATTCCCATGAAGAAGTTAAGTTATATGATAGAGAGAATGGAACGCCAAATTCATACATCTATTCACTTTTTCTTTCTGCTTACTCATTGATGTAATAGAGAGAGAGGGAATTGTCACACATTTATGGTAACTCACCGCTTCATCCGTGTACAAACCATTAAGCCGACCATGGTAATTTGTCCCTTCCATCGATTTTTCAATGCCTAGCACCTACCAAACGCCTACTCAAAACTAAGAAAGAAGGGGAAGGATGGAAGAGTAATAGCAGCATTCCAGCCAGCATACCTTTTTCCGAGCCAAGAATTTGTACATCCTTGAGTTGCCAACCATTCATAGGTTTTTCCTCGTTTTTGGATAGCCAAAAAAAAAGCCGAAGATCGGTAATCAATGCCAGGTGAAGCTGGAACCTGAAGGGCTATTGGCACTTGGTGTGATTCTGTACATGATAACATTCGTGACCATTCTATTCTTTTATGCAAGAAAAAGAAAAAGAAGACTTCTATATTCTTGTTTAGTTATCCAATTATTGGATATTTTTTTCTAATATTGAGGTCTCTATTTTGTATTATCAAATTTTAAATGAGGAACCTGATTGTATGAAATATTATCCATGTTGCGCATTCTGCTTTTAAAATATGCTCCTAATTATGCGAACGAGACAAACATTCCAGTAGAAGTATGGAGATATTGCTTACTAACTATTAGGCCTGGGGTAACAAGGATTAATGCTGAGGTAACAAGTATGGACATATATATTTATTACTTTTTTTTAATAAGAATTAATGCTGGGTTCTACTAATTGCTTTCTGGATTGATGAATTGGTTTGTGTAAACTTGGTGTCAGACATATTATTTACATGGGACGACTTGCAAGCGAAATTAAACAGCATTGGCATTTTGTTCTGTACTCTCTTTTGTGTATGTATTGGAAACTATGAACCGCGCTGGCATTTTGGATAGAAATTCTATTTAGCTAGTTTTGGCACTATTTGTTTGACACATGATGCATGTTGAACGGGAGAGAGAATGGTCTTTGTTGCTATGTTGATCAGAAGACGTGTATAAAATCTTACAGCACTCCTATCCAATTTTTTGTGGACAAATTTTTTTTCAACCCACTACTTGGCAATTCAAATGACCATTCACACATGTTTTCTTAGTCAGATGACCTATTTAATAATCATATGATTCATTTTAATGACTTAAAGGGTCATGTTATTTAGTATACATGTATAATCATCTGTGTGGCCTTGTCATGGGCTGGAGGAGATTCCTTGAAACCAGTTTAGAGGAAAACTGTTCTTTTCAATAGAAGAGCCTGGGTGGCAGATATCTAAATTATTTTTTGTTAGCTTGTTGGCTTAAGCTTCTCTATTCATAAAATTTAGAACATTCTGTTTATAAAGCTTAATTTTCCAATTTGGTACAAAATCTGTCCAATTGGAGAGTGTTATTTCTGATTGACTGATTGTTTCTGATTGAACTTACTTTTTGGAAAAACAGTGTTAATCCAAAATGTTTTCTGAGTTTAATCCCCCTCTCAATTCTGTTTAAAACATTTTGTCAAATACAAATGATACGGGATCCCAGCGACAACTTGAGATGGTGGGAGTTCCAGAGGAGCATTTGTCTGGTCGTGCATTTCATATGTATCATCTGACATCACCTGATCAAACGTAACAATGAACATCCTCAGCTTTATCTCTCTTGTTTTCTGGCTTGTACTCTTTTACTGTTTCAGCTAATATGCTTGGAGTAATTTGGTTTAATTTTTATTTTTGAGAGTCAATTTGGTTTAATTCTTTTTCCTGCAGAGTTTCCTTCGAGTTTCAACATAGCGTTTGTGGTAGATCAATATATGCAGAGGGCACCATTGATGCTGTAATATTCCTTGCCAAGAAGGTGCTAATGCTTTCCTCTCTTTATTTCTATTACAATTTTTTTAAGAAAATATTTATGTTATGTTATAATGTTTTATATTGATGTAGACCCTGTTGTAATCTAACTCTAATAGAAGTTATAACTGCTGTACCTTTACCTTTTTTGCTTTTTTTTAGGCAATATCTCATTGATCAAAGATAATATGAATATCATTTTTAGAAAATATTTACTTTTCTCAAAATTATATAAGAACATGTTTAGTGGTAAGAAGAATATTAATGAATCTCTGATTATGATTGTTGTGTTTCTCCAGAGTCCGTTCAACCATGCTCTCATTTTCACTGTTTGATTGTGCAAATATTGTGTAATTGCAGGTTCAATCAAAGGCAGACAAGCTGATATACAATATGATTGGTCCTAAGGGAGGGTAACATGCGATGAAGTTGGATCGTTCAGATTTGTATTAGTATTTTACTTAGCTAAAGATTATTGGGATCTTGGTTAGGTAGCATGGGGGTGGCAATTTTGGATTCATAGACTTGTGCCTAACCATTTTCTTGTTTTATCTTAGGACTATGCGATTAATTGTGGCAATGGTAGTTTGGATTGGTGGGATATACTAAAATGTCCAGATATGAACCTCTATTGAACACAATGATTGCATGCAAAGAATCATATACCTAATTAAGGTTTTATTTGGCAGGGAGGATTGAGAAGTGAAATAAGAGAACATGTAAAAAGAGATTAATGTTATCTATTATAGGTGTTTGATAGGAGGTATAAAAATGTGGGGTACAAGAAAAGAAGAAGAATCGTGTATTAAACTACCATTATATTTTGTATTAAATTTTTTTCAATAAATTAAATCATAAAATTGTCAAATCACTTATGTAAGATTTTTTTCTATGATCTTTCTCTTATTTAAGGAAGATTAAAAATGGTGGGCTTAGGAAGAAAATAATATATATATATATATATATATATTATATTTTTGGAAAAAGGAAAATTAGATGCATATCAAATCCTCATCTCATCTTTCTCTATTATCACTTTTCACCCGACCAAAAGCACTCTAGGTGTTAGCCTTAACATTGTCCAGTACCGCACAATTCATATCTCTCTGCCCATTACCATGACATTAGTGAATGACTAATAAAAATATTCCTAAATGAAAGTCTTGTGTTGTATTATTTTATTTGAATTAGAACTTACCAATCTCTTCATCTACTATCATTAGACGAAGGAAAGATGCAATTGATTTTCTTAAAAGCTCCTTCGGGTGATTAGATGTTTGATAGAGAAAATATTGGTAACAGGATTGTTTCTGACTTCACAAACAATTCTGCTTTTTGTTGGACAAGAGTGATAAAAAAAAAAAAAAAAAGGGGGGGGGGGGGGGGGGGGGAAAATGGAGGAGATGGTCAACAAGGGATTCTTGATGGCATTAAATCAAAGAGAAAATTTGCAACTTTTTTGTACCACAACTTTTTATACGTAGATTGAAAGTGGTGGGGGAAAAAATAATAAGCCTATGTGATGGTCTTGTGATATCGAAATGGTGACAAAAGTTAGAGCACAAAAGTTGTGGTTTTAAAATAACTTATTTTTGTATTATTTATTTATTGGTATGATAGAATTTTAACCTATGAGATTTATTTCATGGTGAGGTACTCTTATCATCATATTAAGATATTAATTAATTTTTGGTGATCACAATTTAAACCTTATATCTCTTATTTAAGAGATTTTACTTACCCGGAACTCTTTTTTTTGGTAAAAGAAAAAAAGGGCTTAGTCAACCCCGGGCAAGGCACTGTAGTTAAAGCCCATTCTTTTTGGATGTCTTCAATCCTTATGGAATTCTATCAACAAAGAATTGCTAACAACAAAACTTAAATCTAGATGGATTAGATGGAGTGACTGAGCCTTACCAACTGAACCATCACTAAGAACTCATTTCAAACAAGATGATGCGTCTTTTTGTCCACTCTTGTTACATAAACCAACTCCTGTTTGTTTGTTCTATACTAAAAAGAAAAGGAAAATATTAACAAGCATCGAACGGTGCTTGTTAATGCTTCTTTTTATGGGTCTTACTTAAAAAAAGTGACACAAATTGTAAAAAAAATTACTTAAACAAAAGAGGGGTGTTACGTCCATAACAATTTTACAATATTTTCACAACAAATCATAGGTGGTTAGTTATTATTGGTTCAAATTTAAACCTAACATTAAGATTACTTTTTTTCCCAACAATAACAACCAATAACAACCTGTCACTTAGAATTTGTTGTAAAAATGTTATAAAAATATCGTGGATATATCATTTTTCTTAAAAAAAATGGTAAAAAGCTACAAAAACTGACATAAAGTCGGAAAAAAATGTTGTTATTTAAGCACCCACAACCCAAAAGAAAAATGAGCAACCAAACAAGTTTTGCTATTTAAGCAACGCTAAGAGCATCCACAATGGGCTTGCCATATGCCAAATGCAAGCCCCATTTGGCATTCAAGCCCAATAAACACCCAGCAACTGGACATGCTAAACTCAAGAATGCCAAATTTTTTTGGCATAATGCTACAGTACCATCTCAAAGGTGAGATGGTACCGTAGCACTATGCCAAATATCAATAATATATTTTATTCAGTTGGAAGCCTTCTCTCTCTCTCTCTCTCTCTCTCTCTCTCTCTCTCTCTCTCTCTCTCTCTCTCTCTCTCTCCCGGGTGTTTCCTCTCTCCATTGTCTCTCTCTCTCTGTCGCCGTTCTTCACCAGACGAAGCTCCGTCGGTCCCTAGATACCCATTTAAATTTTCACTCCATCACTCTCTCTTCAGACGAAGCTCCGTCGGTCTCTCAAGGGTTTGGTGGGCATGGTGGAGGCACGGTGGTGGTGACTGGGCAGTGGAGGCGCGGTGAGGTCTGAGTTTGTTTTTTTTTTTTTTTTTTTTTTTTTTTTTTTTTTTTTTTTCTGATATGGGTTTTTGTTCCGGTGGGATTTTTTGTGGGCAGTGGTGGTGTGGTGGGCATGGTGGAGGTGCGGTGAGGTCTGGGTTTTTTTTTTTTTAAGGATATTGGTTTTGTTCCGGTGGGATTTTTGGTGGGCAGTGGTGGCGTGGTGGGCATGGTGAAGGCGCGGTGGTGGTGACTGGGCAGTGGAGGCGCGGTGAGGTCTGGGTTTTTTTTTTTTTTTTTAATTTATTTATTTTTTTTAAGGATATTGGTTTTGTTCCGGTGGGATTTTTGGTGGGCAGTGGTGGCGTGGTGGGCATGGTGGAGGCGCGGTGGGCAGTGGAGGCGCGATGAGGTTTGAGTTTTTTTTTTTTCTGATATGGGTTTTTGTTCCGATGGGATTTTTGGTGGGCAGTGGGCAGTGGTGGCATGATGGGCATGGTGGAGGCGCGGTGGTAGTGACTGGGCAGTGGAGGCGCGGTGACGGAGGATGACAGAATGTGGAGGGGAAAATTGGAAAAAAATAAAAAATGAAAAATATATTTTATTACGTAAATATATTATTTTAATGAGTAGAATAGGAAAATAAAAGTTGAGTTGTGGAAGATGTTGTAAAATGGTATAATATTAATAATAAAGTGACTTTTTAAAATAGTAAAATAGGGTAGAATTGAGGTTCCAGCCGTGGATGCGATGCTCTAAACGTTCGGTTCCCACGTCTTTCTCTTTCTTCTGGAAGTTTTTCTCTTTCTCCGACTCCAACATTCACATTTCCAATACTTATTACTCTTTACAAATTATAGCAATTTTCCCACAAGACAGAGAGTGAGAGAATGGAGAGCAGAGAAGACTTGAACTCGATACTACCGTATTTGCCACTAGTGATGCGGTCTTCGACTCTGTTCTGGCCATCTGAGGTGGTCGAAGCACTGAAAGCCATGGCAAGTGGACCCCTTCTCAGCCGTGTCGACTCCGGTGAGCTCCTATTCCTCGCCATTTCCGATCTCAGACACTCTCTCTCCCTCTCCAACCACCACTTCGCGCCTTCTTTCCCACAAGGCTACGCCCTCTTCTTCGACGATGTAAATTCTATTCTTTTCTTTTTTCACTTTCACATGCAAATATTCCAACACCTGAGAAGTTGAATGTTATTTTATGTATCAAATTATAACTGGGTTTTGTTTTCTTTACGATATTCAAACACTTTTCAACTTCAGGTTAATGTTTTTTTCATCAGAATTTTAGTGGGTTTGTGTAGTTGATGGATGATATTCAAACACTTTTCAAATTTGGTGCCATGCTATGTTTTTTCATCAATCTGTAAATGGGTTTTGTGTTGTTTGATGATATTCAAACACTTTTCAACTTCAAGTTAATTTTTTTTCATCGAATTGGAAGTGGGTTTTCTGTTGTTGATGATATTCAAACAACTTTCATGGCAGAAGTTAATTTTTTCAAATCAAAATCATGAGTTGGTTTTTGTGTGTAAGTGCAGTTGATGTCCCGGGAGGAATCAGCAAAATGGTTTGAAGAGGTTGTCCCGGCGTTGGCTGATTTGCTCCTACGCTTTCCTTCTTTGTTACAAACTCACTATCAAACTGCAGATATTGCTCTTATCAATGGGGTCAACACTGGTCTTCGTTTATTGCGTTCGCAAGAACCGGGCATTGTGCTTCTCAGCCAGGTATCCGTATTATTTTAGCTTACCAGATGATCATAGAATAGAAGAACCCAAAGCTCATGCAATGCAACCCATTTATTTATTAGATGGGTGCCGATTCTTGTAATTAATAAGTTGTTGTAATTACTGTATATCGGAATTGTTTGTTTTCATTACAGGGTAATATGAATGAAACTGAAAGAAGGTAGTGGTAAGAGTCAGTAACATTTGCAGTTGAGAGAGAGAGAGAGAGAATGGAATGTGATATGAATGTCTGCGGCTGCATAATGATTCTTATGTTTTCTTATCTCTTATATGATAGAGACCAATGAATGCCTGTTTATATAAATATTTCACGCGCATATTTTAGTCTTGACACAGGAGAACTTAACCGGATGTCCCATCAATTGCATATGTATGATAACTTCAAGTGACCAATTAAATGGCTTTCACATACCTAGCAGTTATTGCAGTGGGTGATCTACTTCAGGAATCAGAATCAGTAGTATGCAATTCTTTTATTTATTTTTTTTAAATTACAAATTCGACTCAAATGGCTGATGTAGATATTCTTGAGGGAGGGGCAGCACAAATCTTGTGCTAAAGAGTGTGGAGGTTTCGAGTCCTCTATAAGGCATAATATTGAGAATACTCATGCAAAATACCCCAAAAGAATTTTAAATTTCCAGATGGACATGAATTTCTCTTTCAAGTCAGTGGGGGGGGGGGGGGGGGGGGGGGTGCACTTAGCTGATTAATTGTATTTTGCTAATTGAATATTATATAAATTCAACCATTTTTTATTACTATTTTCTCTTTATGATAGAATAATGAAATTAATGCCTATCTTGATTTCCAGGAATTGATTGGTGCTCTTCTTGGATGCTCTTTGTTTTGTCTATTCCCAGTCACTAATAGAGGTGTTGAACATCTTCCAACAATCAACTTTGATCATTTGTTTGCGTATGTGAGCTTGAGCTTTCTTTTGTAAAATCTTCTATCAATCTTACATTGTTCAAGAAATTATAGGATATGAATCATCCTTGTGACAATATGTTTCAGTTTTCTACTTCTATATCTTTGATCTCTTTCATAGATATAATATTATGGATGTAGAAGAACATTTTAAAGTATCATAGGTGATAATGTCATTCTGATTGGTCTAGATAATTTTTTTTAACAAGTAGAAAATTTTATTCAATAGGTTAGAAATTCTGATTGGTCTAGATAATATAAAGTATAAGAACAACATTGTTAAGTTTGGCTAACAAGTGGCTGTATATGGATACAATTTTTACTGATATGCCTACAATTTTTTGAGGTGACATTGAAAATTATTAACACTAACCATGTGCTTTTTAAATCCCAAATAGCCTTGTTTTATTGCTCCAGGCAGAACACCATATGCTGTAGAAGGTTGCTACAGTAGAGGGTTTGAATTTTTTTTGCATCTGAATGTCTGGTAGGAATTTACATACATGTGGATAGTATAATCTATATCACCCAAATATTCTTGATTTTCTTTAGCATATGTTGAATGTCGATAGAAAGGATTGGTGTAGTAATTAGAAAATGACAAAGCTATACACTTTTTAGTCCATGTTATTGTATGAGTTTAGTATTTTATTCTATTTACAATTGATTTATATTCTTCAAGTTGGTTTATCATTTATTGCAATTTTATATTTTTCTATCTGAAGGCTTACTAATATCTTATCATGCTGAATTCAAGATATAATATGTCTGAAATTCATGGATCTCCAGGAGTCTATATGACAATTACAATGAAAAACAAGAAAATAAGATAAGGTGCATCATACACTATTTTGAAAGGATATTTTCACATATGCGTATTGGCTTCGTCTCATTTGAGCGGAAAGTACTTCCTTTGGAACATCTTCCTCAGTGCATTTCCTATCCCAAGGCTGAATTTTGGAGCAATTCTGTCATTCCTTTATGCTGTTTTGAGGTAACGACAAACAGATGTATTAAACAATATTATTTAGAAGATCTATTTATAATGCTTAAACTAATTTTGTCGACTTAAGACAAGCACAGATTACCCTGTGTTGTGTTTCCATATCCTTGTAGGTCCAAAATTCAGGCTTGATTGAAGATCAATCCGGTGAAGCTCTTGAAGTGGATTTTGCAAATAAGTTTATTGGAGGTGGTGCTCTACATAGGGGTTGTGTACAGGTATGCCTTGCAATATTATTAAAAGAATATGCCTTTTTTGTTGGGGGGGGGGGGGGATCTTATCGTTTGTACTTTATCAGGCATTTTAATTTCTTATGCTTAGATTTATCATTCCTGATATGTGTTCCTAGAGCATATGTATGATTTCTCATTCAAATGTATATTATTTCTTTGTTTTTATTATCTTATGTAGGAAGAGATTCGTTTCATGATCAATCCTGAATTAATTGCTAGTATGCTTTTCTTGCCTTCAATGGCAGATAATGAGGCCATAGAAATTATTGGTGCTGAAAGGTTTTCAAGTTATACTGGGTGAGTATTACTCAGGGAATGTAAATCATAAGTTTAAATTTAACTTAAAAGGGACAATGATATTTTATCAATTTCCTTTTCCTTTGTCTATTCTTTATCTTTCTTTGGGAGAATAATTTATGTCAATGTGATGTATATGATTATTGATGAATAAAAATTGGTTTATAGGGAATCGTGTATCCTGATTTGTTTTAAAACTTGTATGAAGTCTATGTTCCTTGCACATGGTATTCCATATGGTCTAGAAAATCCAGTAGTCATGGTATATATCTGGGTTATGCCCCTTTTAGTCTTGTCTTATTTAATGAATTTACTTATTACAGAAAAGAATATCTAGTTCTTGACAAGATTAATATAATTTTTTTGTAAGTAAAAGATTTTAATAAAAATTATGAATGGGCATGCAGCGCATGCTTAACTACAAGGATAGTGTAGATGAGATGATGAAATAATCAATAATAATGGGTTTGAGGCCTTTCTATTGACTTTTTTTTTTAAAAAAATCTTCAGGGTGACTTATTCAGTTATCTCTCTCTCTCTCTCTCTGAATTGCTCGTTTAAAATTGAGATAGTGCTCAGTGGAAAAGTACCTCCCCCAAAAAGAAGGAATGAAAAAACATTAATGAGCTGCCCATTTTCAGGAAAATTTTAAATTAAATTTAGAAAACCCTATTTTCCTTAGTTCTTCAGAATACTATTTACTCCATAGACTGGGCTTCTATTGTGAAAAAGTGCTTCTTGAATTAAAAAACCCTTTAAAATGCCTCCTCCAGACTTGTCATGAATTATTTGTGCAAATATTTTCCTATGATGTCAGTGCCATTTTAAAATTCCATGTTTGTGTGGTTCTTTATATTGATTCTATGGATGTCCAAGTTTTGACTTTTAAAGGAAGATCTCTATGCTTATTGTAATTAACTTGTGTTGCAATGGAAAACTGATTCAAATATCATCCACACATGGTGTAGATATGCTTCCTCATTCCATTTTGCTGGTGATTATGTGGATAAAAAAGATGTAGACTGTTTTGGAAGACGTAAAACCAGGATCATTGCTATAGACGCATTATGCAGTCCAAGGATGAGACAGTACAAACAAGAGTGTCTCCTAAGGTATGATAATTCTTGCTTCTAGCACCACAGGAACACACAGAATTCATGGGAATGCAAAATAGGTTTATTTGAAGAACAATGATGTGAAATATTAATCATGTCTACCATCATGTCTGTTTGGGCCAAGTGGACCACCAGACTACTCAGCTCAGCTTGTTTACTCCTTTTAGGAGCATGCTTTAAGGGTTTTTCTTTTTATTTAAAGGGTTGGGGCTGGTGGGGGGGGGAGTCACCTGCCATACCTATGAGATTAGTTTTACAATCTTGTTTTGCTGCTAGGATTTTGGGCTTGTAAAATGACAATTCTTAAATTTAGAGTTCAGTGTGATGTTAGGAAAGAAAGAAACCTATTATACAAAGCATTAGCCAAGAAAGAGCAAGTTTATTTAAATTTAGGAGAGAAGGAAGAGAGATGTTTTCTGAGAGTTATGTATAAAATTTGATAATTACTGGATAGTTTTGTGACACACATATGAGTCTAGCTTCATGACTTGCAAGATGACAAATGTTTGAATTAAGATGATGATTACTAAGTGCTAGCCTGCTAGGCAAGAAAAAAGATTCAATTGATTTTAACACAAGTACACAACCCTCTGTAGCCATTTTTTTTTTTTTTTTTTGGGGCTATGATTCCATTTTAATTCAGAAAAAGGCCCCAAGTAAGTAGAACCAGAAGCCAAAGAGTTGTCGCTCTTTACTTTCAGTTTCACTCTCTACCAGGGAAACCCCACAGTCTTGGTAATTGAAAGTCACTGCTTTCATGATGCCTATCCACTGTAAGGGTCCATCATTAACATTTTACAGACCACAAACACATTTTTCTATACACAACCCATCCCGTTAGACTAATGTGTTGCTAGTATATGGATCATTACTCTTGAGATTTGTGCTTTCCCTTTTATAAATCGACTAATGTTTATATGCAATCTCATAGCATGGGAGTTCTCTTAGATTTTTTTCCTCTTTGTATATATTTTGTTTATCAGAAAATGTTACTATTCTAATTTATGTGTTTTGGCAGGGAGACAAACAAGGCATTCTGTGGCTTTTTTGCTCAATCTAAATATCAGCAGTACAAGAGACTGTTTCCAGAGAATGGATGTTCTGGAGCTCAGCTTGATCAAAACATAGAAGACCCCATTGGCAGGTCCAGGAGTAATCTTCTGGTGCGAGTTTCTCTATGAATTCTTTTCTAGCGGTTGGTTTTTGTTATTAACTATTAAGTCACTTCTGCTAGTTTCTGTTGTATTCTCATTGCTAACTTTTATTGTTGATCTGGAAGTAGTTAAAGTTATTGTTAGCTTAGTGTGGTTTGGACTCATTATGCTTGTTAGAATTGGTTGTTGCTTCTGCTATCAATTTGCTTGCTTGACTATTGGTCTTCTGCCTTTTGACAGTCACATGAGAATGCCTCAACTTCTGATGAAACAACTGAAGAAAAATCTTTAAATCAAGTGATCAGAAATTTTGAGAAGGGTTGTGAGAGTCTGGGCCATGAAGATAACAATATTGGGATTGTGACTGGGAATTGGGGCTGTGGTGCTTTTGGAGGAGATCCAGAGCTTAAGGCCATAATTCAGTGGCTTGCTGCTTCTCAGGTAATTGTAACTTGAGTCATAAAAAAAAGGGGCAAATAGGTGATCCTTTTGTTTTTCTTTTTCAAGGATGGTTATGTATAGTATCTGATGGAATAAAATAAACCCATGTTACATTCTTTTGGACAAAATACACCTTTATGCATTTCCACTTAGTGACGAATGTGCTTTCTCTCTTGTTTCTTATAAAACATGTTGAGTATTTGTTTCATATATGTTCATTTTTGTAATCGTCAACCCCTGTATTCTCATAATCAGTTTGGAACCTGACAAACAGCTTCATCCAATCTTAAAGTTTATAATTCCCGTTCATTTGTGGCTATGGGCTGTTCCATTTATGCTGATTCACATCATAAGCATCATTGTAACATCCTTTGTGGGCACCCTGAGAGCTTTTTAAAAAATTGTTGCAAATATTAAATAAATAAATCCAAGTGCCACACAACTCTATTGGACAGATTGCACTTTCCCTCTTTTCAGGTAGGGGTTCTTTAGCATATTCTTAAGCAGATTAGTTCTACACCTCTTTCAAATAACTTTGTTACATAATCGGCAGAAAAAAGGGAGTAGGTGAAATTGCTATATTTTGAAAATGGAGACAAGGTCGGGTGAGGAAGTGACGGTTTTAGAAATGTCCTATCAAAGGCTAATTGCCTTTAGAGCAAATGGCATGCAAATGGTCCAAGGGCAGATTTTGGATTGGATATTATAATATGATTAGTTGAAAATCAAGGAAAGAAATCTGAGTTCAAAGATCTGATAGAGAAGGAAGTCGGACTTAGATCTCTGTTTTAGTGCCGTAAGCAAAGGATGGAACTTAGATATTTGTATAGATTTGTTTCTCTCACCACTCTCCCCTTTTGAGCTATAATTTTCTTCTCTCAAATAATCACGTATATTGGATGGGCAAAAAATGGATTTTAATAGTTCACTCTAGCAGAGGTCCTCATTTCTTGCACACAAGCCTCTTTCACAGCTGTTGTTAGACCAAAAACCGTATTTTAATGCAAAAAATCTTCAGCTTTCCCATACACATTAGTGCTCAAGGAGAGACATCAGTGTGGGAACTGAAATTGATAATGATTGGTTTTAGTGATAATAAACAGAGATTCTCTTTCTCACAGATACTGATCTTTCTTATAATCTTGGTTCATATCTTTCAGGCTCTAAGACCCTTCATTTCATACTATACATTTGGTTTGGATGAATTGCAGAACCTAGATCAGGTATTTACTGTCCCTTATATGTTAAAAGTTCTCCATAAATTGATTTTTGGGATGCGTTAGGGCATCTGTGTCATGAATACAATTAAACTTCTGCAGCTTTACATTACTAGCAGTAAAAGTTTAAATATATTGATTTACTTATTAAAAAAAATCAATACTATTAAACTTTTACTGTTTGAGTGTAAAGGAACTAAATCAATTAAAATCAATATTCTTTCCACTTCTATATTATCGTGCATTCTCAGCAAATGTTCTGGTCACAAGTTTAGCAGCAAGTAGTCATGTCACAGATGAAGTTTGTTGCATAATTCAAGCTTCCTTCAGGCTTCTTAGCCACCTCGCCTCTTTTTTTCCTGTCCTTTTGTATTACCACTTGATGTTCAACCTTTTCACTCTACATTTTAAGTTATTAAACAGTTTTGAAAATGTGCACTATATCTTATGACACTGCCAACAATTATATCTACACTAACAAATTGTGATCTTTTGGATAAGATGATCAGTATCTTTTATGCTCAGTTCCGGAAATAGCCAAAAATAGTGGCGGTCTTGCTATAAATTTTTATGTGCTGCATTTGGTGTTTTATATCTAGCTTTTATCAAAGACTATATCACCTTTTGGCTTGACCAAAGTCTTTTGTCATCTAAGAGCTACCAGTTTAGCTTTCAACTTTACCCTGTATTATTCCAGGTTCCGAGACTTACTATCTAGTTTGTTTCATATGGCATTGGGGGGCAGGTGACTCGGTGGATTTTGTCCCAAAAATGGACTGTTGGAGACCTGTGGAATATGTTGGTGGAATACTCGTACCAGAAATATAAAGGACAAACAGACGTTGGATTCTTTACTTGGCTACTTCCATCTCTATTTGGCCATGATGCTGAGATGTTGGACTTGCCGAATACGGCTTAACTCTTCTGGACCATTGAATTGCTTATGCGTCCTTCACTTTTCCATTTAGCATGTTCTTTGACCTATTTCTGTAAAAAATAAATATTCTTAAAAAAAGAAGAAGAAGGGAATGCAATCTTGTAGTTTTCGCTTGGTCTCCTGAGTTATTGAAATTCCTGCCTATATTTCCATCTCTCCTTATTTCTGGTTATTTTTAGGTATTCACTGGGGGGCTTAAAAAACCAGCAAGTCTAGAGACAAATTTTCCTCAAATTTTCACAATTGTTGAAGTGGCGTGGCATGTGTTAATGGTAGAAATTAACGTTGTGTGCGTGGTAAGTCATATAAGAAATTTGAGGAGAAATTACACTTTATCACTCAGAACTATATATCAGATTACATTTTGCACCATAAATTATTTGAATGCACGTTTTGCATCATAAATTATGATCCTTGTTACATTTTGCACTCTGACGTTAATTTTATTATTATGTTAGATGGAAATTTATAGCAAATGAATTGCACATGAGTTTTGCATGAGTGGCACAACTTCCCAATCAATTAAAAACAAAAGCCTCTTTATTTATTTTTTACCCAGCCCCCCCTGCGTATTACATAATGACACGGAGGCACAGCCCACACACCTTGGCTGCTCTATGGAAATAAAAACGCTCTTGCCAACATATCAATAGCTCATACACAGATTTGGGCATCACCACACTAGCCCAAGAAATATGAAAACAAAGGACCAAATATTTGTTGTGGTAGAATACTGAAGAAGCAATAGATTACATGTTACTCTAACACATACAAAGAATTATCAAATACCTAGATTTTTACAAGAGACTGCAGTCCCTACTCCCTACAAAGCACACCACCATTTGAGGAATACAAATCCTCTGTACTATTTTTTTTATTCCACTTTATGTTTCACAAATTACAACTTGCCATGTATTTATTTTACTTTTCTTATAAAGTAGCTAAAGTTTAAAATGAAAAAAATAAACACATGACAAGTTGTAATTGGTTGAACATAAAGTGAAACATAAAATGTGGTACAGATTATTTGTATTCTCATTTCAAGGGCCTTGGCCTTCTAGGTGTTCTTCCAAAGGAAATGAAGAAACTGTGTAGCCCATAAGGTCATTATAGCATGAGATGGTCTTCTTCTTTCTTTTTTTTTTTTTCTTTCTTTTGATAATATAGCGTGAGATGGTCATTATAATTGTGGGGGCAGAAAGGTCAGAATGCCAACATTGGGCTTTGGGCCTGGTCCGAGGACACGGGCCCGCCCGAGATGTCATGATTAGTCCTGGGTCCACTAAAGCGTAGGGGCCCAGAGGCCCACCAGACAGGTCATGGCTCGTGTGGGAGAGTCCGAGGAGAACACGATCTCGGACAACGAAAGCAAGGGCCAAGGGACGAGACTCAGTGCCAACGGAGGAGCTTCGGAGCCCAATGAGTTGTCCGGGGCCTCGATGGGACGCCGAGGAGGGGGACAAGCGAGACGTACCCTGCACAAGGTTACTGCCTCCGCATTAAAGGCTTCCACCTACCCGCCTGGCCGCATTAATGAGGAGATGACTTCTGAAGGGATGGTGGTCAGCTTTATAGTCTTGGGGAGCGTTTTCAGAGACAAGACGGGTGGTAACCAGAGAAGGGGAGTATAAATAGAAGAGGGGATGCCACAAGAAAGGGATCCGGACTTTAGGGCTAAAGAGGAAGAGTAAGGCTCTCTCTTTTTCTCTCTCTCTCTTGAAGAATAGAGCGCCACTCAGAATAGAAGCTCCTCCGCCCACCTCCGAGAAGGGAATCGGGTCACTCCATCAGCCAGCCGTCTCACAGAAGCGGACTTAGACCTTACACCACATCCTTCCAAAGCACCAAGAGGTCTAGGGTTTAAGCTCATTCTCTATAAATTCTATTGTAAAGGCCACTTGGGCAAGCCCAGTCATCCATTTGGGCCCAAGGCCATTTTGTGTCCTTACAATAATGATTAGTTGTTTTGGGGGGAGAGGTGCTACTGATGAGAGAGAGAGAGAGAGAGAGCTGGGTAAAAATTAAAGAGAAAGACTTTTGTTTTTGATTTTTAATTAATTGGAAAGAGGGTGTTTTTGTTCTTTTAACTTTGTGCCACTTAAATAAAACCCATATGCAAGTCATGTGCTATAAACTTACATCCAATATAACAGTAAAATTAATGTTGGGGCGCAAGGTGTAACAAGGGTCATAGTTTAGGGTGCAAAATTTGCATTTAAATAGTTTATGGTGCAATGTAATTTTAGATATAATTTAGAGTCATGAAATTTTATGAGGCTCAAGATTCATGTTTGTGGAGATAAAATGTTCTACCTAAGCAGTATGGACATGCCTTGTTTTCCTATGTAATATATAGTAACAGATTTAGTACATGCACGAAGAGGACAAGGACCAGAGGTAGCAGACCCAATATTGCTAGTCCACCCAAATAATCTTTTGGCTGCACATAGATGTATGACTATATAGGTAATTCAGCGATGAAAGAATTTCAGATCTACCTTTTTTTGTATAGTATAGGTATACCATGTATTGGCTACATGTACATTTTTTGTTGTTATTTAATGAGAATACTCTAAGAGTATAATAATAACATCCTCCCTTTTATTATTATTATTAGTATTATTATTTTTTGAAATAGTAATAATATGCTATTAATCTCGTAGTCGTAGTTGCAGCTTGAACCTCTTTCCTCCTAAACCCCCAAACAATTTATGTATAAGGAGGTGTCAATTCAGTTATTAGACCTTTGGCTTCCTTTTATATGAATAGCAAGTTTTCACTAATTAAATTTATGATGAGATATATTGTCCATATAAGATGGTATCAAAATATTATATAATTGAGAAATAATATGTCCACAATATTTTCACAATATTTTTATAACAAATCCTAAGTGGCAGGTTGTTATTGGTTATTATTGTTAGGGCAAAATAGTAATTTTTGTGTTGGGTTCAAATTTGAACCAATAACAACTAACCATCTGTGATTTGTTGTGAAAATGTTGTGGAAATTTTGGCATATGGCTCACAAAATTAAACACTTAGCATTAATACGAAGTTAATGTAACTCATAGTTCTCAAAAGAAGAAGAAGAAGAGGTTAATGTAACAAAGAGATAGATTAGGGAGACTGATTTTGGGAAAAAGAGTTGCAAATAAACAAATCAATTGAAATAAAGGGTATTGTTCTTTGTTGGCTCATATAAAATGGCACAAACTTTTTATTTTTATTTTTTATAAGTTCATTCCTATTATAATATTTAATTAAATTTAAAAAAATATTAATAACATGATAAAATTTGAATAACTTAATTAATGAATTAGTAAATTATGGTAAGCCAAGTGATTCAATAAATGTACCGTCGTGAGATGGGTGGGTTAGAAAGGATCATAAGACAAAGTTTTTATTTATTTATTTATTATTTTTTAAAACTGATTTGGAGAAACATTCTTCATTTCACTTTTTCTATATATAAATGTTTTAAATTTTAAAATTTTCTAATATTAAATTATATATAAAAATACATCTATAAATTGAATAGTAATTAAAATTCAATTTAAATTAAATTTAATATGCATATTAAGAATATAAAATATATAAAATTCAACCTATAAAATTTTAAAATATATAATCATATTAATTTTTTAAAAAGAGGTTGAAGGTTTTCTATAACACCTTGTCCGGTTACATAAATGGCCTACCCTTATCCACATGGTCTAAAACTAACATATCATATGAGCTGTGAGCTGTGAGCTGCCTCAACTCAGCTTGCCACATTCTGTTACAGCATAAACCTTAAACCTCTGTTCTCACTACTCTGCTTCTGAGGGGGGGTGTGACTATAGCTAAGGGCTTATACGGTTATACCTGAAAAAAACTAACCGTAAACTTGAGCTTCATTTCCAGGAAAACAAAAAAAAGGATACCCAGGTAATTTACTCAAAACAATAATAGTGTACGCTGGTTTTAAGACTTATTTATTTGCTGCTCAAGTGTTTGCTTTAATGTCGAAATGAATGGAATCTCCCCACCCTTTTATTTTTTTCAAAACTTTCGATACTCTTTTGAATTGCAAACAACTTTTGAACTCTTATTTCTGCTTTGGGTCATTCTCATATTTTTGTTTCTGCTAGTTACTCACTCTAAACTATTATGCTAATTATGAACCAGTTGTGTGTAGAAATGGCACTACAACATGCCATAAGGCTACCATTGTCTTATCTATTCTCACCTCTCAAAGAGAACGTGTTCAGACTTCCCAATTCACTGGCTGGTATGAGTCCTGAAACTGAAGAAAAACGATCCAACAGTTACTTGTCTTCCTCAAGAGTGGAGCTTTTTAGTCCCTCATCGAACTTTCTGAAGTCTCCTTTGCCGGTGTGTTTTCAAGTCATGTTTAAAATCTTAACTTTTTTGTACCTTTGAAATTTTGTTAACATATTGTTACATGGAATCAATTGTTGTCCAAACACAGAGTGGCAGAATCAGAACAAGTAGATTACGAGCGTCTAAAAGCGTAGGAAAACTCAAGTCTAATGACGGAAAGAGAGAACGAGGGGAAGCATCTAGTGACAGTGATGAAGAGGATGAACCTCCTTCGGGGAAGGTGGATGATCCTCATCTTATGGATGCTGAAGAGAGACGTGAATGGAGGAGGAAGATTAGAGAAGTGATTGATAGGACACCAGATGTTGAGGAGGAGGTTGACCCTGTAGAAAAGAGGAAGAAGATGCAGAAGCTTATGGCTGATTACCCACTTGTTGTGGACGAGGATGATCCTGAGTGGCCTGAAGATTCTGATGGGTGGGGATTCAGCTTGGGTCAGTTCTTTGACAAAATTACTATCAAGAACAATAAGAAAGATGATGATGATAATTATGATAGTGACAATGAAATAGTCTGGAAAGATGATAATTATATACGTCCGATCAAAGACATACGATCTGTAGAATGGGAAGAGACTGTGTTCAAGGACATCAGTCCTCTAATCATTCTTGTGCATCATCGCTATAAAAGGTCAGTAATTTTATATTTCTGTTATGTTTCTTTTCCTGTATTACCTTACCAACTTTAAATTATTATGTTTGTCAACTTACTGTTGAGTATACACATGATTGATTGTGTAAAAGTTTCAGTGTTTTATTTATCAAGTGTAATGTATCTTTCTTAACTTGGTTTTTGAAGGGTATATTTTACCCACAGGAATAGTCATATTATTCACACCATTGACACTTGAGATTTCACAGCCAAAATGATGTCTTTAGATTCTTGTCAAATTTTTGAAAAAAAAAAAAAGGGTGTAGATAAAATTGATGCCTTATAGTTTCTTATGCTGTAAAATCATTTGGCATGAAATAATACTATCTAATACCCCTACTAGAGCCATGTTTGAAGGTTCCTCATGGATTTTTACTTCCGGTGTTATAACTACTGCACTGCTTTGATTGTTCTGTTGCAGGGATAAAATAAAAAAATAATAATAAAATAAAAAAAAACGTCAGGAAGTACCTAGCAAGGGGAGAAATTCCACCAAAAATATCTTCCCAATATTTCACCCTCCATGTATTTTTCACAGAAACCTCCCTTCATTCCCTCGTCATTTGAAATCTCTGGGTCTAGTTTTTATCGATTTGTCAACAACTTTCTAGTATTGGATGTACCTTGAAAGAATTGAATTTGTTTTTCCTTCTAAGTTTCCTTCTTTGTGAGTGTTCATGCTTTGACATTTTCTATGTGGAGCATAAGGTTAGTGGTGGAGTATTAAATGCTTTAATTTTTGTGATGTCTGTCAACATTTGCTGTTAAGCTGGTATACCAAATGCTGAACTTGTATCAGATCAATCGATTGTCAAGTGTTTGAATAGATCAATCTTTTCAAATTAGTCTTTATATTTCTTCATTGCTTAGTATTTTTTTCAGTGGCAGATTGATTGCTTAAGTTTCTATGATCAATTTCAGTGATCATTATAATTGGATTTAAAAGAAGAACTGAGTGAGTTAGTTATCAAAAAAGAAAAAGAGGAAAAAAGAAGAGTTAAGTGAGCTGTCATTGTTGAGATAAATATTAAAGATTTTGGAGGACTATTGGAACACTTTGATTAATTACTGTGGGTTAAGTGTCTGAAGCTGTCATACTCTTTTAAAATAATATCTGAAGCTGTATTTTAATACCAGCATTTGTGTTACTTTTGCAAGCTATAATACTACTTTTATTTTTCACAGACCAAAGGAAAATGAAAAAATACGGGACGAATTGGAAAAAGCCGTCCAGATCATATGGAATTGCGGACTACCGTCACCAAGAGTGAGTAAAGCCAATAAATTGCTTCTGTGGACATCCATCCCTATAATCAAGATAGTTGTTTCTAATATTTGTAATTGTTATATCAATAGTGTGTTGCGCTTGATGCTGTTGTTGAGGATGGCTTGGTCTCTGCATTACAAGTGTCTGTTTTCCCTGAGATTATCTTCACAAAGGCAGGGAAGATTTTATACCGCGAGAGAGGTGATTTCTAAAATTGAATGATAGCCTTCAATTTCTTGCATCCCTGATATATGATTCTAATTCTTTATATGCTTGTTCTTCAGATATTCGAACTGCAGATGAATTTTCAAAAATAATGGCATTCTTTTATTATGGGGCAGCCAAGCCACCCTGTTTAAATGGCCTTGGAGATAGCCAAGAAGCAGTCCCATCTGCTCCCATTAATGGTCAAGTGCGCTGATAGCCCAATATAAAAATTGAACTATGTGTGGAATGATCACTAATGTGCATTTTTCTAGGCTTGCTGAAGAAATATTTTTGATGGGGTTGTTCCACTTACACATTTCTTGATGTACCTTTGTATGAAGAATTGAAAATGAGATGTATAGTTTACATTTACTGGTATGCAGGTAGTTGATACGATGAATAATGTGTTTTTTGTTTATAAAACTTATAAAGAAGAAATATTGTATCATACTTTTATTGAATTGCTAGTTTGCTACATCTTGTGCTTGGTAAGAACCAAGGTAGTGTCTGATTTTCCATTTCAGCTTTTCGGCCAGAATGAGTAGGTAGAAATAATTTTGTGTTTTCCTATAGAAGCTGGATGGTTGATTGTAGTTAAAATGTGGGAAAATTTAAGCTATTCATGAAATTTCAGGGGTCTGATACTTTATTTTCAGGCATGAATGCTAAGGTACATCGCAATGTTAAAAATTATATCAATTTTCTTCTATTATTATAACATTTTATGATATGTATTATGATTGAAATTGGTACTGACTTTCAATAGCCAAGAAATTACTCGTTGTGAATTCCACAACAACAAAAGGCTTGGTGATAATGGAAGCGGAATGCAAAGAGCTGATAGGGGTTTGAGCCATCCATGTTGCACTCAGCTACACCCACTGTTCGTTTACTTGTCTTGCCTCCAAACACAGTTAGGCATTGTCCTGTACTATGTGAGAGCCAAAATCGGAATTCATGGTGGTTGAACTTGGTTGGTGGGTTGATGGATTTCCAGTTGGCCTCAGCCAAGCTCTGCAACGAGTGAAGGCTCACTTTGCCTTGCCTGTCCACTGTGAGATAGATTTGACCCCCAGAGCATTTATCCATATAATTGCCAAACCTGTCATAGATAAAGGCACATTCTATGTTTTGTTAATATTGTCTTGTCCATGTAATGAGATACGGTCAATTTTGGACCATAAATCACATTCATTATCATGACAAGTCTGTTTATAAGATATTTGTAGTAAAATTGATAACTTCAACATTTGCCAATCTATAATGTTGTGCAATTCTGGAAAATCTCAACCTTATGATACAGGCTCATGATGATTAATCTTTTTTAATTAGTCTAAAAGGTAGATTTTCACTATTTTTCTCAAAATGTTCAGGAGAATGAATGGGAACTATTACAAGAGTCAGCTTCTAAGCCAATGAGCCAATGACAATATGTAAATTTTTTATCGGCAAATAGTAGGTAGGGGGAGTTGGGGTTTAAACCTCAAACATCAAGCACCACAGATAGTGCCAATGACTAGTTGATCTAATTGTACTGTTCCTCTTGCTAGTGTGAGGAGGAGTCTTTGAAGGCATTACTGTTTAGATGTTAGAATAATCAATAAAGAAGACTTGGCGCAACTGGGCTATCCTGGACTTCGAACTGGAGACCTTGCTTGGACAGTGAAGCACAGTGCATACAGTCCAACCACTTGGAAGAGAGAAAAGGGGAAAGGGACAACCAGCATAGGGAGCTAGCTTGCCTCCATTGGCGATGGGCGACGAAGAGTCCAAAGGACACGCAGCTGGGGCAAGCCACTTAATCCAATAGTTCCATTTTTCTTCTTGTTCATTGATTGAAAATCAAGACTAATCAGTCTATAATGTAAAATAATCAACATAGGAGATGTAGGCCTTTGGACCTTGGACACTAAGGCACTGTCAGAATGACATGTCATTTCATTCTATCTTCAATTTGTATTTTAAGACAATTTTAATAATTTTCATTTTCATGTTCTCTTATAAGTATTAAGTATAACCTATATTAAAACAATACAAAAGATTATAAGTACCTATGGTAGCCGGAAGCTGAACCAGAAGTAGATTGCCAACCATAATAAGCATTGTATGTTGTTGACTCCCCACCTTTAATATTTGGAACTGAGTAAGCACCTCTATCATTCAAACCCACATAATCAGATTGCAAAGCACCGGCAATAAGAGTGTCATCAAATGCTGTCATGTGAGGGTAAGCTTCACTTGGAGGGCATTCACTTGTGTCACATTTCGAGCACTGGCTGCATAGCCTAGCACTCTTCAAATCTCCATCACCATTAACAAAGGCATGAGGCATCACCTGTAGCACAACTAGGCACAAGAAGAGGTAAATTTTAGCCATGTTTGAACCTTTTCTTGCCTAGTATTTTTCTCTAAGTATGATTCTTAGTTGAGATTCACATGTTTATATGTTGTCACTTTTTCTTGGTTTTATCCACGATACTTGTTTCTTTCCAGATGAATGAAATTATTTGTTAATCTTGTGTGGTTGGCATCTTTGTTTGGATTGGATATTTTAGTTTGTACCATTAGATGATAATAACCATGAAGCCGCAACTATTTTAGGTCTTATTAGAAAAGGCATAAATATTCTCATCTTTTTCATTCTTCTATCTTAGTGATTCTGTAGCTTCGATTAAATTCTCAAGACTGTGGCCCTAAGAATTTGCCAAATAATACCGAAACTTAGCATAATAAACCTTAACAAGTGCAAACAAGAAATTAGGCGACTGTGTGTCAATTGTTTTCCTTCATTTGGCGGCATTAGATTTTGTACTAGTCAAACGTACCTAGGTACAAAATTTGTATCGAAGCTAGTATGAACGGGAATTCAAGTGGTATCTAAAGTTTAAGAATATGATATGGGTAACTCAGGTGGGTTGGCTAAGTGGCTGGGCATTTGGTCTCAAAGTACTTGTTCTAGGTTCGACTGAGTGTACTTTCCAGTTCGAGCCCGGGTACCTGCACTTTGAAAAAACCTCTTGGGCTAGTAATTTACCCCAATAGGGCTTATTCGTTGCGAAGAGTGATTAGTCTCTGATTGAAAGTTTTGAGGATATACAGTGAGAAACTAAAAAAAAAAAAAATTATATGGGTAAGGCTGTATAAGTAGTTAAGGACAACATGCTCATCAAAACATTTTTGACAAATGCTAAAGTCGTTGACTATGATTAGTGGACACAACTTTTTACATGAACCAATAATTACTTTTTTTTTACTACTCACATTTTACCATTGGAAAGAAAATAAGCATTTGTGAAAAGATAGGCAGAAATATCATTTTGGTTTCTACATTTTGGAGTCACAGTTCATTTGGTCCTTGCATTTTGGTTACAATCAATTTGATCCCTACTATTTTTAACTTGCAGTCAATTTGGTCCCTACCCGTTAACTTACTAACGGAAAATGTATACGTGAGAAACTGTTTGTTCATCCAGCGCAATTAAAACCGATGTGGATGATAAAATAATATTAAAATTTTTTTAATTGATATTTAAAAAAGCCACCTCAATATCATAAAAAAGTCCATATCCGAAAATTATTTTTTTACAAAAAATTTTTTTAAAAATTATTAATTCCTAATTGTAAAAGGACAAAATTTAGCTACAAAACTAATTGTAGCTTTAGGCTACAAACTTCTCTAATAAGATGACAAGTGTAAAAAAAAGTATGTGTACTGCACATGATTACTTAAGTAAACTTAATTCAACTAACCCTAGTTAACTACACCACTTATTAAAAAAATAAAAAATAAAAATAAAGGCTAAAAACCCTAAAAAATATAGTATGATCTCTCTCTCTCTCTAAACTATAACCCAGAAGGCCACAACCCAGCTCCAACCGATCACCCATAGCCTCCCATCTCCATCGCCGGCCGGCCGGCCAGCCCAAATCCTCCTGTCTCCACCACCGGCCAACCTCAAATCCTGTGTTGTCTCCACCGTCGGCCAACCACCTCAATCCTCCTCTGTCTCCACCGCCGGCGCACTCAATCTCTGCCGCTTCACCGGTTAGATTCCTTTTGTTTTATGCATAGATAACTAAATTTACTTTTTTAATTATATTATTTTTTTTTCTGAGCCAAGTATTTAGTCCTTTACCTGGCGGTACAATTTATTATTAAAATGGTAATTTCTTATCTGCTAGTGCAGTAATTTGAATTTCTTTGACAATTATGTGGCAAAGGCATTAGCTTGGAAAGTTGAGATAGTGTATAAAATTTAAAACCCAATCTCACTACATATAGGGCTATAATAGACTGCTTGTGTAAAATAAACAAAAGTATGGAGGGTGAATATGTAATGAAAGAAATGGTTAAATTTAACGGGCCACTTGATATAGCAATATGCAAGGCATTAACAAATGGATACTGCAGGAAATGGATATCAATGGAGCAGAATTATTATTGGGTTTTTTGCAGGGAATTTCAAATCTTCCATACTGAAAGTAACAATGCACTTGTGGTAAACTAGGACTGCAGAACAAGTGGTACCATTTTGAACCATGAACATATCTCTCACAATAGCTAAAATATAGTCAGTCTAAACTATATTCCACCTCACATGACAATATGATTAGTATGGAATTATGAATTGGCAGTCAATAAATATTTACAAAGCCAGTTCTTGTGAAGAACATCAAAAATAAAAAACGAGTAAGAAAGAACAAGCTCTACCATTTTGTCAACAAAACATTCACGCCTAAATTAGTATGTCCCTCGTTTAAGTTAAGAAATAGATGGTTGTCAGCCATCCTATCCCTTTGATTTTTAAAATACAACATAGGCACTAGACAACAAAATCAGAAGAAATTTTGCACTTAGCAAATCAACTTTTGTCTCATCCTTTTAGTTTTAACTTCCTATTTTGTCTCTTTTGAATCTTCCTCCAATTTTCTCCTTAGTTTTTTCAGATCTTCTTCACTCACTTTACCATTCAATTTTTGGTTCAATGAATATGCTTCGGCCATCTTCCTTCTGCTTTCTTTGCTTGCAGAATCATGAGGAACTACTGAAACAAAAAATAAGCAAGCAAATAGTAAATCCACAAAATTAGTGGAGTTAAATGAGAATATTAAATTTAAGTTGATGATGCATTGCACTTCAACTCTTCATTATCTTTGACTTATCCTTAATGCAACCGGTAAGTGATTTGTAAAAGCAAAAAGTGAACTAATAAGGATTAAATAAAAATTATTTTAATAATCATATTTAGAGAAAATTTAAGGCTTCTCTACAAAAAAAAAGTAAATACTTTTTTTTTTTTGGAAGGGGGTGGGGTGTTAGCAAGCTCACTTATTGAAGGATTTAGTATGTATGATTATTGACCATTGTCCTTATTGAAGGAAGGTTAAAAATAGAGCCATGAACTACAGTTCAAACATACTCAAGCAGAAATGTCTTGAAAGAAAATAATTCAATTGACTCCCGACCATCTATAGTGACATATCTTTGGTCATCTTTGGTCATTGGAAGCATTTATATATATATATATATATATATATATATAGTTGATCGTTTATAAGCATTGAGTACTGTCAATGCTAATGGCATCAATCTCCCAATGGTCTAACCATTAAAAATAGTCTTCAATATGCCAATGGCATCACAATAAAAAATACTAAAAGGTTAACAATTTGCTAATAGTCTAACAATAAAAAATAGTCTTCAGTCTCTAACAAATAAAACTACATAGTCTATGAATAAAACACAATTCATTCATAAAAAAATTAATAGAATTAAAAAAGTAAATTTAGTTATCTATGAATAAAACAAAAAGAATCTAATTGGTGAAGCGGCGGAGACTGAGTGCGCTAGCGGTGGAGACAGCATAGGATTTGAGGTGGTTGGTCGGCAGTAGAGACAGGAGGATTTGGGCTGGTCGGCCGGTGGTGGAGATGGGAGGCTATGGGTGATTGGTTGGAGCTAGGTTATGGCCTTTTGGGTTACAGTTGAGAGAGAGAGAGAGAGAGAGAGAGAGAGACGGAGGATCTCTTTGATTCTGGGTTTGATATCGTATATTTTTTGCTAGGTTTTTAGTTTTTATTTTTATTTTTTATAGGCTGGGTTTATTTCTTGTTTAAGAGTTACTAGATTAGTGGGTTAAGTTTACTTCTTTGATCTTAATTAATTGCTGGGTTTGTGTTGTTTCATTTTTTTCGATGTGCAATACACATTCTAGGCTCATCTTTTATTTAGTTGAACAGTTCTTGTTCTTTGATAATTGTTTTTTGTTTTTAATTTTGTTTATAATTTTTTTATTTAATTAAAATTAATTAGATGCTGAAATTTTTTAATTATTATTTTACTGGCTACAATTGATTTTAATTGTTTAGCTAACTTCTAAAATGTATGATAAAAAAAATCAAGTCAAAAAATAGTTTAAAAAAAAATCTCATCAGTCCTTTTTTGTTTTTTCCTTTCAGTTTCTTGGCTACCAAACACATCTAAAGTTACTGTTCCCTTCCCAAACCAACGATCCAGCAGCACCACCACCCATCGATCCTTCCTTTCTTTATTTAAAGGGGGAAAAAACACCAAGCTTGAAAGAAAACCAATTTCCCAGGTTTTCTCAGCCACCAAACAGAGCATCAGAACCAACCCACACTATAGAGATCTCGAAATTATTAAAACAGTTCGAAAGAATTAAACACAAACATAATGTATCATCAACCCCAGAACCCAAGCCACAAGAAAACCCATCCGGAAGGCACAGATCTCAACCGCACCCCACCACCACCAACGATCTATCGATATCACTCGTAAAAGAACAACCTTAGATCTTTCTGGGTTTGGGAAATTTCTGGGCTTTGGGTTGCTTGATACGATGGTGGTGGGATTTTGCTCATCAAAAACCAACTCCAAGATCTTCAATTTAGGTTACTGAAGAAAATGTATTGGCGAGCCTGACATTGGTGCCAAAATCATGGCTTATGAAAAGAAATTGAAGAAGGAAACATGACAGCGCTTGAATACTCTAACAGGGATGAAGATTTTTCATTCAAATGCTGATGTTTTTTTAATATTATTTTATTGCCATGTCATCTCTAATGTGCCAACTGAACAAAAGGTTTGCTGTTGCCATTTTCTAGTAGTAAATTAACGGTAAAGACTAAATTGGCTAGAAGTTAAAAGTAATGATCAAATTGATTGTTGTCAAAATGTAAGATCAAATTGATTGTGACGTAAAATGTAGGGATTAAAATAGTATTTTTTTTTAAAAGATATTGTGAAAAAAAAAAAGGTGTAGCATTACTGAAAGAAAGTATACGTTTAGATAAGATTGGAAAGCAAAATATTATTATTCTCATCCATGTTACTTAGGGAAAAAAGAAAAACATGGGAGCCATTAGAAAGAAAGTAATTGCAAATTCTTAAAATCAATATAACTAAGAAGACAAACCTACTATTTAAGTGAATTGATTCTTTCAAAAAAAAAAAAAAAGAATAGATAAATATTTAATTATTTCCACTAAATTATAATTTTAGGCTGCAACTAGTTTTATAGCTAGATTTTGTCTTAAAGTAAAATGACAATATTTAGTTACAAAATTAGTTGTTGTTTAAGAGCACTAGCATTTGCTATTTTAGTAACCAACAAGGAAAAAAGTATCTACATTTGGGGGTGGGTTTTTATTTTCTTTTACCAATTGTAGCTTAGGATATAAAAAAAAAAAAAATATTAGTAAATACCTCTTCTTACTCTCTCCTCATCACTTTTATATTGTTGTTATATTATTTTATTGCATTGATTTATATTATTTTATTATTTTGTATGGGAAAATGAAAATTGTGATGTCAATGAGTTGTAAAACAAGATGGTAAAATAGATAAAATAGGTTTTTAAGGTGTAAAATAGAGATTGGTATGTCTCCCTCGATGCTAGTGCTTTAAGGCAACAACCTTACTCAATAAAATAAACATTACTCAATATTTTGAAAATCTAACAGTTAAATTATGTTCTTAATATATATTTTAAATTTTGTGTCAATTGCATATTATTTACTATATAATATATAAACTTATATTTTATGCATAATTTTAAATTATAAAAACGTATAATTAAAACAATTTATTGATAACATAACTATTGATATTTAATTTTATAGAAATTTTGTAAGTATGAATGATATAAGAAGAAGATGTAGTCCGATTTGTTAAAATTTACTTTTAATAAAAATATATTAAATAAAATTATAATTTAAAATTACAACTAATTTTATATATAGTTAATCTTTGTCCAATTCACAACCGGTTGATTAAATAATGTCAAAAATGGTCAAAAGTTATAAAATAATGCAAGGCTGAAAATTATTTATGAACTGGTGAAGTCGTGAAGGCATCAAGCCTCAAAAGCCAAAGTGGGCAAGCGGTGTGAATACCTTAAAAGAAGATAAAGTGCAAAGTGTTTGATTGAACAATGGCAAAAATGGTCAAAAGTTACAATAATGCAAGACTGAAAAGTATTAAATTTTTGGTCTGTCCTAGCTACGTGACTGAGTTTTGGCTACAAATTGATTTTTATTACTAATTTTGACGACTTTTTCTTTTTTAGGTCAATCAACGCGTTATAGTCGTTACACTTTTCACCTTTTTAGATACTTCACCATGCAATTTTCTTCCACTTTCTGCTCTATTTCTTGTCGTCCTCAAAGAAATTGCTTGTTGGATGCCTTTACGTGTCTAGAATCTAGAAGCAATATTGATGACAAATGACAGAAAACAAGGGATTGTTGGGTCCTAGAAACAAGCAACCAAGATTCCACAAACAGATTGAGTAATGAAAGAGATTATGGATACGTTTGGATATAGCGTTTTGTTGAAAATTGAAAATTAAAAATACTGTAATAAAATAATTTTTAAATCTGTCAAAGAAATTGCTTGTTAGACGCCTTTTTAATAAAAAAAATTCTAAAAGTGAAGTTAGACTCTAGAAGCAATATTGATGAAAAATAAAAATACAAGGATTGTTGGGTTCTGAAAGTAAAAACAGCAACCAAGATTCCACAAACAGATTGAGTAATGAAAGAGATTATATTACAAAAAAGAATGATAGAGATTTTAATTTTCATGGAAAAAAAATGTCATTAATGATGGACTTGAGATGCCAGTAGTGAAGATAAGATGACTACAAATTTATCTCAACTCTAAAGAATTCTTCAAGTTCAATAGCCGAACTCTCCATCACCAAAACTCAACAAAAGGTTTTTACTGAGAAGCAAAACACAATGAAGGTCAAGACTGACATAAGATAATTGGCAGAAATTGATTTTTTTTTTCATCATTATGTTTGGTTAGAATGTATTCTCACATTTCATTTTGAGATGAATGTTGTATATATATTTGATCGACCCTCTTGATATTTTTTTTCAACATTTATTTTGAATTTTAATTTATTATTATTATTCAATTTCAAGTGACTGTACCCTTAAGAGGAATGAAAGAGGAAAAAAAAAAAAAACTTTCCCCTTTATGTTTGTGATAGTTTTCAATTTTTAATCTTATCTTTGAAACCGATTAATTTCCTCCTTTAATGTTTTGAAAATAAGCAAATATCCCAAATTAACTTTTTCAGTTAAACACCTTCCCCTAATTCACAAGAGAGTTGATAGATAAGATAAATAGTATTTCAAATTTATGGCGTCCACTTTATGATAATTGTTCTTATCATCAGGCTAAAATACCATTTAATTTTTGGTGTAATTGGGGTTTAAACTCCAGATTCTTATTCAACTATAAGAGAATTTACTAGTTGAATAAGAAAATAGTCACATAAGATACCACCTGGACCTAGGAGTCCGGTGGTGGTGTTTTATGGAATTAGAATATGATAATTGGCACAAACTAGTCTAGATAGTATTAGTCCAATAGACTTGCTTTTTTAACTTAATAGGGATTGTAAGGTGATCGCATAAAATAATGCATTTGTCCAATTCATTCACTCTATTTATTTTCAATGAATTGCATCTTTTTCAATCATCTTGATTTAACTCCTAGAATGTTATAGGGAAAATAAAAAGAGAAAGAATAAAGGGAAAAGAATGACAAAGAAAAAAGAGAGAAAGAATGATAAAGGTAAAGAAAAGAGGGAAAAGAAAAAGAGAGAAGCAATCATAACTTTTCTTTCAAAAAGAGAGATGCCTGAATGTCCTTCATTTCTCTTATGTTCACTTCGGAAATTATTTCACTAAAAGATTCCAAATTATGTTCCCCATCCATAATTAGTATGGCCAAGAGCCTAAGTATTTTTTTTTTTTAAATATTTACAAGGTACCTACTAATTCCTTTTTCAGTTTGAACATAAGACCAACATCTAAATACCCTTAGTTATAGAGGCATTCATGTTAATTATTATTATTATAAAAAGTATATGGTTAGTTTAATATTTTATCTCAAAGAATTTTTTTCTCAATATTTTATTTCTTGAAGTTTTCCTTTCTTTTTAAAGCTATCTTCTCAATATTATGTCCATTCAGTTTTTTCTACATTTTGCCATAAGAGAATGGTGCAATTTGAATTTGCAAAGCGTTTGATCCTTGAGAGATATCTCTCATAGCAACTGTATAGATGGCAGCTCTCACATAATACATGGGATCCACATTATGTGAGAGTAACAGTGAAAGGACGCTCTATTATTACTCCATAGTATACAACTATTGTTGAGAGTAGACTCTTGAGTGTGTACCATATTGTAACTTGTAAGTCTTTCAAAAAATTCATTCCCTCTTATTCCTGTGTGTGTGGTATTTATTGCTTTATTATAAAATTAAAAAAATAATAAAATAAAAGAGTACTCTTGATTTATTGGCTAGAAAAAGCACACAATCCATCATTCTTTTTTTTTTTGCTAATAAATCTCTACTATTTTTTATTTCTTGGGTCATATTAATAGATGCCTTCAGAGAAATTATTAATAAACCATAATAGGAAAATTTTGACACCATTTTCATAAAAAATATAAAAAACTATCAACAACACTTATTGTTTTATCATTCTCCTAATAAAAAGTTTTTAACAATAATTCTTAAACCAAGGTCTCTAGAGTAGTGGTTAACATTTCTCTTGTTTCTTTTAGCTTCTCTTTAATTGATTTGATAAGCATCTTTAATTTCATAGGCTTAGAAAAAGCACATAATTAATCCACCATATCCACACTATGATGGTAGCCGTTTTCTTGTCTCCCAAAAGTATAAAAAGCAGAGCAAACAAATAATTTGGAAACCAGTAGGCATTCTATGAATAGTACGTAAAAGACACGACATGTGTGCAACTTGATGTTTGGGTTATCTCCACATATATCTTTGCTATATTAGTCCCTATCATCACATTCTTCTATTGTTTCCAAATACTTTTAGCTACTTCTAACTTACCAGAATTCAGAACACCAAACCAAAGATGGCTGAGACTATCCTCAGTGTTTTTGCTGACGAAATACTAGGCAAGCTGATTTCAGTTGCTACTGAGCAGATCAGCCTTGCTTGGGGTTTCAAGGAGGACCTGACACGACTTCTTGACTCATTGGAGGTGATTCAAGATGTGTTGGCTGATGCAGAGAGAAGGCAAGAGAGTGACTGGTCCGTGAGGCGTTGGCTACAAAGGCTTAAAGATGTTGCTTATGATGCTGATGACGTGCTGGACGAGTTTGCTTACGAGATTCTCCGGCGAAAGATAGAGATCGGAAACCAAATGAAGAGAAAGGTACGCCTTTTCTTTTCATTTTCAAATCCCATTGCATTTCGTATCAAGATGGCAAACAAAGTTAAGATTATTGGTGATTCACTAAAAAGGATTAATGATACAGCAAATGGTTTTGGACTTACTAGAGCCGGATCAATAAATGATAATCCTGAGATTATCTTAAGTCACCAAGTGACAGACTCCTTTCTTGATCATTCAAGAGTTGTAGGAAGGGGAAATCTTGTTTCAAGAATAGTGAACTTGTGGATTAAGGCAACCAATCAACAACCCTTGGTCATTCCTATAGTTGGAATGGCAGGTCTGGGAAAAACAACTTTAGCAAAATTAGTGTATAATAATAATGAGCTAGTACAGGGATATTTTGATGAAAAAATATGGGTATGTGTCTCGGAGAATTTCGATTATATTAGGATTTTGAGAGGGATTCTTGAGTCCCTCACCCATAATTCAAGTACTTTAAAAAATAAGAATGAAATACTTGAATGCCTTAAAATACAGTTGAAAGGTAAAAGATATCTTCTCATACTTGATGATGTATGGAATGAAGATCCTGTGATATGGGACACTTTAATGAGTTGTTTGCTTGCAATTAATTCAAATTTGGGAAATTGCATTATTGTTACAACCCGTAGTGACAACGTGGCAAGAATCATAGAGACACTTCCTCGACATCACCTGAATAAACTACAAGAAGAAGAATGCTGGTCCATAATCAAGCAAAAAGTATCTGCAATTCCATTAAATCCAGATTTGGAGGCCATTGGAAGGAAAATTGCTAAAAAATGTGGAGGGATTCCATTAGTAGCAACAGTTTTAGGAGGGACGATGTCACTTAGAAAGGAGAAAAGTAAATGGTTGGCAATTGAAAATAATGAAGTTTGGAATTCACTACATGATAGCAATGAAATGTTACCAATATTAAAATTAAGCTTTGATCATCTTCCATCACCATCTCTTAAACAATGTTTTTCATATTGTTCGTGTTTTCCTAAAGATTATGACATTAAAAAAGAAGAATTAATTCAAGTTTGGATGGCTGAAGGGTTCCTTCAACCATCTCGAGGAAGTCATTTAGTGATGGAGGATATTTGTAACATGTATTTTGATATCTTGTTGTTGAATTCCTTTTTCCAAGATGTGAAACTGGATGAGCATGGTAATATTATTAGTTGTAAGATGCATGATTTGGTACATGATCTTGCGCTCTCAATTTCAAAATCTGAGACCTTAATTTTGAAGGAGGATTTGGGGAATGATATCAACCATGTAAGACATTTATTCATCCAATTCGATGGAAAAATTGTACCAAGAATTCCATTTTCAAAAGGAGTAAAAAAATTGCGCACATTTATTTCAGAAGATGTTGCATTTGGCATTAAGTTATTAGATTTTAAATGCTTACGTGTTCTGAAATTATATGGGTATACTAAAAAAGAATTGCCAGGTTCAATTGGTCAATTAATACATTTGAGGCTTCTCCACCTCTCAAGTACTTCCATTGAAGCATTGCCAAAGTCCATCACCAAGCTTTACAATTTGCAAACTTTAATAATTGAGTTTTGCAATTATCTTAATGAGCTCCCAAAAGACTTGAGGAAATTGATTAACGACATATTTATGTCAAGAGAACACCTAAAGATATAGGGAAATTGACGTGTCTACAAACATTGCCATTTTTTATTGTGGGTCAAGACGCAGGTCATAGGATTGAAGAATTGGGATGCTTAAATCAACTTAGAGGAGAATTACACATCTATTGTCTAGAGCATGTGAGAGATAAAGAAGAAGCCAGAAGTGCAAATTTAGTAGAAAAGGCCAAAATATATAAGTTGGGATACTATTGGAGTGAGAAAAGTGAAGGCGACCACAATAATGATGAAGAGGTGTTGGAAGGTCTTCAACCTCATCGATATATGAAGAGCTTAACCATCCAATACTATCAAGGAAAGAAATTCCCACCATGGATGTTGACAAGTCAAAATGCTAGGCGTGGTTTTTCGCTATTTGACAATTTGATCGAGATCAAATTAAAGGCCTGCAACAAATGTGAGGTTCTTCCCACACTGGGGCTTCTATCCTCTCTTAGGGATCTTGAAATAATAGAAATGGAGAACCTAACATGCATAGGTACTGAGTTTTACGGCAACTATAATAATGATTACAACTACAATAATTGCAGTTGCAGAAATGCATTGTTCCCATCGTTGAAAAAACTTTGTTTGCAGAGCATGCCCAATCTAGTGGAATGGAAGGATGCAACGGAGCCAGCAAGGACAACAGGAAAGGAGTTGATCATTCGAGAGTGTAGCCAACTCACAAGTGCTTTATGTCATTTTAGCCAACTCACAAGGGATCCATTTCATATTTCATCCCTTGAGAAATTAGATATACACAGAATCTGCAACACGGCATTCGAACAGATTAGTAGCAAGTTTGACAGAATCAGGTCCCTATGTGTTTCTAATATTTCAAAACTTGCTTCTATACCAGAGAAGATTTTGCAAAGTTCGATGCATATGGAGATATGGAATTGTGATGATTTGGAGTCCATTTCGTCACATGAGGGTCCACAGCTCAGTTACTACAATCACAAGTCGCTCCATATATATGGATGTGAGAAATTGAGTTATTTCCCGGAACTCAATATCTGTGAGGAGTTGAAAGTAGAGCGTTGTCCTAATCTAAAGTCCTTTCCAAGTGTACCGAGACAAGGATTTTGGGGCCTTCGACGCTTGGAGATATCAGAGTGTGGTTTTGAAGTTCTATCCACTCAGATACAATCTTGTGGTTTTCTTCAACAATTGATTATAAAGCAATGTCCCAATTTGATATGTATTCCGGACCTAGAAGACTTGGGTGGTGTTAAACAATTCAAAATCAGCGATTGTCCTAATTTGGTATCAGCTCCAGAATTGCAGTGGCCTATCTATATAAAAATTAGAAACTGTGGAAAGTTGACTTGTCTGCCAAAGGCGTGCATTTTACGGTTAAAGCATTTGGAGATTGGTCCGTTTTGTGAGGAGCTGGATGCTTTTCCCAGTCTCATGGATTCCACTGCCTTCCGACACTCGTACGAGTCCCTCCAAATTCTACAATTGTATGGATGGGCTAAACTCAACTCTCTCCCAGACGAAATTCAATGCTTCACCGCCCTTACAAGACTGGACATATCTGAATTTGACGGAATGGAAGCTTTGCCGGAGTGGTTGGGCAACCTTTCTTCTCTTCAATACCTCTACCTTTGCAACTGCAACAACCTGATGTATTTGCCTACAGCGCAAGCCATGGGACGCATCGCCAAATTAGAGATTTATTATTGCTCCAAATTAAAGGAAAGATGTGCAAAGGGGAGTGGTGCAGAGTGGTCCAAAATTGCCCATATTCCAAGTATCTGGATCGACGATTATCTTGAGGAAGCTATTTGAAGATCGTACTAATTATCATTGGAGAAGATGAGCAGTAAGTGTACTCACTCATACCTCAAATCCTCTGCTCTTCTGTTCTCTGCTACTTCCATTTAAATCGACCCAAGAATTTTTTTTTTTCCTTGTAATAACCTCCAATTTCTTCCTTTCTTTCTTCAGTTTTTCCAAAATGGGTTGCCTGGATGTGCAGAACTAGAAATGGCAATTTAATTGCCCCAAATTAAAGGAAAGATGTGTAAAGGGGAGCAGCGCAGAGTGGTCCAACATTTCCTACATTCCAAATATCAGAATCGATTATGAATATATCTACAGGTAGCTGTGCAGATTGGTCTAGGACAGATCTGAGCTTTTCTCATATTGAATTAACCAACCACAAAATTATCAAAGATTGCTCATATTCCTTGAATTATCTGATTTATTTATTCCTCTATTCAGTTTCCCCTAATACTTTCTTCTTCTTCTTTTAGTTATTCCTTTTTCTGTCACAAAAGGAAACAAAAAAAAAAAAATTGGAAACTTCTCTTCTTCAAAGCTGCATACAAACAATTTTCAAGAGCTTCATGTGACGACTCACCAAATTAGAGGAGTTGCTTATTTTTTGGCGTCTCCTTTCCTGTCAAAGAAAAGATTGCCCATTTTCTATTAATACAGGAATATTGTGGTAAGTCCATCTCTTTTATAGATTTGTCTTTTTCTCTATTTTTTTTCACGACCTAATTCCAAAGAATCTGCTACTTATTTCTCGTCATATATTCACTTCCCTAGTGTAATTCACAAATTTAACTGAATGATGTGCCTCTAGGGTTATTTGATGGATATTATCGAACTGCGTAGTAATTATTTGTTTCTAATACTTAAATTTAACAATTTAAAAAGAGTATGTATGCTTTTTATCATGAAAAAAGATATTAAATCACTTGTACATGATTAACATTAGAGTTCTGTTTCAACCAACATTCATGTTTGTTTCCTCTGTTCTCTCTGACAGTTGATTGATAATTGCATAATTCTCTAATAGTACTATTCCCAAAAAAAAATTTCTAATGGTCTAGCTTTAGAGTTGAAGTTGACAGTTTTAGCATTATATTTCTCTTGAACAACTCATTGCTAAGAAGTGAACAAAAAGAGAAGGAAGAAAAATAAATAATGGGAGGAATATTAGTAGAGGTTAAAAAGGACATTTCAATTAAGGAAATAATAGAGGCTATGACTTTCAACATAACAAAATGTAGAAAAAGAATATATGTGGCTGACCCTAATCTTGTTGAGGATCCTTAGCCGACCCCAAACAATTTGGGACTAGGACTTTGTTGTTGTTGTTGTTACATCTTGAACCCCTTCATCACGCTTGATAGTTTACCAAGAACATAGACAATTTGGAATCTTCAAAATCTAGATTCAGAACATTACCCACTGGCAACAAAATTTTGAAAAGAAAAAAAAAATTGTAAAGAAAATGGGCGATCTTGCTAGTGACTAACATGTCATTCCATAGTGAATAATAGACGTTTATGAATCAGCAATACTAACTTGGAGAACAAAGCAAATGATATTTCTAGCTAGAACTAGTCAAGGAAGAAATCGTAGCAATGATTCTCTTCTTTTTCTCTTTTTCTTTATTTATGGTTTGTAAAATTTGAAATGTGGTTTTGTAACTGTTGGTTTTGTTGCATCTAATTCATGTTCATTCTATGATATATGTAATTTATATTAATATCGTTTATGTCATTGCATCCTTAGACAGTCCGCTGGTGATACATGGCATATGGACACAACCCAAGTTTGGGGCCTATTCTTCTTGTAGTGATCTAAGCCCATGTTGTCAATCAGCCGATTGGAAGCATCATATTTTGAGGATATTTAAGCTATACCAGAGTTGTGGGTTAGCTTTTTTATCTGCTCAGGAGTAGAGTTTTGGGGTACAAGAATGCTATTATCTGGCAGCAAAAGAAGAGGTCCAATTCCATCTTAATGACATGCTGTTGGTGACACCTTAGTGAAAGGTTTGTCAGAGAGTTCAAGTGGAGTTATTGCCATGCGATGCTCTCACTTTACAAGAAAAGGTGGATAATTCTTATTGCGCACATGGTCCAGATGGGTGTTAATTTTGCAATCTTGATGACGATGTGATTGGAGTTCATACAATTGGTGAGTTCCTTCAAATCTCATCTTCTTCTTTTCTGATGTCTTCCTTTTAACAAAGCCTATCCTTCATGATTTCTTTATTTCATACACTAGTTGTTGATTTGGAATGTAAAATTTTGCCAGATTGGTTGGGCAGCATTTTCTCTCTTGAACATATGGTACTTATTGGATGCAAGAACCTTGCTTATATGCATAAATTGATGACATTCTCTGTCACCTGACCAAATTACAGTACCTGTCCATCCATAATTGCCCCAAGGAAAGATGTGCTTGAGTTGACGCTAAATGGTTCGAAGACTGAGTGGATAAAAGGGGAAGCTGTTTGAAGTTATATTGTTAAAATAATATGGGTTGTAAGTTTTCTCGAACTTAATCCCCTGCTCTGATACTCTCCTTTAAATCAAACAAATCTATATTTATCTAAAAGACGTTTTTCTTGAGCTAAATCAGCAGCTATGTTATCATTTTCTTTACATACTTTTTTAAAAAAAAAATGTGTATAAATATTAATGTATGCAATAACCTTTACTCATTTTATAAACTAATTAAAATTTATCAATTATGATATGACCGTCACTTCTTTTACTACCATGACTTTACACAACTTGAATCTAAATATAACTATAATAGAAAATATATGTAATACAAACACCTTTGGCAAAGACACCATTTATTTATTTTTAGTTTGTACTCGCACAAAAAAAAAAAATCTCATCCCACCGTTGTATTCATATTCGTATACTAATGCATTATTTAAGGCTAGGTTGAAGGGTCTAGTTTTGCTCATACTTAGAGAATCATATGTCATTTTCATCAATATCAAGAGATAGAGATAATAAAGCTCTTAACAAAAGTTTTTTTTTCCTCTTTCTTTTCCTTTTTGTATAAATTATACATTCAAGTGATTTTCCTGAAATGTTCTTCTTCTTCTTCTTCTTCTTTTTTTTTTTTTTTTTTTTTTTTGTGTTGTACCAACTTTCTCTACATGGCGCCGAATTGAACTTGAATAAAACTTTCAATAGACGCATAGAATCACAGATGCATTCATAATAATTTAGTTAAAAATATTAATATGATAACAAATTTGATTGATGTTACTTTAACAACAAACCACTTCTATCATATTGGAACATTACTTATCTTAGATTATGGTTTTACATAACTTTATTGTTATAGTTTTTTTTGAGTTATGTTTACTAATTACTATTCAAAATTCGGTCTACTTTGGTCAAATTTGGTCCATTTTAGTTTGTTCGGTCCAATTTAGTTCACTTTGGTCTACTTTGATCTATATGGTCAACTTCAGTCCAATTCAGTCGATTCAATTCATTTCTGTCCAATTCAGTCTATTTAGTCCACTTCGGTTGAATTTGGTCCCTTTAATCCACTTTGATACATTTTGCTTCATTTTGGTCTACTCCATCCAATATGGTCCGTTCTGTCGCTACCTTTGAGTAAAGACATGCGAAGCCATACAATACAGTCAAAGTTGGATACTTCAACTGTTCAGTTTTGAAAAGGAGATGGAAGGAGATAAAAGATTGGTCATAGTCCAAGAATCATAATAGGCAGACTTTTAAATTAATTCCAAGGCTATTTCTTTTTCTCACTTAATTTGTGAGTTCTTTTCTACTCATCTATTGCCTCTCTTCCAACAAATTTTATTATCACTCTTTCCTTTTTCCATTTTCAATTTTGTAGACTATTTATCAAATTTGTTGTCCTTTATTAAATTCTTTGTTAATGTGTCAGTGGCTAATTGACAGCAATAGGGAGTTTGGATGACCTTGTGCATGTTATATGGAATTCTTCACGATGGATTATCATTTTTTATTTTTATTTTTTTTTGTTTAAAGGATGTTTGACATATGAGGCTGCATACAAATCAAACATTAAGTGAGTGTGGCCTAAGCTCAAGTTGCTGCCTCATCTACTTAAACAAGCATAACTAGCATATTTTGAAATCAAAGAGTGGATGACTTTCTGCTATAGTTGGAGAACCTTTCATCTATTTGATGAGCTGCCACTAAATGGTTGCTAGAAGCTAAGATATCTACTAGCAGGGAAAATAACAGATGCCGGTAATCTTTCATTTCTTAACTAGAGATCATTTACTTCATCACAGATAGTTTAAGGTTACCCATGTTCCCAATATCTAGATAAACTTTAGATTCGCTATCTAAGCTCAAATTTTTCGCTTAAAAATAGACTAGCTTATGCACCTTTTTCTTTTTAATGATATCCTTAGAATTTTTGTTTTAAACTTGTGTTAGCCGTGTGCTCATATAGTGTAACATATTTTGCTGCATAGCATACTTATATCATCAAATTTTACTCCCTAAAAAAAAGAAAAAAGAAAGAAAAGAAAGAAGTATTTTGTTTGAAACTTCTCGAGATTATTTGTGTGCATGTGTTTATTCTGGTTTACCAACAATGTATTGATTAGGGCTCTTTAGTTATTCAAATTTCAATCTTCACCAAAGTTTGTTAATGTTCTGAATTCATATAAGTTAGTTTTGAACATGAGAAATCATCAGTGACACATTATTTATTGTATTTTACTTAGATTTGTTGATGAACTTCAAGTCTGGTTTACTGTGCAGTACACTATAAGTTCAACTTCAAATTTGAATCAAATTGAACGAGAGGTTAACATCTTTTTTCCGGGTGTAGATCAACTGGAACCATAACTTGAATGTATCTGCAAGTGTTGATTGGCTGTACATATCACCATTCACAATGCATCAAGTAAGCCTAGGCTTTCCCAGCATTTACACTTTACACCATGGTTGCTTCCATCTCCTATATATATATATATATAATAAAAAAATATAACTCTTTTCTTTCCTGAATATACAGGAATCTTGACAATTCGTCCACTTTTCAAATCCTATCTATGGTTTCCTAACTTAAAGTCTCTGTAGTAGTGAGTTCAACGCTTTTCCAAATAATGGGGGTACACATCTGTGATTAGCATTACATCCTGATTATCATCATATATATCTCAATTTGAATGTTCAAACTTTAGTATTCAATGACACAAACAATGAAATTCGGTCTTTAGACTTTGCAAGAAATTGAAGAGCCCAATAAAGAAGAACCACCTGTTTTGATGCATTTTCTTCTGAGATCATGTTATGGATTTTGGTAAGCCATATAACTATTTTGAGTTTTCTTTCTTCTTCTTTTTTGTTTATTTTTATCCCTGAAAATTTTGTTATAATAAATTGGAATAAATTGGACATATTGGTGACTTCAACACATTTATAAATCACACTTACATGATGGATTAGCCTTCTTACATACAGATTATCATCGTATATATCTTGATTTGAATGTTCAAGCTTTAGAAATAATTAATGGTAAACTATGATGTCTTTAGACCTGAGCTAGAAGATAAAGAGTCCAATAAAGAAGAGCAAATTGATGTTCAATTTTATGCATTTTTTTACCTCAGATCAAGTTAAGGGTTTTGGTAAGCCATATTACTGTTTCTGAGTTTTCTTTCTTTTGTATATTTTTTTAATTTTTATACATAAAAATCAATAATTGTTCATAAGAATGCTGGTTTGAAGAATGAATGATTTCCCTTCTCTAGCCCTCACTAAACAACCTTAGAAGGGACAGCTAATGTGTTCCACTAATTGAACAGGTTTCTTTGGTCAGTCTGCAACCTCTGGATGCCAAAGGTGTCCTGGGATGATCTCCTAGCTCCTACACGGTGGAGATGATGGGATTGGCCCATGAATTTTCCTTCCTTTTGCCACATGTCTCTCTAAGGATTGAAGTTGGCATAAGTTGTTGAAGACCAAAAATATGTCAGGTGAGGCAAAGGATTTCTAGCTTTTACACCATAGTTACTTCCATCTCCTATCTATATACTTAACCATGGATCTTTTCTACTAAACAGAATTCCTAACAGTTCATCCACCTAATCTTATGCTGTTATCATGGCCTTATAAAGCCCTTTGTTCCAATGACTTCAACACTTTACTATACACCGAGGTATACATATGAAGATTATCCATTTTATACACATTGATTTCATTTCATTGATAATCTCTTCTACATATCTCTACCAGAGCATTTAATACTACTGGCATCAATTAATGGATTTCCCATGTGTCTTCTATTGCAGTCTTCTCTTCTCATCAGTCTTGTTGTCTTAACTAAGAGGCCAACTTGTTTGGGTGCCCCATTCCATACTAAGGTTCGGAGGATAATTCCTTACAGTTAGTAGATAAGGTATTGGACATATATCTCGGTAGCTTGACTTATATTTGTTGTTATACAATTAGTAACATTTGGTTTAAACATTAACTTTATTACTAACAAATATGACTTTAAATTCCTAATAATTAAGTCAGTTATGAATAACATTGACATGTAATAGTTTGAAGATTCACTATGTTGATAGATTCTAATGACTTCAAATTCATTCATCTTTTAGGTGGGGAAGAAAGCAAGATGCACAACAGAAGGGAATGGAATGGAATGGAATGATCATAAGGGAATGGAATGATCATAAGGGAATGGAAAGGAAAGGAAAGGAAAGGAAAGGAATGGAATGTATTTAAGTAAAGGAAATGAATGGAATGTAAGTAATCTTGTTTGGAATTAACATGGAAGGATTACCTACCAAGAGTCATTGATTTCTCTGTTGACATTCTTATGCCACAACAAAATCTTTTTCTCTTTTTGATGTACATTAGATAGGCTCATAGGCATTAGGACAGATGTTAAAATAATCATGAAAGTTATGCCACTATGTTCATATTTATTTTTGTATTGTAGACAGTTTAACCTCATATACGTACTTTATCTTTGCATCTTATAAGCCTTCAAAGAGATGAATGACAATACCTTCTTTGATCTTGAAATATTGTTGGTATGTCTTGAGCCAAATAGAAATTACTTAATCTTGCAATCTTACTTATTTTAAGATAAAATCTAATACCATTCTCATCTTGCATAATCATATTTAACTATATTTTAGATCAAGTTACATTTTTAACAACAAATAAATGCATGTGTATGTATGATGCAAGACTATCTGCACCATAATATGTTAAAACAATGCAATTTATTTTGATGGAATTAAAAAAAAAAAAAAATTTAGTTACTGTAGGGATTGTTTTATATATCTTTCAGTTCAATTATAGGAACATGGTCATGTTTATATGTCCTACTAAAGTGTCCTTAAAAAATCTCATCTGTGGCGGTGGAGCTTATTCCTTACACTTGGCTTTTGCACTATACCTCTCCCTCCATCCAACATTCTACTTCTACACAAGGCTTGAAATAACTAAGTGAAGAATTTGTGAACATTCTTCGAGGTATGAGGTGAATAATTCAATAAAGCTATTAATTCTTTATGGTTTCTTTGTTCTTAAAAAAAAAAAAAAATTATTTCTTTACTTTTGCTGCCCATGAATATGATGGGCTTATAGTGGATGGTCAAAAATGAATTTTTTTGCCAATAAATCTGGGAAGTGAAACCCATGACTTTGATTCTTCAATTAGGTTTGTGGTTATTATTTATATATATATTAGTTGTCCATTCATGCTATTTTTTGGGATTCCCTCTCTAGTTTATCTCAAAACTTGAATGATTGTTAAATTTTGCTTTAATAATTTAGGAAATGTGAGGAATTTGGTGATAGAATAGTAGTATCATTTGTTCAGTCATGAAAGATTACGTTTTTCATGTTTGGCCTTCATTGAGTGTAAATAGAAAATCTATATCAAAGTATAAAATTAACTGGAGCAATGAAAATTTATTCAAATAAAACTTAGATAAGAACGTTGAATTTTTGTAGAAGAGTTGGGTGATTGGTAGGTACATTGAATATTAAACAACTAAACAATATAGCTTTAGGGTGAGTATGAAATACATGAATGATACTAACTTAATGCCACCAATTTTTTGGTTTTCACTTGAATCAATGAGGTTTGTGCTTTGAATGGTTATTAAATCAATGCATGTAGAAAAATGAAAGTTGCATAGTATGCTGCATTGTGATTCTTTTATTTATCTGTAAAATATTCATGTGAATTGACATGTTGTTTATGAGATTTTCATGTAATTCTTTTATTTATCCAGGAAATTAATCTAGAAATCCACATAACAAAACAAATTTTACCTATATACTTGGCCTAAACTGAACATGACCAAGGCAAATTTAGAAATGCATATCCTTTGAGTTATCAAATATACTTAGACCATATTAATGTGATTTGAAATGTTGTTTATGAGTTTTTCACTTGCATATACTTCTCCAAGAATTAAAAATCCACACAACAAATTTAACCTATATATTTAGCCTAAACTAAACATGACCGTGGTAAGTTTAGGGATGTTCTTTGATTTATCAAATATGCCTGGACTATATGAGTTTCTAAGTTTCATTTATTATTTGGTAGAGATTATGAGTTCCTTTCTGAAGTATTATTGTTAATTTTGAATTAAAAGTTTGATAATGTTCTTCTTTTATTTTCTTAGCTGCTACTTTTTTTTTTTTTTTTTAACATCCTGATAAAGTGGTTGATGTGGTATGACTAGCCTCATATTACACTACAAACAAATGCAAGTAGATTATTTCATTTATTAATCCAACAGGACCAATACTAAATAAATTTTGATCAAATTAGGATTGATTTCCCGAAAATAAATTTTAAGTAAATTAGGTAAGTTATTTTTTACAAGTAATCCAATTTCACAACTAGCCCATGCATTATATATATATATATATATATATATATATATATATATGTATGTATATATGTATATAGTTCCTGAATAATATGTACTTTATTGAGGAACAAAAAACAAAGGGACCCGATCAAAAGGTAGATTGGAAATTGGACAACAAACCAATATGTTTGTGTTTGATTGAGAGAAAAGAAAAGAAAGTTGGAAAGGAAGGGATGGAGGGCTGTTTAGTCTTTCCCGTAATTGATTGAAAATAGTTGGGAAGCATGTGAAGGAAACTTCATTGAGCTCATTCCATTTCCAATTCGAGCCAAGCCAAGCCCTACTTTTCTTATTTAACTACTTTCTTTATACACACACACACACATACAAAGGCCTAATTAGCGTGCATGTCATGAAATTAATTTGTACAAAATCTACTTTTCAATTATTACTACTTCATTATCATTGGTAGTTTCTGTACCCTTTGACTCCAGAAATGTGATTAGTTGAACTGCAATTTAGATAGTCATCATAAAAATGAATGCAATCTTCAAATTAAAAAAAAAAAAAAAATTCTTCTCTACTAGTCCAATTGATTCTTGAAAAAATACCTTACTAGATTCTCAAAAAAGGAAAAATGTCTTACTAGGGGTAAAAAAGAGGTACTACATGAGAACCCAAAAAGAAATTACAAAGCATAAATACTAAAAAATTGTTGCTTAGGGCCGGAGTTAGCAATCAACCAGATGGTGTAACAATAATAAAAATCAACTGCAAGTATGTCACCACAATCCAAAAGAAATAAAGACAATAAAAGTACTTAAAAATTTGGTGATGAAGTGAAAAACATTTGAATAACTTTTTAAAAGGCAAAAACCATTTTGGGGGTAATCAGCCCCAAAAGAAATTTTAGTATAAAAGAAATAGTTAACATAATCTAAACTTCCAAAATATGCAATAAAAGCAATAAAGGTAAGCAAAGAGTTTTTTATTTTTTAATTTTTTATAGAATGAAGACCTTGAAAGGTTTTTATTATCTTAAAGAAGTTTTGGCTATGTCAGCTTGAACAATGGAAAACAAAGGTGGTGGAACATCCTCCATCCACACTTCATAGTCATCGACATTAATGGAATGCCGGGCTAAACTATGGGCAAGTTTATTACCATCTCTCTTGCTAAAAAGGCAAAATTAATAAATATTTTTAGAGAAAATTGAATGAGATAAATTCAATCTAAATTGCAAAAATTTGATAAATTTCAAGACTAAAATTTGATAAATTTCAAAATACATAGAATTATTTTTATAAAAAAATAAAAAACTTGCACAAGAATAATGTAAATTTGATAAATTTCAAATTACAATAAACACTAAAAACTCATTATATTGTTATCTCAAGTGCTTCACGAGATCATTGAAAAAAAAAAGACCACCCACAATTTTAAAATCTTTACCCATTGGGAGATTTTAAAATACATAGTTGTTGAGAATGAATAAAAAAAGATTAAAAAAAAAAGAATAAAGAAGGATTAAAGAAAAAATAAAGAATGAATGAAGAAATAGTATTTAAAGAAAATAGAAAAAAAATAGAGAATCTGTTGGTAAGTACATTTGAAAAAGTAGGTAGATAAATGGTAAATGTAACTATTCACTCTCCAAAATTGGAGATGCTCTAACGCCTCTTATTCATTTGAATAAATATATGGGTCTTAATTTCATCTTTGTTCTCCACTGGTTCTTTATCTCTGGTTGAATCTACGAGTTTTACTCTTTTTTTTTTTTTTTTTTTTTTTAATGATGAAAGTTTGACTTTGTTTGACGACTCTTTGAGCTTGAGATAAGATATTTCCTATTCTAAACTTTTGGTATGTGGTGGAGAATTGAATTGGAATTATAAAGGAGTGTGTGTGTGGTGGTCAAAACAATGGGTTGCAGATATGAAAGGGGTGTGACCATGTGTGGTGGAAAAAATGGGTTAATGATAAATTTAAAAAAAAATAAATTATGATCAGATTTTTTTTTTAGAAAAATTAAAAAAATGGGTTAATGACAAATGAATGAATAATGATAAATAAAATTCACTAAAAAGAGAATAATAATAATCCCAAAAAAGGTAAAATTAATAAATATTTTTAGAGAAAATTTAACAAGATAAATTCAATCTAAATTGCATAAATTTGATAAATTTCAAGACTAAGATAGATTTGATAAATTTCAAAATATATGGAATTAAAAAAAAAAAAAAACTTGCACAAGAATAATATAAATTTGATAATTTCAAATTACAATAAACACTAACAACTCACTATATTGTTTTCTCAAGTGCTTCACAAGATCTATTGAAAAAAAAAAAAACCGCCCACAATTTTAAAATTTTTACCCATTGGGAGATTTTATAATATATAGTTGTTGAGAATGAATAAAAAAATATTAAAAAAAGAATAAAGAAAGATTTAAGAAAAAATAAATAATGAATGAAGAAATAATATTTAAATAAGATAGAGAAATAATAGAGAATCTATTGTAAGTATATTTAAAAATGTGGGTAGGTAAAGGGTAAATGTGTAGTCAAAATGTCAAAATATGATGGTGTTGAAAGTTGAAACATAAGTTTTTTTTTTTTGATATATATATATATATATATATATATATATATATATATATATATATAGACTACAACTTTAGACTACAGTCTTATTTAATATCTTCTTATTAGAGGTGAATTTTAATCTTTCATTGGATTTCATATTCTTCTTATACCTTACATACTTGCAAAATTAAAAAAAAAAAAAGATTAATAGTTATGTCATCAATAAATTATTTAGATTACAAGTTTTTATAGTTTAAAATTATGCATAAAATATAAGTTATAGATTATATAGTAAATAATATCTGATTAATACTAAATTTGATATATGTATTAAAAGCATAAAGAACATACAATTTAACGGTTAAATTTTTAAAATATATAGTAATTTTTATTTTATTGAGCCAAGTTATAGCATTAAGATATACCAAATTTAAAACTAAACTTTGCCATATATATACCTTCGTGTAAGAATTGAATACATTATCAGATTATCTTTATCTTTTGCACAACCGTCCAACATTTTTTACTAGTCTTTTATTGTACAAGTCATTTTTGACCCGTCATCTATGACTACTGACTAGTACCTGCTACCCGCAAATACATTTTTTGTAAAAGGGTGCGGGTCCAATACAAATAATGTTGTGAACTAGTCTTTGAAATTTCTAAAAGAACTGGTATATATATAGAACACTTAGAAGCCCCATTTTCATTTATGCTTGAGATCATTAGAGAGAGAGAGATGGAAGAGCATGATGTGGTGATAGTAGGGGCAGGTATAGCGGGATTGGCAACAGCAATAGCCTTGAAGAGAGTAGGGGTTAAAGCATTGGTGTTGGAGAAATCAGAAGGGCTAAGAGCCACAGGTGCAGCCATAGGTCTTCACCAAAATGCTTGGCTTGCCCTTGAAGCCCTCGGCGTAGCTCACAAGCTCACCACAACTACTTATCCTCCTTTGAGAAAGTACTGTACTTTCGCACCATTTTCATTTCATGAGTTTCCTTTTCCATTTCAAATAACAATTATGTGTTTCTCATCTCCATTCCATACTCTAATAAAATTAATATGAATAAGTGGAAATACATTATATCTAGAAAATATGTGATCATGTACAGGGCCGGCCCTAGGCTTAGGCCAATTAGGCCATTGCCTAGGGCTCCTTTACTAGAGAAGGCCCCAAATTTGGGGATAAATTCTTTATTTTTTATATATAAATGTTTTTGGGAGATATTAAAACATTTTAGTTTACATTTTTTTTTCACTATTAAGAAGGCTCAAAAAATTAAGTAATACTAGAGATAAAGATAAGTAATGCTAGAGAAACAAATAAGAAAAATTTAAATATATAAGTTTTACAAATGGACGTGTCACTAATCACAAGTAATTCAAATAGGAAAATGTTAAAAATACTATAAATTTTATTACATAACTTTTATTTATTTAATTATATTTATACAAGATGAAAATTCTACTCTAACCTAATATAAGTGTATATGTGTGCGAAACTCTCTTCTAGAGATTTAAATATCAGTCATTGCTCCCCACACATCACAAGAACTTATACTTATGGAGTGATCATTGCACCAAGGGTGCATGATAGCTCCATAATTTTTATAATTTGATGTGACAATGAATATGATAGGAGAATTTCAACAAACTATTGAATGCATTTTTGAATGAATATTTGTAATTGGTGATATATCTTTATAATTCTCATATTGTAAATTTTATAATCTTTCTAGTATTTTTGTAAGCCTCATGTCATTGATCACATTCATTACAACACCAGTTTATAGTAAAATTTGTTATAATTTCAGCATTTTCTCAAAAAAAAAAAAAATCACATTAAAAAGTAAAAAGAATGAATTTAAAGAAAAAATTATTTTACAAAATGCTAGTTAAATATTATTTAAGTAATAACACAAAGGTCCCATTTGAAGATTTTGCCTTAGGCCTCCAAATTGCTTGGGCCGGACCTGATCATGTACATATAATAGTTAAGATTTTGATCTGTATTGTTTTATTTTTTTCCTTTTGTTTTTATAATAGGGGAAATGTAACAAATATTGATACTGGAGCAACTCAAGAGATCACTTTCCCCCAACCTGATAAGTATGTTTCTTAAACCGTATCCTTCATGTTTTCACCTTCAGATTCATTCCCAAGTTCACTAAGCTTGAACCATTATTTCCCTCTGGTGGTGATGCAGGCATGGACATGAAACTAGATTAATACATCGAAAAGCTTTATTGGAAGCTCTGGCAGAAGAATTGCCAGTGGACACCATCCGTTTCTCTTCCAAGCTCAAGTCCATAGTAAACCTGCAGGCAGAAGAAGGATCATTCTATGCTATCATTCACATGGAAAATGGAGTTAGCATCAAAGCAAAGGTGAATTATATACTAAGCACATTGTTAAGGATAACTTTTTTCCTTAATAACTTGGCTAGAAGTGATTAGAACAATGTCACTTTTACTTGAGTCCACCATTAATACAATATTTATTTTGCACTAATCCTGACAAAAAAAAAAAAAAAAAAGTATCAATTGAAAAAAAAATAATTGTGTGCATAGACTCATTGATGTAAGCACAATCTCTCAAAAAGTTATTTTATACAAATAAAAAATTCCTTATATTACCACATAAATCCTTATAAGTAAAAACTTTTCTTTATTACAACAAAAATCTTTAGAAATCCTAAACTTACCATGAGTCAAACCTTAAACCTTACCAACATGTTTGGTGGCCTAGTAGAAGGGGCCTTAGGCCATAAAGACTTTATTATGCAAAGCAACATTAGATTTGAGCCACTGCGCTCCCACTAGCGACATGTTGGTGCTTCTTATATTTTATTATAAATGAAGTCCCAGCCTAGGAGTGATTAAGGGCTATTAAGGTAACAGTTAGGTATAGAAGCCACAATAGTTGCCCCTCTCCTAACCATTTTATATTTACCAAAAAAAAAACCTTAAACTTTATGTTGTACAATAAAGTGACTACAATGTCATTGAGTATAATAATATTGAGACTCACCTCTTAGCCTCAACTATGGGCCATATCATACCTCTTAATTAGTAGAGCTGACACTTTACATGCTTAATTGTTAAATTTGTTTCTCTATTTTGAATGTTACAGGCTTTGATAGGGTGTGATGGGGTTCACTCTGTGGTGGCCCGTTGGTTAGGACTAACCACGCCTGTCAATTCAGGCCGATGGGCCGTGCGTGGGTTGGCCATATTTCCTGAAGGCCATGGGCTAGACGTTGACTTCCAACAATTTGTAACTATTGGCAAAAGGGCTGGCTTTGCTGCCCTCAATGATAAAGAGGTCTACTGGTTTCTTGCAGGCAAATCCTCAAAAGGTTAAGCCTCTTCATTCCACCTTAATACTTTATCTCTTATATTGATACCAAGCTTGTCAAAGGATTTCAAAATTGAGTCCATATTATTGAGTACAAATTCAGAGTAGCTACCTTGACTTGAATTTTAAGTGACCATTCCAGTTTTCTCAACCTCACGCAAACTTTCTACTATGATCATTAATACAAGTAGGCTATCCCACCCCCAAGCAAATAAACCTACTGGAAGTTTAGAGTCATATTTACCAAAACATGAGTATACATTATACAAGCGCGAGTGGAAGTCTCACATGAAAGAAAAAAAATAAAAGCTCTAGGAATTAATATAATATAATTGGTTCATAACTTAATAGGCTTAAACTTTTAAATTAAGTTTAAATATTTTCATTTTTGTGTCGATTTTTACAGCTATTTGATACTCTAAAAACAAAGAAATGATGGACAACATCAATTGGATTGATTGAGTCAAAATTGCCAATGAATTTGTAGATTGTATTATTAGTCACCTAACCAATACTAATGCTCCTACCAATTAAAAGGAATGAGTATTTTTGATAAATCATTGGTTGTTGAAAAATTTAAACTGAATTCAATTATTTTGACTATTATAAATTCTAACAATCTTTATCATTCCAGGTGAGGACATCCCACATGACCCTGAGATGATAAAAAAAGAAGTTATTAGTAACTTTGCCAAGAACTTCCCTACATCATACTTGAGAGTTGTTCAGCATTCAGATCTTTCAACATTGACATGGGCTCCCCTGTTGTTTAGATTTCCATGGGACGTAATACTTGGAAACCTGAGCAAAGGGAATATCACAGTGGCTGGTGATGCTATGCATCCTATGACACCTGACCTAGGACAAGGTGGTTGCTCGGCATTGGAAGATGCTGTTGTTTTAGGCAGACACATTGGTAACTTAATCGTTAAGAACAAAAAGCTTGTGGCAGGAGATCAAGTTGCTGAAGCCTTGGATAGATATGTTAAGGAAAGGAAGTGGCGTGTTGCTAAGTTGATCATGGGCGCATATCTAGCGGGCTGGGTGCAACAAGATGGGTCAGGATGGTTTATGAAGTTCTTAAGGGATTCAATATTCTATAGGCATTTTTCTAGTTTGATATCTAATGATAAGCAGTATGATTGTGGGAAGTTGCCTTGTGTTTCATCATTAAATAATGAATTCAACAATGACCAAAGAAAAATTTACTAGCTAAAATCTCAGATCAAGTGATGCAAGAGCGTAGGGGCTGGGCAATTTATGTGGCAGCTACATGGACGACATGTGTCTTTTATTTATAAGTCCATTTGTCTTTTATTTGTCTTTAGTATTCATTCAAGGTTAATTATAAGTCTTGTTGGTAGTTGTCCCAGCTTAATAAATTTGATGTGATGTGAAGTCAGTCTATGGAGTTGTTACTTGTATTAGAAGTTATCTAGCATTTAGTTGTAAGTATTTATTTCTCACTCAATGTATTCACCTATAAATTTTGTTAGGTTCTAAAGATTTATGTTTAAATGTTTAGAATCATATTTTTGTTGTGTTGGCAAACCGAGAACAAAGCATGTCAAGTCTAACTGTTAGGCAATACTTAAAAGTATAGGTTTCAAGTGTCAAGTCCCAGCTGACTACAGAAAAAAGGAAGTAGGGTTCTACCTTCCTTGACTAATAGAGAATTAGATTCGACCGATTGAAATTTGCAGGTCCAAATTTTCTGCAGAATTTTTAAATAGACTTAAGCCTGTGAAAACATTTAGGGTTTCATTAAAACATCTACACATATAAAAGGAAAACCCTAGCCATATTTTAAAGACTTTTGGAGAAAACTTACGTGTTACTCTTTGTGAGATTTGAGAGGTTTTTTACCTTCTAACTACACAAGAATCTACTGGACCAAGAATCACAATCAAGCATTGGTAGAACATATTTGCTGCATCAAGATCATCACTGATGGTGATTTGAAACCTTTGAGTAGGATCTTAGAGTCACAAACAAGGTTGCTTGTGTTGGTGTAAATCCAAAAAGAAAAGGAGACCGTGAATTCGTAACTTGCACGTGGTCGTGTCAGTAAATTACTACATGAGGTAGCAATAAATTTAGGGTTAAATTTGATTATAAAAATTTCAATTCTTTTATAGTGGATTTACTTTACCTTGAGGATAGTTAGGTCAAATCCTCCCCAGGTTTTTACCTTGAAACAGTTAGTTACACCGATTTTCCTAGGTCATCATATTGTGGTGTTATTTATTTTCCGCTGCTGTGCATGATATGATTTATTTGTGTTTAACCTAGATCTGAATAATTAATCTAAGTAATCACTTAGTTAATATATTAAGTTAAACAAACCACTTTAAGGGGTCTAAACGAACAAACAAGTGATATAAAAGCAGGTTAGCTCTTTCTTATAGGTCTCTTAACCTAGAGTTGATCCTTGACCCCTGCTGTCATAGAACACAATCACTCTCTTGTGATCCTTCCACACTTTAATGAGAATTACTATGCTTATTGGAAGGCTAGGATTAAAGCCTTCTTGAAATCTATTGATGAGAAAGTGTGGTTGTCTATTGAGAACGGTTGGGAGAGACCAACCACTATTATTGGTGAATGGACTATTGCCCAAAAGGAAGCAACAAGCTTTAACCTACGAATGCGATAATCAACGCTGTTTCTATGGAAGAATTTAAGAGGATCTCAAATGTGGAGATTGCTCACACTGCTTGGAACATTTTACAAACAATGCATGAAGGCACTAAGACAGTAAAAATCAATAAATTGCAGTATTTGACCTCTAGATTTGAAAGTATTAAAATGTTTGATGATGAATCTTTTGATGAATTCTATGGTAAGTTGAATGATATTGTCAATTCTGCTTTTAATTTAGGTGAAGTTTATGATCAACCAAAAATTTTTAGGAAAATTCTTAGATCATCAACTGAGAATTTTAGACTTAAAGTGACTGCCAAAACTGAAAGTAAAGATGTTAACTCTATCCCTGTAGATGAACTTGTAGGATATCTTCAGTCCTATGAATTTGACTTACCAAAATCTAATAAATCCAAATCTATGGCCTTAAAATCTATTGATGATGTTGGTGATTGTGGATTTGATGATGAACTCTCATCTACTGAGATTGCTTATCTTGCCAAGAACTTTAGAAAATTTTTGAGAAATAATAATAGGAGGGCAAGAAATAGAAACAATGTTGATACTAAGAATGTGAAGAGGAATGACACTACCAAAAATAACAATTTTGAAAAATCAAAAGATAAAGTAGGTCAATCTTCCAATAGTTCTTTAGGATAATAGTGTTATGGTTGTCAAGGTTATGGTCATCTAAAATCTAAGTGTCCAACTTTCTTGAGATCCAAAGGTAAGGTTATGGCTGTTACTCTGAGTGATGATGAAGTTTCTAATCATGAGTCTGAAATGATCAAAAATAAAATTTCATGGCTTTCACTACTACTGTTATAGTAAGTGAAATTGAGAATGCTGATGAGAACCCTTCTGATGGGAAACTTTCTAAGAATGCTGATTTGCAAGAAGATTATAACAAGTTATGCAAGATTGCAGCCAAAGATGCTATGAGTCTTGAGTTAGGGTTGAAAAAGATAATCACTCTTGAACAAGAAAAGAAGAATTTGCTGCTAAATCTATTTGATGCTAATGAACTCTATTAAAATTGAGAACATGACTTTGCTTGCAAAGGTTAAAAGTTTAAAATTAGAATTATTTGTTGTTAAAGAACAAATAGATAGGGCTTCTACTTCTAAACTAGATGAGATGTTACATGCTCAAAAGTTTGTTTCCGATAAAACAGGTCTAGGGATTGTTGAGAGTGGATCTCCTTTGGTTGTTAATCCTCCCAAATTTGTACCTGCATCTTCCACTTCTTTTATTCATCCATCTGTATTTGAAGTCAAGGTAAATAAAGAAGTAGCTCCAGCTTCAAGAAGAACTAGGGTAGATTTGAGTGAGTCTAAACCTAAGAATCTCAATCAATCTAGAAGCAAGAAAAACTGCAAAACTCAGTGATTTTGTCACTTTTGTGGTGGAGTTAGGCATACTAGGCCAAATTGCTTTAAGTTGCAAGCTTTAAAGCAAGTTTCCAAACAAAAAGTGTCTGTGCCAAAAGCACAAGATCCTGTGGCACTTATTCATGAGCTAGTAAAGGTTCTTAACCTTTATACCAATATTGGAGTTGAAATTAGGGCCAATTCAAATAGAAATCCCAACTCCAAGTTTGCATCTAAAAGAGTCTGGATGCAAAAGACTCATCCTCAATGAGTTTGTCTGACATGGTCCTTGTGTTAATTCTTTCTATCTCTTATGACCAAAATTGTTTTTCTTTAGGTTTGCATTTGCATAACATTCATACATTGCATTATAGGGTTGTTTTTGTTTTTTTTTTCATTTTTTTTAAAAAAGAAAATCAGAAAACAAAAAAAGGGAGTTGTTGTATTATACATCTTCAAGATGTGTAATTGAGGTTGACCTATGAAATTTACATTTCCTGACTGTGTACCCTGTTTAGCTTTGCTGAGCTTTATTTTTTGCACTTTGCTAGTTTGTGTTATATAGTGCTTATATTGTGTGAGTTGTTTACAATTTTTAAACACATGCTCTTGATTTTGAAGTCACATTTTTTGATTGTAAAGACTAAAAAATTCTAGGAAAAAATAATAAATAATCATCTCACCACTGTTACTCGCCAATCATAAACACCTGTGTGCAAATCATAAAAGCCGTGCTTGGTAAGGTGTACCACTTGCACAACAAAATACTTAAGGTGTTATTGTACAATAGATTTTCTTCACACACTTGCAACCAAGCAAATTTTTTTTATATATATTTTATATTTTTCCTTTTCTTTTGAAGCATATATATATATATATATTTTTTTTTTTTCATTTTTCATATCAATATATTTTGTGGGAGATCTTTTTGTAACATTAAATTGACTTGATTCTTTTAACATTCATTTAGTGATAATCAAACTATAAATTGCTAGATTTTTTTAGAACCCAAAAGTTTTATACATAACTTTTTTTTTTTTTTGAGAAAAATTTAACGTAACTTATTGTATTGAAAATGATATTTGGATTTTTTTTTTCTTTAAGTAGTGAAATTGTAGTAAACGTGTTCAATAGTTGTTTGAGGACTTAGAATGTGGTGGAGTTGGGACATGTTCCAACTCTATAAATGTGTAATAATCATTGCTTTGATTTATACAAATTTCTATAATGTTGATAATATATATTTCTCACCTCTACAATTTGTTTTTTTTTTGTTACATTTGTTTGTGTGATTATGGCTAGTAATAATTTCTATGCAATATATAGTCTTATTAATTGAATTTCACTTTAACATTGTCCTATGTTAGTCATTATCCTTTGTAAGTGAGCTATGTTTGGATGATAAGGTGCTAAGGTGCTATGTGTCATATTTGGATTGACGAGGGAGTAGGTTTTTGTACTTAGGAGGAGTAGAGTTTTGTATTTAGGGGGAGTTTGATGTATTTCCATGTATTTTCTTTAGTTTTGATGTTTATATCTCATTGTTTATATTTGTTTAGTGTTTATGTACTTGGTTCACAAACATTGTTATGTGCTTATTGGTTATGATATCTATTGATAATGAGATTGATGTCATTAATGTCTCTCTATATGTTCAGTGAATTAAAGTTCAAATTTTTGCTTAGATTATGGTACTGTATCTTCCACACATGCATTTATAGTTTGTTTTTAGTGTTTCAGGAATTTATAGGTTAATTCTTTCAAGAGTTGCTGTTTATACTAGTAACTAATAGTTAGTAGTTGTGTAAGAATTGTAATATGGTAATATCTTGTATTTGGGCTGGTATTTAATTTAAGCATTACATGTTGTATGTGTGTTTTGTCATGGATTGCCATAAGGAGAGATTGTTAGGCTCTAAAGATTTAGGTTTAAATCTTTATCCAAACGATTGCTGATATTTTTAGGAGTAAGAGTAAAAGTAAAAAATTGTTCTTTCCCATGTATATTTACAGGATTTTGAGGTTTTTAGTGTTGTCTCAGTTTCCTCTCTTAGAGTTAGTTCACATCACCGCCCTTATAGGAGCCACCTTAATTTCTTAAACAGCGACAGGCACAGATAAACAGTGCTGAGCCAAGCACTGGACTGGGATTGGGACTTCTAAGAGACCACAAGGAGAAGCTTTTACTGCAGCTCCTACCTTTGGTGCTATGCCTACTGCTGAGGAGACTTTTGTGGATCCGACTACAGCTGTGGAACTGTATGGTGGTGCTGACAATGCAAACCCTACTGTTGCCCCTTCTCTCTCACTCTGTGCCATGATGGAGTCTTTCATGACTACACTAGCCGCTCATGGACAGCTTCTCAATGAGTTGTTAACGGAGGTTGCTTCCTTGAGAGTAGATTTTGTGGAGTATAGGAGTGCTTTTTCGCCTCCTCCTCCCTTTAATGACTGATTTTTCCTTTAGCAATTCGTAACAAAAAGAGGGAGTAGGTTTTTGTTCTTAAGGGGAGTAGAGTTTTTGTATTTAGGGGGAGTTTGATATATTTCCATGTATTTTCTTTAGTTTTGATGTTTATATCTCATTGTTTACATCTGTTAAGTGTTTTTGTACTTGATTCAAAAACATTGTTATGTACTTATTGGTTATGATATCTATTGATGATGAGATTGATGTGATTAATGTCTCTTTATATGTCTTGTGAATTAAAGTTCAAATTTTTACTTAGATTATGGTACTATATCTTCCACACATTCATTTATGGTTTGTTGTTATAGTTTCAAGAATTTACAGGTTAATTCTTTCAATAGTTGCTGTCTATACTAGCAACTAATAGTTAGTAGTTATGTAAGAATTGTAATAGGGTAATATCTTGTATTTAGGCTGGTATTTAATTTAAGCATTACATGTTGTATGTGTGTTTTGTCACAGATTGCCAAAGGGGAAGATTGTTAGGTTCTAAAGATTTAGCTTTAAATGTTTAGAATCATATTTTTGTTGTGTTGGCAAACTGAGAACAAATGTTTACATGTTTAGGTTTAATTAAATGTTTACATGTATGTACAATTTTTTTTTCTACCACTCACAGTTGACCATTAGAAAGAAAATAAGTAGTTGTAAAAAATATTGTAAGAAAAATGATGTAGCATTACTGAAAGAAAGTATATGTTTAGATAAGATTGGAAACAAAATATTATTATTTTCATCCATGTTACTTCTATTAATTGGTGGGAAAAAAACATGCCGTGCCATTAGAAAGAAAGGAATTGCAAATTCTTAAAATCAACATAACTAAAAGATAAACTACTGTTCAAGTGAATTGATAAATATTTAATTATTTTCACTAAATTAAGGGTACAATCATTATTTTATTTTTTTAATTTTGTGCTATTAAATTTGCATGTGTAGAATGCCATATTCCAAACAAATTATTTTTAATATATATAGATCTTAGAAAAATAACCAAAATTTATATAAATTATTAATGCACCCCGGATGATAACTAACACGTGAAATAAAAATATATTTACCCTATTACATGTCATCCAAATGAGTTAGGAAATAAAAATTGTTAATATTAATATAATTAAAAATATGCATACATTATTACTTTAGTGAATTAATAAATGTTTAATTATTATGACTAGATTAAGAGAAATAATTATATTATTGATTGCATGTGTTATTAAATTTGTTTCAATTGTTGTTAAAACAACTTCACATGAACCATTGGGCATATTTGGTGCGATAGTCAATCTACAAATAGAAATGTTTGTAAGGTGTAGGGAGTAAGGGATGAGGTTCAAAACTTTAAAAAAGAGTTTCACACACTTGTATACTTAGATTAGGCTATAGTAGAATTTATATATTGTATATAAAAAAAAATTAAAAAAAAAAACACACCTGAGAAAGAATGCCATATTTCAAACCAATTATCATTATATTTTGGATAGTAATAAGCATTCAAAATAAATTATTTTCATATTAATTTTAATTTAAAAAAAAAGCATATACATAATACATTCCTTTTCAAAAAACTACCTTAGCAAGTTGTTGAAAAGGTGGGGAAAACAATTGTGTAGCATGGTTTTATTGCATTATTAGTGGTGGTTGGATAATGGATACAGTAGAAACTTGGGCTGACTTTGGTTGGGGACATTGGCCTTTGGCATTGCTGAAACTGGAATTAAACAGTACTGTACTATGTTAGCTTCGTGACCCTTACAACGTATCTTTCAGTCAACATTCTCTTTCTCTTGCTGTGGGGTTTCAACTTTCAAGTTCAAAGGCAACCAGCCAACCATCATTCAACATTCCCATGTCTATAGTCTCTATACCAACCTTAATTATTTTTGGCACCAACGAATAAGAACTAAGAAGAGAGGGTTTATTCTAAAAGTATATACGTTTTAAAGGGAATGATACCCAAGGATATACACTTTTTCTCTACGGTCTACATGTTCTTTTCAACACAAAAAGCTGCAGATAGCCATATCTGAAACAAAATGAACATGTACGTTTTTGCTAAAGCTCTCAAGTTGAAGTGGCAACGTACTTGTGTTGTGCAGGCATGGATATGTTTCTTGATGGTCTTCTAATCAGATGCATATATATTTGAGCAATATTATTATGACATTATGGTTAGATGACCATCAACGAACACGTTCATGATATATTGCATGCATTAATTATTAATTCCTCTCTTTTTATTCATTTCATTGTTTGCCCCCCTCAAAACACTTTTACTTGGTGAGTATTAATTGTTCCTCAGACTTGCATGGCCTTATTATGATTGATGATGATCCTTGTATCTTTATTTCTATATTTTGAAATTGATAACCACCCCCTTGAGGCCAAGCACACTCAACCAATATCATTGTAATTAAGAGGTATAGTATATATTTAATATATAAATTTTTATAAAGAGAATCCAAGTTTGAATCTCTATTCTCTAATTGTTATAACTATTATGTATATCATGTATTGATATCCTGAATTCCAAAAAAAAAAAAAAATGGTGTTAAAAAAATTATAAAAATAAATTAAACACAAAGTTTGTGCACTCAAAATTTGTTCATGTTATTTACTAAAAAAAAAAAAAATAAATTGTTCATGTTACCATCATACAAACACCGGTTTGGTGTTGGTATAATGGTATCATGTATCTTTTACTCGAGAGTCAAAATAGCTTATATGTACCGAAAGCCTAAGCTCGCATGTGTTTGGGAATCGTTGATAAACTGATTCTTTGATTATCTTATCTACTGTCTGCAGGTCCTACATAAGTCCTACAAAATAAGCAGTTTATATTAAAGTTTTTCTTATTGCAAATTATTTCTCAGAACTTATTGTTTGCTTATTATTGCTCAAAACTTAGAAAAAAACCCAGCTTAGTCATATCGTTTTATGCGAGTCTCGCTAATTAAACTTAGTCAGAGAACAGAGAACTAGCTGGCTTTGTATTGCATTTTGCATGCTTTTTGCTCAAAATTTTAGTTTACGTGAGGTCACGCTCAAAAAATGGTATACACATTTTACTTGATGTGTTTCAATCGATTGTTTACGAGTCCCGTAATAATTAAATTAGTTTACGTTTTACTTTAATTCTCCAACTTTTTTTAATAGTATTTTCAATTAAAAAAAAATGAATCAGCTTATTTTATTTCCATAATTATAAATTAAGTGTTTAGACTCTGTAATAAGCAAATCCATAGTCAATTTATAATGAACTCTCAATTGGTGCATCATAAAGACAACTAGACCTTTTTTAAAATCTTTACCCATTGGGAGATTTTAAAATATATAGTTGTTGAGAATGAATAAAAAAATATTAAAAAAAATAAAGAAAGATTTAAGAAAAAATAAAGAATGAATGAAGAAATAATATTTAAATAAGATAGAGAAAAGATAGAGAATCTATTGTAAGTTTATTAAAAAAGTAGGTAGGTCAAGGGTAAATGTGTAGTCAAAATGTCAAATAGTTTTTTTTTTCTTTTTTTTTAGCAGAAAAAATATCAAATGGTTGACGAACAGTTTTAGTGAACAATTTGCCATTCGGTTCCGACTTGCCATGCACGAATATAGTGAAATAACAAAACAAAACAAAACAAAAAACAAAATACAAAAAAAAAAACAAAACAAAAAAACAAAAAGTAGAGGTTGTTTTGAATTTCTTAAGCAAAGTTTTTCTTTAATGAGATGGTGTTGAAAGTTGAAATATAAGTTTATATATATATATATATATATATATATTGATTGTAACTTTAGATTACAACCTTACTTAATAGCTTCTTATTAGAGGTGAATTTTGACAAATTTTTCATTGGATTGTATATTTTTCTTATTCTTTACATACTTGCGAAATTTTAAAAAAATTAAAAATTAATAGCTATGCCATCAATAAATTATTTAAATAACAAGTTTTTTATAGTTTTTTTTTTTTTAAAAGCTCCAAGTTTTTTATAGTTTAAGATTATGCATAAAATATAAGTTATAAATCATATAGTAAATAATATCTGTTTAACACTAAATTTGATATATGTATTAATAGCATAAAAAATAATTAATTCAATGGTTAGATTTTTAAAATATATAATAATTTTTGTTTTATTAAGTCAAGTTGTAGCATTAAGTTACACTAGATTTATAGCTAAACTTTGCCTTTTATACGCGCATATATATATATATATATATATATATATATATAACACCTTCGTGTAAGAATTGAATACGTTATCAGATTATCTTCATCTTTTGCACAACCGTCCGACATTTTTTACTAGTCTTTTAAGTCATTTTTGACCCGTACGTCATCTAGTACCTTCTACAAGCAAATACATTCTTTGTAAAAGGGTGCGGGTCCAATACAAATAATGTTGTGAACTAGTCTTTGAAATTTCTAAAAGAACTGGTATATATATAGAACACTTAGACCCCCCATTTTCATTCATGCTTGAGATTATTAGAGAGAGAGAGAGAGAGAGAGAGAGATTCAGCAAGAGAGAGAGAGAGAGAGAGAGAGAGAGAGAGAGATGGAGGAGCATGATGTGGTGATAGTAGGGGCAGGTATAGCGGGATTGGCAACAGCAATAGCCTTGAAGAGAGTAGGGGTTAAAGCATTGGTGTTGGAGAAATCAGAAGGGCTAAGAGCCACAGGTGCAGCCATAGGTCTTCACCAAAATGCTTGGCTTGCCCTTGAAGCCCTCGGCGTAGCTCACAAGCTCACCACCACTCCTTATCCTTCTTTGAGAAAGTACTGTACTTGCGCACCATTTTCATTTCATGAGTTTCCTTTTCCATTTCAAATAACAATTATGTGTTTCTCATCTCCATTCCATACTCTAATGAAATTAATATGAATAAGTGGAAATACATTATATCCAGAAAATATGTGATCATGTACATATCATATAATAGTTAAGATTTTGATCTGTATTGTTTTATTTTTTTTCCTTTTGTTTCTATAATAGGGGAAATGTAACAAATATTGATACTGGAGCAACTCAAGAGATCACTTTCCCTCAACCTGATAAGTATGTTACTTAAACCGTATCCCTTCATGTTTTCACCTTCAGATCCATTCCCAAGTTCACTAAAGCTTGAACCATTATTTCCCTCTGGTTGTGACGCAGGCATGGACATGAAAGTAGACCAATACATCGTAAAGCTTTATTGGAAGCTCTGGCAGAAGAATTGCCAGTGGACACCATCCGTTTCTCTTCGAAGCTCAAGTCCATAGTAAACCTGCAGGCAGAAGAAGGCTCATTCTATGCTATCATTCACATGGAAGATGGAGTTAGCATCAAAGCGAAGGTGAATTATATACTAAGCACATTGTTAAGGACAAGTTTTTTCCTTAATAACTTGGCTAGAAGTGATTAGAACAACATCACTTTCACTTGAGTCCACTATTAATATAATATTTATTTTGCACTAATCTTGACAAAAAAAATATATGTATATATATATATCAATTGAAAAAAAAATTGTGTGCACAGACTCATTGATGTAAGCACAATCTCTCAAAAAGTTATTTTATACAAATAAAAAATTCCTTATATTACCACATAAATCCTTATAAGTAAAAACTTTTCTTTATAATCTATTACAACAAAAATCTTTATAAATCCTAAACTTATCATGAGTCAAACCTTAAACCTTACCAACATGTTTGGTGGCCTAGTAGAAGGGGCCTTAGGCCAAAAAGACTTTATTATGCAAAGCATCTTAGATTTGAGCCACTGCCCTCCCACTAGTGACATGTTGGTGCTCCTTATATTTTATTATAAATGATGTCTAAGCCTGAAAGTGATTAGTGGCTATTAAGATAACAGTTAGGTAAAGAAGCCACAATAGTTGCCCCTCTCCTAACCATTTTATATATACCAAAAAAAAAAAACCTTAAACTTTATGTTTTATAATAAAGTGACTACAATGTCATTGAGTATAATAATATTGAGACGCATCTCTTAGCCTCAACTATGGGCCCATATTGTACCTCTTAATTAGTAGAGCTTTCACTTTACATGCTTAATTGTTAAATTTGTTTCTCTATTTTGAATGTTACAGGCTTTGATAGGTTGTGATGGGGTTCACTCTGTGGTGGCCCGTTGGTTAGGATTGACCACGCCTGTCAATTCAGGCCGATGGGCCGTGCGTGGGTTGGCCATATTTCCTGAAGGCCATGGGCTAGACGTTGACCTCCAACAATTTGTAACTATTGGCAAAAGGGCTGGCTTTGCTGCCCTCAATGATAAAGAGGTCTACTGGTTTCTCGTAGGCAAATCCTCAAAAGGTTAAGTCTCTTCATTCCACCTTAATACTTTATCTCTTATATTGATACCAAGCTTGTCAAAGGTTTTCAAAATTGAGTCCATATTATTGAGTACAAATTCAGACTAGCTACCTTGACTTGAATTTTAAGTGACCATGCCAGTTTTCTCAACCTCACACAAACTTTCTACTATGATCATTAATACAAGTAGGCTACCCCAACCCCAAGCAAATAAACCTACTGGAAGTTTAGAGTCATATTTACCAAAACATTAGTATACAAACGTGAGTGGAAGTCTCACATGAAAGAAAAAAAATAAAAGCTTGAGGAATTAATATAATATAATTGGTTCATAACTTAATAGGCTTAAACTTTTAAATTAAGTTTAAATATTTTCATTTTTGTGTCGATGTTTACAGCTATTTGATACTCTAAAAACAAAGAAATGATGGACAACATCAATTGGATTGATTGAGTCAAAATTGCCAATGAATTTGTAGATTGTATTATTAGTCACCTAACCAATACTAATGCTCTTACCAATTAAAAGGAATGAGTATTTTTGATAAATCATTGGTTGTCCAAAAATTTAAACTGAATTCAATTATTTTGACTATTATAAATTCTAACAATTTTTATCATTCCAGGTGAGGACATCCCACATGACCCTGAGATGATAAAAAAAGAAGTTATTAGTAACTTTGCCAAGAACTTCCCTACATCATACTTGAGAGTTGTTCAGCATTCAGATCTTTCAACATTGACATGGGCTCCCTTGTTGTTTAGATTTCCATGGGACGTAATACTTGGAAACCTGAGCAAAGGGAATATCACAGTAGCTGGTGATGCTATGCATCCTATGACACCTGATCTAGGACAAGGTGGTTGCTCGGCATTGGAAGATGCTGTTGTTTTAGGTAGACACATTGGTAACTTAATCGTTAAGAACAAAAAGCTTGTGGCAGGAGATCAAGTTGCTGAAGCCTTGGAAAGATATGTTAAGGAAAGGAAGTGGCGTGCTGCTAAGTTGATCGTGGGTGCGTATCTAGCGGGCTGGGTGCAACAAGATGGGTCAGGATGGTTTATGAAGTTCCTAAGGGATTCAATATTCTATAGGCATTTTTCTAGTTTGATATCTAATGATAAGCAGTATGATTGTGGGAAGTTGCCTTGTGTTTCATCATCAAATAATGAATTCGACAATGACCAAAGAAAAATTTACTAGCTAAAATCTCGGATTAAGTGATGCGAGAGCGTAGGGCAATTTATGTGGCAGCTACATGGATGACATGTGTCATTTATTCATAAGTCCATTTGTCTTTTACTTGTCTTTAATATTCATTCAAAGTTAATTATAAGTTTTGTTGGTAGTTGTCCCAGCCTAATAAATCTGATATGATGTGAAGCCAGTCTACAAAGTTGTTATTTGTATTGGAGCTACATGGATGACATGTGTCATTTATTCATAAGTCCATTTGTCTTTTACTTGTCTTTAATATTCATTCAAAGTTAATTATAAGTTTTGTTGGTAGTTGTCCCAGCCTAATAAATCTGATATGATGTGAAGCCAGTCTACAAAGTTGTTATTTGTATTGGAAGTTATCAAGCATTTAGTTGTAAGTATTTATTTCACATTCAATGTATTCACCTATAAATTTTGTTAGGTTCTAAAGATTTAGATTTAAATGTTTAGAATCATATTTTTGTTATGTTGGCAAATCGAGAACAAAACATTTCAAGTCTAAGTGTTAGGCAATGCTTAAAAGTATAGGTTTCAAGTTTCAAGTCTAGCTGACTGTAAAAAAAAGGAAGTGAGGATTTGCCTTCCTCGACCGATTAAGAATTAGACTTGACCGATCAAAAATCGCAGGTCCAGATTTTCTGCAGAATTTTTAAATAGGCCCAAGCCCATGAAAACATTTAGGGTTTCATTTAACATCTCTACATATAAAAGGGAAACCTTAACCATGTTTTAAAGACTTCTGGAGAAAACTTACGTATTACTCTTTGTGAGATCTGAGAGGTTTTGTACCTTCTAACTACACAAGAATCTACCGGAGCAAGAATCACAATCAAGCGTTGCTAGAATATAGTTGTTGCATCAAGATCATTACTGATGGTGATTTGAAACCTTTGAGTGGGATCTTAAGTCACAAACAAGGCTGCTTGTGTTGGTGTAAATCCAAAAAAGAGGAGGAGCTTGTGAATTCGAAACATACACATATGAATGTAGTTATGTCAGTAAGTTACGACATGAGGAAGCAATAGATTTAGGGTTAAATCTGATTGTAAAATCTTCAATTCTTTTATAGTAGATTTATTTTACCTTAAGAGTAGTTAGGTCAAATCCTCCCCATATTTTTACCTTGAAACGGTTCGTTTCATCAGTTTTCCTAGGTCATCATATCGTGGTGTTATTTATTTTTCGTTACTTTGCATGATATGATTTATTTGTATTTAACCTAGATTTGAATAATTAATCTAAGTAATCACTTAGTTAATATATTAAGTTAAACGATCTACTCTAAGGGGTCTAAACGAACAAACAAGTGGTATCAAAGCAGGTTAGCTCTTTTTTATAGGTCTTAACCTAGAGTTGATCCTTGACCCCTGTTGTCATAGAACACAGTCACTCTCTTGTGATCCCTCTACACTTTAATGGGAATAACTATGCTTATTAGAAGGTTAGGATGAAAGCTTTCTTGAAATCTATTAATGAGAGAGTGTGGTTGTCTGTTGAGAACGGTTGGGAAAGACCAACCACTACTATTGGTGAATGGACTACTGCCCAAAAGTGAGCAGCAAGCTTTAACAGTAAGGCTATGAATGCGATATTCAACGCTGTTTTTATGAAAAAATTTAAGACGATCTCAAATGTGGAGATTGCTAACACTACATGGAACATTTTACAAACAGTGCATGAAAGCACTAAGGCAGTAAAAATCAATAAATTGCAGTGGTTGATCTCTAGATTTGAAAGTATTAAAATGTCTGATGATGAATCTTTTGATAAATTCTATGCTAAGTTGAATAACATTGTCAATTCTGCTTTTACTTTGGGTGAAATTTATGATCAACCATAAATTGTTAGAAAAATTCTTAGATCATTAACTAAGGATTTTAGACCTAAAGTGATTGCCATAACTAAAAATAAAGATGTTGACTCTATCCCTGTAGATGAACTTGTAGGATCTCTTTAATCCTATGAATTTGACTTACCAAAATCTAATAAATCCAAATCTATGGCCTTAAAATCTGTTGATGATATTGATGATTGTGGATTTGATGATGAACTCTCATTTACTGAGATTGCTTATCTTGCCAAGAACTTTTGAAATTTTATGAGAAATAATAATAGGAGGGCAAGAAATAGAAACAATGTTGATAATAAGAATGTGAAGAGGAATGACACTGCCCAAAATAACAATTTTGAAAAATCAAAAGATAAAGTAGGTCAATCTTCCAATAGTTCTTTAGGACAACAGTATTTTGGTTGTCAAGGTTATGGTCATCTAAAATTTGAGTGTCCAACTTTCTTGAGATCCAAAGGTAAAGCTATGGTTGCTATTTTAAGTGATGATGAAGTTTCTAATCACGAGTCTTAAAGTGATCAAGAAGGAAACTTCATGGCTTTCACTACTACTGCTATAGTAAATGAAATTGAGATTGCTGATAAGAACCCTTCTGATGGAGAACTCTCTAAGAATGCTGATTTGCAAGAAACTTATAACAAGCCATGCAAGATTGCAGCCAAAGATGCTATGAGTGTTGAGTTAGGGTTGAAAAAGATAAACACTCTTGAACAAGAAAAGAAGAATTTGCTGCTAAAGCTGTTTGACGCTAATGAACTCTTGTACTCTGTTAAAATTGAGAACATGAATTTGCTTCTAAACTAGATGAGATGATACATGCTCAAAAGTCTGTTTTCGATAAGACAGGTCTAGGGATTGTTGAGAGTGGATCTCCTTTAATTGTTAATCTTCCCAAATTTGTACCTGCATCTTCCACTTCTTTTGTTCATCCATCTATATTTGAAGTCAAGGTACATAAAGAAGTAGTTCCAGCTTCTAGAAGAACTAGGGTAGATTTGAGTGAGTCTAAACCTAAGAATCCCAATCAATCTGGAAGCAAGAAAAACTGCAAAACTCAGCCTGCACTTTTGTGGTGGAGTTAGGCATACTAGGCCAAATTGCTTTAAGTTGCAAGCAAGAAAAACCACAAACCTTAGTGGTTTTGTCATTTTTGTTGTTGTTTTTGTTGTTTTACAGTTTTTTTTTTAAATAAAAAAAAATCAGAAAACAAAAAAAGGGAGTTGTTGTATTAATTATACATCTTCAAGATGTGTAATTGAGATTGGCCTATGATTTACATTTCATGATTGTGTATCTTGTTTAGCTTTGATGAGCTTTATTTTTCTGCATTTTGCTAGTTTGTGTTATGTAGTGCTTATATTGTGTGAGTTGTTTACGATTTTTAAACACATGCTCTTGATTTTGAAATCACATTCTCTTGATTGTAAAGACTAAAAAATTCTAGAGAAAATGATAAATAACCATATCATCACTGTTACTCGCTAATCATGAACATCTGTGTGCAAATCATAAAAGCCGTGCTTGGTAAGGTGTAACACTTGCACAACAAAATACTTAAGGTGTTATTGTACAATAGATTTTCTTCACACACTTGCAACCATGCAACTTTGTTTTTTATATATTTTATGTTTTTCTTTTTCTTTTGAAGCATATTTTTCTTTGTTTTTCATTTTTCATGTCAATATATTTTGTGGGAGATATTTTTGTAACATTAAATTGACTTGATTCTTTTAACATTCATTTAGTGATAATCAAACTATAAATTGTTAGATTTTTTTAAAACTCAAAAGTTTTATACATAATTTTTTTTTTTGAGAAAAATTTAACGTAACTTATTGTATAGAAAATGATATTTGGATTTTTTTTTTCTTTAAGTAGTGAAATTGAAGTAAATGTGCTCAATAGAATTTGTTCGTTGTTTGAGGACTTAGAATGTGGTGGAGTTGGGACATATTCTAACTCTATAAATGTGTAATAATCGTTGCTTTGATTTATACAAATTTCTATAATTTTGATAATTTATATTTTTCACCTCTACATTTTTTTTTTTGTTACATTTGTTTGTGTGATTATGGTTGGTAATAATTTCTATGCAATATATAGTCTTATTAATTGAATTTCACTTTAACATTGTCCAATGTTAGTCATTATCCTTTGTAAGTGAGCTATGTTTGGATGATAAGGTGCTAAGGTGCTATGTGTCATATTTGGATTGATGACGGAGTAGGTTTTTGTACTTAGAGGGAGTAGAGTTTTTGTATTTAGGGGGAGTTTGATGTATTTCCATGTATTTTCTTTAGTTTTGATGTTTATATCTCATTGTTTATATTTGTTTAGCATTTATGTACTTGATTCACAAACATTGTTATGTGCTTATTGGTTATGGTATCTATTGATGATGAGATTGATGTGATTAAATGTCTCTTTATATGTTCTGTGAATTAAAGTTCAGATTTTTACTTAGATTATGGTACTGTATCTTCCACACATGCATTTATGGTTTGTTTTTAGTGTTTCAAGAATTTATAGGTTAATTCTTTCACCAGTTGATGTCTATACTAGCAACTAATAGTTAGTAGTTGCGTAAGAATTGTAATAGGGTAATATCTTGTATTTGGGCTAGTATTTAATTTAACCATTACATGTTGTATGTGTGTTTTGTCACGGATTGCCAAATGGGGATTGTTAGGTTCTAATGATTTAGGTTTAAATGTTTACAATCATATTTTTGTTGTGTTGGCAAACCGAGAACAAATGCTTACATGTTTAGGTTTAAATGTTTACATGTATGTACAATTATTTTTTCTACCACTCATAGTTGACCATTAGAGAGAAAATAAGCAATTGTAAAAAATATTGTAAAAAAAATGATGTTGCATTATTGAAAGAAAGTATATGTTTAGATAAGATTGGAAAACAAAATATTATTATTTTCTTCCATATTACTTCTATTAATTGGTGGGAAAAACATGCAGTGCCATTAGAAAGAAAGGAGTTGAAAATTCTTAAAATCAATATAACTAAAAGATAAACCTACTGTTCAAGTGAATCGATAAATATTTAATTATTTTCACTAAATTAAGTGTACAATCATTATTTTATATTTTTAATTTTATGTTATTAAATTTGCATGCGTAGAATGCCATATTCCAAACAAATTATTTCTAATTGTAGGGGCACAAATCACGCTGGATCCAAGGTGCACTTTCAGACCAGCCCAATGAGTCCTAGACAATAAATTTATAGAGAGTGTGCATCTAATCTAGGGTTCTGAGCGGTAGATAACATAAGAGTTGGATTCAATTACAGAACACATGCATACGTTTCATACATGGATGGAATCTAGTTCTATATATCAATGCTGAGGACAATCTTATGTATTTTCTTACAAGTCATCTCCCCCTCTTCCCTGTGCTTTTTCTCCGCCTTTTATAGGCCTGCCTCCTTTTCTCCTCTCTTCCACGTGTAGTCCAGGTGTTCTTTTTTGGATACTTGTCCCATCATTCCTTCTTACTAAAGTCTCTGGCGGTGAGTGTAAGGTTAGATTTCAATGTTCAGGCGTCACTTCCTTATTAATGCGACCAGAGAGATAAGTATGGAGCTTTCAATGTGATGGTTGCAGCTTTATCCTTGATATTTATCTGTCACTTCCCTTTATCCCTTATTCTCTCATTCTCAATTTTCGTATCCAAGGTTTCCAGTATGGATGCCCTACAACCGCCAGATCACTCGTCTTGTCCTCGGCAGTAAGCTTCCGAGGACTTGGTCGTCCTCGGACGTTGTGTTTCGTAGAGCTCTGTTCATGCATTGCACTTCTCTTTGTCATGTGACTTAGTAGGCAGGGCTTATCATGTCCTTGGACCACTCATGATATTAGGTTAGGCTTTCCCCCTCGTGAGAGCTTTTGGGCCTGCCCAACACGCATCTTGGCCTGCCCATTTCCTTGCGGATAAGCAGGGGTGGAATACCTGTTGGTTATACCGAGGTCAAAGCAGTATTGCCTGAATGCTTTGCTATCAAATTGCAAACTATTGTCTGAAATGAGAGTATGAGGGACTCCAAATCGAGTGACGATATTTTTCCACACAAACTTCTTCAAGTCCACATCCCTAATGTTTGCTAGGGGCTCAGCCTCCACCCAATTAGTAAAATAATCAGTGCCCACAACCAACCACCTTTTGTTTCCAGGTGCCTTTGGGAAGGGACCTACGATGTCCAGACCCCACTGTGCAAAAGGCCAGGGGCTTGTCAGAGGATTGAGCACACCCCCGGGCTGATGAATGTTTAGTGCGAACCTCTGACACTGATCACACTTCTTCATATAGCTTTGAGCTTCTCGTTGCATATTGGGCCACCAATACCCTTATGTTAGAGCCCTGTAAGCTAAAGACCTTCTCCCGGTATGACTTCCACAAATTCCTTCGTGTAACTCTTCCAAAAGCAACTCTGTCGCTTTAGGATGTATACATAACAAGTATGGCCCTGTGAAGGATCGTTTATAGAGCTTATGATCCTCAGCCAACCAAAAACGAGATGCTTTCATGCGCACCTTGTCCGCCTCGACCCTTTTCTCTAGCAGGACATCATCTTTGAGGAAAGATACAATGGGGTCCATCCAGCTAGGGCCCACCCTTATCTTATGAACCTGGATAATACTTCCAATTACCCCCGAGGGTTTAGGTAAGTCCTCCACAAGAATGATCCGTGGTAGACCTTGCGCCGACGATGTGGCAAGGGTTGCCAAAGAGTCAGCATGCGTATTATTATTCCGAGGGATGTGTGACAAATTAAAGGATTCAAATTTGCATTGTAGAACCTTGACTTGATTTAAGTAGTCTTGCATTCTCGGATCTCTGGCCTCCACCTTTCCATCCACTTGGCCGACCACTAGTTGCGAGTCCGAGAACATTTGCACGGTCTTTCCTCCCAATTTCTGGACCATATCTATCCCTTTTAGCAAGGCCTCGTACTCGGCTTCATTGTCAGTAGCCGAGAATCCCAGTCTCAAGGACTTTTCCAGTGTGAGACCCTTTGGGGTCGTAATTACTAACCCTACACCTGATCCCCTTTGATTAGCGGCCCCATCAACGTAAACTGTCCACAGTGGGGGACCTTTGCACGCAATTGCGCCAATTGATTTTCCATCAATGTCCATGTTGTTGACGTTATCTTCTTTTGTGGGCTCAGTAAATTTTGCAACTAGATCAGCTAACACCTGACCCTTTACTGATGTGCGGGGCATGTACTTGATGTCAAAAGAGCCCAAATGGTTCCCCACTTAGCAATCCTGCTTGTATAATCTGCACTTCGGAGTATAGCTTTGAGAGAAAGTTGGGTCAAAATCACCACCGTGTGAGATTGGAAGTAATGTGGGAGCTTACGTGTCCCATGCACCACGGCTAAGATTGCCTTCTCCAATGGTGGATAACGCACCTCGGCTTCATGTAGAGATTTACTCACATAGTAAACCGGTTTCTGCACACCCCCGTCGACCCTTATCAACACCAAACTGACGGCATGACTCGCGACTGCAATATAGGCAAATAGAACTTCATCCACTTCGGGCCGAGACATGATAGGAGGATGTGAAAGGTATTCCTTAAGTTGCTGAAAGGCAACGACGCATTTATCTGTCCATTCAAATCCTTTCCACCTGTTTAATAACTGGAAGAATGGTCTACACCGATCAGCAGAACGTGAGATGAATCTGTTGAGAGCAGCAGTCATCCCTGTCAACCTCTGCACTTCTTTCGGATTTTGAGGCGGCTGTAAGTTATTGATGGCTTTGACCTGAGCGGGGTTGACTTCAATTCCTCTATGTGTCACCATGTAACCCAGAAATTTACCAGATCCTACTCCAAAGGAGCATTTTGATACGTTGAGGCGTAACTTATGCTTTCTCAGCGTTTGGAAAATGTTATCCAGGTCTGGTATATGAGCCGAGATGGTTTTACTTTTAACCACCATATCATCGACGTACACCTCAATTGTTTTTCCCAGTTGTGGTTCAAACATCCGCGTCATCATTCTCTGATAGGTAGCCCCAGCATTCTTCAAGTCGAAGGGCATCACTTTATAGTGATAGTTTCCCATGGGTGTGACAAAGGCTGTCTTCTCTTGGTCTTCTAAGGCCAAGGGTATTTGGTGGTAACTTTGGAAAGCATCTAGAAAGTCATCTGAGGATGCCCACAGTAGCATCCACCAACTGATCTATGCGGGGCATCGAAAACGAATCTTTAGGACAAGCCTTATTCAAATCTGTAAAGTCCACACATACTCTCCATTTCCCATTCTTCTTCTTCACCACCACTGTATGCGCCAACCATTCTGGATAGAACACCTCCTTAATGGCCCCTGCCTTCTTAAGTTTCAGTACTTCTTCTTTAACAGCCTCGGTGTGCTCTTGGGACGAGCGCTGAGGTGGTTGCCTCCGCGCTATCGCTGCTGGATTGACGTTGAGGCGATGGCAAATGAAGCTTGGGTCAACCCCTGGGGCCTCATAGGCGTCCCAAGCAAATACATCGATGTTCCGTTTTAAGAACGTAACTAGTTCCTCTTTTTCTTGGAGTGGTAATTGACTTCCCACCTGAAAGAATTTCTCCATATCATTGGCAATAAGCACCTTCTCTAACTCCTCGCAACCAGGCGCCTCGGCCTCAGCTACACTTGGCTCGGCCGACGATGTTAGCTGCTATAAACTATTCTCGGCTAAGGCTTGGGACTCCTGCTTTTCCTGATGCGTAATTGTCGCCGTGATGCATTGTCTTGCCATTAACTGGCTGCCGATTATTTCTTCGACTCCATCCTCATACGGGAACTTCACCTTAACATGTAGAGTTAACGATAAAGCACCTAAGGCATGTAGCCATGGTCTTGCCACTACGGCTGTGTAGGGGGAATAGGCGTCTACCATGATAAAATCTACATCCACCACCACTGGCCCTGACTGCACAGGTAGCCGGATCAACCCCTTCGGAATGACAACCTTCCTTTCAAAGCTTATCAATGGGGAGTCGTAAGCCGTGAGATCCTCAGGCTTCAAGTTAAGGCCCTTGAATAAATTCGGGTACATAATGTCAGCCCCACTCCCTTGATCAACCATCATTCTCTTCACGTTGTAACCCCATATCCTTAGCATAATGACTAACGCATCATCATGCGGTTGGATAGTGCCAACCTTATCCTCGTCAGAAAATCCCAAAATGGGTGGAGGATTCCTCTTAATCCTCTTCGGCTCAGAGTTAAGGTCCTCGGCAGAAGGGTGCAACACTGACATTACTCTGGTAGGGCACGACCCAGTTCGACCTGGTGCAGCAAATATGACATTGATCGTGCCCAAAGGTGGTCTTGAAATGTTACTGCCTTGATTCACGGAACTCGATTGTGTGCCTTGTTCATTAGGCCGATTCATAAATTGTCTTAACTTCCCTTCTTTGGCCAGCTGATCCAGGTAATTCTATAAGTTTCGGCAGTTTTCAGTGGTGTGACCCTTATCCTGGTGGTAATTGCAATAGAGATTCTGGTTACGTTTTGTAGGGTCTCCTATCATTCTGTTGGGCCACCTGAAATATGGTTCACGGCAAATATTCTCCAACAGCTGTTGTACCGGCTCACAAAATACAGCGTTTATTGTCTGAGGAGGAGCCGACCTAGACTGGCCAGCAAAGTCCCTCCTTGGCCATTTGCTGCTGTATTTCTCTGTCTTGAAATCCCTACTCTCCTGAGGGATAGTTTTCATTTTCCCCTTACTTTGCTGCTGATCCTCCTCAACTCTCTTATACTCGTCAATACGATCCATAAGCCGACGGACAGTTTTTACAGGTTTCTTGGTCAAAGATTTTCTTAAATCATGTTCAATTGGAAGACCGTTTTTAAAAGTGTTAACTGCTACTTCATCAAAATTCCCGTCAATCTCATTGAACGCTTCCTAGTATCTATCCGAGTAAGTTTTTAATGTCTCGCCCTCTTTCATGGCCATAGATAGTAATGAGTCCAGAGGCCGAGGTACTCTGCTGCATGTAACAAAACGAGACCCAAATGCCATCGTAAGTTCCATGTAGGAATCAATGGAATCTGCTTTCAAACCTTTAAACCATCTCATCGCAACGGGTCCCAGGCTTGAGGGGAATACTTTGCACATCAAGGTTTCATTTTGCGAATAGATCGCCATGCGTTGGTTAAAATGGCTCACGTGCTTCACTGGGTCTGTTCTGCCATTATAAATGGTGAAGTTTGGTTGCGTGAAACGACGAGGAAGCTTTCCTCTCTCAATACGACGTGTGAAAGGTGACTTAGAGAGTTGGTGCAATGCCTTCCCCATAGCGTCACTGCCCAAACCCCTGGGAAGAGATTTCTTGCTCGCCCTATCATGAAGACTTCCCTCTTGGTATGAGAAAGTCTCGCTAGGAGGAGTACTCGACCTCGGCTTATAGCCACTGCTCTGGGAGTCGTCTGAGGAGGGGTCAGAGTCAGATATGGAAGGCGTCCGTTTTCATTTGGCTCAGCGCAGCTTCCTCTTGAGCTGGTCAATTTCCCTCTGCATGGCCCTAGTACCTCCTTCATTAGAGCCCCTGCTTCCTCCCCTGGGATAGTTATCGGCGGTTCACCCTGTATGCACACTGCCTTCTCGATCTCCCATCTGTTCTAACTGTTGGAAAGGATCTTGGTGTTGAGATCCTAAAGATTTTGCACGATTTGGACCGGAACCCACCATCACGTTATCTGCGCCAAAACACAAGAATTCCCACAGACGGCGCCAATTGTAGGGGCACAAATCACGCTGGATCCAAGGTGCACTTTCAGACCAGCCCAATAAGTCCTAAACAATAAATTTATAGAGAGTGGGCATCTAATCTAGGGTTCTGAGCAGTAGATAACATAAGAGTTGGATTCAATTACAAAACACATGCATACGTTTCATACATGGATGGAATCTAGTTCTATATATCAATGCCGAGGACAATCTTATGTATTTCCTTACAAGTCATCTCCCCCTCTTCCCTGTGCTTTTTCTCCGCCTTTTATAGGCCTGCCTCCTTTTCTCCTCTCTTCCACGTGTAGTCCAGGTGTTCTTTTTTGGATACTTGTCCTATCATTCCTTCTTACTAAAGTCTCTAGCGGTAAGTGTAAGGTTGGATTTCAATGTTCAGACGACACTTCTTCATTAATGCGGCCAGAGAGGTAGGTATGGAGCTTTCAATGTGGTGGTAATAGCTTTATCCTTGATAGTTATCTGTCACTTCCCTTTATCCCTTATTCTCTCATTCTCAGTTTTCGTATCTAAGGTTTCCAGTATGGATGCCCTACAACCGCCAGATCACTCATTTTGTCCACGGTAGTAAGCTTCCGAGGACTTGGTTGTCCTCGGAAGTTGTGTTTCTGTTAGGACATATGTAGTTCAAGTCCGTGAACATATGTCGCTATTTTATGTAATTGGCTTATCCTTAGACAAAACGCACTTTACTTGTAATTGGGTAGATTTAGGATGAGTTTAACACTTCAAGAAACAGTGGTTCAAGATTAAGTGTTGAAGCCGTCAAAGTCTGTCCAAGAAACAAGCAAGGAAGTGCAAGTTTTTAAAGCTCGACACATACCTCGACAGATGCATCTATCGAGCTTTAAAGAAGCTGTTTTGCCCGAGCCTCGACAGCTTCTCGACACCTCTCGACACCTCTATCTGTCAAGAATTAAAGAAAACAGATTTCCAAGTCTGTTTCAAGTCTAATCCGTGAGTGTGTCTTTGGGACTTCTTTTCTCCTAACCCTAGACATATAAAAGGATTATTCTAAGGGCCGTCAAGCAAGAGCAGTAGATACAAGTTGCACATTCTTTGAGAACTTATTGTTCATGCAATTTGTGATCAGAAAGACAAAGTTCGTGCCCTAGTTCATCTCTGATGATTTGAAGAACTTTGCAGCCAACTCTCTCTCTCTCTCTATAGTTGGTAATTGAAGTCGCGTACTAGGATCCGCGCATCTGGTTAGTCATGTACTTGGGAGCCGTGCATTGAAAGGAGAAACTGTCACTACAGAACAAGTCCAATTGGGTATTGGGGTAAGAGTTCAACTGTAGGTTGGTGAGATACTGAGATTCCTTACTTGTAACTGCTTGTTGTGATAATAGTGGAGTTTCGGGAGTGGTGACCTTAAATCACCCGGTGGGGTTTTTGCCGTAAGGGTTTTCCCCATTCATGAACAAATCACCGTGTTATTTATTTTCCGCTGCATAACTTAGTTTTAGTAATTTGTTTGTGCTGCCACGTGATATTGCATGTTAAATTGATTAATTAAAAACTGGGCTAATTAATTAATCTAAATTATCACAAGGGGTCAACGCATTTGTGGCCTGGCAGTTTCGTAGAGCTCTGTTCATGCATGACACTTCTCTTTGTCATGTGACTTAGTAGGCAGGGCTTATCATGTCCTTGGACCACTCATGATATTAGGTTAGGTTTTCCCCCTCGTGAGAGCCTTTGGGCCGGCCCAACACGTATCTTGGGCCCATTGGCACTACACTAATACATATAGATCTTAGAAAAATTACCAAAATTTATATAAAATATTATTAATGCACCCCGAATAATAACTAATACATGAAATAAAAATATATTTACCCTATTACATGTCATTCAAATGAGTTAGGAAATAAAAATTGTTAATATTAGGATAATTAAAAATATGCATACATTATTACTTTAGTGAATTAATAAATGTTTAATGATTATGACTAAATTAAGAGAAATAATTATATTATTGATTGCATGTGTTATTAAATTTGTTTCAATTGTTGTTAAAACAACTTCACATGAATCATTGCGCACCCTTACTGCGATAGTCAATCCACAAATATAAATGTTTGTAAGGTGTAGGGAGCAAGGCCCAAGGTTCAAAATTTTAAGAAAGAGTTTCACACACCTATATACTTAGATTAGATTATAGTAGAATTTATATTATATATATATATATATATATATATATATATATATATAAAACCACACTTGAGAAAGAATGCCATATTTCCAACCAATTATTATTATTATTATATTTTGGATAGTAAGAAGCATTCAAAATAAATTATTTTCATATTAATTTTAATTTAAAGAAAAGCATATACATAGTACATTCCTTTTCAAACAACCATCTTAGCAAGTTGTTGAAAAGGTGGGGAAAACAATTGCATGGTTTTATTGTATTAGTTGTGATAGGATAATGGATACAATAGAAACTTGGGCTGACTTTGTTTAGAGACATTGGGCTTTGGCATTGCTGAAACTGGAATTAAACAGTACTGTACTATGTTAGCTTCGTGACCCGTACAACGTATCTTTCAGTCAACACTCTCTCTTGCTGTGGGGTTTCAACTTTCAAGTTCAAAGGCAACCATCATTCAACATTCTCATGTCTATAGTCTCTATACCAACCTTATTTTTGCTACCAACCAATAAGAACTAAGAAGAGAGGGTTTATTCTAAAAGTATATACGTTTTAAAGGGAATGATACCCAAGGATATACTCTTTTTCTCAACAGTCTACACGTTCTTTTCAACACAAAAAGCTGCAGATAGCCATATCTGAAACTAAATGAACATGTTATTGCTAAAGCTCTCAAGTTGAAGTGGTAACGTACTTGTGTTTTGCAGGCATGGATATGTTTCTTGATGGTCTTCTAATCAGATGCATATTTATATGAGCAATATTATTATGACATTATGGTTAGATGACCATCAACGAACACGTTCATGATATATTGCATGCAGTAATTATTAATTCCTCTCTTTTCCTTTCATTGTTTGCCCCTCAAAACACTTTTACTTGGTGAGTATTTATTGTTCCTCGATCAGACTTACATGGCCTTATTATGATTGATGACGATCCTTGTATCTTTATTTCTATATTTTGAAATTGAAAACCACCCCCTTGAGCCAAGCACACAATCATAACCAATATCATTGTAATTAAGAGGTATAGTATATTTAATTAATACCATACATTTTTATAAAGAGAATCCAAGTTTGAATCTCTTTTCTCTAATCTCTCTCTCTCTCTCTATATATATATATATATATATATATAAAACCGAAACTTCTGAAGCTCCCACATTTTTCCACATCAGCATTATTTGAAAAAAAAGAAACAAAATTTTTGATTTTTTTTTTTTGAACCTGATAATACATAAAACCAAATTCTGATTTACTGTTCCCTTCCCCTTCCCCGTCCCACTTTTCTATCATCCAAAACACACCCTAGTCAAACCTTCTCTATCGTCCAAAACTGACCCTACAGCCAAAGCCCTTCTCCATCATCCAAAACCCAGACTCGATCACATTCCCTTTCTCCATTGTCCAAAACACCTCTGAAGTGATTCACTCCAATCGCATATACAAGTCGGCCAAACCCCTTCTCTGTATCAGACCATTCTCTATGTATTTCTCAATTAATCTATGAATAATATCTTTTCCTATTGTCTTTAATTATATTTTTTTGTCAATTTAGGGATTTTGTCTTTAATTAGGTTTTTCTGTCAATTTAGGAATTTCTTCTTTAATTAGGTTTTACCTTGGGTGTGTTGGGTTTTGGCCGTCAACTGCAACTGAAGCCAGTGTCCTCTGTAGAGGAAGTCCAAACCCAAGGTAAGAATTCTGATTTGCTCTCACTCCTCTCACTCTTTAAAGTTTGGTTTGTGTCAATTTTGATTCATGGTTATTTTGTTTTCTTGAGTTTTTATCATCTGGGTATTGATTTTTCAGGATTGATTTGAAGAATTTGGATTCTTCTAATGTTTGACTATTTTTAATGAATGAAAAATTTTCATTTAGATCTTCAAATTTCAGTTTTCTTTGATTGATATGGATCGCGGTGATTCCTCTCGGTGGATTTCTAGATCATCCACACAGAGGTTCTGCACTCATTGTTTGATATTATGTGCGTTCATTAATCTTGACTCATTGTGTACGATAATTTTAGTATATTCTAATATATATATATATATATATATATATTCTGTTTTACAGGTTTTTGGACTGTCACATGCATGTTACAAGTACACTTTGTCACAAAGCTATTCAATTACTTGATTGTTATTAGGTTTAATTGTAAAGAAATTAAAATTGGGTTTTTTTTTGGATTTTAGGGAGGCATTACTTATCAAGATTTTGCAGGCCATAAGGATACAATTGGACTTTGTGATGTGCAGGTAAAGGCATATTTTGAGTATGTTTGAAAAATTTGTTGTGTTTTAAGGTCTTTTATGAGAAACAAAGATGGATTTTTTTTTGGTTTGATCTATATTGAGTTTCCCCTTTTTAACTATTAATAAAATATTTGGATTTTTTTTAGTTTCACTATTAATGTTCTGGGATGTCACATAAAGTTCGATTTTGTTTTTTTCTTTGTTTTGACATGTGTTAATTGATATAGAAAAAAGAAGAAGAGATTGTTGTCCAATAAATAGGAAGAGCAGGGCATAGGGAAGATAGTATAAATTGGGGCATTGCAAATCCAACTCACTTTGATTGGTAATCTGGTGCCTTCTTTGTTTACTGCATAATTTATATTTTTTTAGAATTTGTTATTCTTATTCCTTTGATATTGTGAGCTATAGATGGTTCTCTTAGAAAAGAACCACTATAGGCATGAGAATTACAAATTTCATAATGATTTATGCATTAGTTAAAGATAATAAGTGCTCAGGTATAATATTTCCATTATTTGTGAATAAATCCTTGGAAGTTAAGAGTTCAGTACCATTGACATCTACATTCTTTAAATGCTTTAGATATTTAAGCATGCGCAACTTAAAGACAAATTAGCTATGTAGTAGGGGAATTGTACATGTTATTAATTACTCTTAGTCACTTTTAGCCAGAGCAACAAAACTTTGAGTTGAACAGCTGACTAAATTCAAATACAAGAATCATGAGTATAAGCTATTATGTCCTTCACAAATTTGTTAAGAAAATTGTTGGACTAGCCTTAGCCCTAATGTAGCACAAAATGCTACAAGAAATGTTGTTAACCCATCCAGTTATGACCAAATGAAACAGTTAACATTATAGCATTATGTCTTTTAAGTTGAAATTATTTTGTATTTCAAAGTTGTTTCTATGTTAAGCTACTTCCAAAATGTCCTGATTCTCTATACTTATGCATTTAGACTGTATGCTGGAAGAATTGTGGTTGGATCTGTATCTAATTAAGATAAATTGGTTCTTTTCTTTTGTCTTCTCTTTGAATTTTTATGATTTTTTTTTCTTTCATCTTCCCCTTTTAAAATCAGCATAAAACTAATATGATCTATGGCCCTCTCTCATGAACAATAACATTTAATTGTTTGCAACTGAAATTATTAACTTTTTTTATTTCAAAATGGTAGCAACAGTCACCTTCACCTTGCTTCATTTACAGTTAGGACATTTTGGGCCTACAAATGAATATGAATTGGATGCCTACTTTGCTTGATCACTTTAGAAGTCTAAGATGTTTGATTTTCTCTATCCAACTTCATTGCTGACTCTTTTGTTTTTTGTTTTTATTTTTTATTTTTATAATAGTTATCTTCAAATTAATCTAACACTTGTTATCAGATTAAGATAGAAGAAAATTTTAAGATTCAAATAATAGAAAAATTTCCAAATCGTTTTTCTCAAACTTTGTTATTATGTTTAGAATACTTCAATTTCATATTAATCTGATAAGATTTTTTTAATGTTCCTGTTGCCTATGTCTTAGCTTATGTATTATGTCTTTATATTAACTAATGATATGCATTTCTATTTGTCTCTATTTAATCATTAGTTTGATAGGCTTTTTTAACCATTAGTTTGATAGTTATATCCAATAGTGGGTTTATGCATGGAGTTTTTTACCATGGAGTGGGACTCTGCAGCTTAAAGATTGCTTTTTTAGAACAAGAATAGAGAAACTCTTTCTATATTGCTTCTTTTAAGGATTGTGATTGTGCCAATAAATTCTTTTTCTACTAGAGTCTTATTTGTCTTTCCAGATCTGGGTGATTCGGTGCTAATATTGTTCCTTTACCAATGAAGGTAAACACCGCATCCCCTCCTATGCATGTAATGCAATATTTTTGTGGCTGAACCAAGTATATGAGAAGATAAAATCATGAAATTCATTGTTCAAAATGTTCCACCTATATCATACATTATTTTTTTTAAATTCACCATCTCCAATGTGCAATTTCTTGGAGTTTGTAACATCCTTTAAAAGTCTCTCTCTCTAGAACAACATCAAACTCATTTGACTAAGGCAAATAAAATTCGAGTTGACGTTTTTTCTTTTCATGTTTCCCTCATTAGACGCATCTATTAGGCCTTTTTAGTTGCCCATGAATTGGAATCATTCTTTTTTTTGATAAGTGAATCATTCATATTTTGTATAATACTACATTCACAAATCCAACATCTTGGATGATGCTTTAGAATTTGAAGTTGTCATTGTAGTGGATAGAATGACTCATTTGTACAAAGCTATGAAATGTCACTCCTTCAATTGTTCATTGAAGTAAGTTGTCTAAGCCTTTTGTTGTAAAATTAGTAGTACATTTAGTATTTCCTCTATTTTCGTACGCTTTCGTGCTTTAATTGGAAAGTTGTGCTAATGAAGCTCCTTATCAGTTTCTTTTGTACTTGGTCTATGTTTGTTTTTTTAATATATTTTGCTAACAAAGTTTTAATTTTTTTTTTTCACATCGTTTGTAGTCATATTTTTTATTTTCTTTAGCTGTGAAAAGTTTTTGATTTAAAAGTTTCTACCATGCGTTGGATAGAATTCATGATAAATGTAATGTTTAATGAAAGTCACGTATAGGTTCTTCCATTGATGTTTAATATTATCAAAACATATTGGATCATCATCCTTACACCATCCATACTGCTTGCTTTTTGATTCATTATGATTATTATTTTTTTTTTGTGTTGAAATAAATGGTATCTTTCATAATTGCTTTATCTCCTAAGTATAAGCAGTTCATGAATTTATGTAAAGTATTCTTCCCATTGTTTCAGATGAGTGGTAAAGGGAGGAAAGTGCATACTAATTGCAAGCCTCCATTAACAGTAGAAAATATATATTTATTCCTTTTATTTCCTTCTAAATGAATTATTTTTTATGTATGAATTCTCTTATTTTGCAGATAATATTTTCAAGTGGAGATTAGGAGTTGTACAGTGGAGATTTGTTTTGCCTTTGTGTATAAAGACTTTGGGAATTTCAAAATATTTATGTGAAAGCTATTTTGGTAGTTGTTGTATCTCTGAAAATAGTTAAATCTTTAAATTATTATCCCTAAAGTTTGTTATGAGTTTCTTCCTTTATATTGTGCTAATGTAGAATATGAGTATCATCTACTCTTCTAGATTACAAAGTATAAGGAATATATTTTTTAAATAAGTCAAAAGATGAATGCACAAAAAATATTAAATGTATTATTTGCCTAAGCATTCATTTATTATATATTTTTTGTTCATCTGGATATTTTGCAACAATTGATATACAATTGTTTAGTTTCCTTTAATGTTTGATTACATTTCAAATAAAATTATACTTACATAGTATGTTTTGAACCATAGTAAGTAGAGGTGAATTCTTATTTGTCTCAAGTGATTATTTCTCTAAGCAAAGTAAATATATATGTTTTTTAAAAACTATCCCGTGCATCGCACGGGTTAGCGACTAGTTGTTATAATTATTACGTACATCATGTATTGATACCTGAATTCCAAAAAAAAATCGTGTCAAAATAGCTTATATGTACAGACTAAGCACGCATGTGTTTGGGAATCGTTGATAAACTGGTTTTTTTATTATCTTATCTACCGTCTGCAGGTCCTACATAAGTCGTCCTACAAAAGAAGCAGTTTATATTAACGATATTCTTATTGAAATTATTTCTCAAAACTTATTGTTTGCTTATTATTGCTCAAAACTTAGTAAAAATCCCAGCTTAGTCATAACGTTTTATGCGAGTCTCGCCAGAGCCAGCTGAATGGTGGAGCAAGAGATGCGGTCACCTAAGGCCCCAAATAAAAAAAATGTCCACAAATTTTAACCAATAGGGTTATTTATAATCAATAAATAAAATATTTTTTTTTACTAGATGAAAAACAAATAAAAAATAGAGAAAAATGTAACGTCTACAATATTTTCACATCACTTTTACAACTTATGCTAAGTAGCAGGTTGTTACAGCCTATTATTGATGGAAAAAAAAATTTAGTGATATTTTCAAATAGAAAACAAAAGCAGCTTAAAACCTAGGATTTATTATAAAAAATATTGTAAATGTTGCACTTCTAAAAAAAAAATAAAAATAAAAATAATAAGAGTTTAGTTAGCAAACTTCTACCAGTTCTCATCTAAAACTATCACTAACACCACTCTTTTGCTTACCATTATCAATCTAGCACATCAACAAGCATGAAAAATTTTGTCAAATTTTTTTTGTTTATAAAATTTATTTCTAAAAAAAAGAAAAAATTCTACGTACTTCATGTTAATAAGTAGTAATTTTGCATTTAAAACAAGATAACAATTTTCACCTTAGACCTTTAAATACATCAAGCCGTCTTGGAGTCTTGCTAAACAGAGTCAGAGAACTGAGAACTAGCTGACTTTGTATTGCATTTTGCTCAAAATTTTAGTTTACGTGAGGTCACGCTCAAAAAATGGTTTAAACATTTTACTTAATGTGTTTCAATCGATTGTTTACGAGTCCCGTAATAATTAAATTAGTTTACGTTTTCCTTATTCTGATTCTCCAACTTTTTTTAATAGTATTTTCAATAATAAAAAAAGAAAAAAGAATCAGCTTATTTTATTTCCATAATTATAAATTAAGTGTTAAGACTCTGCAATTAGCAATCCATAAATCCGGTTATAATGAACTCCCAATTGGTACATCATAAAGACAACTAGACCTTCTAATTAACTAATTAATTATGCTAAAGTTGACACACAAGACTTTGATAGCAAAATTCTATTTTGTTGCATGCCTTTTCAATTCAGATTACATTAAAGTGACATATTTAATGAGTACTTGCCTATCAACCCATATTAACTAGTTTAAAAGTAATGGGCAATCTTTTTTTGAATACTTTACTCGACGCATAGATGAGTTGGTGGACTATGGCATGACAAACAAAAATCGTAATTTCAAATGTTAATGCATGTTTCACTTTATATTATATATCATTACAATATGGGCTTGAATTATTATTTTTTTAATAAAATTGTAAAGCTTAGTCCTATCAAAAAAAAAAAAAGAAAAGAAAAGAATTGTACAGCTTAGAAATTATTGCTAATCTTAGGCCAAAATGGCCAAATACCACAAATTTCAAAACTTAGTAGCAAAAAAACACTGTTTCGGAAATAAATAGGGAAGTACCACTTTTCTGGTACTCGAGTTTCTTAAACTCGAGTTCTAAATGGTACTCGAGCTTAAGAAACTCGAGTACCAAGAAGTTTAGCCACCGTGGCACTGCTGACATGGAATTTGTGCGATTTAAAAAATAATATGGTACTCAAGCTTGGTAAACTCGAGTTCCATGCAACGCAGTACTCGAGTATACCAAACTCGAGTACCAATTAGAAAAAAAATTATGTTTATTTTTATTTCTAAGGTACTCGAGCTTGGTGAGCTCGAGTACCTTGTAAGGAACTCGAGTTTCCTAAACTCGAGTTCCTTATAACTTTTTTTTTTTTTTGATAATCGGCAAATAAACATAAACATAAACATAAACATAAACATATTTTTAAGTTTTTATTTATTTAAATAGAAGCATTGTAAAATAGATTTTAATTTCAAAATATGAATTAATTTCTACATTAATTAAAACTGTTCATTGTTTTCTCATAAAAATTGTTCACTGTTTTCTCTTTAGCATTATTTAAAAAATTGTTCACTCTCTTTTTTGCGTAAATTATTTTATGTTCACTATTTAAAAAATTATTAACTTTTTTTTCATAAAACACCAACTAAAATCGTGTTTTATAAATTTAAACGCCAGATCAGAATGCTTTTTCGTGCTTAAATTTCACAATAATCGAATTTGGTTTTCTGCATCGATGAAATCTATTTCTACATTAATAAAATTTTTCCTCTGTGCATCACGTTTACTGTATATTCGAATCTGCTTACTGCATTCATAAAATCTGTTTTCTGTATTAATTAAAACCGTTCATTGTTTTCTCATAAAAATTGTTCACTGTTTTCTGCAAATTTTATTTCTATGATTTTGCATAAAATTATTTTCTCTTTAGTGCTATTTAAAAAAATTTTCACTCCCTTTTTTGCGTAAATTATTTTACATTCACTATTTAAAAAATTATTAACTGTTTTTTCATAAAACACCTACTAAAATTGTGTTTTATAAATTTAAACGCCAAATCAGAATGCTTTTTCGTGCTTAAATTTCATAATAATCGAATTTGTTTTTCTGCATTGATGAAATCTATTTCTACATTAATAAAATTTTCTCTCTGTACATCACGTTTACTGTATATTCGAATCTGCTTATTGCATTCATAAAATCTGTTTTCTGTATTAATTAAAACTGTTCATTGTTTTCTCATAAAAATTGTTCACTATTTTCTGCAAAATCTATTTTTATGATTTTGCATAAAATTATTTTCTCTTTAGCGTTATTTAAAAAATTGTTCACTCTCTTTTTTTGCGTAAATTATTTTATGTTTACTATTTGAAAAATTGTTAACTGTTTTTTCATAAAACACCTACTAAAATCATGTTTTATAAATTTAAACGCCAAATCAGAATGCTTTTTCGTGCTTAAATTTCGCAATAATCGAATTTATTTTTCTGCATTGATGAAATCTATTTCTACATTAATAAAAGTTGCTCTCTGCACATCACGTTTACTGTATATTCAAATCTGCTTATTGCATTCATAAAATATGTTTTCTGTATTAATTAAAACCGCTCATTGTTTTCTCATAAAAATTGTTCACTGTTTTCTGCAAAATCTATTTCTATGATTTTGCATAAATTTATTTTCTCTTTAGCGTTATTTAAAAAATTGTTCACTCCCTTTTTTCCGTAAATTATTTTATGTTCACTATTTAAAAAATTGTTAACTGTTTTTTCATAAAACACATACTAAAATCGTGTTTTATAAATTTAAACGCCAAATCAGAATGCTTTTTCGTGCTTAAATTTCACAATAATCGAATTTGTTTTTCTGCATTGATGAAATCTATTTCTACATTAATAAAAATTGCTCTCTGCACATCACGTTTATTGTATATTCAAATCTGCTTACTGCATTCATAAAATCTGTTTTCAGTATTAATTAAAACCGTTCATTGGTTTATCATAAAAATTATTCACTGTTTTCTGCAAAATCTATTTCTATGATTTTGCATAAAATTATTTCTCTTTGGCGTTATTTAAAAAATTGTTCACTCTCTTTTTTGCGTAAATTATTTTATATTCACTATTTAAAAATTGTTAACTATTTTTTCATAAAACACCTACTAAAATCGTGTTTTATAAATTTAAACGCCAAATCAGAGTGCTTTTTCGTGCTTAAATTTCACAATAATCGAATTTGTTTTCCTGCATTGATGAAATCTATTTCTACATTAATAAAATTTGCTCTCTGCACATTATGTTTACTGTATATTCGAATCTGCTTAGTTCATTAATAAAATCTGTTTTCTGCATTAATTAAAACTATTTATTGTTTTCTCATAAAAATTGTTCATTGTTTTCTCGAGAGTGGTAACCTTAAAATCACTCGGTGGAGTTTTTGTCATGTTAGTTTTCCCCCATTGGAAAAAAAATGACCATGTCAATTCAATTTCTGTTGCATTTAGTTTAATTGGTGATTTGTTTGTGCTACCACGCGCTTTGCATGTTAATTTGATTAATTAATAAATTTGGCTAATTAATCAATTAATTAATCACTTGGGGTCAATACGTTTTTGGCCTATCAAATTTTGTTGAGAGTACAAAATCGTGAAAATTTGAGAGAGAATTGTGTACATTAGATGTACAGATTGTTCGAATTTGTTAAAAAAAAAAATTATTCGTTGAATGTATAAAATCTTGAAAGGACAAAATAAAATTGTATAAATTAGATGTACAGATAGTCTGAATTTGTTGAAAAGTTTGGATTTGTTAATTGTACAAAATCGTGAAAATTAAATGGAAAACTATGTACTAATGTATTGATCATCCGAATTTGTTGAAATATTTGAAATCGTTGAATGAACAAAATCGTGTAAATTCAATGGAAAATCAATGAACGGACCAAATTGTTGAGCAGCACATGCAGCACTGCGAACATCAGTATAGCAATGGTGGACATTAACAACAACGTCTAATGTTCGTAGGTAAAAATTTTTGGAAATCATCATTACTTGAATCTAAGAAGTCTGAAATATCTCTTTCATCATCTAACACAGTAACTTCATTAATAGACTTGATGGCTCGCTCTTGCGCCTTCCCCTTTAGATGCTTCCTAGCTTTTTGGATTGCATGAAAACGGTCTAATCGCATTTGCATTTGATTGTTCTTTTGTTCAAGATGAGCAAGTATGTTGGTAAGTTCATTTCTAGGTAACGCGGCTGATATGGTTTACTAAAAAAATAATGTAGTTAAAACTATCTGTAAATTGTCTCTTTGATAATCAAATAGTGAGTTTAAGGAAAATTGGTTTGAAGTTGAGCTTTTTTTTTTTATATATATAAATTTAATTTATTGATTCCATGATGGTTTTTATTTTTAGTTTTTGAAAAGATGGTTTTTTATATATTGGTCATTTATTATTGGCACACGTCGCTAACCCATGGGGTGGATGGAAATGTTTGGAAGAAATATTAACATATTTATTTCATTTCTCTAATTTTATTTATTTAAAACTTTTTTTGACATGAAAATTTTTAAAATGGTTCTACATAAATTTTTTTGGTAAAATACATAAATGTTAAAAGGCTGACTTTAAGCTGCTTTATTTAATAAGAAATTAGAATTTAAATTCTCAATCTTTCTTGTTGTAGGTATCGAATTATTAAAAGAAAAGTATATTTAAGGATGCACTTTAAAAAAATCATATATTTAAAATAAATTGGAATGTACATTTAAATTTTTTTTTGAACAGAAATGTACATTTAATAAATAAATAAAATGAAGAAGATTTTTTTTTTGGAAGAACAGGAGATAGATACAATCCCTATCTGGGATTACTTATCAATACGGAGACAAAAGATCAGAAATTCGTGATACTTTATGGTTATCTGAAATGCTAAAAGCAGGGTTTATCAGCAAATTAATCATAACTTCTGAAATTCAGATTAGTTTATTTCCCAAAGTCATCCAAGAAGTAGCCGCACAGATTGGAGGACTTAATTATATGAAGATCACTATCTAGAGTACTCTTCTAGCTTGGGACAGTAGTTATTATATGGAAGCTCAGCCAGCACACATTTTGGTTCTTATTCATGATTGGGGTTCTATCCTTGAATACAAATGATATACAAGAGATACTTATTTACCACTTAATGATCTGGATGCTCTAGCTCAAGAATGGTCTAATTTCATGAGTAGTAAGATTTATGAGATACAGAAAGAATTAGACAGAGGCTTCTACTTATATAGTTACACAAACAGGATAGCCGTATATGGTCCAATACCTTCAGCAAGGAGGCTATTTGGAAAAAGAAAGATTGTTAAGGATCCTAGAATGATACAAATTGAAAGATAGACAAATTAATCACTATTCACTGGTGACAAATCACTATTTCTCTGGCGACAGATCACTATTCACCAGCACGCGTGAATAGCTTCCAGACAAATCAAGACAGTACAGATAGATACAGACAGTCCAGATAGATACAGATAGATGTTCAAAAGTTACTACTATTTACTAGCATGCGTAAAAAGAGATCTGATAGATTTTTGAAATCTGAAAGATTCCCAGACAGACGCAGACAGACTATTAATCATCAGTACTAATTTCCATATCACCGACAGATTAACTTGAGTTAAATTTACCTACTCAGGTTACTTTACCACGGTTCATTTCACCTATAAAAGAGACAGACTATGAAGACAGAAGACAAGTTTCTAAGTTTCTAAGATTCTAAGCTTTTAAGTTCCAATTTTTAGAAATCCTTTTGTAATAGCCTTCCCTCTCCCTCAGAAAGACTTTTGTACTCTCTCCCCCTCTTGTAATCTTGTAACCTTTCTCTTCAGACAATTTTATTTTCAAGCTTGTATCAAAGACAACAGTTTGTTTTCAAGTTTATCAAATACTGAAGTTTTTATTCAAGTAAGATTTTACTAGTTTCTATTTTCATATTCCATACTCTATTTTAACCTTATTTTGAATATATCTATTTTTCTATCTACTCTCTTTATTATCTATTTTATCATTGTTTATGCTTCCATATTAGTGCTGTGCTCTCTCCTGGGTAGTTATTGGTATTAGAGTATCTGGATCATAAAACACCTAATGAACTGTGAATAATTTATGCAGAAAAAACAGTGAACAATTTTTCAACTAATGCTGAACAGAAAATAATTTTATGCAGAATGCTAAAAATAGTTTATGCAGAAAATAGTGAACAATTTTATGAGAAAATAGTGAACATTTTTAATTAATGCAGAAAATAGATTTTATGAATGTAGTAAGAAGATTTGAATATACAATAAACATGATGTAGCACCAACTATGGCATGAGTATTTTTTTAAAGACACGTTACCAGCTCGCTGTTGTAGCACTAACTGTAGTCATACAAACCACATGCGCCAACAGATGCCACTGTTTCACACGTGTTGCTCAACAGCACAGCATTATTTCACACACTGTCCAGTCATATCATCCACATTCATGTGAATACTTAAATATATGAATAATAGTACCCTGGTGCCAGGGACATAGCACTGTGTCAATTAAATCTGATACTCTGTTCAAGAACACTACAACTACCGCCCACATCTTCAAATCTCACTGTGACATTGGGAACATTTAAAATTTTGTTCATATAGTGTTTTCCCAGCCTGTATTGACATGACAAGCCCTAATAACTGAAATTATAATACTTGGAACATGAAATGAGGTTATAAATGCACCACAATAATGATCTTATTTCTACCCCACTAACTTCGTAGATTGACTAAGCTATGAGTCGCAACGCCTCAACATCAAATTGTACAATGCGAAACAAGTTTGGATCTACTTCAACAAATGGATTATCACAAGTTCCAGCAAATCAACAACTACAGACATACACAGACCACTATGGAGGGAAATGGGTTGGAAAGAGGAGAGATTTCCTTAATATGCCAATATATACGTACGAGAGTCTTGGAAGCGTTGGGCACATCATGGTTGGCAAACCTACAAAACTAAGTACAGATACCCCCGCAGTAGAGCTCACCGTAGCAAAACCACCATGGTCAACCCTATACGAGAAAAGGTGTGAGTTGGAGGTGTATTGTCGATGGCATGGGTTACGAGTTCCTAAGGCACGCTCAGCTGAGTTACCTAGAAATGAACCTGCCAACATACTTACTCGTCTTGAACAAGAGAACAATCAAATGCAAAGGCGATTAGACCGTTTTCATGCAATCCAAAAAGCTAGGAAACATCTAAAGGGGAAGGCGCAAGAGCGAGCCATCAAGTCTATTAATGAAGTTACTACATTAGATGATGAAAGAGATATTTCAGACTTTTCAGATTCAAGTAACGATGATTTCCAAAAATTTCTACCTACGAATATTAGACGTTGTTGTTAATGTCCACCATTGCTACATTGATGTTCGCAGTGCTGCATGTGCTGCTCAACAATTTGGTATGTTCTTTGATTTTCCAATGAGTTTACACGATTTTGTTTATTCAACGATTACGAATTTTTCAACAAATTTGGATGATCAATACATTAGTACATAGTTTTCCATTTAATTTTCACGATTTTGTACATTTAACGAATCCAATCATTTTAACAAATTCAGACTATCTGTACATCTAATTTACACAATTTTATTTTGTACTTTCAAGATTTTATACATTCAATGAATAATATATATTTTTTTTTTTACAAATTTGAACGATCTGTACATCTAACGTACACAATTCTCTCTCGAATTTTCACGATTTTGTACTTTCAACAAAATTTGATAGGCCAAAAACGTATTGACCCCAAGTGATTAATTAATTGATTAATTAGCGCGTGGTAGCACAAAAAATCACCAATTAAACTAAGTGCAATGGAAATTGAATGGACATGGTCATTTGTTTTCCAATGGGGGAAAACTAACACGACAAAAACCCCACCGGGTGATTTTAAGGTTACCACTCCCGAGAAAACAGTGAATAATTTTTATGAGAAAACAATAAACAGTTTTAATTAATGCAGAAAACAAATTTTATTAATGAAGTAAGCAGATTCGAATATACAGTAAACATGATGTGCAGAGAGCAAATTTTAATAATGTAGAAATAGATTTCATCAATGCAGAAAAACAAATTCGATTATTGTGAAATTTAAGCACGAAAAAGCATTCTGATTTGGCGTTTAAATTTACAAAACATAATTTTAGTAGGTGTTTTATGAAAAAACAGTTAATAATTTTTTAAATGGTGAACGTAAAATAATTTACGCAAAAAGGGAGTGAACAATTTTTTAAATAACACTAAAGAGAAAATAATTTTATGCAAAATCATAGAAATAAATTTTGCAGAAAACAGTGAACAATTTTTATGAGAAAACAATGAACGGTTTTAATTAATACAGAAAACAGATTTTATGAATGCAGTAAGCAGATTCGAATATACAGTAAACGTGATGTACAGAGGGAAAATTTTATTAATGTAGAAATAGATTTCATCGATGCAAAAAACCAAATTCGATTATTGTGAAATTTAAGCACGAAAAAGCATTCTGATCTGGCGTTTAAATTTATAAAACACGATTTTAGTTGGTGTTTTATGAAAAAACAGTTAATAATTTTTTAAATAGTGAACATAAAATAATTTACGCAAAAAAGAGAGTGAACAATTTTTTAAATAATGCTAAAGAGAAAACAGTGAACAATTTTTATGAGAAAACAATGAACAGTTTTAATTAATGTAGAAATTAATTCATATTTTGAAATTTAAATCTATTTTACAATGCTTCTATTTAAATTAATAAAAACTTAAAAATATGTTTATGTTTATGCTTATGTTTATGTTTATTTGCCGATTATCAAAAAAAAAAAAAAATGTTAAAAGGAACTCGAGTTTAGGAAACTCGAGTTCCTTACAAGGTACTCGAGCTCACCAAGCTCGAGTACCTTAGAAATAAAAATAAACATAATTTTTTTTCTAATTGGTACTCGAGTTTGGTATACTCGAGTACTATGTTGCATGGAACTCGAGTTTACCAAGCTCGAGTACCATATTATTTTTTTAAATCCCACAAATTCCATGTCAGCAGTGCCACGGTGGCTAAACTTCTTGGTACTCGAGTTTCTTAAGCTCGAGTACTATTTAGAACTCGAGTTTAAGAAACTCGAGTACCAGAAAAGTGGTACTTCCCTATTTATTTCCAAAACAGTGTTTTTTTGCTACTAAGTTTTGAAATTTGTGGTATTTGGCCATTTTGGCTGCTAATCTTATGCATAACTATATATATATATATATATATATATATATATATATATATTGATGAAGTGTAAATTCGCCAGTCCAAAATAAACGAGTCCAGATGGAACCGAACCTTCTTTTCTGCTGGTACGAAAATGGTAGATAAGACTTCCTTTGGATGGTCACTGGTGTGGTGCTTGCCAAAACGCTTCAAACGCCCAAGTCAGTACCAAGAAAGTCTTATGAAAAGACAGAGCAAAGTAGTGAAATAATAAGTATGTTTATGTTTATTTTTATTTTTTTGTACCTTGTGCTCGTGCTTGTGAGGGTTTTATATATATTTCTCCAGTCCCTAGCTGTTGTGGCAATTATTGTGGCTTTAATGTCTCTTTTAGTAACGTTTCCTGCTAAGTAAATGTGGTTTTAATTCATGCTCAACGGTTTGTACAGCTGGTTTTGTAACTGTCCAGGGCATTATTGGCAGTATTGAATGACCATGTTGCCTTTGTTGGTGACGTGGGCACTCGCCTAGGCTTGTCTCTGAGATTGGTCTCGTCTGTCTTATTATCCTCGTCTGTAATTGATCTCATCAGTCTCATCAGTTGCCCCTGGATTTTGTGGTCGTCATGACATGTCATGACGACCGTAGAAGATGAAAAGTTTACAGGTGACTCTTGGGATTTCATGCCGTATTAAATGCGTAGTGGCGGCACCATACTGGTCATGGCCACGTGGCGCGCTCCAGTTGGTGAGGTTAATGTTCTCATCATATAATTCTTCTATTTTATCGCCGATTTTCAGTTTTTCTGAACCTTGGTTTTAATCTCTCCTCCTTATTTTTACTGCCCTCAAAAAGCTCCCAGTCATTGCTCTAAGTATTTTCTTTGCTAAACCTTACTCTGCAACTTTTTCTTCGGACTGGTGTGTTGTGCGGTGGTGCATCCTTTATCCGCCATTTTCAAGGTACCTATTTTCTCTCTTTCCTGCTCTACTTTTCCCCTTTTCATTTTATAGCGATATAGCTTCTGTTTTTTTGGGGGGGGGGGGGGGAAGGGGTGGGGGGTTTAGTTCATATTGTCCCCTTCGTATTGTTTCTGGATTTCCATGGTTAGTAGTTTTGAGGTTAGGATAGTTTGCCCATCAATTTCCTTCCTATTTGCGTGCTTAGGGGGGTCTTTAGGCGATTTCCCACACCTTGAGAATTTCGTTTTTGAGGGTAATTGCTTGGGTGTTGCATTGGTTGACCTGTTGCCTTTGCTTCATCAGTCGATTGATTGGTTCAATAACCAGGTAAGAGTGTAGGAGACGATGTCTGAGGTTAGGTCTAGTGAACTCGAGACTGGATTGTCGTCTAGCAATGACCCAGTGGGGGGAGATACTGCCGTTTCAACTTTTCAAGATGTTAGGGTTTTTTACGCCCTTAAGAAGGAGTGTGGGTTAGACGCTGACACACTAGGGAGATTTAGGGATAGATTTCAATTCTCAGAATGAGTTAGGCTTCGTTTGCCCAGTGGGGAGGATCGGGCATGTCACTTCTTCCCAGGGGAGGTATGTTTTTATGAGTCTGCCTTCATCTGTGGGTTGACGTTTCCTATCCACCCCTTCCTCATGGAGCTATTGGACCACTTTGGTATCGCTCTCGGGCAGCTTATGCCTAACTCTTGGAGAATTATGGTCAACTGTATGGGAATATGGCTGGCCGCTATGGACGGAGATATACTTAAAGTTGACGAGCTTATCTATTTGTACCGCTTAAAAGCGTCTAAGGAGCATAGGTACTATGAACTGGTGCCTTAGGAGAGGAGGACCAGGATTGTCAAGAGTTTACCTTCATCTTTCAGGTATTGTAAGTCTAGATTTTTCTTTGTGTCTGGGGATGATTTTGAGACTCCCTCGGGCGAGGTTTGGGCTGATCTCCCGAGGTTACATCATCGGTGGGGAACCCTGACCTTAGGTGCGTCAATATTTCCTCTTGTCATTTCGGCTCTATTGCGTTCATTGTTATCGCTATTGATTCTTTCACTTTTCGTTTTGTGTAGTTAAGAGACGACCCAAACTTAAGAGTAGGTATAGGGAGAGAGTGCAGAAGGCCATTGAATACGTGCAGACGATTGAAAACTAGGACGATCTTGTAGATCCAAGGACTTTTGCCTTCTACTATCTTGGGCTAGAGCCCTCCTCCTTCATCCTGAGCAATCTTGAAATTGAAGGAAAAAAAAGTACGTGTTAGATTAATGGGCACTGATTTTGTCATGATGTCTTGCATCTGTCCTTCCTTGTGCTCTCTCTCCCTCTTTCTCTTTTTAACACATGTTTTCCACTTGCAGAGATGACGACCAAATTCAACAAGGACATGTATATAAAGATGAGGTCGAAGAAGGGTGAGCCGTTGTCTAACATAGGGAAGAAGACGGTGCGTGTCATTGGGAAGTGTCCCTCCGGCACTCCAGCCGCGTACGTTACTCCCGTTGCTTCTGGTGTTGGGGGGACGAGGACAGCTTCTCCCTCGACTTTGATTAAGGAGCTTTCCACTCCTGCCCCTTAGAAGCCGCGTCTGTCCAACAGGGAGAAGGAGAAGGTCGATCCTCGCCTGTCTACTATCTGGGATGATAAGAGACTGGCAATTGATAGGGCTCACGAGGTCGTGACTGCTGAGGAGTTGAAGGTCCTTTTTGGAGTGCCTTTCAACAATGTCGCGAGTCGCCATGTCCATAAGCTTATTCAAGTAAAATATTTGGGTATGGTAACCTTTAGTTTCTTTTTCTTCTTCATCCTACTGAAGATTTTGAATTTCATTTCAGGTGTTGCAGGAAAGTCTCCACATTACCTCTGAGTACTTTACTCAAGAGGCCAAGGTGGCTTCTCTCACATCAAGGATGAAGGCCTTAGAGGCGGAGAATTCTACGCTAAAAAAGAACCTAATTGACTCCATGGGCGAGGCCACCACCTTGAAAGAGAAAATGAAGGCTTTAAGTGACGACCTCAGAGCTAAGCGCCAGTTGACCCTCGAGAAGGATGAGCAACTTCTGGGCGCCAAGGAGAAGCTCAAGACCATTGCTGCCAGGTCCGTTGAGGCCTTCCAGACCACAGATGAGTATAACATAGTCTTATTCAGCTGGTACTTCAAGGGTTTCAAGCTCTTGGGGAGATACCTCGTCAAGCATCCTTCTAGGGTGGACTTGGAGAATCTAGATTTGGAAGAGGTCGACTAGAAGATGGCTGCTGACGAAGTTGCCCAGTCTTCTGCCATTGAGACCAATGCCTCTGAGAATGTCCTTGCCGGTAATGCCCCTGTTGGTGACAATGCTGCCCCCGACGTCTGAACCTGAGCCTTAAAGAGTCCCTTTTTTTTTTTTTTTTGTATGCTCATTATGCTTTGGTTTTTGTAATCCTAACCTCATGACAGTTTCTTTTTAATCTGTTTTAAGAATAGTATTTTTGGCCCAGCGTTTATGGGCCTTTAGATGTAAAGATAGTGGTAATTGTCCGTTGTTTTTGGGCTTTAATTTAATTTATGGCTATGTACTTACTTGCTTCTACGATTGCACACTTATTGGCTTTTGGCTTGTCAGCGATTTGCTTTTCGTCCGTGCTTGGTTTTGCAATTCAAACCTTTTCCAAGGATCTCGTCAGTAACTTACATCTGTCTAGGTGGAATCTCGTTATTTAGAAATTCTTGGCCTTTTCTAGGTACTTCGCCGATAACTTACATCCGTCTAGACGGTATCTTGTTATGTAGCCATTTTTTGAGATTGGTCATTTCTTAACTTCGTCAGTAACTTACATCTGTCTAGGCGAAATCTTGTTACTTAGCCATTTTTTTAGATTGGTTATCTCTTGACTTCGTTAGTAACTTATATTCGTTTAGGCAGAATCTTGTTACTTAGCCATTTTTTAATATTGGTTCTCTTGACTTACAATTGACCAAATTTGTGGAGACAGAGATATTAGTAGGACAACTCCTTTATTAATTTTAGGAATGAATACATTTATTTGTTACATCTGTTGGTGGTACTTCTTCAAGTGCTTAATGTTCTATGGTCGTGAGAGTCTCTGTTCGTCTAGAGTTTCTAGGTGATAACTGCCTTGCTTAGAATAGTGAACGACGCGGTAGGGTCCTTCCCATGATGGACCGAGTTTTTCTTGGGCAGAGTCTCTAGTCGCTGTAGTGACCTTGCGCAAGACGATGTCGCCTACTTCAAGTCGTTTGAGTTTTACCCTCTTGTTGTAGTATTCGGCCATCTTCTGCTGGTACTTTGTCATCCTGTTGAAAGATTTGTCTTTTACTTCATCGAGGCAATCTAGGTTGATTCGTAGCTGGTCGTCGTTATTTTCCTCGTGGAATACCTCTTGCCTGATACTGGTCACCCTTACCTTAACTAGGATTACTGCCTTAGTGCCATAAGTAAGCCTAAAAGGGGTTTCTCCTGTTGGGGTTCTTACCGTGGTTCTGTAAGCCCACAAGACATTGGGAAATTCTTCTGGCCAGGCACCTTTCGTGTCGTCTAGCTTAGCTTAAATAATCTTGAGCAATGTTCGATTCGTCACCTCCGTCTGTCCATTGGCCTGTGGATGTCCTGGGGATAAGAACTGGTTCTTAATACCTAAGTCTGGACAGAAGTCCTTGAACCCTTGGCTGTCGAACTGCCGCCCATTATCTAATATGATCGTCCTTGGAATCTAGAACCTACAAACTATATTCTTCCACACGAAGTTTCGGATTCGTGCTTCGGTGATTGTTGCTATCGCCTCTGCTTCAACCTACTTCGTGAAGTAATCAATTACAACTAGTAGGAATCTTACCTAACCTTTACCGAGGGGCAATGGGCCGACGATGTTGATCCCCCATTGTACGAACGACTACGGGGATGATATAGTCGTCAGTCTCTCTGCTGGAAGTCGCTGGATGTTCCTAAACCTCTGACACTTGTCACACTTCTTGACGAGTTCTACTGCACCTACCTGCATAGTTGGCCAGAAATAACCTGTTCGAATAACCTTGCTTACCAGGGATCTAGGACCGGTATGGTCCCCACAAATTTCTTCATGGATTTCTTCCAGGATGCATTTTGCTTCTTCTTCATCGACACATTTCAAGTAAGGAATGGAGAAGCCTCTCTTGTATAAGGTGTCATTTAGGATCGTAAATCTAGCTGCTCTCTTCTTGATCTTTTTGGCCTCCTCGGCATTTTGAGGGAGGTGCCCATCTTGTAGAAAAGACATGATCGGAGTAATCCAACTGTTTGTGCTTTGGATCGCGAATATTGGAACTTCTTCAATGTTGGGGTGCTTCTCGATCTCTATTGCCTAGCCCCTGCTTGTCGCCCCTTCTTCTGATGATGCTATCTTCGAGACTTCATCTGCTATCATATTCTGGCTTCTGGGGATCTGTATAAATTCCACTTTATCAAACTCCTGAGTCAGACGTCTCGTCAGTCTGAGGTATTTCTGTATTCTTTCCTCCTTTGCTTCGTACTCTTCTGATAACGCCTTAAAATGTATACTTGTTATATGTTTATGTGGGCGTTATCTCCTTATTACTATGCTTAATTTTTATAATTAAACCATTATTTGTATTAGTCCCTATTATTTAGCTTTACATAATTTCTTGAATAAGATGCTATTCATTGTGTGTAATTTTCTACTTTCAGGAAATCATGTGAGAAAAATGAGTTTACAGGAATTTGTGAGAGAATGGAGGCCAAACTATAATTAAAGTGGAGCTAAAGAACCATGCTTAAATGTCTAAGGAGTAGCTGGAATGCTTGGATTGTCTACTCTGATTGGAAGCTTCAAATAAGGAAAGGAACCAAAGAGGCAGAATCTGAAAAGGAAAAATCTCATATGAGTACTGATCAGTATTTTGGACATATCTCTCTCATCAAAAATCCAATTGACTCAAGCCTAGATGGGTTGGAATTGTGACTTAATTATCTACAACTTTCCAGTTTTGAGTTTTTCCAAATTCGTAATTTTTGAAGGCCGAAATTAACTCACAAGTTACCACTGTAAACCTGGACGGAAATTAAAATAGTAAAAGTTTTATTTTCTTTAGACACTTTTACATTAGGGTTTTGGAGGGGAGGCTGTAAGAACGAATTTTGGGGTAGAGAAAACTTGTATTTTCCCTTCTCTAATGGCAGCCTAAACTCTTTGCTAGGGCTAGAGGTTATGTTTCTTCTATACGGTATGAATATTCAATGTGATTCTTTCTAAGATTTTATCAATGACATATTTGATTGTTCCATTAGATTTCTTTTGATGTATTAGTTCTTCCACGCTTTCAATAAGTTCAATCATGTTTTTCTTATTGTTTAGATGAATTTCTAATAGTTTCAAACAGAAATCAGATTTTAAAATGAATGAGTTTTTCTGAAAAACTTTTCTAACCACATTATTAATCGAGGTTATGATGCATTCCTGAATTGTCTCAGTTCAACCGAATCACAAGTTTTTAATTGTATAAGAACAATCAATTATGAAATAGATATTTTCTTAGATCACAAAGAATCTCATATCGATATAAGAAAACACCCCGATGCCCTAGTATTTACATTATTGATTTGAATCGGTTATTATTATTATTCTTGTTAACAATCACCAAGCAAAAGTATTTTTTTTCTTCACTTAAATTGTCATTTAATTATATTGTCTTTGAATTTACCTTACTCCTTTTGGTTCAACCTCGATACTCTAAGATTTATATTGTTATGATCTCCTGCACTTGGGAGTGAGCAAGCATCTCCCTTGATCTGTCCAGTCACCAGCTTTGAATCATTTTGCACTAACAGGTTCTTAGCTCTAAGCACCTTTCCAAGTCTCAACCCTGTCAATATTCCTTCATACTCAGCCTCGTTGTTGGTAGCCGAAAATTTCAGTTGAACTCCGTATTTGAGCACTTCTCTGTCAGGGGCGGTTATGACGACTCCTACTCCACCCCTCTCCTGGGCTAGCGAAACATCGATCCGTATCATCCATTATTCGGCCTCCTTGGTGAGATTGTCCTTATCTGTAAAGGTGAACTCGGTGACGAAGTCTGCCAAAGCCTGTGCCTTAATGGCTGTCCTGGGATGGTACTCAATGTCAAATTGGCTGAGTTCAATTGCCCACTGGACCATTCTTCCAGCTACCTCAGGTTTGTTCATGGACTTTTTGATAGGTTGGTCCGTCATTACTAGGATAGGATTTGCCTGAAAGTACTGTCTTAGTTTGTGTGAGGCCACTATTAACGCGAACACAATCTTTTCAATCCTCGGATACTTGGACTCAACCCCTTGGAAGGCTTGGTTGACATAATAAACTGGGAGTTGTTTCTTACCTTCTTCTCGAATCAGGGCTGCACTCACGGCTGTGGCTGATACCGCCAAGTACAAATGTAGGTTTTCCCCTTCCTTGGCTGGACTTAAAAGGGGTGGATTACTCAGGTAACATTTGAGTTCCTAGAAAGCTGCCTCACCCAGAACCGTCAAGTACCTCCTGCATTCTTCAATCTGAAAAGCATTACCTTATAGCAATAGAGTCCTTAGCTGGTGATGAAAGTAGTTTTCTCTCGATCTTCTTCAGCCATTTTTATTTGGTTGTATCCTAAGAAAACGTCCGTGAACGTCAGCAACTTATGTCCAGCTGTGGAATCCACAAGTTGGTCTATCCTTGGTAGAGGGAAACTATCCTTCGGGCACACCTTGTTCAAGTCCGTGAAGTCCATACACATTCTTCACTTCCCATTTGTCTTCTTTACTAGGATGATGTTTGTGAGCCAATCAGGATCATACACTTCTTGGATGAAGCCTGCCGTCAATAGTTTGGTAACTTCGTCTGTAATCGCTTAGTCTCGTTCTAGGGTGAAGACTTTGCGTCTTTGCTGGATGGGCTTTCTCTCCGGGTTCACGTTTAACTCATGCTGAATGGCTTTTGGAGATATGCCTGGCATGTCCTCATGACTCCATGCGAAGACATTTAGATTCTCTTTAAGTAACTGGACGAGCCTTGCTCTCATCTCAGGACTTAACTTTGTCCCTATTCTCATTGTCTTGGCTACCTCTCCTTTGGCCAGTTCCACTATTTCCAGGGCTTCCGCCTTATCTTCTTCCTTCTCTTCAATCATCTGTGTATGGTTCTCCCTTGTAGCCAAAATGGCTTGGTAGCATTCTCGGGCTAAGACTTGATCTCATTTTACTTCCCCGACCCTATTATCCATTGGGAATTTTATATTCAGGAAATAAATGGATGTGGCTGCCTTCCATTTGTTGAGCTTTGGCCTTCCAATAATTACATTGTAAGATGAAGGGCAATCCACCAACAGGAAGTCTAGCTGACGGGTCAATTGCCTCGGGTAGGTCCCTATTGTCACTGTTAACATCACTATACCCTTGGAATATACCCGGTCCCCACTGAAACTAACAAGGGGGGAGTCAAATGAGCACAGCCTCCTTGGATCTAGTTTCAGCTGCTGAAAAGCAAGAAGGTAGATGATGTTTGCAGAGCTACCATTGTCCACGAGGATCCTTTTGGTGTTGAATCCCTCTATAGTCAGCATTATGACCAAAGGGTCATTGTGAGGCTACTTCGCTCTTCTGGCATCTGCTTCATTGAAGGATATATCCTGGTCTTTCCGTCTTTGCTTAATCGGAGGTATCATATGGACGCTATTCACCTATCTTTGGCATGCTTTCTTTAGGGATCTAAATGACCCTTCAATGAAGGGCCCTCTTGCAATCATTTTTATCTCCCCGATCATATCCTATAGAAGCTGGGGATGACGATCGTTGCTTCTGGACGAGGATTCTTGTTGGTTCCTATTGCTGTCTTTGAACTTACTGTATTCTCCCTTCTTCACATATTTTTGCAGTTTCCCTTTCCATATCAACTCTTCTATTTGCTCCTTGAGGTCCCGACAATCTTCTGTGTAGTGGCCATGATCTTTATGAAATCAGCAGTACTTATTCTTATCACGAACGTTGGGTGACGAATGTAATGGTCTCGGCCATTTGAAGTAGTGCTCATCCTTAATTTGCATTAAAATTTTGTCAACAGGTATAACTAGAGGGGTGAATTTTACCGTTCGAGGACCTTTATCATCTTTCCTTCTATTCCTGTCACTAGTCCGATGATCTAGATGTTCCCTCTTTTGCTCCCTATGTTCATCGTCCTTTCTTCCCACGCCTCTTGGCCTCTCTACACCCCCTATGGTTGCTAATGCATCTTCAGCATTCATGTACTTCTGTGCTTTTAGGAACATCTCTGCCATCATCTTTGGAGAATTCTTCGCAAGTGAAGCCACGAGCTCTTTGGATCTCAGTCCCGCTGTGAAAGTCGTCAGCTACACCATGTCGTCTACTTCGTCTACCTCTAGGGTCTCTCAAGTGAAGCGTTTCACGTACGACCTCAAGGTTTTCTTCTCTCCTTGTCTAATGGTGAGTAAGTAGTCTGCTAGCCTCTTTGAACGCTGCCCCCCAATGAAGTGACGCAAGAAGGCGTTGCTCAACTGCTCAAAGTTGTCAATGGACGATGTTGGAAACTTGGTAAACCATTCCCTAGCTACTCCTTTGAGAGTAGTGGGGAAGGAACGACACAGTATCTCGTCAGGGGGCTGTTGAAGGCCCAAGTTGTTTTGAAGGTGTTGAGGTGATCCTGAGGATCCTTAAACCCGTCTAACGACTTGAGCTGAGGTAGACCAAATTTGGATGGCACTAGACGTTCAAGGACTGCTGCAGTGAAAGGCGAATCCGTGGCCCTTATCATTCTATCCATGCTTCGGTCCGTTTTCTCCTTGATGGCATTCCTCAACTCATCCATATCTTTCCTCATCTCTCGAAGAAGATTTGAATTCTGTTTGTCTGGAGAAGTAGGTCTTTGATGATTACTTTTTCTATGGCTATCCCCTTCATCCTCCGGGTTGCCCTTGGATTGACTCTCCTCCTGGAACTTATTGAAGTCGTAATTTCATTTCCTGATTTTGTCTAGTAAGTTCTTCAACGGTGGCCTCAAGAGCTTGGATTTGAAGAGCCAAGGCTGTGGAATCTTGATTGGACTCCATCTAAATATAGAAGTTGGAGGAAACCACTTTTTCAAATATGAATATGAAAATGTCGTTTCCCACAAATGACGCCGAGCTGAGGAAGTGTAAAATTCATCAGTCCAAAATAAACGAGTCCAGATGGAACTGAACCTTCCTTCCTGCTGGTATGGAAACGGTAGAGAAGACTTCCTTTAAGTGGTCATCGGTGTGATGCCTGCCATAACGCCTCCAACACCCAAGTTAGTACCAAGAAGGTCTTATGAAAAGACAAAGCAAAGTAGTGAAATAATAAGTACGTTTATGTTTATTTTTTTGTACCTTCTGCTTGTGCTTGTGAGAGCTTTATATATGTTTCTCCAGTCCCTAGCCATTGTGGCAGTTATTGTGGCTTTAATGCCTCTTTTAGTAACGCTTCCTGCTAAGTAAATGGGATTTTAATTCATCCTCAACTGTTTGTACAGCTGGTTTTGTAACTGTCCTTGGCATTATTGGCGGTATTGAATGACCCTGCTGCCTTCGTTGGTGATGTGGGCACTCGCCTAGGCCTGTCTCTGAGATCGGTCTCGTCTGTCTTATTGTCCTCGACTGTAATTGATCTCGTCAGTCCCATCATACATATATATATATATATATATATATATATATATATATATATATAGACACACACACATATATTTGAAAGTCTTTAAAATTACAATTTTATAAATCTCACCTATTACATCAAAGCCTAATCCATTCAATCCAATAATAATAATAAAAATAATAATACATTAAATTACATATATATAGATTTTTGTTTCTATTATTATTATTTTTAATAAGATACAACATAAACGTGTGTTAGATTCATAGAAAAATAAATAAATAAGTACGTGAAGTTAATTTACCACAAAAGTACATGTAGTTGGAATTTGGAAAGGAAAAAAAATTAAAATGGGAAAAAGAGTTTTGAATTAAGTTCCATGAAAACGTGTGTTAAATTAAACTAGTGTGTAACTCCGTGCATATACATGGGTACAATTAAAAACAATCACAATTATATTGTTTAAATTATAAATTTTTTTAGAAGATGTTAAAATTATACATGGTATTAACTTACACATTTTTTAAACCATAAATTTTTATAATATGTAATGGTTTCTAATTAATTATATATATATGAACAAACCAACAAACCTTATGTACAGTACCTTAGGTATTGTTCCTTAAGTTCTCCTCTTAAGAGTTTGTCATGTAGCTGTTTAACTTAAAAAATACACTTCTATTTATAAGAAAAAAACCACATGGTAGAATCTTAAGAAATGAACCTAAAGAACAGCACTTAAGTAATGTACTTAAATCTTGCTCTATATATATATATATATATATATATATATATACTTTTGGTTTTTGCACCCAATAATTCACTTGCAACAAAAATTAAAAAATTAGATGGACTTATGGCGCAAAATTGGACTCCAATTGAAATCCAATTTAAAATTTAATTGAATTTGAATTTTTCGATTTTTATACATGATCATTTGAGGACATATGTAAGTATATTTATGTTGTGAACCTCACTTGGCACCTAAATTTAGAAAAATTTTGGGATATATGACACATAATTAAACTCCAGTATATATATATATATATACACATATATAAACTTAATTTTCAGCAACCAACTTTACTGTACTCATTTTCACTCCAAATAAGCCATAAATGACGGTGATTTAATCACAACAACAACATATCAATAAATAATGAATAGTTGAGCATTGATTCTTCTAGCCAACCCTAGAGAAAGACGCGCATTACAAAGACCATTAAGGATCCGTTTGGATCTAAACTGAAAGCTAAAAACTCACTGTTCAAAATAATTTTTAAATAAGTGTAAATGACTGTGATTTTTTCAAACAAAAAATTGCAAAAAAAAGCACAGTGCATAATAGTTGAGCATTCACTGTCCCCCAGCAGCAGAAGCCAACCCTGCAATGTGAACACAAAACGTGGACACAAAACCCACTATCCAAACCCAGCCTAATTAGCCAATGTTGAACAAGTCAGTTGCCCAGTCTCCCTTGGTCAAATGTGATTATGAATTTTGAATTTGAACTAACGCATGCCCTTGGGAAACAAGGCTCAATTCTTTTAGTAATCGATAGGTGCTTCAAAATAGCCCATGTCATCTCTTGGTCCTAAACCTCCAATGTTTCCAAGGTGGCCAAGACTTTAATTTCAATAGATCACCAAATTATATGGCTTTCCCAAAAATTAAGTTTGATAGGGAAATTAGGTTCCTGAGCTATTTTTGGAAAACTGCAAGTTAAAAATGTGTGTATATATATATATATATAGAGAGAGAGAGAGAGAGAGAGAGAGATTTAAGTTTAACATCAGGTTGAGAGAAAATTAAGTGTGGGGTTTACGTTTATTTATCCTAACCCTATCCATATCAAGGAAACCTTACTTCATTTGCCAGGTCCAATTGGTTCAACAAAAATAATTTTAATCAAACTCACATCTTTAAATTAAAGGGCCAATTGTGGGTTTTATTTAACTCAACTAAAAAAATCTTTAATGGGTTAAATAAGAGATTTGGAGTTTAATCCTCGCCTCCACCAAAAATCAATTGGTATCTTGGTCAGATAACAAAAAGCTATCATTATGAGCAAACGCCATAAATTAAAATTATCTCAAAAAATTAAAGGGCCAATTCAAAGAAATGCAATCCAACCCATTATAAATAAATAACCCAACACTAAACTTCTTTTTTTTTTTTTTTTAAAGAAGAAACCCAACACTTACTAGTAAAAAATCAAAGCCCCAAAAAAAAAAAAAAAACACACCTCAGGCTGCGACCGTGTTGTTGGAATTGAGCTCAAAGGCCAGCCCATCCCTAATTACAATTATAAACCCTAGCTATTACTAATCCTTAAATCTAATTAAAAAGATTCTCTCGAGAAATAGTTTTGGGACACTGCATTTTGACAAAGTTTATCGTCAAAGATGGTTCTCTTTAGTTTTATGGAGATTCCAAAATCTAAACACCTCCACTATTACAGTAATTTTTTTTATGTCGAAAGGTCTTTATCCATGGGCAATGAGTTTCTAATGTATTGGGCGTATCCGTTCCCTATTTATATACATAATTTTCGTACTAGCTTATCCGGTGCAGTTTATGCATGGTAATTAAAGAGGAAAATTGGAATGGTCTTAGGCTCTTAGCTCCTGAATGAGGGATAGACCCAAGAATTCATGTTAGAGGAGGCCGGAGATAAGCGGAAAAAAAAAAATCTCTTTGTCTTGCAATCTTGCTCTTTCTTCTCAGTTTTTCTTTTTCTTTTTCTATTGCGTTCTCTGTTTGGAGTTTGGACTGAATTTTTGTGTTTACTTTTTTTTTTTTTTCTTTTTTTTTTTTTTTATGATTTTCATTGGGCTGGCCGGCTGGGTATTGTCGACTGTGGCTCAAAATTTTGGATTTTTCTTTTTTTTTTTTGGTTGATTTACATTGGGCTGGCCAGCTAGTAATGGGGTTGAAAATTTTGGAGGAGGGTCTATTGCGTTTGGAGTTTGGACTGAATTTCTGTATTTACCTTTTTTTTTCTTTTTCTTTTTTGATTTACATTGGGTTGGCTGGCTGGTAATGGGGCTGAAAATTTTGGTGGGGGGCCAAGATTCTAAGTGATGGGGGCCCAAGTTATTATTATTATTAATTTTATTTGAAAATATACCTACTCATAAAAAAGACATTCGGCCAGGGGGGGCCCGTGCCTCCACGGGCCCCCACTGTGTCCGTCCCTGCCTGAATATTTACGAAAATGAAAAAGAAACCGTGAACCTTAGATTTCCTATACTTGCAAGTTGTTCTCATCACACTACAATTTTATAATAAGCTATAAGCAATAAGTTTTTTGAGTTGAGGGAAAATCAACAAATCTATCAAGAGAAGTTAAATGAGAAACTTTTCGATCACAAGAATTTTGTAGCTCAATTGACTAACATTTTTTAGTATTTCTAATAGAGACATTAAGGATTCAAATCTCTCTTCTTCTATTATAATAATCGAAATATCACCACCCAAAAAAAAAAAAAAAAGAGAGAGAGAGAGAGAGAGTTGTGCAAGCAAAGTAACAACGCCGAGTCTGTTATTGTAATTATCATTCATAATCATGCTTGAGTTGAACTGGGTAGTAAAGGTTCAACAATTATTTGTAATACATCATGGAATGACTATGACGTGGTAGCTTTTTGCTGTGGAACTTTGAAAAATCAATGTTTAATTAACCACTTGATGTAATATATTAGAATTAGTAATGAGTGTATCTTGTATTCTAGTGTTTAGCTGGTTATTGCAGAGAATTATTCTTAGAGAAAGGAGAGTATGAGGAAAGTTCCCGACATCAATCAATATGAGAATCTAACATACAAGAGGTTGACACTTTCACAGTGCTGCAAACATCATTGATCATCTCTACAACCTATTCATAAGATTTATAGCAAGCTATATCATTTTGAATTCCTTGAATTTCAACTTGTTTTTCATGATATTCACATAAATTTTGTGAAGAATATCATTAGGGTCTTTTTTACTATCAATATTTTCTATATTCATTTACATACAATCTTTTAATTCATTCCTTTAAGTTAGAATTATATACTTCAAATCAATTTTCAATAAATAAACAAGAAGTAAAAAAATTTATCAAAATGCACGTTTAACTTTAGCTTCAGTAATGCACTCACCTTATCGATAACAACAAAAATGTCGGCAGAGCAAAGTTAATTATAAATAATTGAGAGTGCGTCCAAACTTTGTACAATAGTCAAATTCTAGTTCTGCATTCTCACTATCTCAGGACTGATCATTGGGTGTGCGAATCTCACAAGCAAGCAGACATGTCAACAGCTTCACATGGCTTAATTATTTGCAGGCACCAAACAACTGTCTGTAGCTTATAAATTTGAGATTACAAATGCTACAGTATGGCCTATTGAGTTCTATATACATCACATACATCTTTATCAGGTTCGGTAAAGTACTTGATCGGACTCAATTTTGCCTAATGAACCTCAGTTGGGCATGATAAAGTTGTGTATTATGCATAGAAGTATTTACATCTAAATTATAATTTAGAGTACTAAGTACATAACATTTTTCACAATCGTTGACATAATTTGATCATTGTTGTGATCGTAGCAACAATAATTTCACTTTCAGCTTACTATTGATGCCACTTTTATTATATTTTAATCACAACAGATCATGTCAACAATTGTGAAGAAATGATATGTACCTATATAAATGCAAAAAATTTAAAAAAAAAACCAAAAAAAAAAAAAAAGCAAAATCACCAAAATATTACAACACTTGGAATTAGTTGATACCAAGAAAGCTTGCAATTCTAGGCACCAGTGACACATGAGAACATTCTGTGGCTCCTAAACCTCACAAGTTTCTGGGGGGCAGGAGGTGGTGCAACTTCCATTCTTCTCATGTTATCTCCAGATGATGAGAATTCAACAGCATAATCTCCAACAGACTTGTGTCTCCTGTGATGACCATTTCTCTCTGTGTGAAAACCACCTACCTTTTCAGTTGAAGGCAACATATATACATGACTCTGACTATTGGTGTAGAAATCAGCTATGTTGTACCTGTGAGAAGACCCAGAGGAGAGACACCTGTATTGACTGCGAACTCTGTTTTTCTTGAATGCCTTGAACACCATGGGGATGAGACCCTCCATCTAAGGTTTTTGGATATTTTTGCTATCTGTGTTGAAGGAAGGAATTAAGGAATGAAACAATAATATGTGCAAGAGGTTAATTAAAGATGTGGGACTTTTGGGCTTTAGGCTTATTGGGGTGGTTGGTGGGTGATATATACTTCTCTTAACTTTTTCTTCTAAGAAACAACGAAGCATCGAAGTCTTACACGTCATTTTGAATTTTGGCTTTGAAAGGGAGACACATCATTTGCCCAAAACTATCTTTTTGTATTTTCAGAATAATACAATGAATATGACCTTTTTTTAGGAAAAGCATTCCCCATATATATATATTTAATGATATTTTAATAGTTATAATGGGAGGAGGCGTTTGTATCAAAATGTATTTCAAACGTGGCAGCAAGATAAGGTAAAAAGACTCTTTTCATAAATATTATTTCTTATTTTCATATATATATATATTTTTTAATTTATGAAGCTGACAAAGTGTGATTAGTGTATCAATCAATTATTTATGGGTTTGTTACTAATATTATTTTTATTGTGTACCAAAAATTAAAAAGCAAGTTGTTAAAATAATTTGTGTAGATAGACTTAATATAATTTTTAACAGAGAATAATGCTATATTAGAAAATTCATATAAAAAAAAAACTATCAAATTATTTGCGGATCATATTCTATTACAACCAAGTACAAACAACTCAATGACATTGAAGTTATTTATAAAAAAGAAATATAAAAGAAAAGAAAAAAACCATTACTCTAAAATTTGGCATTTGACTGGTTTTTCATGTATCAACAAATTCAACAGCAGGCTTTGTTTAAAGAAAACCATATCAATAAATATTTATTATTGTCATCAGCATCATCCTATCCATGATATAATTGTGGTATATTGAAGTCACGCACGCCAAAATAGAGTCAAAAAAATTATATTAAATTGGATTTTGATGTATGACAAGCATATCTTCTTTTATATTTCTCTTGCTCAAGTATTACCACCAATTTACCAAGTCAAAGAAGTATGTCCACCCAGATTGCCATAATGACTTGTTGAAGCTTTGCTTCCCCTAATTCCAAAATACAACAATAGACTTGTTGAAGATGCAAGTTCTAGAACTCGGTCAGAGCCAAGCAGGAAGTTTCCCAGCCACCCAGAAATGTTGACCCTGGTCTTGACCAAGCCATGGTAATTAAAACATTCAAATTTTGTTTCTTACAAAAGTAGGAGTATCTAACTGCCATTGAAAATTTTAACTTTTATATGATTTGTTTTGTCATTATAACAGTCTCGTACATGTATGTGTTACATTAATTAATACAAGTTGATTTTGATTCTGAAGACTGAACCAGATGATTGTAGTTGTTTACTTGGTTTGTTTGTATCTTATGTACTAAATCTGTCCTCGTGACTAAGATCTCTACCAAACAGAGTCGACTATATGTTCTATAATGTGCTAATTCTTCATTACTACAGTTTTTTTATGGGGTGGCTGAAATTTCCTTCTAATTAAAGTCGTGCACTCCTAGTTTTAATAATAGCACTAAGATATACATTTATCTTCTTTTTTTTTTTTTGTGGAACATATTTCTCTATTGGATTACGAAAACTATATAATATATATGCATTTTATTTAGTGTTGGAATATTTCAACATGCTTAGGCTAGCATGACCCATATGATCGTTACTGTTAAATACAATTATATGGCTAAAATGTTGAGTGTGTTTCAGGATAGTGTTGATCTATATTCTTGGTGACGAGGCAGATGGTAAGAGATAAGAATCTAGAGATAAGCTTAAGAACATTTAGTTAAGACTTAACAGACAAGTTGTAGGTGCAAATATTTTACATGTCTAGTTGCGATTTATCTCATCAGGATCAAAAAAAGTGTGACAAATGACAATTGATTTATCATCAAAACAGTACTTAAATTTTGTTTCTTCAAGTTTAAGAAACAAAGGGATGAAAATCATTTCAATGGTGTTCAGACTTCAGATATACATCCCTAATGAATAAAGAAAGTACAAAGATTTACAACAGCAAAATTGTTACAAGACGTATCTTTTACCAGAAAAAGAGAAACAATGTAATACTTGAAGAAAGTTAAAAGTTGCCAATGGAATTGGAAAATAGACTTGTATAACCTCAAAGGGTTGGTTTAGTGATTTTCTGGTCATGTAATCCATTAGAACAAGAAGTCAACAACAAGGCTTAAAGAATGGTCATTTGTAAAAGTTGTTGCCGCATGCGGCATAAAATTGCATTTCAATATTAAGGCATTACATCATATGTACAAAATCAAGTACATAATTGCATTTCAATAATCAGTTCATGACCTCATCTGTGGACAATCAAGTATAACTAATGTCTTTGTATCTTCTCCCATTTAAAGATAACAGATTGATACTTTAAATGAATCAATTACTGTTTCATGTTTTGTTATAACAAAGAATAGTGACAAAATTATAGTTCTTTTGCATTACAACCCCAAGCTATGCTGATTTTCAAGTTTTTCATCCTCAATCAGGGGGTTAGCAGAATTTAAGCCCACAGAAAATAATGTCCATCAGTCCATTTTATCAACCTGTTTGTTATAAACCAGACTAGTCTTTGGTCTCTTTGACTATAAAAAATGATTTTTTAGTGTCCCAATTTCAATCTACCTTCTCAAAAAAAAAAAAAAAAAAATCAATCTAAAATCTACTTCTTGTAGCAGTGATCCTGTTTATTTCTAGAATTCCTTCTTAAATTATTTTTTTTAAGTGTCAATTTGCTTGAAGGTGGCATCTCTTGGCTGGTTCATGTCAGATCTACACTAGATCTAAGTTCTCCCTACGGCATCACAGCAATAAAAGACTTCAAATCAAGGGGAAAAAAAATCTCTAATTTCAGTCTTAAGTCATTAAATTATAAATGCAAAAACCAAGTGTAACTAATGTCTGTGGCTCTTTTATCTTCTAAATTACCAATACTGTGAATGATTCAATTATTATTTAACAGAGAACCAGATCAAATTTATAGTTATTTTTACCTTTTCAAATCCCGGAAGAATTGCTGGTTTTCAATTTTGTCATCTTCAACCAAATAGCAATAAAAAAAAAAATTAAAAAGAATCAAGAGAAAAAAAAAAAACTACCAGCTTTTATTCTGTTTACAAATTTGATACTCCCTTAAGAAAGCAATTAAGAGAAAAAATGTTAACAGCAAGGTGTAATTAGAAGAGGGGAAAAAAGACTACAACCTTTATCTTATTGATGTCACAAAAGTTTTTGCTCGAATAAAGGAGTGGAAAGAAACAGTGGCCTACTACAAGCAAATCTTCAGTGTAATAGATTTATGCTGTCTTTGAATAATGTAGAGACATTAGTAAGAGAATATAAGATTACTAACAAAACAAAAAGATCAAAACTCTGATTCCCAGTAAGCAAATGTAGTCAGAAACTACGGTTGGGCTCCATTTTAAGTAAAAAAAATGGTCAGAAACTTACTAACTAGTAAATATTAATTGCAACAACTCAACGTTTAGGTATTCTATACTCAGACCTGTTCAATCAAACTTGAACTTTTCAACAAAGTAACACTCTATAAGGTCATCCTTGACAGCTCCCCGTTCTATGTCCTATGCAATTGCCCGTTTACGATGGACCACCAAGATCCCTACAGCTACAAGCCATTTGGTCTCAACTTAATATCTAGAAACCTCTACTAAATATTCTACATTTCTACTCATTAGATATGTAAGTATACCATGACTCAGTCAGCCCATTTTCCTGCTAGTTAAGTCTATTTTCAACATTTTAGGAGTTAATTCTACTCAATTTCCTGCTTGGTGAGTCGTTTTCAAATTTTAGGCTCGTTTCCTTGCTTGTTGGGTCTATTTTACAAATTTTAGGAGTTAGTTCTAGATCCATTTATACGAGTATGACTCTATCAAACTCCAAACTATACCCAGATCCAGTACTAGCTATAAGCAATACCCAGGCTTCTACATTAGATCATAAGGCTTAAATTTCATTAAACAAAAACCAAGTACAGATGTATACCCCAAAGTTTCTAGTACAAACTACAAATTACAAATACTATGAGAATAGAAAGCTTTGGAGGTCTAGGCGCATTCAATAACATCCAATAATACAACAACCCTATTAATTGAAATTTAATACTCTACATGGACAACTCTTGGTCTTCAAAATATCCTTCTATTCCTCTCTCTCTCTCTCTCTCTCTCCATAAAAGGAACATAAAACAAGATGATACAGAATTCCAAAACACTAGTCCTTCCTTTGTTATACCACTAGCTATTATATTGCTCAATAAATTAAACCGTAACCCATTCCCGAATAATATTACTAATTTCATCCGCTCGAAGGGTTACCATGAGTATTTCTTAATTCTTTTTTGGAAAAAAAAAAAATAATGCCTACAGTAGACAGTAGAAGGACTAATCGATTATTTCTGTCAGCGTCCCAAACATGCCAATATTAGCATTGATGGTACGTAAATGTAACTCGTTGTTCAAAGAACTAGTCCATGAGTAAATTCTAACATATTGAATAGGACATCACTTGCCAAGAGCCTTGTTGTTCAACTAGCACCTTCTAGTGTTTTCAACGGAGACATCCAAAGTTCAAATCTTGTTTCCTCCTCCCCCTCACCCCATTGTAACTATTTATCAAAAAAAAAAAAAAAACAAACAAACAAACAAGAGAACATCTCAAGGATTATGAAGAACATTTAACGATGGAACTAGATTGATTATCATTAAATATTTTAAATTAAAAAAAAAAAAAAAACTATGTCACTGTAAGTTTACATGGAATGCTACTGCAATTTATATTTTATAGAGCTGTACCTTTGTTAATAGTAATAATAACAATAATAAGCTTTACCTTTTCTCCTGGTTCTATACCTCTGTTGTTATCTTCTTTAGTTTTATTCCATTAATAAGTTACATAAGCACCAAAAGGGTCTTGAACCCATGACTTAACCATACACCATGTTCTTATAAAAGAATTTGTCAATCAAACTACAATTATTGGGTTCCTCCGTCACATATTATTGTCAAAGAGAAAACATTGTGATTCCATATCTTTCATCTGGCTCCCTTATCTAGGATCAATCATGAATTTTAGTACCCCAAAAGATCTATCTAAATTGCATGACATAAATGATGATTTTGGATTCCAAATGCAAATTCCAACTAACCCCTACTAGTGTCACCTCATATTTCTCTCTCCCCTTCGTGGTATCTTATTAAGTATAATGAATTGAGAACTTACAGAAGCTGAGCTCCCCTCTTTTTATGGATTTGTTATCTGAAAATATAAGGCTATTGGTAAAAAAAAAATGATCTGGCAACTAAAACAAACTCTAAATTCAAATTGCTCTACAAAATTTCATGAAATCTCAAAGCTCATTCTTTGTGGTGATTAACATGGTTACAAGGGTTTTTAGGATCCATAGGGGTCACAACGACTATAATGACAAAGCTCTAAGCCCTTAGAGAGGTACTCTTGGTTAAACAACTTCATTTGAGCTCTTTAGAAGTAGAACTTGATGCAGCGGTGGTGGTTAACATAGTTACAAAATCTGACACTCCTAACAGAAACTTACATGCACACGTTATGAATTACAGGGAATTGATTTCCAAAGTTCCCTACATTTGGGTCAAGCATGTGTTTAGAGAAGCTAATGTGTCAGCACAACAATTAGCTAGGCACAGATGCTATCAATAAGAAGATTGTATTTTGTTTTTTGAACCTCCTAGTGATATATTGCTATTGTTCCTTTTGGACTTGGAGGGTCAATGCACTGCAAGATCCATCTCCATTATTCCTATGTAATTGTGTTTAATGAATTACTTTTTGTACAGAAAAAAATCATTACCAGTTATTAAGAGTAGCACCATCTTGAGTACTAAATTGCTTCTTGACGACATGAATTATTAGTTCACAGAAGAACTATGACAGAATTTCTCAATATACCAACAAAAAAGAAGTTCTTATGTCCCAACTGAGATTATATTCACTACAGATCTGGCAAATCATAATGCATCCCACATAATATAACAAAGAGCTAAGCTTTAATTGAAGAAAATTCAAGTAAAATACAATTGAAATGACTAAAAAAATAGAATAAAAGAGTGGGAGTCATCCTAAAGTAGTAATTCCCAGTTACCACAAAGAAAAACCATCTTTCAACTCAGGTTAGTCAGACTTACCCATAAAAGAGAAGGTAATGAATTATACTTCAAACAGGTGGTTCTTGTAGCATAGACTCCAATCTGAATCCTTTGAGGCAACAAGGCCACCTCCATCAGTGGTGATGGATTCTGCACAGGAACATTGTAATTGAGATGGAAACTGTTCTTTACCGTTCTCATCAGTTCCTAGTTCATTATCTACAAATTCAGCACACATTGAGTTGCCAGTAAGTATCTGATTACTTGCTACATCAACATTGGCCTCAGGACTGCAATGGGCTTTTAATTGATCGCCATTGCAGCCACTGGCACCTTCCTCTTCATCTGATAAGCATCTACAAGAATCAAATTCATCCATCTCATAAATTCGGCTAGCTAATCCTTCCCTCCAGGATATTCTCATCTGGGATTGTGACACACTATCAAAAGTAGAATTTGAAAGCCATGAAGCTCGATCATCTAAAATTTTCTGAAATTGGGTAAGATCGATGGAGTTGGAAGGATTAGTTAGACAATCAAACTGGAAACTTGAATCAACAGTATCCTCTGTTAATAAATGTCTCTTGGGAGACAAGCTTGTCATTTGAAGTATGTCAGCCACCGAATTCAGTTCAGCTTCAAAGTGCTGTTTCTTGTAATTGTCTTCATTTAGCCATGATAGGCCAACAGGTCTACCTGAGCTTAAGTCTGATTGTGGGGTTTGCATGACATTTCCACTAAAAGAGCCCTTGGAGAATGGAGAATTCTCACCTTCAATATCATTATGGTTTTTTTCACCTTCTTTTAAGGTAACAGCCTCACGACTTGGTGTCACACAAGGAGAAGACATCATGGCCTCATGGTCACACAGAGGCTCCATAAATCCTTCAAATTCTGGAAGTCCATTTGGAGAAATTAAAGGAGTACTCCTTCTCCAACTACTACTAGTAGTACTTGTTGTATTACAATTGTTACTAATATCTGAAGAAAACCCATCACCAGATAAAGGTGAAGGAGATTGAAGTATGGCAGACCCTGCCAGCCTCTCAGCTCCACATGACATATTTTCAGAATTCTCCTTCTGATCCTCATCCTCCTCATTACATGGAGATAAAAGCCAATGCACTGAAGCCTCAGCAGCTTCAGGGATCACGAGTGACTCATCACCAACCCTTACAACATTTTCTTCATCATCATCATCATCAAAACTTTCAAAAGGCTTAACTTTACCAAAGTCATCATTTTCTCCAATAGCTAGAATCCCTCTAGGCCTACATTTCCTCTTGTCAGTGACCCCAGAAACCATGGGGCCAGCAGCATAACAAGAAGGCGTTATCGTGGTAGACACCACGGATGATCCACATTGTATCTCAGGCGACACTGAGGGCAGAACAGGAGGTGTCTTACTATTGCTCCTGTTTGAGTTCTCCTCCACAACCTTGCCAGCTTCACAATCGAAACCTGACCCACTTGCTATCTTACTCAAAGGAGTACAAGTTGCATCAGCAGCACCCCATGGTTTAAGCTCAGTGGCCTCGCCTACATGACTAACCACCCTCACAAGTCCTTCTACTTCAGACCCAGATGCCAACTTATTCACAGAATCATCACTATTGTTTAGAACAGAAGAAAGTTTCAATCTTTTCCCAGTTTTGGAACTGGGTTTCTTCCCAGATTGCCATTGGTACAAGCAAGGTGGGTTTTTCTTAATTTTCTGTGCTTTCTGCGATATGGGTCTATCTGGGTTTTCTTCAATATTTGATTTTGACAGTTTGCTCTCCCTTGAGGGCTTAGATTTGGATAGCTTTGAAACCATCACATTAGGGGCTGATTTGGGTGTTTTGGACACAGTTTTGTATCTATCAAAAGGGGTTTTCGAATTTGAAGTAGAATTAGAAGTAGAAGAAGAAGAATGGTGAGAAAGAAAGAACCTGAGGCAGCCTCTGGGAGCTTCAATGGACACAGAAGAAGCCTCACTGCTATGGCTACTGCTGGAGATGGTGGAAATGACATTGAAATCTTGTAATGGGTTTCGAGTAGGACTCTGCTTCTTCTTCTTCTTTTTCTTGGTCTTGTCAGTGCTTCCATAGACCTTTGGCGGTGCTGGAGAAGGTTTCTTTGGGATCTTAGAAGAGAAAGTTCGGTTCATTCTAAGCAAATGAGAGTGATTAGATCTACTACTACTACTGTAGTGCAGTGTACTGTGTGTGCTACTTTTGCTTATTGCCTAATGAATATTTGAAACTGAATGGAGGGGGAGAAAAGACTAAAGAGGCTACTTTTTGCTTTGCCTGACTTACCCATTTTTTTTTATTCCAAATTTGTTGCAGTGTCCATTCTCTTGAGCCGATAAATGAGGGTAGAAGAGTCATTTAGTACGAGCTCAGCCCATTGCCCAAAACCCACAAATAATGTCACTTTGTTTGTCTGACTCTGAAGAAAAGAATTAAACAGAATAAATAATTCAACCCAACCACTAAAAAATATTGAACTTTTGCCCTCCACAACGGCTACAAAACTCAACCCAAACCCTTTCCCTCTCTCAAACGTCTCTAATAAACTCTAAAGGATACACAAACACAACATAATCTTAAAACCAATCAAATTCTAACCCATCTGGGTAGCATGTCCTTAGAGAAAGGGAGGAGGACGAGTAGCGGTAGAGCAGACACCGTGGCTCTCTCTTCAAGGTTTGGAGCGGCAGTGGAGCTCGCGTTGTCTGTGTCATTCTTTCTCTCATGCAAATGAAATGTGTGGCCTTTCGTGTTTTTTGAGTGAAAATGAGTGGTGGCGTCAAGTGTGGGTTAATCGTACACAATGGGGTGGGTTTGTCTTTTGAGTGATATTGTTTTTTTCCTATTTGTATATATTTATATAATAAGTTTTATTTTTTAAAAAAGGAGAGGCATATAATAAAGGTTGATTTTAATAATGAATTGATAAATCCATAAAAATGAGATTGCACTATTGAAGATTACTGAATTAAGGAAGGGTGGAGGTGTTTAACAAAGGATTAAAATGGCCTATTTCTAATGGGGAAGCTGTGAGTGTATGGGGTGACTTTTGGTTGGCCTCGAGCTCTCTTAGGAAGCAAATTCAAGGCCCTCTAATGGAGGGGGAAGGGAACATCTCTACTAAAGACTTTCTATCTAATGATGTTGGAATTTCCTTTGTTTTGCCAGAGTATATCATGCAAGAAATTAAAGGGATCCCTCTTACTCCAAACCCTTTGCATGAAGATATACTCATATGGGCTTTTTCTAAGGATGGGAATTTCACTCTTAAATCGACCTATCTGATTGCTAAAAGTCTGAATCCTTTGAACCTGGATACTTCTAACTTGTGGGTTTAAAATGCCAAAACTACGCCAAAAATATAATTCTTCCTTTGGCAATGCTCTCACTTTAGCATCCGTACTAAAGAAGTTTTAGGTTCAAGTGGTTTTAATCTTGATACTACCTGTGATTTATGTGGTATGTTTGCTAAGTCAATTACCCATGTTCTACGAGACTGTAGTGTGGCGAAGGCTGTTTAGAGGAACTTGGGAGTCAATGATGCAAGGCAAGATTTCTTTGGGACCCCGCCGTTGAATCGGTTAAAAAGGAACTGTGAATCTCATGAGTTTCTCTTGCAGCCTTGTATACCTTGGAAGATTGTTTTTTCCCCCAGCTATATGGATGATTTGGCTCCATTGAAATAGGTATATCTTCCAATTTGGGAGAACCGACCCAAACATACACTCTCGTTGTATCAAGAAGGGAGTTGGATTCTTTGTTATTTTACCTGATAACTCCAGCAAACCAAGTAAAATCTAAGTCCAAGTTAGCTGGAAAAAGCCCATTCCGGGTTGGGTCATTGGGTGAAGCTCAATACAGACGGATTTGTTATTGGAATCCCAAGAAGGCTGGTTGAGGTGGGTGTTGTGTTGTAGTAATGGGGACTGGATCGCTGGTTTTGTGAGGAATCTTGGTAGTATTTTGTTAAGCATTAGATAGTTTGTTTAGATAGTTTGTACATATCTTTATCACTTGTATTTTGTACATATAACTACAGTAGCTGAATATAGTTAGTTATTGTGGTTCAATGCTGTACAGTTGATTGTTTGGTTAGGTTAGTTACAAGTTTATCCACGTGTAAGGATTGTATTGGATGTTTCCCTTTTTTGTTATTGTTCACACCTCTGTTCTCACTATATAAGAGAACAGAGCATGATAATTTAAAACAAGCGAAATCATTCACACAAGTTTACTTTCCTTCACTCTGTGTTGCTCTCGTTTCCTTCATTGATGGAATCTTCAAGACTTGTGTGATTCAATATATTTCACTATTTCCAACAATATGGCTGAGCTTTGGGCCTTAAGGATGGCCTCTCTTTGGCTCGGCAATTGAACTTAGACAAAATCAATACAAAATTAGATGCAAAAGTGATTTTTTTTTTTTTTTTTTTGCTTTCCAATCTTTCCACTGTAAATCTCATGTTAGAACCTCTTTTAACTGTTTGTAGGAACCTGATCAGATCATTCCCTAACTGCACAGTAACCCATATAGGAAAACAAATAGATGTGCTGACAGACTAACTAAAATGGGAGTTATTCAGTTAACTGACTTCTTATTTTTTATAACCCACCGTCTGTGGTAGATAGCTTTTGATAAAGCTGAACTCTTTTGCAACAAATTTTTTGTTGAGTAATATTATTAGCATGTTTAACAAAAAAAAGAAAAAATACTGATTAGTATTTATGATCTAAGATGTTTTCAAATAAATAATAATAATAATCATTTAAACTCAAATTTGATAGGTTTTTTAGGTGAAAAAATAGAAAGGGATAATTGATAATTTGATGAATAATAATCATAAACTAAAATTAAAAACTAGGAAAATTTTGATGAATTTCGAAGGGAAAAATAATTGAATTTTTTTTTTCAAATTACACAAATTTGATAAATTACAAGACTAACATAGATTTAATAAAATTCAAATTAAAATGTTACCAAAAATGTTAACTTTGGGAGATTAAAAAAATATAGCAATTGAAAATTTGAAAAATATAGTTATTGGGAATGGATAAATGAAGAATATAGAAAGATTTAAAAATAATAAAGGAAGGTTAAAAAAAGAATACAAAAATAATGAAGAAATAATATTTAAATGAGATACAAAAAAAATGATAGAAAGTCAATTGGAAAATATATTTGAAAAGATACAAAATCAAAGATAAAAGTTATGTATACACTTCAAACAGTAAAAAAATATAGAGAGACTGTTGTAAATGGGTGGAAAAAAAAAAAAGAGAGGATGGGGTTAGCAAAGATCCAAAAGACCCAATTGATGAGTTCGATCTGATGGGTTGTGAGCAGTTTTGACTTGATGAACGGTCAAAAATAGTGTTTTCGATCAAAAATATTACTTGAAAATATAAATAAACCATCTCGTAAACCATATACAAAGACATGCATTGTATTTCTATGAAAAATAAATTTTTCATAATTCATACTCCATCTCTCATATTCTGTCACTCAAAAAAAAAAAAAAAAAAACACTCTCATATTCCATTTTCCCTTCAATTTTCTCTCTCTCTCTCTCTCTCTCTCTCTCTCTCTCTCTCTCTCTCTCTCTCTCTCTCTCTCTCTAAACACAGCTTCATCATCCATCAAACCTTTTGCCCTTCAAAGTCACTTAGTCACCTTTGACTTCATGACACCAACTTAAACCCTTTGGACCAGAGATCGAACACATTTATTTTCTAGTTCCCATTTGTCTGCTCGCCCTTTTGAGGCTTCATCCACATGATTCCATCTCTTTCATCATCCTTGGATTTGTAATGTACTATTTCAATGTGTTGGTTTTTGTGACTCTCCTTTGACTTTTGAGATGTTTAGAATTTTTTTTTTTTGGTTCATAGATCTTTTAATTTTTTTTTAGTTCATTTTTGGGACACTTGTGTTGAAAGCATCATCCGTTTGAAATTCGACTGACCATCAAAAATTAAGGTTTTTAGATTTTGACCATTTCAAGGTTGATAGCAAAAGTTTTGTCAATTGACATGATCGAGTCGAGTGATGGTTCACTTCAAACCCAATGACTATGGCTAAGCTCATCTAAGAAAAGTAGAAGACGCTTGCCACTACTATCCCTATTTTAAGTCCCTCAGACATTTGTTTCTCATCTAATGTAGAAGCTACTGTGGCCATGCATTGGTAGGGTAGCACGGTTGATTACCCCATCCCCATTTTATTCAACAAAAACAAAAAAACAAAATCAACCAAAAGTGCAACCTCATCCATAATATTACTAGTAGGCTACTAATTGTCAAGAGTTTAAACACACAAGAGTTATGATGTTTTATTGATATAATCATGGTAAAATGTACATTTGATCCGAGTTTTATTTTAGTCCCTTTTTTCTTAGAGTTCATTTTTAGTCCCCAAAAGTTTTAGATCACAACAATTTTGTACTTCCATTATTTTTGTTCATTTTTAGTCCTAAAAGTTGGGATTGGTCAATTAGAAAAGTACCATTATTGACAAAGGGACTAAGTTGTGATTTACACATCACTCACATGAAACCAACTATAACACCAATAAAAAACATACCACTTAAGAATTGTGGAAAAAAATGTAAAATATTTTATATTACCTGGTAAGGGTATTTTTGGAATAAGAAAAGGATTCTTAATGACAAAGCCTGTTAGAAAAAAGCATCATACCCACGATAAAGTCAACGACATCCCTAAAGGAACCGTCGGTCGAAATAAGGTTTGTCTAGAACCTTGTGCCCTACACTAGTAGAAGCTAACGACTACGAGGACAGATCCATGTGAAGCTAATGGGTAAATCTTCATACCAAGCCGATGAATGACTTTGACAGACGAAGAAGCATACTGACGAGTCCCACGTGGCCTTACATGGTCTACACGCATATTCTTATATGGAAATATCTTGCGCACCACAAACAAAAACCCTACCACACGACTTTCACCCTTCTAAAATAGAGAGTAGCCCCAAGATCTTGGTGACATTAATTCCACCTCCTCCCTATAAGGAAAATCTTTGTATTCCCAGGAGTTAGGTCTGCTCCACATCGCTATATAAACAATAGGCCCCTTCTTTTTTTAGGTATGCAGAAAATCCCTAACTTTCTCACTATAGTGTTCTTGGAGATTTCTCATTTACTTACTTAACCTTCAAAAGATCTTTAGCCGGTATCCCCACCACTGCCTTCTATTTGGTTCTTATTCTCTTATTCCTCAGGTACCTATTGGTGCGATTTAGGGCAATCAACTCACTGACGATTTTTGTGCACCATTATCACCTATTGTAAAAAAAATTGGGTGTATCCAAAGTCCCAAACTAAATGAAAAATACATCATAGCTTCAGTCAATTCAATAAGGCAATCTCTTGTGGTTAAATAAAATACTCGGCTTAGAATCTCGTTTATACACCCATATTAAAAACTATTTGAAGTTTTTTTTTTTTTTTTTTGAGAGATCTATAAGTTGAATCCTAATTATCCTATCATATATTATCTGAAATAAATATAATAAAATAATAAAAAATAATCAAAAGAAGGGTCTTAAATATATTTTGCTTATTTTTTCTCTTATATTTTCCTTTCACAGCAACAGACCAAGAGCACGACCAAAAGTCTTCAATGTTAAAACATAAAAATAAACACGGGGCTTGAAGCAGTAACGTGAGGTGAGACTTGAGACTTGAGAGTGAGACCACTCTGAAAATCTGAAGCTCCAGTTACAATCTTCCTTAATGTAATTGACTTCTTTATTCCTTTACATAAACAGACACACCCACAACCCACCTCACTATTTTGTTTTTTCCAATACTCCATAATATTTTAATAAATCACCATCAATCCTTGTCAATACACAATACCATTATTAATAACAACCTATCAATCAATTTGTGTACTAGCTCTATTTCATTCTCAGACGCCATGGCAGCTCAGCCAAAGAAGATCATCATTGATACTGACCCTGGTATTGGTAAGTCACCTTATCTCTTTTCATTCAATCCCGTTTTCTTCAAAGTTTGTTTCTTTCGACCTTATCGTATCTGGGTATCCGAGATTTCTACATTTCATTGTGTTTATCTGCATATTTTAGATTTTTTTTTAAAAAAGTCAATGATTCCATGTATATTTAACAATTTCATATCAAAGAAGTCATGCTCTGCTCTGTTTGGTTGCTGAGAAAATGGAGCAGCCAAGTATGAATTGGAATTCTAATCAAATCGCAGACCTTTTCATCATATGGGAACCCAGGAAACCACATAGAATTTCAGGGGTTCGTTTACTTTTATCAATTCACTCTGTATTCCACTGGAGAGTCTCAGAGTAAAAAAATTGTCTGCAAATTCTAATAAAAATCTTGGGACTTTTATACTAAAAAGCACAGACACAACACGGGACACTGTAATTCTGGACAAATTAGGACACTACATAGTAATTCAGTCAATGATTATCTGCATATTTTAAACCGTAGATCAGTCAATGATTCCGTGAAATTCAGCAATTTCATATCAGAGAAGTCATGCCTGATGCTCTGTTTGGTTGTTGAGTGCAGCAGCAGAGTATGACTTAGAATTTTAATAAAATCAGTGACTTTTCATCAAATGGGAACCACATAGATTCATTCAGTTCTGCAACTGGCTTAATGCGTTCAGTTCCAATTAATGGTTTTTTTTTTTTAACAATTCACTCTGTACCAATGAAGGGTGGTTCTGATTTCTTGTAATCTTATTTCTGGGAGTGAAATTGTCTGAAAATTTTAATAAATCTTTGGACTTTTATGCTAAAAAGCACGGACATGGACACAAGGGACACTGCAATTCTGGAAAAATTGGGTAGGGATACAACAATTAATTGATTAATATGTGTGTGTGTGTGTGTATATATATATATATATATATTTTAGGCATATTCTATGTTTTCAAAATAAATAACAACTATCAAAATCTTCTAAAACTTATCTGAAATCAAAGGAATTTTTTAATAAGAAAATATATATTCTCCTCCCCACACATTGAGGACATGCATGAGAGTGTCTCCATCATGTCCACTGTCCACACACTGTGCTTCCATATGGGAACTCAGAAAACAAAATTGCTATACCTGAATTTACAACTGTCTTAATGGCTTTCATTCATATATATGTTATTTTATTTATCATCTTTCTGATATTATGTGAGTTGATGATGAATACAGATGATGCCATGGCAATTTTTGTGGCATTACGGTCACCGGAGGTGGAGGTGATTGGACTTACTACTATATATGGGAATGTTTATACAACCCTGGCCACAAGAAATGCCTTGCATTTGGTATGGCTAATGAGGTTCATTTTATTTATGGTGTTTTGTATCTATATGAGTTATTCTTTGTATCATTCATTACCTGAATTGGGGTTTGTTTTTAGTGTACTATTAGAATTACCTTCTCCTCCCCCCCTCCTCTTTCTTTCCTTTGAGGCTAATTGTAGTAACTCTTCCAATATGTTTGTGATATAGCTTGAAGTTGCAGGAAGGACTGATATCCCAGTGGCTGAAGGATCTCATGTCTCAATCACTGTATGTACAGACAAAAAACCACGATCCTATGTTATAGTGGCTCTTTAGATTTGTATCTTTGAGCATTTTTTGTCTTTATTTCTTTTTTTGACTTTGTTTGTTTATGTTAACATTCAAAAAGAGGAAGGATGTGCAAAATTATACATTGATAGGACTTTCATTAAATTATTTTAATAAAAGATAATAGTTTTGGTAGTTAGAAGACAGAGTTATTCTTGTATCAGGAAAAAATATGGGGAAATCTATTGGGGAATGCATGTGTGATCCTCTTATATTTTTTTATAAAAAAAAGGGTTTCATCCTATCATACTTTTGCTTATGTGCCTGATGATGATTGAAAGGCTGAACTCATACTGCTCTATGATATGTGTTTAGTGTCTAGATAGTATCATAAATGAGTAAAACTAATGAAAGGACAACCTGAGATTTCCCTTTGTTAATTTTGTAAATAGAGCAAAAAACAGGTTTTGTTCTTTATTTCTTTTTTCTTTGAACGATTTGTTAAAGCTTCATTTTCTGCAATAAATATGATTTTTCTTTGGAAACATCATTTAAAGCTGGTTATCTCACAGAAGAAGCTGACTTCGAGTTTTCACAATAACAGCTAAACGTGTTCCAGGAGAAATTGTATTGTAGATTATGTAGTTTCGCTCACATAATTTCAACTCTGAATTTGAAGCACCATCACATTTTTATTTACATATCGTTCATTTACAAGTAGACATTGATGTATGATTTGAATTTTCTTGTTCTTCTTTATTCATTTTCTAGAATGGCACAAAACTGCGCATTGCTGGTTTCGTCCATGGTGCAGATGGACTTGGCAACCAAAATTTCCCTCCACCAAAAGGAAAGCCAATTGAACAGTCAGCAGCTGATTTTCTCATTGAGCAAGCAAAACTTTATCCAGGAAAAGTCACAGTTGTGGCACTAGGCCCACTTACAAATATTGCACTGGTTAGAGTTCCTGATCATTTGGCATGGTCTCTAATATTGAATATTATCCATTATATTTTGAATTATGTATCCGTTGGTGTAGGCTATCCAACGAGATCCTGCATTTTCAAAGAACATTGGGCAGATTGTTCTTCTTGGTGGTGCTTTTTTAGTAAATGGGAATGTGAATCCCGCATCAGAAGCCAATGTAAGTTGCTCGAAATTTATGTATTCAGACTGTGATTTCCAACTCATAAACTCAAAATGTACATTGCTCAGTAATCTGTTCTACATCCAAGCCTACCAAACCCGCAAATGAGGTGCCTTTTGTATATCTCAATGTTTTTGCTGCCGTACTCAGTAAGAGCCGGAGATAGAGAGTGTGGGTGCCTTTGTCCTCAGAATTTTAGAAATCCTTTTCTGATAACTTGATCTCTTCTTGAACTTAGAGTTAAATTACCGATTGTCCCAAAATTTTAAGCTATTGGTTTATGGACCACATACTTCTAACACTTATCATTGATGGAGCGATCTGTATAATTTTTCCTTGAGCAGATCATTGATGTCTTTCACTGGTCCATTTTCATTTTTTCCAATATGCTCCCCGCCCTGTGGTGGTTTCCAACTCTCTCCCCCTCTCCCTCTCTAATCCTTAGATTGGATAACCAGATTTTTGGCGATCCAGATGCTGCAGATATTGTATTCACAAGTGGGGCAGATGTAGTGGCTGTGGGCATAAATGTTACTCATCAAGTTGTCTTCACAGGTACTTTTTGGCAAATTGGTATTATGCACTGTTAATCATATTTTTTTGTATGAATTAAGAAATCTTCCATCTTTTTTCTTGTAAGATGTTATCATTTATATTTAAAAAATATAACCATGACCTTTTTATCCAGGTTTTATGTTTGTTCTGCACACCTTATAACAATGTTGTAGCTTTGTACATAGAGTTGCCAATCAAAATATGAAATGAGAAATTCAAATTTGTAATGTGATTATATTTGTTTTCCTCTTTCACTTTGATCTTTTGTTTTTGTTATTTGGATTTGCTTTGAATTTGATACATCAATTTTGATACATTGTAGATGCTGATAGAGAGAAGTTGTCAAGGTCAGATGGAAAATTTGCTCAGTATTTGTGCAAAATCTTAGACGTGTATTTTGCATATCACCATGATGCATACAACATAAAAGGTTGGTTTATTTTTGAAAGAGTTGATGAAACTGAGTGAGTTGATAGGTAATTTTTCAATTTACTGATGCTAGTTTTTGTCTTGATGTAGGAGTTTATCTTCATGATCCAGCAACCATGCTTGCAGCTGTTGATCCTTCACTTATGACTTACACAGAGGGTGTGGTTAGAGTCCAGACAAGTGGCATCACTAAGGGACTAACAATATTATACAACAAACAGAAGAGGTAGGACTTTTGGACACCTAAAATCAGCAGATGCAGCTGCTTGATTTTTGGTTCCGTACTTCCTTTGCAGACCACATAGTCTGAATTGAGTTAGCTTTTTTATTTGTGTTGCATTAGGATCCCATTCCTGTATCAGATAATGGGGTTCTGACCATAATAATGAATTTTATGATTAAAACAGTGCAGAGTTAAATAGTGTTTCTCAGTATCCTGAAATTTTTGTATAGAAAAACTAACTTAAAAGAAATGGTTAGTCATTAAAAAAAAAAAAAGTAGAGAAAGCTATTGTGCTCTGACTTACTCATTTGTACTTCCTTTGCGATGAACCAGGTTTGGTGAAGTCACTGAATGGACTGATAAACCCACAGTGAAGGTTGCAGTCACTGCTGATGCTCCCGCTCTAGTCAAATTGGTCATGGAACGTCTTATGGACTCCTGAAGTTGTGGTTAGAATTAGTGGTTCTCAAAGATGTTCATAGCTGTTGTGATGCAACTATTAGCCTATGATTTCAACCCACATAACAATGGTCGAGCACTTGATGTTTTTCTGTTATTGTACTTCGTATAGGGGAATCTGATTTGGTCACTGCCTCAGTCTTGTATGGTACTATAGAAAATAACAAGATTGTAATTTTCTTTTTCTTAAATAAATAAACTCCTTTTGGTGTAACTAGTAACAACTTTTGAAATCCAATAAATATTTTCTGGAAAAGCTGAAATGATCCAAAACTGCAAAAAGATAATAATGTTGTAACAAGATGAAAGGAGGCTGTCTTTAGGTGGTTTTGATATACCATGGATGAGGTTTTAGATGAAAACTTTGTGTTTTAGCCGTTTATGTTATTTGCATTATTATGATAAACATGAAAAAGATATTGCATTACCTTTATTTTTGCGTCTTTTAAATTATTTAATGGGATATTTCTATGTATTTGTTATGTGCAAATATACACAAAGGAAAAACATACGTATGCGGAAGCATAGATGCAGACAGACATGTATGGGTAGCTATCAACCTATAGGTCTTTTGTTTGGTTGCGTCAATGTGTAGCCATTTTGGCGTTTTTTTTTTTTTTTTTTTTTAAATATGTTCCCTCTTTTGAGTTTTTTCAACTTGTCTACAATTTTCACCCACTCTTCAAATTCATTTCTTATTTTAACTGAGGCACATAACATTCCCTCCCTTTTTTTTTTACCACCTTCAAACTTGTCTTGATGCTAACTGGTACAATAAGAACGTTCCTACTCCAAAATGATTCCTAGTAAAGTGAATTTCTTCTTTATCAAATTTTGAGCAGTTGTGTTCAACAAAATGAACCACTTGGGTGTTCATTAGTTCGGCCTTTGAGGCATCCTGATTTGTTTATACAAATCTTCAACTTTTGATCACAATCTTGACCACTGCAAGTTTCTTAATATCAATTTCACAATTTGGCTAGTAAGACATCTCAATTTATTTTGATTGTGGAAATCTTCAACAAGAGATCACAATTTACGTTACCCATGAGTTGATCAAGGCAAGTATTCAATATGGAGAACATCCCTAGCATCTCTTTAAGCATGCGCTGTTGCCAAAATCTAACACAACCTCTTGAAGTCCAAAGAAAAACACATATTTTGTAAATTTGGACTTCGTATGTCAAATCAAAGACAACTTTTGAACCCTGAAAGCTAGCAATAAATTTAATGACAATTAACTGTTTAAAGAGAACGCTCATAAGCTAAAAAAACAAAGGCAACACAACTTAATAGTTACATCCCGTCCCACGAGTGTCTTCACCTACGAGTACGACCCATGATTTTGAAGCCTGCATTGCATTCTCTGCTTTTTCTCTCATTTGCGTGCGGGTTTTTTCATTCAAGTCCTTAACGCAGAACTTTTTCATTCAGAGGGAGACACAGAAGTTGCTCTTGCTCTTCTACTTAGACATTTATACTAGTTTCTCTCACCCATGAACGTTACGCTCACTATGCTCTATTATGTTATATACATATGGACATGTAGGTGTGATCATAAAGTGGACTAACAAACTTTGTACCACCATATGAAGATACTGTCGGTTATGTTAGTTTTGTATTTACAGCCTTTTAGCTTATAGATATATACAAATTCGACACAAGCAAATATAAAGATATAAATTAGTCCACAATATTTTTACAACAAATCATAAGTGGTTAGTTCTTATTAGTTCAAATTTGAACTTAACACTAAGATTACTTTTTTATCCCAACAATAACAACCAGTAACAACTTATCACTTAGAATTTGTTGTAAAAATATTGTGGACATATCATTTCTCAATTAATATTGAGTAGTTATACATTCAGATTGTTTATTTTAATATTGGGTAAGATACTTTTTTGGTCCCTAAACTTTACCAAAAATTTGTTTTTTATCCTTAAACTTTAAAAAGTTCATATTTTGTCACTAAACTATTAAAAAGTTCATATTTCGTCCCTAAACTATTAAAAATGTTTTATTTATGTCTTTAAGCTTTATTAAAAGTTTGTTTTTCATCCTTAAACTATTGAAAAAAGATGTAAATGCACTTTTAGTCCCTACATTTTGACGTTTTTTCATTTTAGTCCCTACATTTTATTTTTATCACTTTTAGTCCCTAAATCAATTAATGCGTGTTATTTTCGTCTTTTCCATCGGTCAACCAACGGAAATAGCTGACGTGGCAGCCGGATACATTAAAATATTATTAAAAATACCATGTCAGCATCTTTTTTTTTTAAATTTCAATTTCAATTAAATAAAAAATCACTAAACTCAAATGGCTATGAACACATGAACACAATCCCAGAAATTCAAAGAACATAAACCCAGAAAATCAAACCCTAGAAACAAACCTAGAAATCATCATAGTCACCACTACCCACCATCCCAACCGCCACCCCAGCCGGCTCACAACCCACCCCAGCTGAGCTCAACCCCAGCCACCCCACCCCGATCCGAACCCATCCACCCCCACCCCGATCCTAACCCAGCCACCCCCCTCCCCATCCCGATCTGAACCCAGCCACCCCCTCCCCACCCCAATCCGGACCCAGCCACCCCCCTCCCCACCCCAATCCGAACCAGCCACCCCCTCCCCACCCTGATCCGAACCCAGCCACCCCCTTCCCCACCCCGATCTCCCACCCCTACCCCGATCTGAACCCAGCCACCCCTCTCCCCACCCCGATCTTAACCCACCACAGCCACCACGAGCTGCTACACCACCAATTACCGAGAAACACGAATGAGAGAGAGAGAGAGAGAGAAGAAAATGAGAAAATTTGAGAGAGTGAGAGACGGTTGAGATAGAGAGAAGAAAAAGCAATTTAAGAAAATGAAATGGAGGAAAAAACACCAAAGAGAGTTTTTTTATCTTAATTTTAGTGAATTTTGATTTTATTTTTGTTTTTTATTTAATTAAAATATTTTGTTTAATTTTAGTTTTTTTATTTTATTTAATTAAAATTGAAAAAAAAAAATAAAAGGTGCTAACGTGGCATTTTTAATAATATTAATAAAATTTAAAATTCTCCAGCTGTCACGTCAGCTATTTCCGTCGGTTAACTGACGGAAATGATGAAAATAACAAGCGTTAATTGATATAGGGACTAAAAGTGATAAAAATAAAATGTAGGGACTAAAATAAAAAAACGTCAAAATGTAGGGACTAAAAGTGCATTTATGCCTTGAAAAAATTCTTTTTTATCATTATTTTAGTTTTTATACTATTCAAACAACTCTTTACAAAGTTTAGGGATTAAAAAAGAATTTTTTACAGTTTATGGACAAAAAATAAACTTTTAGTAAAGTTTAAGGACTAAAATATTATTGGCAAAAACCACATTTTCGTCTCTACATTTTCACACGATTCTCACTTTGGTCCCTATCTTTTATTTTTACCACTTTTAATCCTTGTTTAGAAAAACGCCTTCTATTTTCGTCCTTTCCGTCAATGCCCTAACGGCACTGGTTTACGTGGCAAACGGAAATATTAAAATAATAATAAAAAATTTAATTTTGTCATTATAAAAAGCCACGTTAACTTTTAAATTTTAAAAAATAATTTATTAAAATAAAAACATAAATTAAAAAAAACCCAGATCTAAGAACAGTTGTTGGATTTGGCGCCAGAGATCGTCAGAAGTTCCTGACTTCCGAGCAGGATAATTCGAGCAAGCGCAACGCGTTTCTGATACTATTCAACTGCACGCAGGAATGGGCGATGGACTATCTGTTCAGGAATGTGGATCGGATCGCCGATTGGAGCAAGCAGCTCCAGATGGTGGTGCTGGAGTTGATTCGTCGACTGTGCAACAACCCTCGTGTCGCTTTCGTCTGGGTCAACGGTGAATCTCACAAACTCTGGCGGGTCCCATTGGAGATTCTTCCACTCCGAGTACAAGTCAGGGTCCATTTGGCTATCGGAGACTCGGACTGTGGGCTCAAACTCTTTGTGTGCACCGCTGAAGCAGCAAATTAGAGGTGGATCTAAGTATGGAAAGTCAATTCCATCGTCGAAGTCGAAGAGTTCATCGGAATTTGGATCTGGGTCTGTGTTTTTAGCTTTGTTTGTGGTCTCTTTAGCTTCAAGTTTGGATTTTTTGAGTTGGGTTTTTGTCAAACACTTGCTGGGTTTGTGTTTGTGTTTTTGTTCTTGCTTGAAATCAATTTGTGATTGTATTTTTGTGTTTGGTTGACAAGAAAGGGCAAGAAAATGCTAGAAAATCTGGGCATGTGTTCTTACGTGGATCTATATAGTTTAATTTTGTGTTTTTAGATTTGGGTTTGTGTTCTTGTTGTTCTTGTTTAAGACACATTTTGATCTCAATTAATGTGATTTTTTATTTTTATTTCTGTTTTTTAAGTTAAAATTAATAAATTATTTTTTAAAATTTAAAAGCTGACGTGGCTTTTTATAATGACAAAATTAAATTTTTTATTATTATTTTAATGTTTCCATTTGCCACGTAGGCCAGTGCCGTTAGGGCATTGACGGAAAGGACGAAAATAAAAGGCGCTTCTCTAAACAGGGATTAAAAGTGATAAAAATAAAAGATAAGGACCAAAGTTAGAATCGTGTGAAAATGTAGAGACGAAAATGTGGTTTTTCCCAATATTATTTTACTCAAACCCGGCCTGAAACTTTAACCTGTGGATACCTAGATTCTATTACCCATTAAGTATTCATACCAAATTATTACACAAATATTTATCCATGGATGCCAGAACCGATAAGAATACTTTTTTTTTTTCCTTTAAAAAAAGATGTTGAAAACCTGTTTTTCGATTGAAACTTTTTTTAAAACTAAGAATCAATCTTTCTTAATGGATGTATGAAAAGTACATTTTTTTCACCATGGAATGTGCATGCTTGCTTGACCATGAAATCAATGCTTAACTACATGTCAAATGCGAGCATTCATAGTAAAGTTCTTAAAAGCTTAAAACAAAAAAATAGCAACTCATTCCACAAAAACATACTATAATAATGGTGCTATTCATAAAAATTTTGGCAAATGAGTTACAATAAATTGCCATCTATAGTAGTACTGTAACTCAAATCTTATAAAAAGTAATATTTTTATATTTCTTACTTCTTTTTTTTCAATTGAAATAACCTTTCTCTCTCACTATTTTCTCTCTTTTCTTCTTTCTTTCTCCAGTTCTCTCTTTCTTCCTTTGTATTTTCTTTCTTCTCACCGGTCCTTTGTCTTTCTCCCTCTCCCCTTTCTTCCTTGAGTAGTGCAACTAGTTAAATAGTGAAATCACAAACTGAATATTAATGAGAAGAATAAGTGGTTAATATATTATAGTTAAGTTCATACTCATAGGGTTTAAACATTTTGAGTTAAGTGATGTCTCCAAAATTTTTAAATTTAAGTCTAAACTCCAAATTCATTTTTTTAAATGGAACAAAATAAAAAATTGTTTGCGACGTTGTTTAACATTTACTCCTTGATGTAAAATATTTCCTGCTAAATATTTAAATATGAAAACAAATTTAAATTGTGAGTCAATAAGAAATAAAAAATAAAAGCACAAAACTAAGGACTTGCTCTTGATGAAAAAAACAGACATGTTGTTTTCACATGTTTTCGGAATACACGTTACGTACACGTTAAATCCACAACCCATCTTTTTTCGGCAAGTGATGGGTCCTCCTCCTCCTAATAATTGTGCCTTTCCTTTCTTTCTCGTTCAGCCAGTGATGGGTCATGCTTGTTCTAATAATTGTGCCCCTTCTTTCTTTCAGCCAGCGGTGGTGGGTTGAAATTTTAGCACATTAATTTACATGCTCTCAGCTTTTTAGCCTAAAATATTTGACCTTTAAAAGACTTGGATCACTTTCTCAAAAAAATAATAAAAAAATAAAAGACTTCGATCGGCACTCAAAACTACGAGAGTGTATCTCATACGTCATGCACATAAGATATTTCTCTTATGGATTTTACTAATGTGTGCCCAAATATCTTATGGATTTTACTAATGTGTGCCCTAGGGCACACATTAAACAATCATTTTTAGAAATATTTTTTTAGAAATTAAAAAAGTGTTGACAGCTTTTTCAATTCTCGAAAAAATATTTCTAAAAGTAGATTGCTTAATGTGTGCCCTTAGGGCACACATTAACCGGACCCTTCTCTTATTAACAGGTAGGTTTTACATGTGTGGAACTCACTTATTTAGAATGAAAAAAGCTTATGCGCCTGGTACATATAAAATTTTTTCCAAAAGTACTTACTACCCTGACTAAATGCATTTACTCTTTACCTTACTTTTTTGGTTTCTTCTTTAACGTGTCCAATGGGACGAGCTTAATTAGTGTTATATGCATTTACTGTTGACTTTGCTTTTTTTAGTTTCTTCTTTAACGTGTCCCATGGGATAAACTTAATTAGTGCTATATGCAAGTAATTTACTCCTCCGTTATGAAAATAGAAGAGAAGAAAATGTAAATTCGTGGTAACCAGTATAAAGTTTTGTTTACACTTTATTTAGCTTTTTTTAGAACTTTTTATTTGAAATAAACAATAATACTTATTAAAATACACACAAAAATAGTAATATTAGTATTTTAATCTGGATTTATAATACATTATTTAACGTTTAAAGCATGATCATCTAGGATTAATCCATTAGATCTAATGCTCTAGCTAGCCTGCGAAACAACCAAAAGAGCAACCTTTTATTTTTCATTTTTTATTTTATTATACATTCTCAAATCTAGTCATTACAACATGAAGGAATGAAGAATAGTAACAATTGTTGAGCTTCTTGAGAACTGATGCGGAGACTAGGCAATTATAATAACTATGTATATACTATCATATCATCCAGTGAATATAATACTATTTGATAAATTGTTTTAATTTTTTGAGTTAATTTTATTATCCAAAATTGAATTCCTTGGAGTTTAGGCTCAATTTACTGTAATCTACCCTAGTTTAATTAATCATTAATCATTTCAATCCACATATTAAATAGGAAAGAAAATCAAGTCTACTTTATTCAAGTTATTTAAACAAGAAGTTTGAACTCCGAAATCCAAATCTTCATTTTTTGGGTAAATTGCAAATATCACTCTTACAATATGGAACTTTGTTTTTTTGAGGAAAAATATGGAACAATTTTGTGGGTTTTATTTTTTTTTTTTGGCGTTAACTTGGTTTATTTACTTACTTACTGATTTATCTATTTTTCGACTTGTTTGATGACATGTAGTCATATATAGTGATACACAGACCTTTTTAGAGCTTATCCAAGTCATGTTTTTTCTTATAAATGCATAAATCTAAATGCTCTTGATTCTTGAATCTATCAACCTTTTTCAATCTGAACTGTGTTGTCGCTCTTTTTTTCCTTGGCTGAATAAATATTTTAATTAATCATTAATAATTTCAAATCCATATAATAAACAAAAAAAAAAATCAAGTCTACTTTATTCAAGTAATTTAAACTGGAAGTTGAACTCCAAACCTTTATTCAAGGATTATATATTGAACAAATTCAAATCATAAGGTAGAAATTTTTAAATTTAAGAAATCATTTGAACTCCAAAATTTTTAAATATAAGTTGAACTCCAATTTTTTTTTTAACTGGACATGTAAAATATTTTCTGTTAAATATTTAAAAATGAAAACAAATTTAAATTGTGAGCCAATAAGAAATAAAAAATAGAAGCACAAAACTAAGGACTTGCTATTGATGAAAAAAACTAAGTACTCGTTGTTTTCTCATGTTTTCGGAATACAAGTCACGGACACGTTGAATCCACAACCCATCCTCTTTCGGCAAGTGATGGGTCCTACTTCTTCTAATAATTGTGCCTTTTCTTTCTTTCAGCCAGTGATGGGTCCTACTTTTTCTAATAATGGTGCCTTTTCTTTCTCTCGTCTAGTGATGGGTCCTACTCGTTCTAATAATTGTGCATTTTCTTTATTTCTGCCAGTGGTGTGGGACGAAATTTTAGCACATTAATTTACATGCTCTCAGCTTTTTACGCTAAAAATATTTTTTGTTACATGTTTTCACAAATCTTTTTAAATTACAGTTTTTACATTATTTTAAAAAACGATATTAGAAATTTCCAACTAAATGAGCATTTAGGTTGTATTTACAATGTAAACACTCAAAAAGTAGCAAATGTAAAAAAAAAAAAAAACTAAATGCTGGGTTTTGGCTATAAATTGATGCGTATTCTATTTTGCAAGTATATATATTACCATATTCTTAAAAGTTAAAACTTTTAGATTGATTTAGTTTTCTAATTTATTTTAAGGAACAAATTAGATGTTTAAATTTATATATTCAGATTAATTTTTTACTTTGATTATTAGTAATTATTAAACTGTGTTTGTTTCTTTATTTTGATGATATAAAATAGATACTTGTATATTTTACATTTATATTATATTTTGTATGATAATTATATTAGTTTACATTTTTTTTATTGATTGATTAATATTTTTTGAGATTAATTTTGCTTTTAATCTTGTCCCTCCTAAATTCTAAACTGAAATCCTAGCTCCGTCACGGCTTGTTTGCCAACAATTATCAAGTTCTGGAAGAGGTGGGGTGGGACAAAAATCATTACTATTTTTTTTATTAATAATTATCAATTTCAAATGATGTTATTTTTTTGTTTATTTTAAATCTAGTAAATAGATTATGTATGGAAATAAAATTTAATAATTCAAATTATAGACAAATACCTACTAAATTAATTATAGTTGGAACTCTTCTGAAATTTTGAACTTAGGAACGAATATAACCTTATAGAATCCAAAAATGATAGGTGTGTACATGCAAGGCTCAACGACTGTGGCATTTGCTAAGTTTTGAGATGCCCAGTTGTCCACATATCACAACTTTCAAGCCTGGAGGCTAGAACCCAATTTTAGAAATACAAAAAAAAAGACTTTGTTTATATTGTATTTATAAAGTAAACACACAAAAAGTAACAAATATTCTAGACATCTAGAAAAAGTGTCCAATATCTGCCACTTTATGTGTTTACAATGTAAATTCACAATGTACTGTAAAGAATTTCCCAAAAAAAAAAAACCTTCTTTTTTTTCTTGCAAAGTGTTAAATTTGGTGGCTGCTTGTTTTAATAATTGAGAGAGGGAAGGAAATTTCAGCGAAGTTTCATCATTGGCATTTAGCCATTATAGAGAGAGAGAGAATGAAGAAAAAGACATGGATCGATCATCAGAACTATCAATTTCACATATATGTAATCTAATATATAAGAACTCCTTGTAAATTGCTTGACCACTCCTCTTCTCGTCCATTCTCTTCATCCTATTCTTCACAAGCTATTACCTTCTCTCTCTCTCTCTCTCTCTCTCTCTCTCTTGCTCTTCAGAGTCTATTATTACCTTCTCGTTCTCTCCTTCTTACTCTTGCTGACCTCCACTATTGACCGCATCTACCTTTTTCCAAGCTTGAAGCTACTACAGTAAGTGCACTCTCACATGCCTTCTATGCTGATTATTATTATTATTTACTTTTTTTTCTTGGCTGAATTAATATTTTAATTAACACAACGAAAGACAATAACCTCTACCATTTTCTGTCTCCTTAGAGGGTAAAGTGGCCATTTTACACTAACTCTAGGCTCAGTCAAAGCTTCTCTGCTGGGGCTTGGGACATGAGTGACGTGTATTGTGCAAAACCAGAACAAGCACCTGACAATTTAATAACTTAGCATTTAATGCTAGTTGTTTTAGATCCTTCGAATTTAGCTAATTAGTCAAACCATTAACTTGATAGGGAACCATTTTTCATGGTCTCTAGCCAACGAGCTGCTCAAGAGCTTTAAATCCTTACGATGATGTAAAGTCATTCTAGCTGATGAGTTGGTTAGGGAAAAACCAAGAATTTCATGAGGTTTTAGTGGCACCTAGGGGTGTCCACCCATGATCTGAAATCGTCCAAAATTGACTCACCTGCAACTGACCCAAGAGCTCCCACGGCCGGTGGCTGGCAATGGGTTATAGATCCTGAAAACCAACTCCGGTGAGTTGGTTGGTGGGTTCTCTCCTCTAAAATCCGCTTCAACCAACCCGACCATGAAACTTACCAAAATTCGGCGATCCAAGCTTTTTCCAACAAGTTTTTGGTCAAAATACTTTAGATCCGATGAGATTTATGCTGGATTTGCGGTGATCTCATCAAATCTAGTGAGATCTCAACTGGATTTAGTGGAAAATTCACTAGATCTAGTAAGATCTCACCAGATCCAGCAAGATCTCCACCAGATCTAGTGAGATTTCACCTGAAATGCATTGTTTTGGCCGGATTTCTCCACCGTGGACGGTTTTGACAGAACCGACCACTTTCCAATGCGAAATCTAACCACTCTGATTCGATTCCCTCGCCAATCAACGACGGGTCTAAACTTCCTCCCCCCAATTCTATTAGGTCGGTCGTGGACACCCCTAATGGCAGCTCCAAGAATTTTGTTTAGGGTAGTTAACGAGTACTAAAATTATGGGTTTGTCATATAGCTGATGAACCTTCAATCCACAAGCTCGTCCATGCAAGTGATGAGCATACATTCCACAAGGTCGTCATATGAAAAGAACACCATACGGCATTAATGGCACAGCCATTAATAGTTTTGTAACTAACGAGCTTCAATGAACAGAAAGGTCAATCATGAGCTGGTCAAACCTCCATTTAAGCGCAAGCAGATGTTACTCAAACAACCAAAAGAGCCATTATAAGGCCAATGACGGTTAAACTAATAATGAGTCCCAACAGCTATATCAAGACTATAAATAAGCCACCAAACACAAGAAACAAGGTACACAATTTAAACACACAAAAATACATTCTTATTTTCTAAGAGATATTGAGAACCTTACTGACTTAATCATTAGAAAACCATTGGCTAATGCCACTTTAGTGTCTTTCTCTCTCATCTTTGTGAGGAATGTGACCTCGTCATAAGTTCTGACGAGGCTATTGACTAATGACCATTTTTTGCTTCATTAATAGTTATTAAAAAAACTTAAATTATACAAAATCTAATAAAAAGATAACTAACTCTATATATTGACAACAACAAAAAAAAAAAAAAATTTGAAATACACCCAAATACATAAAGTTTGATGTCCATATTCAAGCCTAGAACTCTATTTTAGGAATATAAATAAATAAGGACAAAGTTTAGCTACAAATCCAATATTTTTTTTGAGTTGAATTTTGTCAAATCTACCATTAGATTACATTTTTTTTTTTTTATATTCTTCATGCTTGTAAAATTTTAAAAAAATTAAAAATCAATAGCTATGTCATCAATAAATTGTTTAAATTGCAATTTTTTTTAATTTAAAATTATGCATAAAATATAATATTTTAGATCATATAATAAATAATATTCGATTAATACAAAATTTGACTTATATATTAAAAGCATAAAGAACATGTAATCCAATAGTTAGATTTTTGAAATATGTAGTAATGTTAGTAATATTGAGTAAGGTTGTAGTCTTAGGTTATAACTAATTTTGTAACAAAACTTTGTCCATAAAAAAATAAAGACTTTTATATTTAAATATTTATCGGTAGAAAGAGAGAAGCTTGGTTGGTAGAGAAAAAACATAGCAAAAGAGATAGAAATAAAAGAGAATCAATCAAATGCAAAGCGGACAAGGATTTGAAGAAGAAAGAGTAATTAGAATTTTTTTTTTTTGGCCGACAAACATCAACGCGACAAAAAAAAAAAAATCGATTTAGAATTATTAGAAATAAAATAAGTGAGAAATACTTTTTGAATAACAAATGCTTTTCTTCTTCTTCTTCTTCTTTTTTTCATAAATTGTATTCGCTTATTTTCTTAATTTTGTCTTTTTCTCCCAGTTATGGGCCACATGGCAAATAAAAGTGTCCAATGGTAACTTTAACTTTTTTTTTTTTTTGTTAAAGTTAAAGTATTTTTGTCAAAATGAAAACTTTAAAGTTAAAGTATTTTTCTTTCAGTTATGGGCCAAAGGAAAGTTGTTACAGTATTTTTGATATTATAATGTAAATTTAGTTTCAAGAAGGCAGTAGAGAGTGGGAGAGAGAGAAAAAACAAAACTCTTTTAGAGAGAGAGAGAGAGAGAGAGAGAGAGAGAGAGAGAGAGAGAGAATGTGCTGGTAATTTATGTAATTTGCTATTATTATTTTTTTCATTTATGATTAATTAAGATATGAATATATTGTTCCTCTTTTCATTGTTGGGTTCAGATATTCCGATTGAGCTCTAGTTCTTTTTGTTTCTCTAAAATTCTTCCCAACAACCACTGCATCTACCTATCTGCAAGCTATTTAAGTAAGTTCTCTTTGCCTCTTTGACATGTCTCTGTGCTTTACTTCTTTTCTTTTCTTTTTTTTGGTAGAGGAAAAAATAGTTTATTAACCTAACCAAAGGAGATAGCATGGAATATTATTGCATTTATCAGGTTCAAAGTTCAAACCACAGCCAAAACAGAAAATTAAAAAGTGAAATTAACAACACAAATTTTACATGTTTTAAAATAAGTATAATACAAATGAACACTCATTTGAAGGAATCTTTTCTCAGTCGCACAACCCAGTCTTTAGCTTGGTTGGTGACAGTCAAGAGAGGAGTGAAGTATTTATGGGTGGGTTTGGAAATTTTTTTTCCATTAGAAAGATTTGTCGAATTCCTCCGAGAGTGTCACAAGTTCATTATTTGTTTGCCAACAATTATCAAGTTCCAGAAGAGGTGGGGTGGGGAAAAAATCATTTTCCAATAATTATCAATTTCAAATGATGTTATTTTTTTCTTTTGTTTATTTTAAATCTAGTAAATAGATTATTCTATATGGAAATCAAATCTAATAATTCAAATTATAGACAAATATCTACCAAAATTAATTATAGTTGGAACTCTTCTAAAATTTTCAACATAGGAAGGAAGGAATATAACCTATAGAATCCAAAAATGATAGGCGTGTAAGAGCATCAGCAACAAAAGGGCTAAATTTTAAATTTAAGCATAAAGAATCCATTTAGCCCAAAATGCTCCCTCCATTGAATGTTGTAAAAGGTAAGGATTGTAAAAAAAAATACCATTGAGTTACAGTGCGGTTCTACATTGAACTACATTGAGCTAAGGATTGTAAAACCGCACTGTAGCTCAATGGTATTTTTTTTATTAATATTTTATACTTAAAGTTTTCTCTTTCCACGGTCTCTCATCTCTCTCTCTCTCTCTCATTCTGACTCTCAGTTCCTCATTCCCTCTCTCACAATAGTTCCTCCCTCCTCACTCCCTCTCTCACATCTCTCTCATTCGAACCTTGCACCGGTGCTGAGTTTTGGATTTTGGAGGTTGGATCGGCATCAATCGGTAGGCTGGGTTTGGATCGGCGTCTTCACGTGGGTCAACAAAATGTGGGAGATCGCAGCGGGCTGAGTTTGGATCGGCGTCTCGGTGGGCTGGGCTGGGTTTGGTTAGCAATGGAGATCGCGGTGGGTTAGTGTTGGGTTACGTGGGTTGTGATCTGTGTGGGAGTGGGTTTTTGGGTCGGTGGGTGGCAGTGGGTTGATTTCAATAGGTGTGATTTTGGTGAGCTACGGCGTGGTCAGTGGATGCAGCGACGTTGGTTTGGTGGTGCAACGACTTAGGCAGTAGGTGCATCGGCGTGGGTCTGGTGGTGCAGTGGCGTGGGTTTGACCGTGGGTTGCTGTGTTTTTTTTTTTTTTTTTTTTTTTTTTTTTTTTTTTTTTTTTTGGTGTTGACGGTAGATTATGGGTTGCTACTACTGCCGGTGGTGGTGGTGGTGGTGTTAGGTGTGTGTGGTGCAGCGGTGGTGGTGATTGTAAATCTTGAGCAGAAAGAAAGAGAGAGAAAGAATAAATAATGTTGTGGGATATATTATTTTATTGTGTAGAAATATTATTTTAATAAGTAGAATAGGAAAATAGAAGTTTGGATGCTAGAAGTATTGTAAAATTGTATAGTATAATTGACAAAGTAGCTTTTTGGGTGGTAAAATATGATAGAATTGGGATAAATGAATGCTGATGCTCTAACATACTAGCCCCAACAACTATGACATTCACTAAGTTATGATGTCCAGTTGTCCGCATTCAAGCCTGAAACCCTATGTTTAGGTTGTATTTGCAATGTAGACACTCAAAAAGTAGCAAATGTATATTTGCAAAAAGTATGCAATATTTACCATATTTTGTAAATGTGTATATATAACATTTACCACTTTTTATGTGTTTACAATATAAATTTACATTATACTATACTACCGTACAATGTAAAAAATGAAAATTTTGATACTACCGTACAATGTAAAAAATGAAAATTTCAATGAAGTTTCACAGTCATTAGCCATTATAGAGGGAATGAAGGAAATTAAAAGACATAGATCGACCATTGGAAACTTCTAGTTTCACGTGAATAATTCTACGAAAAACACTGGTTAAGTCAAATACATATATGTAATGTAATTTACCGCTATTAGAGCATCAACATTGGTTTTTTCTAATTCTATCCTATTTTACCATTCAAAAAGCTACTTTATCAATTATACCATACTATTTTACAAGACACCCAACATCCCAAAACTCTATTTTTTTCCCATTTTATTTAAATATTCTTTTTTTTTTCCTTTTTTTTACTTTTTCTCTTCCTTTTCCTCTCTTTCTCCCTCAACCTCTAGCAAACCCATACCCATCAAAATCACAACAAAATCACAACAAAAAATCACCTAAATCAAACAAGCACCAAAAATCCACTTGCCACCTTAGCAAAATCACAACAAATCCAAAATCCATAGCAAATCACTCGCCGATCTCCGATCCAAATCAAAATAAAAAATTAAAATCCAAAATCAAAATCCATAGCAAATAACTCGCTGATCTCCGATCCAAATCAAAATCCAAAACCCAAGATCAAAAGCCGAAACCCACCATCGACCCATGTCGTCGCTGCCGCCCCGCATCACCTGACCCACGACCACATCAGTCACAAACCCACCACTGCCAGAAACCCACACAACTCACCAATCTCCACTGCTAGAAACCCAAATCACTCGCCAATCTCCACAGCTAGAAACCACAAAAAATACCCAAAAATCAGAGACCGACTGAGAGAGAAAAGCCTGAGATTAAAAGGATTTGGAGATGGGTGGGTGAATCAGCAGCGATGGTGAGAGAGAGAGGGGATGAGAGAGAAGAGAGAGGTTTGGTGTGAGTTTGAGTTTCAACGATGGAGAGAGATGAGAGACCGTGAAGAGAAGGACTGATATTTACAAATAAAATATTAATATATTTTTTTACAATTGAGCTACAATGTGATTCTACTTTTAGAATCACACTGTAGCACAATTGTAAATTTTTTTGCAATACTCTCACTTTACAAGTTCCGCTGGAGTGGCTCTTTTAGGCTTCAATTGTAAAATGGGCTTAGATATACCATATATAGCATCTGCTGTGGATGCTCTTTTTTAATTAAATGAAAGAGTCAAACTAGTCAAGCCATCAAATTTGAATGCAACTTTATATATATATATATATATATATATATATATATATAAATTACTATGTGAACTGGGTTTACAAATTAACAATGTTTGAGCATCAGATTTGGTCACTGTCTTGATGTTGTATGGTACTACAGAAAATAACAAGATTGTACTTTTGTTTTTCTTGAATAAATAAACTCCTTCTGGTGTACCAAATATTGAAATCCAATAAATATTTTCTGGGAAAGCTAAAATGATCCAAAACTACTGCAAAAAGATAATAATGTTGTACCAAGATGAAAGGATGTCGTCTTTAGGTGGTTTTGGTAGACCATGGATGAGGTTTTAGGTGAAAATTTTGTGTTTTAGCCATTTATATTATTTGCATTATTATGATAAACATGAAAAATATATTGCATTACCTTTATTTTGCGTCTTTTAAATTATTTGATAGGATCATTTCAATGTATTTGTTATGTGCAAATATACACAATCAAAAACATACGTATGCGGAAGCATAGATGCAAATAGATATGTGTATGGGCAGATATCAACCTATAGGTCTTTTTTTGGGTAGTGTGTCAATGTGTAGCCATTTTGATGTTTTTTTTTTTTTTTTAATATATGTTCACTCTTTTAAGCCTTTTCAACTCATCTACAATTTTCACCCACCCTTCAAATTCAATTTTTATTTTAAATGAGGCACATAACATTCCCTCCTTTTTTTTTTTAACCACCTTCAAACTTGTCTTGATGCTAACTGGTACCATAAGAACGTTCCTACTCCAAAATGATAACTAGTAAAGTGAATTTCTTCTTTATCTAGTTTTGAGCATTTGTGTTCAACGAAACCAACCACTTGGATAGTTGGATGTTGACTAGTTTGGCATTTGAGGCATCCTGATTTGTTTAGATTATACAAATCTTGAACTTTTGATCACGATCTTGACCACCCGCAAGTTGATTAATATCAATTTCACAATTTGGCTACTTAGACATCACGATTCATTTTGATTGTGGGAATCTTCAATATGAGATCACAATTTACATTAACCACGAGTTGATTAAGGCAAGTATTCAATATAACTGAGATTAGCATTAAAATCTCTAATACAAACCCAAGGACCATACACAAAGGACTTAATATGGTTTAACAACGCCCAAGAATTTGGCTTCTAAGAAGCTTCAGATCAACCATAAAAACTTGTAAAGAACCATTCAAATCCATCCTCTTCAACAACCTTTGCCAAAATATAGTTATTCGAACCATTAATGACCCTAACATCAACACCCTCCTTCAAAAGAAGAGCCAATCCACCACCCAAACCTGGCTTTTTCACAATGAATCAGTGAGGTAGATTTGTTTCCTTACAAAGCTTTTTAAAATCCTCTCTAAACATTCGAGTATCCACAAGAAAACACACCGTAGGATCTTGTTCCCTCACTATCTTGTGAAGGCCATTAATTGTCCAAGAGTTTCCAAGCCCTTGACAGTTCCAACTTAAAGGTCTCATTGTGTCCCGGTAAGAATGGTCCACCACCCCCACCGATCCATTATTCAAAGAAGTGTCATTCACAAATTGCTTGCGATGCTTTGGTGAGATAGTCTACAAAGTTTCCAGTCCTAATTGGGATATAGACCATTTCCCCTTTCTTTTTTAATTAGCTAAATAAATAGTTTAATTAATCATTAATCATTTCAATCCATATATTAAATAGAAAAAAAAAATCAAGTCTACTTTATTCAAGTTATTTATACAAGAGTTTTGAACTCCAAAATCCAAATCTTTATTTTTTGGGTAAATTGCAAATATCACCCTATGTGGTCAACCCTTAAAATATGGAACAATTTTATGGTTTATTTATTATTATTATTATTATTTGTTAACTTCCTCTTTTGCAACTTGTTTCGTGACATGTAGTCATATAGTGATATACAGACCTTTTTAGAGCTTTATCCAAGTCAAGTTTTTTCTTATAATTGAACTTAGAAAACCTCGAATCTAAACTTGCTCTTGATTTTTGAATATATCAACCTTGTTCAATCTAAATTATGCTATCGCTTTTTTTTTTTTCTTGACTGAATAAATATTTTAATTAATCATTAATAATTTCATATCAGTGACGACTCTAGGAATTTTGTTTAGGACGGTCATTAAAAAACTTAAATGAAAAAAAATTAATAAAAAGAGAACTTGAATATATCGAGTTATTGACAAAATAATTTTTTTGAAGTTTTACAATTTTCTTCTACAAGTTTTCAAATTTTGAATTGTTATATAATAGTTCATTATGACTATTTATTGCTATTGTGGGTAGCTATGACCATTTTATTTTGTTAAGTTTTTCTAACATTTTTATTTTGAGCAAGTCTTAGGTATAGTACTTGGGTGTAGTTCCTTAGGTTCCCCTTTTAAAATTCTGCCATGTGGATTTTTTTTATGGAATGGAAATATATTTTTTAATTAAGTAATCATATGGCTTAATCTAAAGAAAGAAATCTAAGGAACAGCACCTAAAGTACTATATCTAAGTTTTGTCCTTTTATTTTTATGCAGTTGTTATTATCTATTTGTCTTTATTTTTATAAAAAATATTTTAAACTAAATGAATAAACTCAGCTCATTGGTTTGTATTAATTATTGACGAACATAACCACACCCATTCATACATAAATAATACACTACATGTCTACTTAACCAATCAAATACTTGAACAATCACTAACTTTACAATTTTTTTTTTTTTAAATTTCTCTGACTTTATAACAAAAAGTTATTATAGCATGATAACAATACACACACATGCAACAAACCGCCTCTATTTTCTAATTACTAAATTATATAAAGTTATATTATATTTAGGGTCATGTTAACGGATACCTTTAGGTCAATTATTATATTTCTCACGAAAGTGATGTCAAAACTTTTCCTTATATTTATACTATACACACAAACTTCCACACACATTATTATTTACACAAATAAAATTATAACAAAAAGTAATGCACACAATCAATATTAGATACACTCATACACATATACTATAAAGAATAATGCTAGAGATACAAACTATTTTACAAAAAATTGTACAAACTACTGATGCGGTGAGTGATTATTGGAAAATGAAAAAGTGATATTAACGGTGAGTCTAGATGAAAATCAATAAGAAGTTAGCCACATCAATATTTTGTAAAAATGTTATGAAATAGTTTGTGATTGTAGTATTATTCTAATATAAATTTTTGATAAAGAGTGACATTTACGATCCACAAATACTTATTCTTACTCTTAGAATTGCAAATATTTGTAATAAGGGTGTATAAAATTTAAGTTAGGGTGCAAAAGTAACTTTTTTAAGAATAAATTAAATTATTAAACTAAAAAATATATATTATATATAAAATTTTAAAAAAATTGAAGTCCGGGTGTTCATTTGAACCCCATGAACAAAGTGTAGCGCCGCCCCTGTTTCAAATCCATATATTAAACATACAAAAAAAAAAAAAAAAAAAAAAACAAGTCTAGTTTATTCAAGTAATTTAAACCAGAAGTTGAACTCCAAAACTTTATTCAAGGATCATATATTGAACAAATCCAAACCATAAGGTAGAAATTTTTAAATTTAAGAAATAATTTGAACTCCAACTAAAAAAAAATTGAGCAAAATAAAAAAAAAAAACTAAAGTTTAGTTACAAAATTGATTATAGCCTAAGGATACAATCTTACTCGATATCTTTTTATTAAAATTGAATTTGACAAATCTACCATTAGATTTCATTTTATTCTTATATCCTCATGCTTACAAAATTTCTAGAAAATTAAAGATTAATAGTCATGTCATCAATAAATTGTTTAAATTGCAAGTTTTTGTAATTTAAAATTATACATAAAATATAAGTTTTATAGATCACATAGTAAATAATATTTGATTGGCACAAAAATTGACACATGTATTAAAAACGTAAAGAGCATGCAATCTAATAGTTAGACTCACCATCTAATAAAAAAATATTTGCGATGTTGTTTAACATTTGCATTGATGTAAAATATTTTCTGTTAAATATTTAAAAATGATAACAAAATTAAATTGTGAGTCAATAAGAAATAAAAAATACAAGCACAAAACTAAGAACTTTTTGTTTTCTCATGTTTTGGAGTACAATTTCTAAAAAGAATAATATTACAAATACAAACTATTTTACATATTTTTACAAACTAATAATACAGTTTTAAGTAAAAATGTGATATCAGATAATATCAATTTTGGGCTTTAATTAGGACAAGTAAAATTTTGCCATCAATCATTTGTAAAAGATTAGGACACGTTTGGTACATTGTAATGATTATTACATGGGAATAGGAATAAGTATTACAAGGAATACATTAAGTTGGAATGTAATAAATATTACTATTTATTAATTTGGTGACCATTTAGGAATAGAATTCTAAATATACATCCACAATTTAGTAGAGTATAAAAAAAAGTGTAATTAAATCATTTTTAAGTCAAATTTCCTATTTTAAGGTGTTCAAAATAAAGCTAATAATTAACAAATAATTAACAATAAGGAAAATTTATTTTCTTTCCTTTTGAAGATGCGGCAATTAATGGCATTTTAGGAAATTTTTTAAAATAGTTATTACATAGGGTGAAGGAATAGGTATTCAGCACTTTTGATAAGAAATAGTTATTCCTCATTTTAAAGAATAACTATTCATAAGGAATAACTATTCATTGTAATAAAAACATAACCAAACAACCGAATAGTTATGCCATATGAATATCTATTACATTACAGTGTCTATTACAATCTGCCAAACGTGCCCTTACTCTTTCTAAAAATATCCTGTATTCTGTGACTGCTGGTCCTGCATGTACAAGCCTGGACCCATCTTCAACTATTTACGGACAAGTTGACCCATATTCTTTCGGCAAGTGGTGGGTCCTACTTCTTCTAATAATTGTGCCTTTTCTTTCTTTCGGCCAATGGCGGTGGGTTCAAAAAAATAATAAAACAATAAAAGACTTGACTGTCGGAAACTTCCCTTTCTCCGGAAGATTTGACCGTTGGAAAGAAGAAAGAGATGATTCTTTTTTTTTTAATATAGCCGTTAGGGAAAGGATTTCTGAAAATATGACCGTTTAAAACAAATAGTGAATAAAATATGAGAGTATAAAGGCAATGTAAATTGCTAGACCGCTCCTCTTCTTTTCTCTTTCTTTTATTCTTCACAGACTATTTACCTTCTCTCTCTCGCTCTCGCTCTCTCTCTCTCTTGCTCTTTCTGACGGACATTGACTGCATATCTAATCTACCTATTTGCTTGCAAGCTAATACTGAAGTAAGTGCACTCTAACATGTCCCTCATGCTGTATTGTACATGTTGTTAAAGAGATAAAGTGAGAGAGAAAATACTGAATAATCTGTGTATTTGATGTATGTAATAATGTACAATAGAGAGCCTTATATATGGCTAGGTATGTGTGCAGTACAAGTAATATGAGTAAATTACAAGTATAGTATACTGGGCTAAGCCCAATGGGCTAATCTAGTCTAAGCTATACACTAACACATGTTATTGTTTTTTTTAGTTTTCGTTTTATTTTGCTTTGTTTTTCTTGGCTGAATAAATAGTCTAATTAACACAACTAAAGGGAAGAATTGACCTCCTCCATCTTCTGTCTCCTCAATTAGCACACACTGTGCTAATAAGGGAGGGAGGAGATGACTAGATTCCTACCTTATTCAAACCAAAAAGTTATACAAGCTCAAAAGTGACTATAACATGAAGGAAGGAAACAATGGTTGAGAACTGATGCTGATATAGATCTGAGTTGTTTATCGTATCACTAAGTGAATATTATATTGATAAATTGGTTTTAACATTTTATATGATGTGAACTCTCTTTCTTTTAAAAAAAATATATATATATTTTTAAACAAATAAAATAAAATTTTTTAATCTTTTATAAATATATTTTAATTATATTAATTTATAAATTATGGGGTTTTTCTTAATCCAATTATGTTTTAACAAGGAATAAAATTTCAAAAATAAATAAAAGTAATTACATGTTGGGAAACAAAGAATAAAATCAAGGACTTAATTTTGTTATGTTTGCAATAAAAAAATTAAAAACTTGGAATAAAAAGAAAATTAACAAAATGAGATTTCTTTAATGTTTTTATTTTTTCTTAAACTGGAGCAAAATAAAAAATCAGTTCTGACTTTGAGTACCACACTTGCTCTGAGTTTGAGATTGATTTATTTAGGCTTTAAACATTTGCAATGTTGTTTAACATATAATAGTGACCGTGTCAGTACTAAGTACTAAAATTGAACTAACTCTTAAACAAGAAGATCGAAATTTGGCTAAATTTAAACTATAAAGATCAAATTGATAACAAATATAAATTTGGAGGAAACAATTGTGAATTAATAAGAAATATAAATTACAACTTAATGAGAGAGGAAGCACAAAACTAAGGACTTTTCAGAAAATAGTTTCTAGAAACCTGTATTGTTATTTATTTTTTCTTTTCTTTTTCGCTTTTCTATTTTATTTCTTGTCTGAATTAATATTTTGATTAGCACCAATATAACTCCTTCCATCTAATTCTATCTCCTCAACTAACAAAGACTGAGGAGGGCTATACTATTTGTTAACATGATCGAACATGAGACAAACTTCAAAAACATAAGGATAAATTTAGTTTGATATCAAGAAGATAGACCATTTCGGAGAAGTTGCTGAATAGAAGGGAGTCACTCTTTTACGATTAATATATTAGGTCCAATTCTGTAGCCTGTGATACAACTGAAATAGCCACCTTTGTTTATCAATTGTACATATTCACTGAACGGATACAGAGTTTGTAGATAGGATTACTATATTATATCACTAATTTTCATCTGAATTAATTTATATCGATTTTGATATTGTGTTATTTATTTATTGCAAGGAAAAAGAAATATGGGTAGACAGAGAGATCAATTTTGGGATTATGCTAAGAATGTAAATGGTCGTTTCATATGTAATTATTGTGAACAAGATTTTCCTGGAGGTGCATCAAGGATTAAAGCACACTTGGCAGGAATTCCAGGTCATGACATTAAGGCATGTAATGCCGTGCCTCAAGATGTCCAAGAAAAAGCTCAAGCAACTCAAAAACAAAGAGAAACTCAAGTAACTCAAGGGAGCAACAAAAAACGTAAAAGTGTATCAACCTCAGCTTCAAAATCAAAAACTAAAATTGTCACACAGGTGATTCTCTAGTCCCAACTCTATACATAGTTGTTTATTTCTAACAATTCCAATACTTTTTAGGATAAATATTAGTGCACACTGGTGGTTGCACACAACCCTGCACACACACTTTTTGCATTGAAATCGCGACTTCAGATTTCAGTGCAAAAGGTGTGGGTGCACAATTGTGTGCAACAATAGGTATGAAATAAACATTACCCTACTTTTTAACCCGTTGCAAATATTTTCATTCTCTCTGTAGGGTAAGGAAGAATATAGGGCTGAAATTATGAGCTGATGCAATTTAAATCTGTGATTTAAGTTTTTTTCTCTCTTTAATTGTTAATTTTATTACTTGTGTTTTTCTTTAAATTCTTAGTTTGATTGCTTTGAATTCACCTATTTTGTTGTTCTCTCTCTCTCTCTCTCTCTCTCTATATATATATATATATGTTATTTTGTACAATATTTGTTCTATGAAATTCATTTTAGACTTGATACGTTATTTTTTCATTTGATTTTTTTTTCTCTCCTCATGTGCAGTGATTGACTTCTAACAAAAATTATTCTATTTATGTTTTCCTCGTATTGTGATAAATTTGAGTAGTTGAATAGTATTGTTTAATTTACCACTATTAAATATTTATTCCTAAAAGCTACATTCCATCAATTGTAACACCAAATGGATATTTCAAAGTTCAATTGCATGATTACTTTGTTGTGTGGTGAGTTTCAACATTGTTGGGTAATGATGCACGTTAGATTGTATGCGTAGCCTCTTGACTTGCAAAGGGTAAGTACCGATTGATGCTAAGTTTTTGTTTTTGGTATTCTTCAGAGCTATAATAGTTGATAGGTCTAATGAGGCTCTATTAATTTATGTGAGGCTTCAATCTCACTCAAATGACAAGTAATAAAACAAGATATTTATGTTCAACTTTCAGGTTTATTCTTTCAAAAAAAAAAAAAAATGTTTAGCTTTCTAGTAACACCATTACCAATTCATTTTGTTAACTCAACATCATAAAGCAACTCTAATATGGTAATATGGATAGGGTTTATCATTTTTCATGTTGATATATATTCAAGCTAAAATCAATAGCACTACAACAATTGACCATTTAAATTCAGCCATATCCTCCATATCATTAAATTACTAATATTTTCTCTCATTTTTTTAATTTTTAAAAATTAAACATATAATGTTTTAATTATAAATACAAATAAATAAAAAAATTCCTTATAAAAACATACTTGTGGGGGCAGAAGCATCAAAACGCATTGCCTTGGGCCTAATCTGAGAGCATCAGCTTCTCCAAAGGGTTGCAGGGCGGAGACGAGGGCACCTAACTTGAGGGTTCATAAGCCCACCGTTGGGTCATTGGCCATTGAGTATGGTCCGAGGAGAGGGGTCTCCTCGGCCAACTAAAACAAGGGCCACAAGGTACACTGTGATGCCTAAGGAGGAACCCGTGAAGCTCGGCAAGCAAGGCTGCACTCCAGTGAAGTACAAGAGGGGAGAACAAGTGGGAAGCACTCCGCAGAAAGTTGCTACCACCGCATTAAAAGCTTCACACCTACCCCTCTGGCCGTATTAATGGAGAAGTGACATCTGAAGGGACGATGATCAACCTTATAGCTATTGGGGAAGGTTTCAACAAGACAATGGATGGGAAAGGGATCTGCATTTATGGCTCCATGAACAGAAGCACGAAAAGGAGGAATATAAATAGAGAGGGTAAGGGAGACTTTTTTTTAAAAAAAACTTTTTCTAAGAAGAACAAGTGAAACGAATACAGAGAGTCATTGGCTTATATCCGAGGAAAGTTTGCATTGCATTATAAATTCATTACACGCAACTGTGGACTCAGCCCAACACCATAGCTTTCCATTGTCCTAAGAAATTTAGGTTTTAAGCCCACCCTTTACAAATTCTATTGTTTGAGGCCGTTCGAGCCTGACTCCAATATGCACTTGGGTCCAGACCTGATTTGTGTCCCTACAATACTCATTTTTTTTTAATATTTACACTTTCTCCAACATTTTTCATTCCTTTCACATTTTCATCTCTCCACTACCCTTTACCTTAATATCACTTATCTTTCCCTTTATCTTTATTTATTTTGTTTCTTCATATTCTTATTCTCTTATTATAATTTTTTTATTATCTTTTCTATTCTATATTTCTATGCATAATTTTTCCTCACAAAAAATGTTATTTCTCTCTCTCAATTTTTTGGTGGATTTTTTTTTCTCTCTTTAAGTTATTAATTTTTTGTATTTTTAATAACTCTATTTTTAGTTTATGCAATTTAGTTTTATGTTTTAAGTTTTTTTTTTTCTTTTTGGTTCTCTCTGGTTGTTAAATGTTATCCTACTACATTGCATTATAAAGAATATAATATTATTTTATTACATAGCATGACTTGGATAATTTTATCATATAAGAATTTTACATAAGTTACATAGACAATAGTAAAACAACAACAATAATAATAAAAATAATAATAATATATATAATTATGAGATAACTCTAAAAAATTATCGCGCATTATAATAATAATAATATATATATATATATATATAAAATTATGAGATAACTCTAAAAAAAATTATCATGTGCAATGTGCGGATCTACAACTAGTTAATTTAAAGAGTAAAACAATCAAGCCATCAAATTTGAATGCAACTTATATATATATATATATATATATATATAAAATTATTGTGTGAACTAGGTTTACAAATTAACAATAAGTTGCTATACGTACTATTGTCCTTTCCTTATCCTATTCTTCCGAATTCCCAAAGTTTGCCCCTCCCTCTTCTTGGCGCGCATCTATTGATTGCATCTATTCTGTTTGCAAATAAATAGAGTAAGTGCACTACGACATGTCTTTCATGCTGTTGGTTTAATATTATCTTGGCTAAAATAAATGGTTTATTAACACAAAATAAAAATAAGAAGAAAAAATTAAATAATTTGATGTCTACCACTATCGAGAAGATAGACGAAATATAGATCGATAGCGTTTAGAGCATGCTCCTCTTGGATTACCATATCATATGATATCAATGATTGAATATAATATTCGATAAATGTATTTATATTTTATATGATTTGAACAATTTCTCTCTCTCCAAATATATTTTTTAGAGAAACTGAGAAATAAACTAATTTTTATATTTTTCTACATCAATTTTGTTAAATTTATATTTGATTATAATATTGTATTCTTTATGTATTTATTATCAGGAAAAAAATATATATATGGGCAAAAAGAGAGATCGATTTTGGGATTACGCTGAGGACCTAAAGGGTCATTTCAAATGCATTTATTGTAAACGTGAATTCCCTGGAGGTGCATCAAGGATTAAATCACACTTGGCTAAAGTCAAAGGGCGTGATATTCTTATATGTGATTTTGTGCCTGAAGATGTACAGAAAGAAGCTTATGAAGCAACTCAAGGGACTAACAAAAAGCTTAAAAATGCTTCAATCTCAAGTAGTGATAAGGAGAGTACAATCACCTCAACTTCAATTTCAACAATTCAAAAGGAAAAAATTGTCACACAGGTCATTATCTAGTCCAAACTCTACAGAGTTGTTTATTTGTAACAAAACCACACTTTTAGTTTAACACTTAGCAAATTTTTTTCATACTAATCTCTCTTTTGCAGAGTGAGGAAGAATATATCACCTCAACTTCAATTTCAACAATTCAAAAGGAAAAAATTGTCACACAGGTCATTATCTAGTCCCGACTCTACACAGTTGTTTATTTGTAACAAAACCACACTTTTAGTTTAACACTCAGCAAATTTTTTTCATACTAATTTCTCTTCTGCAGAGTGAGGAAGAATATATCACCTCAACTTCAATTTCAACAATTCAAAAGGAAAAAATTGTCACACAGGTCATTATCTAGTCCCAACTCTAGACAGCTGTTTATTTGTATCAAAACCACACTTTTAGCTTAGCAAATTTATTTCATACTAATTTCTCTTCTGCAGAGTGAGGAAGAATATATAACTGAAATTGTGGGTAGACTAGTAACCAAAGCGTTTTCACTTGCCACTAAGGATATCATTTTTAAGTGGGCTTTTAAGGAGGAGCTGGAAAATCTTTTTGACACATTATACACGATTAAAGTTGTTTTACTTCAAAAGAGGCAAGTAAGTGAGATCTGGTTAATGGAGCTTAGGAATGTAGCTTATGAAGTTGATAATGTGCTAGACGAGTTTGACTATGAGATCATTCGGCAAAAGGTACAACTTCAAAGCCAAATGATAGATCACAATAAAGTTAAGACCATCAAACAATCGTTGGATAAACTTGTGAATGACGTAGTTGGCTTTGGTCTTAGAACAGAGTTGTTGAAGTCAATCATCAAGATTAGGTTGGACAAGAATGAAGATTCATTCCTCAAAAATTCAAATGTTATTGGAAGAGAATTTGAAGTTATAAAGATAGTGAACGAACTTATTAGTTCTAGCAATGAACAAGTTATATCTGTTCTTCCTATTGTGGGTATGCCAGGTCTTGGAAAGACAACTTTAGCAAGAGTATTGTATAACCATAAAGAAATAAAGAAACACTTTGATGTGCTAGCATGGGTACATGTCAATGGAAATTTTGATGTTGAAGAAATTTCAAAAAAAATTCATAAATCTCTGAAAATAGACTTCACTAATTTAGAAAGGAAGAAATATTTTCTTGTACTTGATGATATTTGGATCAAAGACCATGATATTTGGATCGAAGACCATGATTTTTGTGAAATTTTAAGGAGTCACTTGGTAGGGATTAATTCAAATACTAGAATTAACATTATTGTGACAACGCGTAGCGACAAAGTAGCACAGATTATGGGGACACTTCCTCCACATCACTTGGAAAAATTATCACAAGCTGATTGTTGGTCTATATTCAAGAAAATTAAAGGAAAATCACTAACTTTTGCTTTGGAGTCTAGAGGAAGGGAGATTGCTAAAAAATGTAGAGGGGTTCCATTGGTTGCAAGAGTTTTAGGAGAAGCAATGTACTCTAAATGGGATAAAAACGAATGGTTAGCAATACAAAATGATAAAATTTGGTGTTTGTTTGATGATGATAATAGTGGTATCTTTCCGGCCCTACAATTATGCTTTGATAATCTTCCAATACCATCTTTGAAACAATGTTTTGCATATTGTGCAATTTTCCCTAAAGATTATGACATGAAAAAGGACGAAATAATTCAGTATTGGATGGCTGAAGGGTTTCTTGAACCAGCTAAAGAACCTAATATGACAATGGAGGATATTGGTAACATGTATTTCAATATATTGTTGGCCACTTCCTTTTTTCAAAATGCTAGAAAGGATGCCTATGGTAATATTATTAGTTGCAAAATGCATGATTTGGTGCATGATTTTGCCCTCTCAATTTCAAAACCTAAAACTTTGATCTTGGAGAGAGATTCAATGGATGATATTAGTAATGTACACCGTTTATTTGTCCGATCTGATGGCAAAGCAACACCAGGAAGTTCATTTAGAGGAGAAGGTTTCATAAAATTGCGCACATTAATTTCAGAAAATTTTGACTTTAACATGTTATCAAATTTTAAGTACTTACGTGTTTTAAAATTATTTGGGGATAGTATAAGAGGGTTTCCAGATTCAATTGAACAGTTAATAAATTTGAGGCTTCTTCACATCTCATACGTTGAAATTGAAGAATTACCGAAATCCATCACCAAACTCTACAATTTGCAAACTTTAATAATTGAAGGCTATCGAGGAGAGTTTCTAGAAGACCTAAGCAATTTGATTAAGTTAAGACATATTCTTCTTAATTCTATCTGTGATTATAATGATAGTATTATGCCAACACCTAAAAAGTTGGGGCGGTTGACTTGCCTTCAAACATTGCAACATTTTGTTGTGGATCTTGATGAAGGATATCAGATTAAAGAATTGGGATTTTTAAAGAATCTCAGAGGAGAAGTACACATTTGGAATCTAGAGAATGTGGAAGACGAGGAAGAAGCCAAAAGTGCAAAATTAAAAGAAAAGGAAATATTCAAGTTGGGATTGTACTGGGATGAAGATTCTTATGATTCTGATGCAGAAGAGGAAAAGGTGTTGGAAGGCCTCCAGCCTCACCCGAATTTGAAAAGCTTAACAATCGAATTCTACAGAGGAAAGAAATTCCCATCATGGGTTGGTTTGTCTTCGCTATATCACAATTTGATTGAGATCAATTTGAGATCTTGTAGGGAATGTGAAGAAGTTCCCACACTGGGGCAATTACCCTGTCTTAGGGTTCTTGAAATATATAAAATGGAGAAGGTAAGAAGTTTAGGAAGCGAGTTTTACAGTTACAGTGATGGGAGTTACAGAAATACTACTACATTATTTCCGGCATTGAGAATACTCAAATTGGAGTACATGAGTAATCTAGCGGAGTGGAAGGATGCAAAGGAGTTGACAAGCGCAAGTGAGGTGTTGGTGTTTCCTTGCCTTGAGGAGTTGACTATTATATGGTGTTCGAATCTAAGAGATTTGCCAGACTCACTGCACACCCGCGTTTCCCTTCAGAAGTTGGTAGTACAGGATTGCCCTAATCTGAGGTCATTGCCACGTGTCCGGTCCATAATAAGGTGTGGTATTGAAGACCCACCCAGTGGGTTACAGCGTATTGAATATTTGGAGAATGGGGATTGTCGTCTGCCTTCTTCTTCTTCTTCTACTTCTTCCATGCACTCCTCCCTCCAAAAGCTAAAGCTAATACGTTGTGGGTCTCTCCTTTTGGACCAAATTCAATTCTTCATTGCCCTTAAAATTCTATGGATAGGGGGATCCCGTGAGATGGTAGCTTTGCCAGAGGGGTTGGGCAATCTTTCCTCTCTTCAACAACTGTATATTGTGAATTGCTGCAATCTGGTGCATCTGCCCACCAAGGAAACCATGGGACGCCTCACCCAATTGAAAACGCTGATCATTTTTAATTGCCCCAAATTTAAAGACAATGAGCGGATCAATGCTTCTCAGTAAGTCTACTCATACTACCCTACTATTTCCTCTTCTTTTATTCTCTTAGATTCGTAATGGGTGAGAGTATTCCCGTATAAATACTTAATTGTACCCGATTAAGAAAATATATAAATACTACAATTTGGGTTAATGGTTCTTCAAATAAATAGTACAAATTAATCTCACTAACCCGTCTGCTTACACTTAATAAATCCGATTCTGTTTTTTTTTTTTTTCTCAATTTATGAAATGATTTGCAATCATTTGAGAAAAGCTTTTAAAACAAGAGTTTAATTATACATTTTGCGATGGTTACCAATTGGCTTGCTGCTATTCAAATTTTTGTTTCTGCAAATTACCAAAATAATTAGAAGCATAGTCTATTTAACAATTTTTTTATTGTTACCTATTGTCTTGCTACTATTGAATTTCTGTTTGCTAGCCTATTTTCTTTCTTCGAATTTTTCAATACTGAATTTTTCTGGACATTGGGAAATTTGGAATATTGAATCAATCGCTGTTAGAGCTGTCCACATAATCATTATTTCGATCAGCATTTTAAAAATGTAAGAGTTCATGGATCAATTCTTTTACTTACAGCTATCTAAAACTTGACAGTAAATTTTATTGATTTGCACTGGGTCATAATTGCTCTGTTTATGAGGGTGGATTTATTGTGGAAAATAGAGCTTAGTTGCATAAGAATGAGAAATTGGGTGAGTGAAGGTCTTGCTGAATTTTCATTTCAATTTTGGGTTGGGGGTTCAGTTTTACAAGGGACCATGAAATTATGTGATCCCCAGTCCTACTAGTGCAAGTTAAATTAAAATTAAAATTTCAGGCAGCACTGAAGGTGTTGATGGTTCTAATATATCTATATATGGTTTTTACCTTTTGAAGGAACCCACCACGTTGCTTAGATTTTGAAGACTAACTCAGCAAGATGGCAAGAAGTTTGCATCTGGAAAAATGATTAACTTGATGACAACTGATGCCCAGGCACTTCAGGTTTTCTCTCTTACCATTTGCATTATGTTTACATAATTTACTTCATAATTGGTCATTTACAAAACCTAATTCAGTTCAATGCTGAGTAAGTCTATTCATACTACCCTATATCCTCTTCTATTCTCTTATATTTGTAATGGGTGGTAGTATTCCTAGTATGAAAACTTAATTGGATGCCATTGAAGAAATATATAAATGCTGCAATTTGGTTTAATAGCTTTTGAAATTAATAGTAGAAATCAATCTCGCAAACCACCATGGCCACAGCTGAAAAACTCTACTCTTCTTCTTTAATCTTTGAAATTTTCTGCAAGCATTTGCAAAAAGTCACTAAAAGCATAATATAATTGAAGTTTTTGTGATTGCTATCATTTGGCTTGGTTCTACTTAAATTTTTGTCTCTGCAAATTATCACAAACACTTCAAAAGTTGTTAAAAGTATAGTAATTAATTTTTTTTTTTTTTTCCTTCTTTCTGATTGTTAGCAATTGTCTTTGCTTCTTTTCAAATTTCTATTTACCAGCCTATTTTCTCTCATCAAATTATTACCTTATTATTTTTCAAAATTGAAAATTTTTGTAAATTTGGAAATTTTAAATATTGGATTCATCACTATTAGAGCCTGAAGTCCACATGCTAATTCTTGGCCTATGTGTTTCTTGAAACCTTCACTTATTGTCGTCAAATAGCTACACCTGGTTTCTTGAACTGATACTGTGATAGTTCATGATTCAGTTCTTGGCAATAGATTTTGATGATTTGGGCTGGGTAATAATTGCTATATGTATTAGGGCGAATTTATTGTTGGAAAATAGAGTTGAGTTGTGTAAGAATGAGAAATTAAGGGCCTGTTTGGCATGTGAGTTTTAACTCAATAACTCACATTTTAAACAACATTACACACATTTCCATATACTTTTTCACCCACACGTGTATCAAAAACACCCAAATAATATAACTCAAACTACTCTACCAAACACCCCCTAAATGGGTGAATGTCTTATTGATTTTTGTTTTCATGTTTGGATTGGGAGGTCAGTTTTATTGGTCCATGAAGTTATGTGATTCCTTGTTCTCCTAGTGTAAGCAAAGTTTAACTCACTTTCTTTTAAAGTTTCAGTCATCATTGAAGGTGTTTTATTATTCTAATAAATTTCTATTTACATTCTTTTTACCTTTTGAAGGGACCTACCAAAATTAGAATTTTAAGGCAAACTCATGAAGCTCAAAAATGTTTCCGTCTGGGAAAAATAACCAACTTGATTAGAACTAATGCCAAGGTACTTGAATATGTTTTCTCTTTTACCATTTGAGATTTGTATATATAATTTAATTCAAACTAGGGTGTGTGTGTGCGCGTGTGTGTGTTATAGAGTCATTGCATTTTGTAGCCAATGTGCATATCTATATAAGCAAAACTATTAGTCTATGTAAAGGCATGCAATGTCAACTTGAAATGTGTGTTCATATGTAACCAAACAATGTATAGATTGAGTCCAGTCAGATTGATGAATTGTAGTTTGACACCTTTTGATAAGAAAGTCATTGATAGCTTAGCTTGAACAGTGTGGAATGTCCTTTGCTTTGATGCTTTTAGTTGCTGGCATGGATATAACGAACTAACTAAAAGTTCAAAGAACTAAAAAGTTAGGATGTTAGAAAGCTAACAAAAGTACAAAACTAACACATGGATCCTCATTATTCAAAGAACTAAAAGATTATTCAATAAGTTAAATATCTTGCCTCAATACGCAGGTACTAGCATATCTATTTTGTTCAGCTAGAGGAAATTTTTTTTCATGGAGCTTTAACCCACTTTCAATTCAACCGAAGAGCTGAATATCTGTCATTTCCCCAAATTAATGGAAAAATGTGCAAAGGGGAGTGGTGCTGAGTGGTCTAGGATTTCCCACATTCCAAGTATCTATTTTGATGAATGTATTAAACACGAAGCAGTTTGAAGATTATGTATATTATTAGGATGGATGACCAGTAAGTTTTCTCCGACCTTATCCTCCTTTCTTGTCTTATACACTCCTTTCATACAACATTGGAGTATTTTCATAATTTCTCCAAATTTCTTCCTTTGTCTCTTCAGTTTCCGCAAATATTTTTGTTTTTGGCTATCTTATAAATCAATAAATTTGTTTCCTCAACATTCTGTCGAAAGAAAGATTTAATTAATTTAGGGAGTTTTTATCTAATCCCAAGATAATGGAAGTATATAAGATTGTTAAGTTTTCTCAAATCCTCTCTTCTCTTCTATATATGAAGTACTAATTCATTCCAATAAGTATATATAATTCATGCCAATTATCCACTCTTCCCTCTCACTTTTCCTATGACATTTTCTAACTTTTTACTTAGTATAGTTCCATCTTGATATTATGATATATGTATTTTTCACATGTCGATATCATTGTATCAATGTTGTAAGCCACAGGTAGCACTTGGTTCCAATGCGATTGTTTCATTGAGATTTGTGAGTTCTTTCAATCTCTTCTTCTTCTCATTTGGTTTCTTTCTTTTACAACCCTATTATGAATCCTTTCTTTTCGGTTCTTTTTCTTACTTTCAATTTCTTTTGCTATTTACTAAATTTGTTGTTCATATACTTTACAAGTTTTGGTTATCCTTCATTTCCAGAGTAGGGGCCATGTACTTCAGGAAAGGGAAAAAGTGGTCCAGGATTCACCCTGTTCCAAACATGCAGAAAAACTTTTGGTTCCTATTCTAAGCTAGCTCAAAATAATCGAAAATTGGTATTTTCTCTCAAATGTTCTTTTTCTTAACTTGTCACTTTGGCATAGACTAGTTTTTCTTTTTTTCACTTACCATATTTCTTGTTCACTTATTTTATTGTGATATCACTTTTATTTTGTTTCAAACTTGTATTTTAATGTAGTGCAACATATTTTGCTGTATAGTGTATGTAGACCTTCAAATTTTTGTTTCATTCAATCTCTTTAATTTTTTTTTAGGAAAATTACACTTTATCACCCTAAACTATACCCTAAATTACACTTTGCATCATAATCTTTCGAATGCACGTTTTGCACCCTAAACTATGATCCTTGTTACACTTTGCACCCCAACGTTAAGTTTGCCATTAACTTGAATGGAAATCTAAATTTAGGGTGCAAAGTGTAATCAAGAGTATAGTTTAGGGGGGGTAAAGTGTAATTTCTTCTTTATTTTTAAGGGATTGAGAATAGGGGCAATTGGACCTTTATACATGATGTCATACTTTTCCATCCAAATTAATGGAAAACTTAACGTCGAGATGCAAAGTGTAACAATGGTCATAGTTTAGGGTGCAAAATGTGCATTCGAAAAGTTTAGGGTGCAAAGTGTAATTTCTCCTTTGTTTTTTTGTTAGTTTTATGTATAAAATTTTCTTCTACATGTTACCATTGCATTGACTTCACTGTAATGTTTTGACTAGTCCATTCTCTAATAAGTAGGCTTTCTATTTATACAAATTTTAAAGGTCAGTATCATGTTCACCCATACGAGAGAAAATGTTGAATATATGAATATGGCCTCTGACATTACTTTAAGTGAACCTGGAATTTTCAACTCCCTGATAGTTTGTTAATGTCATGAATTATTTTGATGCTATTTTCAAACTTAAGAAATAATCTTTCTCAACAGGTGACATTCTGGTGGTTTCTCTAGATCAGGCAAATGGTCAGAGGATAGTTCCCAATATCTTAAGCATAGGGTGATGGATCTTTCTGTATAAACTGACACAGATTGTATATTATTCATTATTTTTAATAAAATTTGGATTTGTGACTTATAAGGAGGAATGATAAATTAAAGTACTCTATGTTTAGCTACTTATGGTGAATACTGATATAACTAGTTTAAGCTACCACAGTGTGAGATCTTTGGGATCTTATTTAGAAAAAAATATGCGATTTTGGAGAAGTTTTTGGTTTTATGATGGATGCATAAATTGGGTCAGAGACTGCAGTGGCCTTGATAGCTACAAATGACAATGGTACAGGGGTGTCCTATTCTGGAAATCAGTTATCTTGATGGGATGACAGTGACCTATAAATTTTTTAACTTCTTTGGACCTTGTAATCTGTTTTTCTTGTGTCTACCAGAAAGAAAACTGCAAACATCTAATTGGCTTGATGTTTTATTGCAGGATCTCTTGGTCAAGAATCAGCAGAAGGTGTGCACTTCCCTCTTCTGTGTTCATACTGCAGAGGGTGCTATTTTTAGGCATAATTATGTTTTGAGCCTAGTCATTTTCTGTCTTTCATATTCATCTTGCTACTTATATGTGCTTTTTACTTGGCCGGAATTGATAGGTTCTCTTGACTGCATAACCAATTAAAGTTAAACTAGTAGCTTAGTCTATTTGGTCATGTTTTTACAGTTATTGAAGGTGGCAGTGCATGTAAGAACTCAAGCATGATTTTTATCAACAAGCTAGAAGAGTTGCCTTCAACCATATGCCACATAAATAGAAAGGTTTCAAAAGTAACTTTTGTCCCTATATCACTGTTCCAATTGTGGAAGATCTTATTTGTGTATTTATTAATTTTTAGTTTTAATGTGTAAAAATAACTTGGAGAAATAGATAAGTCTAGATTTTTTAAGAATAGGTTTTTATATCATTGTTCTTGAAGGGTTTTAGGTTTTTGTTATTATAAATGTCTTGGGGCTACCTTAGTTTTATATTATTGTCCAAAGATACTTCTTGTAAGGAGAGATGGGTGATAAGTCTAGGTTTTATTTAGTAGATTGGGTAAAAAAATGTTCTTCATTAAAGGAGGGAGGTTTGAGGATCCATAAATTGAGTACTGTTAATATAGCCTTATTGGAGCATGGAGGTGATCAGTGGTGAGCTTGTGGGAGAGTATTAGAGCAGGGCAGAACTCCTTTTCAATCATCTGAATTTTCTAGCGGGGGATGGTTCTCATGTTCATTTTGGTATGACCTACGGTGTGGGGATTTTCCTTTTTAAAAGACCTCTTCCAAATTTTTTTTTTGTTGAGATTGGCAGTGGATAAGGAAGCTTCAATGGCTTCTTATTGGTCATTGAAGATGACAGAAGTGGGTGTTGGAATCCTCAGTTTTCTTAGTTGTTACAGGACTGGGAACCAGAGTCAATGGACAATCTCTTTAAGTTGTTGTATTCCAATTTTTGTCTCGTCAAGAATAGGAACAGTTAGTATTGAGGTTGATTTAATATGGAACTTTTAAAATTCATTCGAATTATGATACTATGAGAGGGTCTATCTAAGTGCAATTCCCATGGAGAAGCATATAGGTACTCAGGTGCCTCGGGTAAAGTTGCTTACCCTGGGTAAAATTTACATTTTGGACAATCTTCAGAAATGAAGTATTATGCTTGTTAATTGGTGTTGCATGTGCAAGAATAGTGGGGAGTAAATTGAACATCTTTTACTCCATTATTCTTGGCACGAGATATTTGATCTTTTGTGTTTGCATTATTTTGAGTAATTTGTGTTTTGCCAAAACTGTGCAACAGATTTTGGAATGCTAGCAAGGAAGATGCATCATTGTAACGGGCCAATTATACAAAAGAAATTCTACTTATCAAAAAAAAGATTAAAAAAAAAAGATACAAAAGAAATTCTGCTATGTGTTTGGTGGGCCACTTTGGATAAAAAGGAATTAAGAACTTTTGAGAGTGTCAGGCACCCTAATCATGTTATTGAACAATTTTTTTTAAAACCCGTCTGATTGGATGACTAACCTAGGTAGTGTCCCTTCATCCTCTTTTCTAGACCTTATAGATCTTTTGAGTCTTAGATCCTAATTTTTTTAGGAGTTTTTCATTGCACACATTGTATTCGAACATTCTCCTCTCTTGAATATAATTGTTTTACTTATAAAAAAATAACTTCGGAATTTGATTGCTACAAGTCGCATTATTATGCAGCTTATGAATGTACCTTATCATTCATGTATGACTACCTTTTTTTTTAATAAGTACACCTGTGGGTACCTTCTTTTGTTGCACATATTCATGACTCATTTTTATTTATTTATGTTTTGCATTGCAGGCAGGCAGCTAGTAACAGTGTCGTGACTGTTGAATATGTTAGGAAACCTTCTTGTGAAGAAGACTTTGCTAAGGTGAGCCCTATATGAATATATGTAGGTATTTTTAGTGGGGGGAAAAAGCAGGAATTAAAACTTTGCGAGTCCCCCCTCATATGATACCATATGCATACATGAAGTTAACACAAAATTGCAAATTTCCCTGATCAAGGTGACATGTTAAGGTGATATTGTAAACAATCAGAATTTGGTATGTGGAATTGTATGCTTCAAAGTGGTTTTGACTCCAGTCCATTTCTTTTTTTTCCTTGAAAGAAAAGTATTGGATTCAATAGTTGTAAGAAATATGATGCATCGGAATGTATTATCATCAGATCACATGGCTTTTGGCCTAAGGGATCTTGTTTGATTTGATTTAATGAATGTTACTGGCATTTTGGTTGGTCATGTATGCAATTATGCTCATGATAAATTTTAGTTTTCTAGTTGTACTATTTGATTCATGCAATTATAAACTTATAAGTTGTCCTGGTTTTTGCAGAGGGGTGCATTTTCTTTGTATCCTACTCAGAATGGGTTGATATTCATATCCCTCACCTTTGAGCTTCCTTTATCACCTCAATTACAAGAGGTTGACGTAGTTCTCCATAAAGCAATTGATGAAATTATATCCATTGAATTGAAGAGCCGTACAAACTTCTCCAACAGAACTTACAAAGGTGACTTTTCAGGTCCATAAAACTATATGTTTCACGATTTGGTATGAACTAGGTAATCGAGGAAATAATGAACATGCCAATGCCAGTCTTTATGTTTAGCCTCACATGAATTTTTATCATTTATTTTTTTGGTGGAATTGTTTTGTGATTTTGCTAACATGAATCTTGTCAAGCTTTGGTCTTGGCCAAAGTCAAATGCTCGCCTTGTTAATGAACCCAATAAAAATACAGTGATAATTTGTAAGTCCATATATTCATCAGACTCATCGAAATGCGTCCAAAATGCATGGAACCCTCACTTTTTTTTTGAACTATAAATATTCGAAACATTTTCCCCTGTAATTTGTTGTTATAAAAATTCTCATACTATAAATTGAATCAATATACTTAATTTTAGTGTTAAAAACTAAAAATTCCTACACATATATATGCATGTAAATTTACAGTATAGGTATGTAAGCAGGCATTGACAAGTGATAAACTTGTAATGATTTGTAGATCCATAGGTTAATTTTGAGTTTTTATTTTTATTTTTTTATAATTATTTGTATGCTGCAGTCTTTCTGTAGGCAATTAGACATGAGCATTTTATTAGAAATTGAAGGGGCATTTCATTAGAAATTCTGATAATTGAGGAAATCTTTGATATTTGATTAAAATAAAATTGAGGAAATTTTTGTTCTGATTGTAGCTGATAACATAGTCAGTAGTTTGTTTTTACATGTCTCTTTGTATTCATTTATTCTATCCAGAAGTCACAACAAAAATAATGAACATTCTTTAAGTTTTCTTTAATAAAAAACTTGTTCTTGCATAGATATTTGGAGGATCACCCTAATTGCTGTGTGATTGATTCATTTAACAACATCTACCCTGTGCTAGATCAGCTGGAAATTCAAGAAATTCTACTTCGCTTGGAGGATCTCAAAACTGATGGCCACTCTACAATCAGGATCCCCCATTTTCTAAGGTCTTATGTCTTGATAGTCTTTTGGTTATGGTATTGTTGTATCAATTTTTTTTTTTCCTTTCAATTCAACCTTTGTATTTTTTTTTTGAGGGAATGATTAATTGGGATTTATCTGTGTTTGTTGCTATACACAAAGATAAATCTCAATTATTTAATCCTTGGGTGATTTGAATGTTTGAAGTAATTCTGATCATGTTTAACAAAACTCGACTTAAGGTTTAAGTTGGAATAGCGATCCATTTTAAAATTGATCAAATTTCTCCCCAAATTTAGTAAGTCTGGATCTTTTATATGCAGGTTGATAGTTTCAAAGAACCTGATTTGCTGCAAAGGATGTCTGAAGCTAAATTATCTCTTCCAAGTATAGTGAAGCCTAAAGTTGCATGTTGTGTAGCTAATGCTCACAATATGGTACTGACTTTATCTAGTTTCATTCTGGATTTATGTAGTATTAATTAAAATTTCAAATTCTCTCCCTTTATCACTTATATGAAGAGGAAGAAGAAGAAGCCACCGTTTATCTAGGCCAATTACCTTGGACTTTCATATTTCTAGAAGGGACAAATGACTGAAATTGATAGACATATTAAGGACAGATGAGGTAAAGCCAAAGTAAAGCAGTATGGACTGGCTAGAGATGAGTCCATACCATTCTGTATGGTATTACAAAGCATCATGTATGCTTCAGTCAAGCAGTATAGTATTACCCAGCAACTGGTTATGGCGGGTGTAGTTAGTTGCCTGTAAGTTTTACTAGCTAGAGACAATTCCAAAGGGCTCTTCTTTAGAAAGGTTCCTTGCATTATCAAAAAAGAATGAAAGAAGTAAGCAGGATAGTATTACAAAACTTCATGTATTTGCTGCACATTATCTAGTAATTTTCTGAATTTTTGAACAAATTGACATTTCTTAAAAAATATTTATTGGTAAGTTTCAAACGCACCATGTGGGTCTTGAGCCCATGACTTCACCCTCCAACCAATTATTATGGGAGATGTAAGTGCCAATTGAGCTATGTGGGTGTATGAGTTTTGCCTACCTATAAAAAACCCCTTTTCTTTTGGTCTTTGCTTTGATGATGTATGTTCAAGAGCATATATTTGATAATCCGTGATTTGATCGTTTCTCTCTGCAGCTTAAAATCTCTTCCCACTGCCAAAGAAGACCAAAATTATGGCGATGGTAATTGTTCCAAGGCCACTAATAGTTGTGTTGATCTTGATTTGGTAACATACGTAGCAAATTGGCTTAGGGGAGTGCTTGATCTCACCATCTTTGGCTTTGATGTTGTTGTAAGTAGCCAAGTCGAGTTTTCTTGAATACATATTCTACAGTAGTTTGCACTCATTTCTCCTTATGATGATTGTATTTTCCATGAATATGTTATAATTGATTTTCTTTATTGTTGAACCATGTAGATTAACACACAACATAAAAAATAAATGTTTCCATAGTTAGTAATGATGACCAATCCTGCACAATACAATCCAAAACTGGAATCCCTAGATTTTCTTATCTTCCTCAAAAACCTCCTAGTTGAAAGCATGTCATCTCAAACGCTATTTTCCATCTTGACTGACTTGCCTTTGAGTTATCTTGTGTAATTTAAAAGTTGTCTATATTTATATACTTTGAGTGAAACTAAAATTGCCTTATGTTTGAACAATCCATGAAATCTTGAAAAGCTGGTCAAAAGCTAATAAATATATATAAATATAAATATAAATATATATATATATATATATAAAAGAAAAAACAAGGAAAAGGAAAAAGTAGTGGATAAGAAGGTGGCTTACAATCTATGGAGAAGCTTTACATGTGATTGTTGTGAATACCTTGGCCTTTCAAATAGGTGAGTTTGGCTTCCTAGACTTAGCTCTCTAATGGCCGATGGGTCTCTTTCCTTCGTATTTTTTGCATCAACCAAATTACTATTTAAAAAAAAAAAAAAAAAACTTGCATCAACCAGATCTAGTTGGAACAAACAAAAGTGAATTATGTATTATTTTAGATGTACGTTTGATTCTCAAAAAAAAAAAAAAAAAAAAAAACAAAAGATGTATGTTTGATAGGTTAACCATTCACTTGAGATTTCACTTAATAATGATATATAAGTATGATAATTTAACCAGTATTCCATTCTTAAGATATGTTCCAAGCGTGTGATTGATATATATATATATATATATATATATATATATATCTTGCTACTTAAGGCAAACTTGTCCGTTGCTTACCATAAAATTGATCTTCTTTGTTGTGTGGAAATTTCAGATTCAGGAAGGCACTTGCGATCATGTCATTGTGGATGTAAATTATCTCCCGTCTTTTAAGGAAGTTCATGATGATATTGGAATACCTGCCTTTTGGGAGGCTATTCAGAAGAAATTTGAATTGAAAAGTTCAAAATAAGCAACAAAAGCTCCTCTTTGACAAGATGATCAATGAAGACAGGGTTGATCAACGCATCTGTGTTAAAGAGACCAACCATGGTCTGTTCATTTTGGAAGTGAGATATAAGATGCATATTCCTGTGGTTATATGTCATAGCACTTTGGGAGGAAATCTGAGCAATAAAAATATCATTTAACCCTTCTCTTAGCACAAGTCCTTTCGCTACTTCATATCAACAGTCCACAATTGCTTTACAATTTGTACTTGCCATGCATGATTTTTTTTTCTTTCTTTCCTATTTTTCCATGTAATGTTCCTTTTGGATATGAAGTACCTTTTTTTTGTTTGTTTGGGGGAGGGAACATATATTTAGCTTTCTTTTTACCCCCCTTATGTGATGTTCATAACTATGATTTTATATTTAGCTTTCTTGTGTAAAGATTGGACTTTTTTAATGTAGTTGATCATGATTTGTAACGTTTGTTCATATATGTCTTATCACTTATGTAAATTTGGAAAGAATTGACAATTGATAGATGTCAAAGTTTTGGAAATGCATTGCATATTATATACTTATTTACAATTGCCTACTGCTATGCCAAAATGTGCCTGAGCACACCTCTTTGGAGCCATTGGTGGTATGATTTTATTTACAATTGTCAAAGTTTTTTACTCCTTGTTGATTCATTGAATGGGGGCAAACTATTAGATTGGTTAGGTCAATCATCGTCACTTTTAATTTTTGTTTTTAACGTACAAGCTACAAAATGAAAAGGCAAGCTAAAAAACCAAACTAGGTAACACTTGCGATCGTCCATGTTTGAAGTGCTTGAATGAGCTCCTACAATAGAATGGTTTATATAATGGTGTTCGTATTTTACCAACCCTGTTATGTATTGTTAACCTCTCTTGAGGTTTACCCTCACTTTTGCAATAAATAAAATCTGAGAGACTTATGGCTCTCATGGGATCTCCAATAAGATGTCGTTTAGACTGTGACAACTTTTCTCCAATAAGCTTTTATTCATAATTTTTTTTTTCATTGAAAACTTAATCAATGAAAAAAAATATTTTAGTCTCCCAAGTTAAAGGATGGCCTTCAACTAGTGTATTAGATATCATCATTTCCCAATTTTCTTAATAATTACATTATCATTATCTTAATAATTAATATGGTTGAACGAAAGAGGGCTGGTTCTCAAAAAAAATGTCAGAGTAAAGCCCATGAATTCATAGACATTAGACGAAAAAATAGGCCCTACATTATAATTTGGGCATTTGCCATACGAACAAGTAAGCCCATGAATTCAATGAAAAAAAAATTCCAAAAAGTAGGCGTTTGCGGGAAAAAAAAAGTACTTGAAGATTGTTTCTAGTAAAAAAGAAAAGATATCGAGCTCCTTTTCCTTAGACTGGGATTGACAATGTAGGCATTGGGCTTAAAAAAATCCACCACCTTCCCCCACAGAACTCCCATGACCAAAACCTGCATCATATAAATCCTTAATGGAGGGGAAAAAAAAACCAAATTGAAAGCTTAAATTTGAGTGAATACACAAGAGCTTGTTTAGATCCCCAATTAAAAATTACGGCTCGGTTACTTTTACTCTAACTTAAATTAAGGGCCCCTTTGGATGGAAGGAGAAGGAGGGGGAGTGGAGGGGAATAGAGTATAGTTGGCTGAAAATAGACTAATTTTAGGCCAAATCTACTTTACTTTACTCTACTCCCCCTCAATCCACCTCAATCCAAACGGACCATAAGTGCGGAATAAGAGTAAATGCGTGCAAACAAACAATAGAACTACTCTAGGCCATATTCATCAAATATCAACAATAAAATGAAAGCTAAAAGAGTAGGGAAGAAAGATGCAAACATAAGATAACACCGAGTCGTGTTATTGAAGAGGAAATCGAAGAACTCGGCGAAAAACCTCTTCGCCCTCCAAGCGGCAAATCAATCCACTAGAGAATAAGTTGGAGTACACGAATAACAAAAGACTCTCTAAGCCTAGTCTACCTCATGTACTCGAGCACTCCAAGCTCCTGCTACCATCTGACTTGACAAAGCCTTGTCTTCTCTAACTTTCTCGGATCACACAATTCAGCCCGATTGCATCCGCCAACGCTTGACTTCTTCCAATGCTTCCCAGCAGCACCAAAACCTTACTTTACACTCAGATTGGGTGTGGTAAGTGTTTGAACTATCAACCTCTCAAGGATTTGGATATGGAGAGGTAGGAGTAGAGGAAAACAATAAGGAAATGCTAGATGATTGTGGGTATGACAATCTCTATCTCTCAAGGGTAATTTCTAGGATTTTCTCTCTGAAAAACACTCATTACAATATGTGGGTAATGAGAGTATATATAGTATGGGTAAAGACTTGGTGGAACACAAATGACAAAATAGCAAAACAGAATGTATTGCAAGTATTTCGCAGGAAGGTCTTACCTATGAATTACTCACGAAAACTTAAGCTGTCCTAACTCTTCGCATTCCAATCATGTGCTCTGCACGTGGCTACTTTGCAAGATAGCTTCTCGCGAACTTCTCGCGAAATCCACTTGATCTTCAATATGAGCTTGAGTCTTCACACTCTTTCTCACACACAACCTTACAATAAAATCCCACATAAAATACAGGGAAAAATGATTGAATAGAATTACAATCAAATTTGTCACAGAATTAAAGCCAACACAAAATAATTGTAAATAACAACTTTACAATCTCCCAATTTGGCTATTTTGTGACAAAACCCTTAAAACAGACTCTAAACTTAAACGTGAGTTTGGGAACAACGACAAAACTCACTCACACCTAATTCTAGAAGCTGTGAAGCACTTGTAATGTATACACCTGTATGCTGAAACACTTGCACACAAACAAAACTTTCATTAAGCTTATGACAAGTTGAACACAAGATACGTATAGTAACAAGATATAATCTATGAAGCGTAACTTGATCAAACATGAACAGTCATTAAAGAATGACTACAATAAACATTTATCTAGTAAATGATCACTCGAACAGACAATCCAATTAAGAGCAATGCAAAAAATCAATTGCATGTCCAACACACAACCAATGCAAAACACTAAGGTATTTGCATCAAGGATACAAGATCCAACAAGAGCACAAGAATGGAGTACTAAACATAATACATACATAATCTAAAAGTACTTAAAAAGCTACAAAGAAAAGATACATAAACAAAGTACTAATGATAAATTGAAATTTAAACTAAAGTACTTTAAAGCTTTAAAAGAAAGTAATGTAAATAGCATAAGTTATAAAACTTTAAAGGTAAATGAAAGTAAACTACTAAACCACCACCAAAATAAACCAATATTCTATGATATGCTATGCTATGCTCCCCCTCAATCTATGCAGCTCCCCCTCAAACTTCTCCCCTTTTTTTACCGGAATGGCAAACTAGCTAGAACTACTCAAACTCGGATTCGGAGCCCTCTTGCTACTATTGTTGCTACTCGAACATCATATCATCAATTTGAGACGAGAGTGCAATGATCTGGCCTTCGATGTAGGTAAATTGAGTCAAGGTGTTCTGCACGTGAGATTCTAGCATGCCATACATCTGCTCAGCCCGTGAATGAGACAATCATGGCGATCGGGTGCCCGTGCATGTGCTTGGTAAGAGGGTTGTGCAAAGCCCTCTGGGGCTAATGTGAACTGGTCTATCTCTTCCTCTATGTCCCCACCTTCTTCCTCAACATCGTCCCTTGGGATTTGGGAAATACCAACAGATGGTCCGGTGATATGGGCTTTGATTCGGGTCATGGTTTGAGCACTGATTGGATAATCCCTTGGCATCACAGAAAGACCACTCGGAAGCTTCACCCTTGCTCTTGCTGTAAGGGCCATGATGAGACTTGGAAATGGCAAGAACATCCTTGAATTCCTTTTGGTGATGCATTTGGTGAAGAGGTAGTAGATGTGACTGCATATGTCTATCTCCTTGTATGTGAAGATATCAAGCAAAAAATGGCTCTTAGTCTTGACAAGGTGGTTAAGTTCTTTATCAAGTAGAGGTCGTGGAGCATTATGTAGGCCAATGTCCTCATCTCCGGTGTGAAAGGAATTGTGTTTAGCGCCTTCTTTTTTAGATCACCACCGAGGAGTTCTGCAATTGGCACAAGAGAGTCTAATCTATCATCATATTGGATATGAGATTTTTGAGTTGGTGGACAGACTTCCAATATCTCTTGGATAGATTCCCTCGTGACATAAAACTCTCTCCCCCTCAGCCAACAATTGATGCGTTCCCCTTCCACAATAGCATTTGCAAAGAATTCCCTTATGATCTCAGCATAGACATTCCCACTTGGGTATAGCAACTTTGTCCATGTTCTTTCTTTGAACACTTTCGGAATGAAAGTGTTTTCAAGGGTCTCCATTGCTACAATCCTTTCCATGATGATCGGGGCCCTTTTGTAGAAGTCGTTGTAGGCCATGTCTACCTCAATGCTTTAGAAATTCTCCTAATTAGTGCGTGGACACTTCAATGACTTCTTTGAGGCTGATTTCTTAATAGGATACATCTACAAAAACAATCACAAACACAAAGAAACAAGTACAAAACACAAAACAAGAACACAAACTTGATTAGTACCAAGTTAGTGCATAAATCAAACACAAAGTCCTAAAAAGAACATAAACAATATCACAAGATCATGTTATAAGTGCTAAACATGTAACAAAACTTATCTAGCATGAGTGATATGCAAAACATATCAAGTGAATAAGTGTGTGCATCAAGTGTGCATATACCTTAGTGAAGACTTTGAGTTGATTGAATTTGAGTTTTTGTTGGGTTTTTTAGAGAAAAAGAAGTTAAGGGTTGAGAAAGGCTCAAGGGAGGCAAAGGTGTGTTTTGAAAAACTGTCATACTCAGCCCTTTAAAAACTGAAAACACGCGATTTTTGCAGGAAATCTCCTCGCAAATTTACTCGCGAAAATGCCATTGAAGCATTGAAACTGTTTCGTGGGTAAGCTTATCTCAAGAGACACTCGCAAAAGTTTCTGTCTAAAATTCTGTGTTTTCAAGTTTTGCCATCCTTATTTTTGCGGGAAGAGCTTACTCGCAAGCTTCTCGCGAAAATGCTTTTGAAAGAACTTTTTGTTAAAAACAAGAAATAAGCAATATGAACAAAAACTCTAAACACAAAAATACAAAAGCACAAAAACACTTTCAAAAACATATAAAATACTAAAAAATATTTTTGAGTTTGATCGACAAGCAATTGAGTACACACATCACATTTGAACACGTACAATCACACAAATGAAATAAGCATTCATTGAACAATAGACTTGTGTGTTGTGTGCGTGGATCAAGTACGAACTAGTACATAGTCTAGTATGAAACTTCAATGATCAATTCAATCAAGTCATACAAGGCTAGTACAAAGTCAAGTGACCTATCTCACTTGTAGAAATGAACATATATGACCCCTCACTAATGTGATTACAATTGATTGAAAGTTTTTTTATTTGCTTCCATTTTACATACTTTTGATCAAACAACTCAAATTTTTGAGAGTCGATACCACAAACATTTTGAATGAACTTTGACAATTTAGCTTTTAGTTTTTGGCACCATACATTTCAGTACAAGTCGCTTTCCATTTTTCCTAGTCAAATACTAGTATGTGCGATGGCTTTTTCAACTCAAAATTCTCTTTTCAAGATTGAAATTTGTAGAGCTCTTGAAAAAGAAAAAAAATGTGAGGAGATATATAGGCACAAGTCTACACATGTATCAAAATCAAGCAAGACTATTGACCAATCATTCATGACAAGCTTGAATATCTATTTACAACAATCAAATGTAAATTTCTAGATGTCGCTCACACTTAGAAAATGTGCATACATAACAAGCTAAGCTCATAAATGCACTACGCCATTAGTACAAAGATACTATGCCAAACTCTCATGTGATATACACAACACTAGCGATCAAACTTTTTGGAGATTTTTCAATTTTTATGGGTTTTTGAAATTTTCAACACACTAAAAAACAGAACATGAAAAGTAAGATAAACAAAAACAACAAGTACAAAACAAACTTGAAAAAGAAACATGCTAAAATGAAAACATAAGCAAACAACCAAACAAAGTGACAACATATCGAAAGAATTGATGCATGGACATGGTTTAAAGCTTATGCATGTGTACCCTTCTTCACCCACACGGCACGTGCGTTTGGGGTGATATCCTTTGAGGATTGGGTACTTGAGTTGTGATTCTCAAACTTTTGGGTGAAGTTTGCCAAAAAAGAAGTGGTGGTATCTATCATCCTCATCACATCACCAATACCAGGATCGACTAAAACTAACTTCAAGGACTTTTAAGCTCGTGTAAAATTGTAGGACAAAATAAATAATGAATTTCATTGATTATTTTTTAAGTTTGAAGACTAACTTCAAATTAACTAATTTATTAAAAGAAAAAACAACTTCAAATTAATTCACAACATCAACAAACTATTATGAGTTTGAAATTCAAGGCTTACCTAATGACAATCTTAGAACTCAGTCATACATTTGAAATTTCTTCTCATAGATTCCAGATATACCTAAGGGTGAACCTTCAAATTTGTTTAAATACAAAGAGTCATAAGGATCACAAATTGATAACTTCAAAATTTAAAGATAGTGACAAGTTATTAGAATTTTGTATATAAACTATCACACAAAATAAGAGGGTGTTAAACCCATGACCTCACCCTCCACTTAGAACTTATAGGGAGAGGAAGCGTCAGTTGAGCTAGAGCTCATTGGCTGTCCAAAGTTTTAATGGGCGAGACACAAAGTAGAACCTTTGTGATATGTTTTCTGTTAGCATCCTCCATAACCAAAGACAAAGAATTCATTGGCAAGAATTAGAACTTACCCATGCTTGGACCATGGCCTGTGCTTCTTGGATTTTTCAAAATCATGACAAAAGTCATCAGAATCAGTCAACACCATGGTTGATTAAATTACTTATGTCAATACTGATCATGAGTGACTAAAATTATGAAAATAATTTGACTCTTGTCTTAAGTCAAGAGTTACGAAACCATATTGTACTATAAATATCAAATAATAGCCAATTGTTTTAGTTTATAGAGAAAGGTTCATTACGCTTCTTTTTAAATTTATGTTAGCGCCCTATCTTTTATTTATTGTTTGTTTGATTGTTTATGCGTGCAAACTATCAAAGTGATGCAACTTTATGCAAAAACTTCCAAAGGTTCTTCATTTTCTCTCTTTCTCCATTGCTTTTCCCATTACTTCATCAAAGTATGCATATTGATAAAGAATAGTATTTTAAGAAGTACAGAATAAAGATAAGTTCAAATAATTTGTTTAATGTCAAATCCTTCATTTCCTAGAGGAATCTAATCTATACATGGATTTGTGACAATCAGTTTAAGATTATTAATACATCACAAGTTATGGATTGTATATTAACAGTCATTGGTGTGATATCTTATTGATAAGCTTAAGAGTAATCACTAAACACATAGACAAACTCAAACTTCATAAACAAAATAAAATATCTCTAAAGCAAAGAGTATGGACAATGGACCATTCCTCATAATGTTTTGTAGTTCAAAATACTTCTCATCATGTTGTAAATGCTAGGGTCCAACTCTTTTAGTTGTAGAGTTGATTCAATGTGAAGCTTCTCTAAAAGAGGCACTGCACCCTCGTCTATTATTTGAAAATATAATTGTTCACCCATGTATCTTTCATGAAACCTAAGAATTATCAAACTGTGAAAGACTTAAAAGCACTTTTAGTAGATTATTCATTAAAAAAATAACAATTGAATCCTCCTCAATACTAGTATTGAGAATTAAAAAATATTATTCTCTCTCTCTCTCTCTCTCTCTCTCGGAACGTTGGAACAATCCTCTCTTTTGTTCACCATGGATTGAACCCATTCAAAGTGAATCAGTGCAAAGAAAAGTTACCTCACTCCTTAGCCTAGCTCAAGATGCTTAATTGTGAAATTTGTTTTGCAAGACAATTTCTCATGCAAAAAGAAGACAGAGAAAGTGATTGTCAATATTTTGGGCAACTGGAATGACATTTGATAATTTTATTAATCTTGGAAATACTCCAATTATTTTGACGAAATTTAAGATCGAAATGATTACTTTCATGATCTTGAAGGTTTAAGGATTGAAAATTAAGTTGTAATTTTGGGAAGTTTTATAGTTAAACTGGAATTTTGGGAAAGTTTGAGGTCAATTTGCAATTGAATGAGTATTGGCTAGTGGACTTTAATTTTTGGGCTCGCTGAATTAATGTGTCTAGGTCTTTCTTTATGAATGTGGGTTTATGTCTAGGCTTGGATTTGAGTGTGAGTGGCCTTAAAATGGGCTTCAACTGAGAGTGCACTCTGGATTTGAGTTTAGGAAGGGTTTAAAATTAAGTTGGGCTGAAGCTTATTTGTTTTGGGGCTGGAATTGAGTTATCTATTTTAAGACACTGATCGGGCTTGACTTGAATGGGTATTTTAAGTAAAACTGATGAGCTGGTTGGATTTTTAAGTGAATGGGCTTAGACTTAGTCTTAAAGAACTGGGCTTCCTAATAGGGTCGGGTCAATTTGTATGGTGATTGGTGAATGTCCAACAATGACAGCGAGAGTGGTGTAGAATTGATTGTTTCTGTATTACGGTCACCTGTATAGTAAGACAATAATATAAAGCTTCACAAGAAGAAAACACCATTATAGATGGAAAAACTAAATTGGAGGTAGTGTTTTTGAATGTTTTAATAGAGACATGAACAAGTCATTTTTAGTGAATTTTTTTATGAAATCAACAATTGAAATTCTTACTATAGAATTCTACCTCATACTCAAGTTAACTCGTAAAAAGTCGCTGCCTCATGGGCATAAAGGCTTCAAGTTAGGAAACCATAACAAATGAACATTTGATTTGAAAGGTGAAAGAATGTCAGGAATACTGTATACATTGATAGGAGATGGTACTTGACCTAAAAAAAGAATTTTCCAAGAAAAAAATTTACATGATAGATAACTCCAAACAAATAAAATCAATATAGATTCAATGCCGCCCTCAAGAAATCTTAATGACTGGTAATATAGTTTACTCAGTATCATACTTGATCAATTTGATTGGAATTTCAAGATGTTCCTCCTTATAGCTAGGGTACAGTAATAAAAACTTTTAAGCTCATGAACAACTTTAATCTGGACAGAATAAACAATTTATGTCATTGATTATTTTCCAAGTTTGAAAACTTAAATTTAAATTTTAAGTAACTTACTTATTACAAGAAAAATAACTATTTTGGAGTTCAGAATTCTAGATTCACTTAATGACAAGCTTAGAATTTGTAGTCGTACATTCATCATTTCTTCCCATTAGTTCTAAATATACCAATGGATGAACCTTCAAAATCTAATACTATATATAAAAGCAGAAGCTTTTAACCAGGTGCTGCCACGTTAGGAAAACTGCCCGCTTAAATTGCTGACACGTGTACAATTTATTTTTAAAAAAACCGCACGGTGCGTTTGTTGAGACACACTTTCATCAAACGTATATTTATAAAAACCCCAAGCCGCTTATCAAAAAAAGAAAAAAAGTAAACCCTAAAATCCAAACCGTATTTGCCGATCAAAATTCAGACTCACTCTAACTTGCGATTCTTCGCTGCAACTCCATATACACACAGATCGGCCTAGCATGTTCCAACCCATCAAACAGACGAAAAAAAAAACCTTTGAACACTGAAAATCTCTGTTCGTTCTCTGCAACAATGAAAACCACCACCGTCATGCAGCCGGAACCGTTACCGGTAAAGGTTTTCTTTATTCCTTTTTAAAATTCTATGATTTATGTTTGGGTGTTTGGTAGTATAGGTTCAATTTAGGCATTTGGGTTACATTTGATTCTGATAAAGGTTATTAAATTAGATTTGGTTTATAGTTGGCGTATTTGTGATGTTCGTTTGGTTTTGTATTTTGGAGTTAAAATTGTTTTCGGTAATTTTTTTATCAGCGTGGATTGCAGAGAGTATTTTTGGTCTCTTCAATATCTTTACGCTTCTGAAATGAGCATTCCTAGCTTAGAGCTTCCAATCGTTTCACTCTGCGTTTATCGAGTACAAATTTAGGGTTTTTTTTTTTTTTTTTTTTTTTAACTCTCTCTTGGATTCAGTTGTAGATTTCATTTGTCATTGATTGATTTCAATTCCAAATCCGTGTAATAAAAAAATTAAAGGGTTTTTCTTTTTCTGGGTTTATAGGTGCAGGGAAGGCAAATTCTTGGAAGCAATCCAAGTCTCTCCTTTGCTTTTGTGCTGTTGCTTCCCTGCAACAACAAATGTTTCATTCTTAATTTCTGTACTTACAATGTTTACACCTTTTTACTTCCTTACCCATCACAGTTGTTTAGATTCCGTCTTCCCAATTGATTTTTGATATCTGATTTCTTTTCTCTTTTGTCTTTTTCTCCAATTGCAGTATACTGTATTTTTATGCATTAAGGTTTAAGAATTACGCGTTAAGTTCTTTTCATCATACCCTTTTCTTATTTACTTAATTTTTTGTTTTATTTCAGATTATGAGAGATTTTCCTGTTAAGTGATCCATTTCAGGTTTTTTTTAAGGGATTGTTTGGTTTGGTGAAATTGCTGAACCTTTCCACTGTTAAAAAAAAAACGACCATAGATATAAGGCCCTAATCAATTTTCACAATGATTGAGAAGAAATGATTGTAAGAGGCAAAATTGCAGAGACAGATAGAGAAATCTAAGGGAATTTATCACTATCAGACTGGTCTCCTTTCGATTTCCTCCTTCAAGTCACCTTCATACTTCCTTACTTAGACTCCTTTGACATTTCCAGTAAAGTTTTCAACTATTAATTTACAATTTGCTGACAAAATATGTTTTATTTTTTGGTATTTCAATTGAATTGCTTTTAATTAGGGCTTAAGTTCGGGTAAATTATTCTTTAGGATGATTAACAGATAACAGATATTAATTAAAATAGTTAAGGTTTCAATTTTTTTTAATGTCTTGACAATGTTGTTAGGTGATCATTAAATAATTTTTGTCTTCTTTTGATTCTGTTGTATTGGATATTGTTTATTTTAATATGCATAGACTTGGATGATGGGTGAATTATAAATTTAATACATAGATTGATGGGGTTGGAGATGTAGTGGGTTTTGAAAATTCCAACCAATAATTGGCTTCTGTTGGTAGTATGTTTGTTGCTTTGAATGGCTGAAAAATAGTTTCAAGGTTTATATCATCAATTCCATTTTTAATATATATTGACAAGGGTGTCTAATATTACATTATAATTCAATTTTAAGAGCCCTGTTTTGAACTGTTTTGCACAAGAACAACTACCCAAACAAGTTCAAAGGTTCGCATAGCCTAATTGTTTTACTTCTTGATTTTATTCTCTAATGCAATTCTCTATTTCTTTTTCTTTTTTTCTTTCAAAAAAGGTACTCTATGTATGCAGTTTGGGCTTTTTACCATTTAGGTAGTGATAAAGTTAAGCCAACATATTCACAACAAAAGATAAAAAGAAACCCAGAAAAACAAACTGCCCAAAAGAGAAAAAAAAAAAAAAAAAAATCCTTTGTTTAAACAAAGAAATTAAAACTGATTTTAAAATACCTAACTTTGAAAAATTGAATATGAAAATCAAGTTTGTATGTTTGCAATCAGATTGAGAAAAGAGTATCAATTGTGCAAACATTTAAGAGTTATTCAAAGGCTTAAAAAACTCTAATTGTGTGGAAAAGTCAACTAGATGCTTTCTGTTGATTGTTCAAAATTCCTGCCTTCTCTAATTCTTTAAAAAATAGATGTAAACAGAGTAATGATTTGGAGGCTAGATAAGAGAAGGAAGAGTGTTTAGTGGTCTAAGGAAGATTATTTGTGGAAATTCTAAGCAAGATTTAGTACTTTACATTGTGTAGGTGGGATAGTTATTAAATTTGAATACAAAAAATTCTTTTCCAGTTCATGAGTTACAAAGATCGCATCCCTTTAGATCCAACAAAAACAATAACTCACAAAAGAATAAGTCAAGCCTAATGCATCACTGAATCTCCTACATTGTTTCATCACTTTTTGGTATCCCACTTTCATAAACAACACAATCCATCAAAGTTCCAAGCTAACAGACATCGTTGTTGCTATTTGATTTGTCTATACAGACTTTCTTACCATGCTACTAGACATCATTGTTGCTTTTACTATATGTTTGAATATACTACATTATTTAGGTTTGGATGCATACGGTGGAGGTGTGTGAACTAAGTTTATGTTAAATGCAATGTCTCATGTTATGCCACTTAGGAAAAATACCTGCTTAAATTTCTGCCATGTCAAGATTAAACCAATCAGTTTGGCCCAATTCCTTACCGTTTGGAAGGACCAACGTATCAGTCTAAAGAACCCTCTTCAATCCCAATCAAACCGCTAAAATAAAAAAAAAAAACTATGAAGGAGACATATGGAGAATGCCTATCAATTCCTCAAAAAAAAAAAACTCTTCGTCTTAGTTTTGCTGAAACTAAGATCAGAGTTCACTTATTTCTTTTTATTTCCAGGTGGAAGATGAAGCCAATTTCAGTGTCAAGAACGAAAAAGATTCCTCTCAAACAATGCACCTGATGGGGTTCTTATTCTATCTCTGACTTTTTTTTTCACAAATTTAAAAGGTAAATTAGATCTGTTATATGTTTTAAACTTTCACAATTTGAATTGGGTTTGTTTCCAGATTTAAATTGAAGTGGAATCTTTCTACATACTAGAGTTTCTAATTTCATTAAAGCAAAGGTACTAATTTATTTTCCTAATATTCTCTTCAACTACTGTCAATTTAAGAATTTTGATTCATAATCCTACAAGTTGAAGTCCTACCTAAATTTTTAATGGTTAGTGATCTTTTAAAGTTAATAATTTCACTTTAATTTTTGGGTTTTTGTTTTTCGTCTTACCTGTTCTGTTATATGTAAGGGGGAGTAAAATAATGGGATTTTGAATATTTGCTCAAGGGTTTTTTTTGTTTGTCCTGAAGAGTTTGCTAATGAGTATATGAATGAGACAGGTTCTTTGAGTGACATGTATGGTTTATGTGAGGGAAGCATTTTCCTGCAATTGCATTCTTTGTGTCTTTTGGGTTTTTTAAACTGCTTCTACAATTGTTTTTATTTATTTAATAAGGGATTCCAATAGTCGTGTACTTTTGATTGTTGTTTCATTGTCATAAACTTTAGTATGTGTGAAACCAGTTTGATTCTATTTTTTGGTTCCTAAGTTATTTGTTCTCATTTTTCTTTTCTTTTTAAAAATTTAAAAATGCAGCATAGGACCCCTCTCCAACTTCTTTACATTTATTTTGCTCTCACTTTCCGTTTCAAAATTCTGTAATCAAATTTTTTCTTTTAAATTTTATTGATTCTCAAATATTCTATGTTCTTATTCTTTTATTCATAGTTGTTCATAGGAATGGTAGATGAGAATATCACATTTGTCAAGTAAGTTTAAGATCTGGTATAATTCAAGTTTATAGTCGTTTTGTTGAGGTTTTTAATTTTTGTTTTGTTAGAAAAAAAAATTACATTAGTTTTTCCATGTAGCAATTTAGCATACGGGACCCTCTATGATAGTGGGTTTTGTATGCATTAATAATGATTGCAATTTTGCAATTGTTAAGACTTGATTTTGCACAAATTAAATTTTTTTTTTGTTGGGTGATTCTTTGAGTATGAAAGTCGATATATCATGATTATTGCGTGTGCATTGTGTTGTTGTAATCATTATCATATATTTGTTTTAAGTCATCATAAAATCCTGGATTTGTTTGCAATTAGCCAATATAAGAAGTATCTATATGTTTCATTTTTAATCATCTATTGTATAATTATGTTTAGGTTATTCGAATTTTGTGGCCTATAGTTTTCTAATGCTCTCTGTAATACCAGAAATAGGATGGGTTTGTGTCAATTAATGATCTTTGCAACTTCAATGCCTTAGTTTTATTTATTTTGAGGGAATATAATATTTGTGTGTGGGATTTGTACTGCAGTGGTAAAAGGGTGGTCAGTGACTCAAATTATCGGTGTCATAATATTGAAACTACCAGAAATAGTGGACACTAAGTCATTGAGATATTAGTGTGTGTTTTGAATTGGATTAATTGATGGACTATCCATTTTATTCCTATTCATAAAATTTTAATGGAATTGTTTTGGATAGCTAGAATGCTAAATAGAGTGGAGGATTGCATCGCAAATCTATTTTATTTCATGCGAGTTTCAGAGAATATTAGAACAATAAAACCATCATAATATCAGAACCATAATCATTAGTTGTGGCATCAGCAACAAAACCAGAAGTTTCAATTGGATTTGTCATGTGGTTTCACTTCAATTGTTCTTCTTCCATGTGTTCACAAAAAATTAACTAAAGGTATCCATGGTTGAATTGTTAACTAACAGCTCCTACCCATGTATAAGAATTTTGTTATGAAGCCTATTTGAATGCAAAATATCTAATAAAATGTCTGACAGAAAGTGCAAGGGTTAGGATAAGTGTATTAGTCAATAAAAAAAAAAAAAAAACAACAACAACGAAAACAAAGATATATTATCTATCTTAAAATTTATTTAGAGATTGTTTTTGTGTAATGTGTAATGAGCATTGACTTTACTGTGCATTTGATGAGTTTGCAGCATCTTTACCTGTTTGATAAAATGTGTTTGAAATTGCAATTTATTACTGTCATTTTTTTTCCCTCCCAAATGTAAGACTAATTGGAGTGCAATTTGTTGGGTCTAAATTTGCTGAATTATTTGTTGGGTCTTAATTTCACTAATTTTTGTACATAGGCTTAGGCTGCTGTTCTTCCTATTAAATAAGTAGTGTTGTACTCAAAGTTGTTGGTTTGTAAGTGAATGGTTTGATTCAAGTGCTAATTTTAAGGTAGATCAATATGTTTTTTCATATCTATGTGTGAGTAGACTCAGGTTTGAATTGGTTTTTGTTCTGGATTCAATTGACCTAAAACACTATTATGATTCCATTAATCTTTTTCAATCTTCTTCCAATAGCCAAATAGATAGTTAGAGTTCTCTTTGATTTTTTTTTTCCTGCTATGTTTTGTAATCAAGTTGGCTTATTTATGTGTTTGTGAGGTTTTCCAATTCAGTCTAACTCAATGATTACATTGTCTTGCTTTTAAGGGTTTTGAGTTCTATTAGTGATTATTTTGTAAGTGTTGAAAATGCATGATTTATGTTTTGCGAAAAAATTTAGTAATTTGCACACATGAAGTGTTGTTTATACCTAAAGTTAATATGTCTGGAAGTTCACATTACAACTATAATTACAAAAGACAAAAGACAGTACTTTATGAGCTTATGATTGCCAAATGCTATAATTACGATCTTTATTTTTATTATTGTTACTGGGTTACCATATTTTGAACCCTTGCTTTTGGTACATCTAAATATGGCAGAGATTTTCTCAATTCTTAAGACTAAATTTGGTTAGTGATTTACCATGTTTTAACTAGAAAAAAGTTTTGGCTTCACATCCGCTACTTATCTTTTAAATTTTGTAGCATGTTTCTAGAAGTTGATATGAAGGAAAATGGATAATAAGTAGGGCTCATCGTCATGGCTAACAGCAACATAAGAACATGCTAGAACAGATTAAATTCATTTACTTTGGGAGTTATATCTCAGAAAGCCTTTTAATTCTCCATTATTGGAGAATTTCACCAATTGGAAATATTTATGCTTTAATATTTAAAAAAAATAAATAAAAAATTTGATGCATTCTCTATGAGAGAACCTTTAAATCCTCTAAATCCTCCATTATTGGTGAGATTTGTAGATTGAACATACATGTGTTTTACTGTGGTTAAAAAAAAGTAATGCTAACTATTTTCTATCCAATTTTATCCATAGTTGGTACTTATAAAAAAAAAAAAATTATTCTTAGTTTGTAGTTTCAAAGTTTTTTCAATTATATCTTAAAGAAAATTTGACTATAATGAGAATTTTTTTTTTACTTATTTATTTTTTGTAGCTATGATCATGTATGTTTGGATAGTGGGTCATCTTTGTTTACTATAGGTTTCGTGCCTCCGCAATGCATGTTAATACCATGTAATGCTGAATTAGGTATCTTAATTCTTTAATTTTTAGGTGTTAGCTCTAAATAAGTTGGCTTCCTGTCAAAATGATTGGATATGGAGTTCTATGGTTTTTTTTTTTTCAATTCGTTAATCAAGATAACGTTAAGTTTCAAGAATATATACTCTATTTTGTTATTTTAGTATTCTACTCTAATATGTATGGACTTCGTTATAACCACTATGTTCCATTTTATTGATCAATTATTGATAGATTTTGTAGCTATCTGAATTCTGGGCTGTACATGAACCACTAACAAATGCAGAATCAAGGTTTGATTAATCATGGTCCAAACCTTCATTTTTCAGATTTACTTTTTCAATGAACTGCTGCATTACTTTTTACAATTCAACCCATATTTTCAATGTTTTATTAGGCTTTGTTTGTAGTATTTCTTTCATCTTTCATCTTTCTCTGCTGCAATTTAAAATTGCTATGCTTTTTTTTTTTAGCAATTGAAAGTAATGGCTGCAGTTATATGGATTGCCCTCTTTGCAGTTTCACTAAGAATAGTTAGGTATACAAAAGTGCTCGCCACAGCCAAGAAAGAAAACCAATTATCCATAAACTGATACCAAAGCAGTAGTAAAAGTGTTAAACTTGAAACTAAAATCTTATAAATAGTGGAGCTAAGCAAGATGTTTTGCATAGATCATGCACCTGTAGAGCAGTAAAAGATAAGAGCACACCAGTTACACATCACACGCATGATACAATGCACTTGAAATTCCACTAGACATGAATTGGATCTTAACTTCTGTTGTAGGACTTTAAAAATACGAAGCAAGGCTATAGCATTTGATGTAACATGAAAAATAGTTTGCAATCTCTGCTCTAATGGTTAAGAGATGTCATTTTTTGGTTTCACATGCTGTGCAAACCAAAAACCAACTCAGCTAGATGATTTCATTATTTGGTTTCAATTGAAATCTTTGAACAATGAAAGGACATTCTTAAGTACGTAAAAAAAAATTGTTCCAATAAAACATTAAGGATGACTTTGAGATGAGAAAAGTTGCATAGATCACTATTATCCATTGAAACATCATGCCAAGTTAAATTAAATTAAAGGGAGTAGATATATCCTAGAGTCTAAAGAGAATAATTGCACAAATCACTATTACCCATAGAAATCCTTGGGTAAAGTATAAGCGAAAACCAGATTTCGCTTATACTTTAGCTCACTACATTTTCTGTTTTAGAGCATTTTGGTTTCTTAAGTTATATTTAAACTTAATCAATCTGTGCCTTGCTACTTTGTGTTTTGTCAGTGGGGCATGAAATATAGATGTGGTTTTGATCTTTGCAATATGTGTTGAGCATGAGAGTAATATCTTTTTGTGAATTGAAAATTATGTCTTTCTCACCTCTAAGTTTAACTATTTGATTGTCTGGGTGTTTTCTTTAAATATTATTAGATATTATTCTCATATACTTTAAATGAAAACATGACAAATGTTAATGCCTAACTGATTAAAAAAAATTGTAGGTAACTATTGACTGTCATTCGCATGGGCAACAAGGCTCTATATCAACTTTGACTTTCCAAAAGTCACAAAGGAAATTATGCCAAAAGGACCTCCTAAAGGACTGGATGGATAACTTTCTTATATAATAGAAAAATTGTTGCTGAAATAGAAGACTTGGAAGCATAAAAAATGCTTAAGAATTATGCACCAAGTTCTATTCTTCATACCCTTTTCTTATTTACTTAATTTTCTGTTTTATTTCAGATTATGAGAGATTTAATTTTCTGTATTTAGGCTATGGTTTTGTAATCTGAGCATCCTAAGACTCTTATATCAACATGAATTTAAGTTTTGTAATATACGTGATTCTAATTTTGAACTCAGTTATAATTGTAGATTGTAATTCATTTGTCTTTCTTAAATTGTCACATTGTTCAGTGCAACCTTATTTTGGGAATACAAGATTGATGAAAATTGAGAATGCTATGAGTATGCATTTTTATAGGTTCTACATTAAAAAGCTTCTAATTTCAAGTAATGAATCTTAAGTCCTAATTTTAAGTATAGGAGATTGTCAACTTTTGGAAAACTAAGGCCATGTTTGGATCACTTTTTTTGCTCATTCAATTTGCATCACTCATCACTCTTCACTTATCACTCATCATTCATCACTTAAAAATACTATACCTGTTTGGCACCATCACTCAGTTACCATTACTCATATTTTTCACACTATTTGTGGGTCTCATATTTGTTAATTTGTGCAGCTTTTTCTCTTCTTCTTCTTCTTTTTCTTCTTCTTCTTCTTCTTCTTTTTTTTTTTTTTTTTTTTTTTTCCAGTTCCTAGATCACCCAAACCCAGGGAAAAAAAAAAAAACCAACGTTAAGACTGAACCTAGAAAAGAAAAAAAAAACCAACGTTATGACCGAACCCAAGAAAAAAAAAAAAAAAAAAAAAGTCAACTGGTCAAAAGTTGCAGTTGTGGGTCTCTCAATGTGTGTTTAATTATAAAAATGCTATTGAGTTATAAGTTATGGAAACTGAAAACAGTCAAAATGTGTTTTTAGTTTTCATAACTCATAACTCAAAAATCAAAGAATTGAGCGATGGAAACAGAGTTATGGAAATTGAGTTATTTTGTTCCCAAATAAAGTTTCTGCTATGGGTCCTACCATTTTTGAGTTATGAGTTATGGAAACAGAGTTATGAGTTATGGAAATTGGCAATCCAAACACCCTCTAAATATTCGGAAACCTATTAATTTATTGTGCTTGGTCTCCTACTTTTTCCCTTTTTTGGAGTCCAAGTATTAGGAGAGCTGTTAATCTATTAAATAAATAAAAAGGAATAGCATAATCTTAACATTTATACAATTTTTATTACAAATAGATCAAATTAATTAGTGACATGTAAAGCCAAGATTGTTAATGTTAACAATAGATGGGGTATTATTTTTGCATGTCTTATATGCAACACAAGGTTAAACCTATCAAAGGAGTTCTATGGTGTGAGTGATGTAAAGGTGAGCCTAAATTATAAAATGATCCCGCGCATTGCGCGGGTAAAACGCTAGTTAATATAAATACAAAGAGCCCTAATGACTACATACTTTTTTTATTTGACCAAGTAAAAAACCCTCATTACTACAAAGTTGATAAACTTAAAATTTTATATATAGTAACAGGTTGACCATGACTTTATATATAAACCTAATCAAAGATAAATTCAAAGACATAATTGCGCAAATAAAAAAATTATTAGTACAGTAAAATTTTGAAGATCTACATATGCCATGCAACAAAATATGATGCATCATGAATGTGAAACATTAGACAAAAAGACATTTAAGAGAAAATACTGATTTTTGATTATTTTGAGCTTAGAATAAGATTCAAACGCTTTTTTGGATATTTAATTTGAACGAGGACAATCTTGCACCTTTTTGTGCTTCAGTACGCCTTTAATTGGGAAATGTTGTATAATTAGCATGTTGAAGTACAACTCTGATTAGGAATGAAGGATAACCAGCATCTGTAAATGGTATTCAAAATTGCAAACAACTAATTTAGTAAATAGTATACAAAATTGGAGGGAGATTAAAAAAAGAAAAAAAGAAAAGAAAAGGAAGGCATCTTAATAGGCAATTTTTGTTGGAAGAGAGAAATTATAAGAGAAGAGGAGATTGGGTTAACTCACAAATTTTGATGAAACACTTCCATTGGAATCAATTTAAAATCTATTTGTTGTGATTTTTGGTCTACAGCCAATCTTCTAGTACTGGGACACTCTTGCTCCTTCCATATCCCTTTTAAAGTGAACACTAAAAAAATCCATCTTTGATTGTATTCTTAGCCTTTGCATGGATATAAATTGAAATAAATCTTCAACCACTTTGTAAAACTTCAACTTAGCTTTCCATAGAAAGGGATTACATGCCTATAGCTTTGCTGGGAGATTCTGTTGTTGGCCGAGCAGTGTAGGTATCCAAAAGAAGATTTGGCTCCAAAGTGGATGATCTGTAAAGTATCCTTGACATTGGAAAAGCAAGGTCTGCTGAATCGGAAACTACAAGTGGCTAGCTCACAAGAATGGCCAAGTGCTACCTATGGATTACAAATTTGAAATATTGTTTAAGGATGAAATGATATCACCACTTATAAATTAAGTATACCAGAGTATGAAGACTGAAAGGTGCAATGATAACTAAACTTACAAACTAACGTTAAAATTTTGCAAGTCAAGGAATCTATTATTATAGAGGAAACAAAACAAAAATTTCCCTATCCAACTAAGTTTAGCAAGAAGTATCATATTCTTTTCTCTCTTTTTTTCCCTGTCTTGGAGTTGATCAAGGAAAACATGTTTTGGCCATTTTGGATGTAGAGTGTCCATTTTTCAATATGAAATGTTACTGACTTGCAAGAGCACCCAATTTCTTTTCCTAACCCTTTTCTTATACACTCATACTGAATATACTAAATGTTGATTTGAGAGATTCAATTATGTGAGTGACTTTTTAAAGATATTTATTGTGATAAGGCCTGCATTCAGATTGACAAATTAAGTCACCAATAAGAACATAGGTGCTTGGTAGTTAGTAATCTTCCATTTACGTTTTCCTTTTAGCTTTAGTTTTGCTAACTTCTTTAAAAGAGTTAACAACTAGAAGCATAATGCTATCTGTGGGGAATAGAAATTTGATAAAGTAGCATTGCAACGTGTCATACCTAGGGCAGAGGAGGGCAGTGCAATTCTAAGGAGACCACACCCTCGGACAGCTAGGCCACGTCATTGACACGTTACCAGAGGGTGTCCTACTGTAGAAAAGAAGCTTCAAGGAGAGGGCTAACCCCAACCTGATTGAAGGGATGGAAGCTGCTACCACATTTAATGCATCCCACCAAATCTCCTGGCCGCATTTATGTGGAGAAGACCCTTGAACAGTGCCATATTGGTTGCTGCATATCACAAAAGATGTGAGATAGTGTCTGATGGGACAAGCACTCGAGTAGTGGCCTGAACGATCAATAAATGAAAGGCCAAGATCATCTAAAGGGAGATATATAATGAGAGAGGCCCTCCAGGAAAAGGAAAAGAGGAATCCTAGGGAGAGAATACTATAGCATGAGAAACTGAAAACTGTAATCAAATCTTGGAAGGATATATTTAAGAACTACTCTTCTCGGACTTTGCCGAGGAGGGATTTCTTTGCAAAGGATTTGTTTTCTTTTGTTTTTCTTTGCTTCCTTATCATCTTTGGTCTTGCAAGCGTTGTTCAATCCATGGAAGCCTAGTTTTTCAACCCACTCTCTAGAAATTTATTGTGTTGAGCTCTTTGGGTTTAAGTCCTTCCCTCGTTTGGGCTTAGGCTTAAGAACCAAAACCTGCCCTTATACTATATTTTGAACTACAATTAAGAAGCTAGATTTCAGTAAAATTGAGCAATTGTTCAAAAAAAAAAAGGATAAAAACTAATCATTAGCTAACAATAGAAGCTTTTTTCCAAGACATTTGACTGACAATTTGTTTTTTTTTTTAATACTTAAATATATGATTCTCCTACATAGGGTTGTCCACAGGTCGGGCCGGGTCAGTTTTGGACTCAACCTGGACTCGACCAATCGGCGTCGGGTGGAAGGCGGAGGGACCTGAAACCGACCGCCAACGTCAATTGGTTAAGTCGGTTTTGGGTTCTGGTGATGCTTGGGTCAGTTAAGAGAGCCGCCAGATCTTGCAAACATCTCTAGAATCTTCAAAAACTTTGTCGAAATCTGCAAAAACTCATTCCATTTGCATCGAAAATCACCAAGATGACGAGATCACCACCAGATCTGGACAAAGAACTCAAGATCTCCACCCAATTTGGGTGGAAATCGTGAGATCTACACCGGATCTGGGCGAAGAACTCAAGATCTCCACTCAATCTAGACGGAGATCTAGAGATCTCCACCAGATCTAGGCATTAAAAGGGAGATCTTCACTAAAACTGGGCTGATTTAAGAGAGAAAAGGAGGAAAATCAAACAAATCTTTATATTCTTCGATCGGGTCGGCTCTGGCGGGTTGAGAGAAGTGAAACCGAAACTCGAACCAACGAAGGTCGGGTTTCGTTGGACAAAATTGTCACTGACCGCGATGGTGCTCGGGTCAGTCGGCTTTCAGTTCGGGTGGCGGCGGGTTGAGCGGGTCCTGGACACCCCTACTCCTACACTTTGTTATGTTTTTTATTTTGACGGGTAGTTGAAGTAATTGAACTTATTTGTGCACAGGTGGCTCTCAATTCTTCCAGTAGAAAAACAAATACCAAATAACCCTACAAACACATCATGCCCAATTTTTGTGAATAAATTCAAGAAAGTGGATATGTCATGAAAGACAAGCAGATCATTGAGTATTTGATGCTAAAAAAATAAAGTAGTAAAAGAGAAAGGTAGGAAGTTTGTTTTGAATGGACTCACTAGTGCAATGAATAACAATAAGATGCTATCTGTTGGATGATCTACCTTTCTATTTTCATTTAGGATCTGTTTGAGATTCACTTATTATGTTGAAATTAAAAACTTTTTGCTAAAACTACTATAGATGAAAGTAAAAGTTAGCTAAAATAGTACAATGAAACCCATGAATAATACCAAAAAGTGTAGTCAAGCCCATAAATAATAGCAAAAATAAGCTGAATAGTAAAATAATTTTTGCCACACACTTAACATGGACAATCTTGGACCATGGAGCTCTTTTTTCCCAAGGCACATCCTTCCTTTCAATGGCGACAGTAAAATATTTGCAATTTCCACCATATGGTGTGGCATTGCATCAGCTTAATGTATGCCAATAAATGAATGGTTATCTAATAACAAAAGAGAAGTAGAACCACATTATCAATTTTAAATAGCAAAAATAGAGGGAAAAAATGAGGTTGGTGGTGACTTTAAAAGTTAGGTTGTTAAATGTATTGCATTATAGATCTCATAGAGGCCTGCCCCAATTGAGTAACAGCCCAGTACCAACACTAATCATGCCAAATTAATTTTATAAGAAAACCATTGATTAACAATTATTTTTTGTTTTTTGTTTTGTTGAGTAACAGGGGAGTAAACATTAGAGAAAACTTACCATGTCTTATGAACTACTATTAGCTCTTGCGGTTGAAAATGGATTGGTTGATTGATTTTTCCTCCAGCTGTACAGAACAGAAATGTCATTCCCAATGCCTACTCATGAAGGTAAAAATAAGAGTGAGAAATAGAGAGAGTAAGGATTTGAGGCAATTATAAAATGAGATTATCAGAGAAAAGAAGACAAGATGATATAAGGTATGAGTAAACTTACCAATCAAGTTGCTTCCTCCTTAATAACATTAATGCCGTGGACAAATCTAAGCAGATACCCTTTGGTATAAAATTTTCCCATCAATTTCTAGGGAGTGTATTGAAATTTCATAAGATTAATTACTTCTTCGTAGTGCCAGGAAACATATTTTGGGAAAACTGAAGAAAGAAATGAAGAAATTAGGGGCAATTAAGAATGTAATGTGTTAAAGAAATTGGGAAAACTGAAGGAAGAGGATTTGAGGTATGAGTAAACTTACCGCTCAATAGATTAGATGGTGACATGTGGAATATTGGCAATTTTGGACCACTCTGCCCTACTACCTCTGGCACATCTTCCCTTTAATTTGGGACAAAAAAAGGCTGTCAATGATTCTAATTTAGTGAGGCGTTGCATGGCTTGCAATGTCGACAGATACATCAGGTTTACACAGGAGCAAATGTCCAGTCTTTGAATTGAAGAAAGGTTGCACAACCACTCAGGCAAAGCTTCTAGTCCAGCAAAGTAGGGTATGAGCAGATGTTTAAGTGCAGTGAAGTGTTGTTTTTCGTCTGGGAGAGAGTCGACTTTAGGCCACCCATGCAATAATAATGTTTCAAGGGACGTGTGCAAGTGTTGGATGGAACTGAATCTGAGACTGGGGAACACATCCAACTCTTCACAAAACCCACTGATCTTCAAAGACTTTAAGCTGATGAAGCACACTAATAGCTCTGGCAAACATGTCAACTTTAATGTTTGGCAATTGAAAATGGATAGATGGGTAAGAGAATACAATTCTCTAAGATCTGGAATTGATTTCAGATTAGGACACTGATCTATACTCAAACTTGAAAGAGATGTACAAGATTGTAACGTAGTTAGTAGAACTTCATCACCACACATATCCCAAGACTTTGGAGATGGGACCCCACACCTTGTAGACTTGGAAAGGATCTCAAATTAGGACAATTAATTACTAGAAACGTCTCAAGCAAAGGAAGGGTGAGCCATGTGATCGACAAATCACTCAATTTCTCACATGTATCTATTATGAATGATTGGAGAGAGGTTATATCTTGATGTGGCGAGATGGACACCAAATTAGAACAACTCTTTATTATTATAGACATGAGACTCATATTATTCTGAAATAACTATTCTTGCAAACAAACAAGTTGTGAAATATTAAAATTTTTGAGGGACACGAGTGTGGAAAGCTTGCTGATAATCCTTTCGAATGCCATGCATTTGATATTAGTAATATCTAACTTTTTAAGAGACAGAAAATGACATGGAGCACTTGTCAATTGGCCATAAATTTCAATCCTCAACTCCACAAGGCAAGGAAACATCGTTTCTATTGTTGTCAACTCCATCGCGTCCTTCCATTCCATTAGATTGCGCAACTTTAGCAAACGAAGTTTTTTCAAAGTTGGGAAAACCACATTTTTGCTACTATCACCTCCACTATTACTTGATCTCTCACCACTATAATCAATGTAAAATTCTGTTCCTATACATGTCACATAATCCATTCCCTCTATTTGAAAAACCTTGAGACGGGGTAAATGCCCAAGTGTAGAAATCTTGTTGCACTTGTTACAACCTTTTAAATAGATTTCCAGCATAGTGTCCAAAAAAAAACAAACCACCACTACTAGTATTACGTGCCAATATCCATGAAGGGAACTTCTCGCCCTTCAAATTTTCAATCTCTAAGCTTTTCAAACTTGGGTGAGGTTGAAGGCCTTCCTACACATCCTCATCGTTATTGTTTCCTTCTCTTTCTCTATTCCAATGGAATCCCAACTTCTACACTCCTGCCTTTCCCTTTAAATTTGCAGTTTGGGCTTCTTCTTTATCTCTCACATGCTATAGATTATAGATACTTAATCCTCCTCTAATTTGGCTTAAGCATCCCACTTCTTCAATTCAATGACCAACATCTTGATTGATAACCAAAAAAAAAACAATGTTTGAAGGCAAGTCAACTTGCCCATATTGATTGGCAACTGCTTTATGTAATTATGGCTAATGTTAATGTGTCTCAAGTTAGTCAAATTTTGTAGATCATTTGGAAGGTCTTCAAGAAGATGACAATACTTGATTTGGAAGGTCTCAACTGCTTTTGATGTTGGTCTGCTCAATGTGGAAAAGCCTCAAATGTCTAAGGTCACCAATTGACTTGGGCAATTTGTCTACATGTCTCCTAAATAAAGTTAGATCACATACACATTTTAAGTCCAATAACTTGTCGCCAAGATTAACACGAATAGAAAAAATTGAGTGCAATCTACCCATGTCATCTCTAGATAATGGGATTGCTGGTGTTGTTTGTTCATTGGATATAAGAGATAAACATCGAATATGAGACATATCAATGCCACCCCTCACTATGCCATCTAAATGCAAGGTTTCCCGTTTTGAAATTGAGAGGGCAAGATCGAGTACAAGATCATGCATCTTACAACTTATAATATCACCATAACCATCCCTTTTTATATCTTGTAATAAGGAATTTGCCAACAAAATATCAAAATACATATTACCAATATCCTCCATCACTAAAAAGTGTCCCTGAGATTGTTGAAGGAATCCCTCGGCCACCCAATGTTGAACTAGTTCTTCCTTTTCCATGTCATAATCTTTAGGAAAAATTGCTCAATATGTGAAACAATCTGCAGTTAGTAGAATACTTTCATTAGGAGATAGCTTTTTCTTAATTATAGACCAACATTCATCTTTTGATAGATTTTCTATGTAACATCCAGGAAGTGTCTTCATAATTTTGGCCACCTTATCACCACAGGTAGTTACAATAACACTATTTCCAACATTCTGATTCGTTCCTAACAGACTACTCCGTAAAGTCTCCCATTTCAGAGGATCTTCGTTCCATATATCATCAAGTATGAGAATATACTTTTTACCTTGTAACTCATTCCAGTATTGTATTCTTATTTTCTAATGAACTTCAATTACAAGTAATAGATTCAAGAATCTTTCTCAAAATCTTTTTATCGTCAAACTCATTGGAGACAAACCCATATTGTCTTATCAAAATGTTCGGTTACAAACTCATGACTATACACTACTTTTGCTAGAGTTGTTTTTCCCAAACTAGTCATTCCTACTATAGGGATGACAGAAAGCTTTTCATTGGCTGCATTATGCAACAACTTCTGAGACAATATATTCCCTTCCTACAACTTTTGAGTGATCAAGAGAAGAGTCCGTCTCTCGGTTTGGGATCATCTTTGGACTGACATTTACTTGTCCCCCCCCCCCTCTAGTAAGTCCATATTGATTAGCTTTGTCGTTCATCTTCTTTAGCGATTTACGAATGGTACTAACTCTGTTAGGCATCTTGAAACGGAACACAATTGGGTTTGAAAGGGTAAAGAAGAAACATAACTTTCTCTTCACGTGGTTTCAGATCTCTACCTTTCGACGGAGAATCTCATAAGCAAGATCGTCCAACACACCATTAGCGTCAAAAGCAGCATCTTTAAGCCTCTGCAACCAAAGTCTCACAAACTCGAATCCCTCTTGCCTTCTCTCTGCATCAGCCAACACAGCTTGAATGGTGGTTAACAAGTCACGAAGTCGTGTCAGCTCATCTTTGAAACCCCATGCAAGCCCGATTTGCTCACCGGCAAGTGAAATCACCTTCATTAGTATTTCCCTAGCAACAACACTAACGAGAGCCACTGCAAGAAAAAAAACTTAATACAAAGAAAAAACTCATTGCAATAACAACTAATGTCATTGTAATAAGTGTTATTGCAATGACAAAAAAGTCAATGCAAGCCCTTGTAATAAACTCTAAGGCAATAGGTTTATGCAACACTAGATTTTCGTTGAAATAAATTTCATATATTACAACAATTTATATATTGCAACGATTTACTTTGAAAATATCGTTGCAATAGGTTTATGTAACATCAAATTTTCATTGCAATAAATTCCATATATTGCAACAATTTATATATTGCTCGTTGCAATAGGTTTTTTTTTTATTAAAAAAAAAGCAATAGGGTTTCCCGCTACTCAATTATTCACCTCTATTACATCAACAAAATTTGATGTGAAATAAAGATTTAACCTATTACAATAATATAGTTCGATGTGAAATAAAAAATTACCTATTGCAACAATATATCTCAATGTAAAATAAGAGTTACCTATTACAACAACACATTTTAATGTAACATAATAATTATTACTATAAGTTCATATTAATGTAATAAATTTAAGTTACTATTACAACAAAAAAAATAACCTAGAGATGTAGTAGTATATATTTTTACATTTTTTTTTTTTGCAATAATACTTATTGTATTATGTCTTTTTTCTTATAGTGAGCAATCTGTGACATGTTTTCATACGGTAAAGGTAAAGCTGAAAGTAAAAAAATTAGAAGTTGAAGATAGGAACAATGATATGTGGAAACAGAATCGGAGAACTTAAGAGCCTATTTGGTTGTGTTGTTTAAATAATAATTTTCATTGTTATATAACAAAACACGTATTTCTATAATACTTTTACACCCACACGTAAGAGTTATTTAATAACGTTATTTTAGTAACGTTGTATTTTTTAGAAACACATGTGAGTGAAAATGTGTGTGAAAATACGTGTAATATTATTTAAAAATTGAAAAGTGTTACTTAAACTCTCATACCAAATGGCCTTAAATTTTCATAACACTTAAACAACATTACTAAAACAACATTACTTAACAAGTCCTAAGACTCGTAATTTTTTTTTTTTTTTTTTTTTTGAGAGACAAAACTCGGGAACTTTATCAAACTTGCACACCAAGTTTGCACACTGCTCACATGACAAGCAAAAAGAATTTCCTCTTTCCTTTGTTTTCCTGTAAAGAAGAAAAACATTGAAAATTGGTGCTCGTCATGTCATGTGATGTGGGAGGTGTGCATTGCAGGTTTGATAAGTTCTTTTTTCAACGAGAGACTGAAAGACAAAAATTATATGATGGCTCCTTGTCTTGAGAGATGAAAGCCGTATAGCACACCAATCAACGGGGGAAGCATGGCACTTTTTTCTTCTTCTTTTTTATTTATAAATGAATCATCTCATCTCTTTTTGGTGCAATAAATGAATTATCATGTAGATATATTCTGAGGGCTAAAAAAAAGATATATATATATATATATATATAATTATCTTTTTTTTTTGGATCACGATAAATGTGTGAAACTGAAAATAAAATTGGATGCATGTGAATATATTCAGAGGGTTTAGTGTGTGTTTGTTTCCCCTTTTTGAAGCTAATTATGCGCGTTCCAGGAAAAAAATTTCAGAAACTGCGTTTGGTAAGACATAACGCTGGCTTTTGTTTCCAAAGCTGCGTTTTCTGAAACAAGTAAAAGCCCATAAATTTTATGGGTGAGAAAGGACCAAAAATTGAAAACGCGCTCAGCACTTCACCAACTTTCCGTTGGGTTCACAGTACTTTTACCGCATTACCCTTGCTTTCCCAAATCTTCAATACCCTTACCCTCTCTTCTCTCTTTTCTTCCTCACGCGGACTGAGCCTCTCATCTCTCTACGTTCTCTGCCTCTCTTCTCGCTGCCTCTCTCTCTGCGCTCCGTGGTAAGTCCGTTCCTTCGTCTTCTTCTTCTTCTTCTTCTTCTTCTTCTTTACTTAATGCCTCGCTCTCTGCCTCTCAACAGAAGAGTCCTCTCATCTCTCATCTCTCATCTCTCATCTCTGGCCCTCATCTCTCTGCTTTGCCCAATATTCCTAACCCATTTCGACACAATTTTGCAAGAACCAAATAATGAAATCAGAGCCAAAAAAAAAATTATCTAACCCATTTCTTGTTCTTCTTCTTTTGTGCTGCTTCTTCATCTTCTCTTCTCTTTTTTTTTTTTTTTTTTTTTTTTGATAAATGGAACCTTCGGAGTTCGGAGACATGGAGTAGAGAGAGGGAGCTCGTGAGAAAGCTCAGACGTGTGTGTGTGTGTGTGTGTGAGTGTGTGCGTGGGGGTGGGTGGGTGGCTTTGTGTGGAAGAAAGTAAAAGAAAAGGAATATAAAAAGATGAGTACACAGTGACCATGTGGATGAGAAAAAAGTGAAAGAAAAATAAAATAAAAAGAGTTTTTGGGTTTGGGTGAATAACGTGGAACACAAATTATTTTACCACTTTTTTTCATAACTGTGGTGTTATTGAGTATGTAGTGGAGAAAAAATTGTGGGTACTAGAACAATTCATTTAAAACATTAGTATTGTGAAAATATTGTAAAAATCTTGTGACATTTTATTATATATCTAAACATTTTAAGTTAGCAATATTTTTCTTTAGGAAAAAAAAAATACTATTGACAAAATATTTTTATAACAATTCTCTTTATATAGACATTGTCCTTTTTAGTAATTTACCCCTTAAACTGCCACTTTTATAAGTGCTGGTCAAACAATCAACTTTTTCAAGATGCACTTTTTAACAGCTTTTACCAAACACTCAACTTTTTGAAAAAAACACTTTTTCATACTGCACTTCTTAAAAACTCCACTTTTTCAAAAAGTCCATTTTCAAAAAGCTGAAACAAACTCACCCTGTGTAAAGAAAATGAATTTTGGACTGGACGTGTCATTTTCCTGCCTCCCCTGAGTAATACTTCTAAAAGATACATAGGGATGAGAACAGGTCTAACCCAATTTGCAATACCCAACCCACTAGACTAAATTTTAGGCCGTTCCATTCCACACTCTCCTTGTATTTGATGGTGTCCAAAATTGACAAAAGGGAAGAAATATCGTCTAAGATCCAAGCCCCTCTCAAAATCTCAGGTTCGGTTGCTGGTGACAGACCATGGGTTGTGCAGCCTTCAATGTCTAAATCTATTATGCATTGCTAACATGATTATCAATTGTATTCTTAAGGCAATGACTACCATTCACCACTCTTTAAATCAAACATCTAACAGCTCATTAGTCATTCCATCACATTATAGATAACCAAAGTTTTCATTTCTCCAAGTTGGAGTAGCTCTTTCTAATCCTCATTTCCAAAATCCAAATTATCTTGACATTGCAATACAAACATAAAATTCACGACAGTTAATGATCTGCATGACTTGATAAACATCAAAACTAAGCCCCATCTGCCAATGTCCTCTTTAAAGTACTAATGTAGAGAACTGCAAGAAAAAAGAGATAACCCAATCATTGATATGGGGAAAAAAACAGAAAGTTGAATAATAGCACTAAAATAATAAGTCATCCTTTATTAGAGTACCATTGTTTCTGCAAATGAACCATCACCATACTTATTTGCTCCATTGCTATATTCATATACTCCATCGAAACAAATGCAAGAATACTTGCAGACAAAGATTAAAAGACATCATTACAGCCTATGAATGCATATTTTCATAGTCCATGCTGAACTAAACGAAGTGGGGCGCACCAAATATGTTGATCAACAAAGAGTAAATCTAAAACTGACCACTGGCCTTTATAGCCAAGTAGTACTTCTCTGCCTTCCAAAGTCGGACCATTTCACCCATTCTCCCTTCCTTTGGTTTGTAACTTGCAGAAAATTTTAACGGAGAGGGAGAGGGGAAAAGGCCCATAAACGGAATGTCACCTACTTTTCTGTACATATCATAATTGTCACTCATTATTTCTTTTTACTTTTTTTCCTATAAACTCAAAAGTGAAGCAGTATTAAGCGCTTGATCCCCATTTAAAAACCTCTAATAATGTATCCTACAACAATTAGTCAACGTACTGTGGGTATTTGACAGACAATAAGGTGCAATTAATGCAGTATTTATAAAGGAAGTACTCTTTTTGTACACTATTTAACAGATGATGATTATGACGAGAAAAAATAATGGAGAAATCCATTTATTTAAAGCCAATCATGCATTAAAAATTTATTTTTTCTTAAAATTCAGATTAATTATCAGTTTGCAAAACAAAGGAAACACCAGAAAATTCCAAAGAAAAATTACCTAAGAAAATGGCAGTAAAAGATGAAGAGTTTCTCATGTATTGTGCCATGTTGAAAAGAAAAACACCTCAACAGAGAGGAGGGGTGATGTACAAGAATTTGTTTCCTGCACTAATGAATTTTAGCCCCTAGTTAAAAAAAAGCTATAGAATAGCCCCATGTAGACATAATGCCTAAATGTTACTAATAACTTAATGAAAACAATTATAATAAGAAAGATATACAAGATCAGTTATGAACAAACATATTTGGTATTTGGATTTAAAGAAAAAATAATTAGAGAAGAGAGTTGGAGTTCAAGTTTGGAAGTACTTACTACTTTCTTTTTAAGATATCTATTGTTTGACAAGGGAAAATCTTGGGACACCAGTCATCATTCCCCTTGGCATATCCTTCCATAAAGTGAAGGCAACAATTTGGGGAGACATTACATGGAAGCAGATGAATCAGCAAACTGAAATCATGCATAATGTGTGGTGCATTTGAAGAGAATTTTCCATTTTTCTCCTTTTAGCACCAAATATGAGGGCCTTTAGTAGCTAAATTAATTTGCAAAACTGCTAAAAAGATGTTTAGCACGTAATTAATCTATGAAGGATGACCTTTCACCACCAAAACAATACAATTTCCCTCTTCAAATCAAAGATTTCATAGCGCATTCAATTACATGTAACAGCTAACAAAAGTTTCATTTGCCATTTTCTAATCCTCATTTCTAAAATCCACACTCTCTTACTTTAAAATACAAGCGTAAAAATCATGAATGCAGATGACACCTACATGACTTGATAAAATTTCAAAAACCCAATCATTGTCATCCTATTTCATATGTGCTTTTGGCGCATTGGGTTGTTTTTCCTTTGTGGGCTCATATTGTAAGCCCACCACTACATGTCCTTCATAGACTTATGTCTATTGACAATATTGTAAGGTTAGAACTTAGAAGTAAGAAATAGTTCTCTTCATAAATTAGTCTGTCTAATTGCATAGAGTAGCCTTTCGTATATATATCATTCTTACTTATCAAAAAATAAATAAATTAGTCTGTCTAAGTAGGAAGATATCCAAGTAGTCCAATTTGCTTGAATACAAACATAAGTGGATATTTTTCACTTCAGGAGGACCAAATCTCATGTGGGTCTCAGTTTGTATTCCTACTGGTCTTCTTTGAATTTTGCAACACTATGCAGTGTTATAAAACTGGCAGGATCTTGATCTTAGTTCTATACTGATCTTTGAATTTTGATGATTTTATTAATAAAGTATATTTTATTTAATGGGAAAAAAGATTTAATTGGAAGTGCATGCCCCCCCGAACTTTATAAGAAACAGTGAAAATTTGTGGGAAAAAAAATTAATTAAATTATGTTGTGGACAAAGAGAGTTAGTCTCCATACAGTTCTTTCTTGGACTAAATTTATAAACCAAATAAATAAATAATCAAATTCAGTTCTAAGTTGTGAACCTTTGACAAACAGACTTACGAAATGCAGGGAATGGTAGCACAAGTGTCTGATTTGGTTACAACATGATTGATTATGTTAAGGTTCGTGGAATGTGACATATATCAACAGGTGGTTTTTCTAAAGGCCACATTTAGAACAACTTTTATAAAGTGTAAATTTACATATAATAATTACAAAACATGTGGCATAAGTGTCTGCAATGAAACTCTATGTATGTGAAAAAAGATGATATGAGAGTAAGAGACTATTAAAAAGTTGCTTTCTTGATTTCTCTGTCTAAAGTGGACAAAATGGACTGTAGTGGACCAAACTGGAGCGAATGAACTGATGTGGACCATAATGAACCGATTGGACTGAATTCAACTGAATGGACGGAAATGAACCAAACTGAACTGAAGTGGACTTGATGGACAGATTTAAATCAAATGGAATAAATTGGACCAAAGTGGACCAGAATTGACCATCATTCTCATCAAGCATGCATAGTTGTTGCGTTCAACAAGGTGAGGTCATTCTAAAAAAAAAAAAAACAATTGCAATCTCAGCAACTATTTCACCTAAATCAAATAAATTTGAAAAGTAAAAAAAAAAAAAAGAGGCAATCTATCTTTTCACAAAATCTGTGTAACAAGTGCAAGACTGGTTAATGGAAGGTGCATGCCTGACCAGCCTTTGTAAGAAACAGTGGAAATTGTGGGAAAAAAAAAATAATACTAATTAGATTATGTTTCCTTGTGGACAAAGAGAGTAAGTTTGCATACTGTTCTTTCTAGGACTAAATTTATAAACCAAAAAAAAAAAATATTAACGAATTATCAGTCCTAGGCTGTGAACCTTTGACAAACAGACTTATGAAATGAATAAAATGGGAGCAGTAGTCTCTGATTTGGTTACAACATGATTGGTGATGTTGAATTTTGTGGAACATGACATAAACACCAACTGGTCATTTTTTTGAAGGCCAAATTTAGCACTACTTATATAAGGGGTAGAGAATAAATTTATATATGATAATTATAAAACAGGAAGTAGAGGTGTTTGCAATAAAATTCTATGTATGTGAAATAGATGAGATGAGAGTAAGAGACTATTAGTTTTGATTTTCCATAAATTGTCCCTAATATGACAATATTTAACACCTAAGGACATTTCAACTTGCTTCCATTTCTTTTATGGATGGCTTGCTTCTAATTTGAATAGAGAAAAATAAAAAAGAATGACAACAAACATCTGGGCTTTAAGTTAGCTTGGCCCCTATAGCATGGAAATCACAAGTTGCCTAACAGCCACAGGAAAGCATATCTTTCAAAAAAATAAATATATCCTTAAGTTGAAAAACTGAGGATTGAGAAGTTATTTATGACAATCTGATGGTTTGATAAAGAATATTTAACCATACTTATTTTTCAACTGCCCATTGACGTATTTTTCGGTTAGCTCCATTGCTATCTTCATATACCCATCTAGACATGCAAGAATACCTGCACATGAGCATTAAAACTTAAATGGCATATCATAGCACATGTAGAACTAAATAAAGTAGGGCACACCAACCATCACTAGAGGTCTGATTTGACCCATTAGCGGTATATTCCACAATTTTTTTTTTTTTTTTTGAGAAGTAAAAGTGGGATTAGACACAAGTCAATAAATAAAATTCAATTACTTATCGCCACCATATAAGCCTAGCCTCCTCCTTGATGTAGGAATATATCACATAACATGGATGATGATGACGACATGGCAAGGTTATGTGGCATGAGTAAGTGACATGGCACAACGCCAACCAAGCCTTAGGGCTGAATTTCAAGTGTCATGTCACGTCACAAGCCAAGCCAAGCCTCGTGCCACTTCAATATGCCATGTCATCAGCATCCATGTTATGCATACTCCTGCAACAACCTCCCCCACACCCCCCCCACCCCCCCCCCCCCCCCCCCGGTTTTTTTTTTCCCTCTTTACTTCTTCCCCTTCCAATAACCCAATTTCATTTTCCTACCATGGAGATCTTAAAAAGAGGTACCATATACCAAAAGACTAGCCAAAAATTTTCATTTACAAATTTGTGGATATCTGATAAACAATCTTTAACTAATGTACCTAAAATCAGTAATCAATATATTGTAGATATCTGATAAACAATAAGGACCAAGTTAGGCAGTTTATATAAAGGAAGGATACCTCCTCTATATGTAAACTATGTGATAGATGGTAATTATGTCAATAGTGGGGAAATCAATAAATTTAAATCAATCATGCAATCAAAGCTGTTAAAATTCAAGATAATTACAGCTTGCAAAATGAAGGAGATACCGGTCAATGCCAAAAAAGAAGTACTTAGAAAAAGGAAGCAATTTCTTTCCAAAGAAAAGAAGGAGAGCTCAGAGAGAGAATAATTGAAAGATTGAAACAAATACGGTCATTATAATCATATAAGTAGATAATACATAAAACGCTTCTCTTGAATGAGAAAAGTGACAAAACTCTTTCCTTTTTAAGCAATAAAATATACAATATTAACTGGCCAGTCCCTTTTTTTAATAAAAATTAAAATTAAAAAAAAAAAAAAAAGGTGACTTGTAGAATTGGAGTTATCTAGAATACCTCAACAGGAAGAATGTTTGCTATGAGGCAAATTAAACTTCCATCAAGAACTTTTTTTTTAATAAGAAATAAAAATATATTGAAAGAAGGGGGTGTCACCTGAATATACAGGAAGTATACATCAAGGACAAAAACAAATCAAGTGCATAAAGTACAAAAGCCCATGAAACCATGGACTGAAGAAAAAGAACGAAAGCCAAACACTGTAACCCAATCCAGAAGAGACTTAAGGAAAAAGAGTTTAAAATCTGAAACAGATCTCTCTAAATCCTCAAAATGCCGGTTATTCCTCTCCCTCCAAATGCTCCACATCAAACAATGGGGCACAACCATCCAAATAGCCACAATAGGCAGCAGAATATGTTTTCTTGAATCATTCACTTGTCACCTCACCCCCTCTTTCTCTTGCGTGCACGCTTGTGCGCACACACACATAAACAAACAGAGACTAGAAACGATACTGTACAAATAAGAAAGAGGGAGACTGACCTCAATAATCTACTCTAGAATTCAGTTTAACAACAATAGGTCGTCCACGAATTGATTTGAGGAAATTTCCTGGGGTTTTCGTAGTTGCTGACTCTTTCTCTCCACCTCCAATCATTTTGCCCATCTAAAATATGATCTTTCTCTCCCTGCTGATAGAACAATAAAATAGAAAAAGTGAAATTAACTAACTATTAATAAACATCAGAAATGAACTCCAAAAAACATATCATATCAAGAACAAATGCCTCCACCATCAAGTTTTTTTTTTTTTTAATTGGTAAGTTACATAAGCTACCAATGGATCGTTAATAAATTTAGTTCTAATACAAAATTTTACAATTTTGCAGCAAATAAACTTATTCAGTATTAAAATGTGGTGAGCATTTTCTTCATACAGAAAATATAGGGAATGTGGTTGTCACAATTAGGCTTTTTTTGCCAAATAGCATAATTTTAGGAATAAAAAGCATCAAGCCAAAGTTATTTAGTTATGTATCATCTTTTTGGAACTCAAGTTCCAATTGAAACTCGAGTTATAAGCATTATGGCAATCTGATCAAACATAATGCTTGATCAGTGCCAAATTATCATGATTACAGCAGTTTTTTTGGTGAGTCTGTCCAATGCCAAAATCTAGTTGATTCATTAGTCCAATTGTGGGTCACATATTTTTTCAGAGCTTCAAATCAGTTTTAGTTTTTTCATTAATTGAACTACCTTTTACTTTGCTACCCAACTCAGTACCCAGACAGATTCTCAACTAAAATAGAATACAAAATGCAAAACCAAGAAAGACCCAATACGACATAGCCCACTAACATACAACAAAAGACCGTCACATTACATAACTCATCCTCATAAGGAAGGTACACACTTTTGTTTTTTGAAACTGCGAACTTCTCTTTACACAAATGCAAATGCAAGTTTGTAACAAATTGAAAAACTAAAAACCTAATATTTCAAAGAGCATAAGCACACATACCTGATACAATTGTTAGTAAGAACCCTAACAAACACAGTCAACCTGCACCAGTGGTGAGGGCTTTAATCATGCCAGCTCTGCGACCCTAAAGACTTCACTGGTGCAGATTGAACTAGTTCAAATTTTTGGGTATTAGGATTTTTGGTAGAAGGGTTGAAAGGAGATAGTGAGGGCTCTGCCACTCAACCAATTCAAGTTGTGCGTTCGGTAAATCGACCCATGAGAAGAGGAATAGACACAGCGGATTAGGCCTTGCTTGGTTGCTGAGTGATGAGATTTGAGTGATGCTTATCACTCATCACTCATCACCCTATCACTCATCACCCTATCACTCATTTCTCATAACTTAAAAATCCCCAAAACACTCCCACCCTTGTTTGGCAACTAAACCCAGTTCAGTTTCTTGCCTAAAAACTCCAAAAAAAAAAAAAAAAAAAAAAAAAAAAAAAAAAAAAAAACTCACCTTGTTCCCCCAAATCCCAGTAAGTGAAGAGGAAGAAAAAATAAATAAAAAAAAACAAAAACCAGAGGGAACGCTAAATCAATGGCAATATTAGTATAATGCAACTCTCACCAAAAACCACAAACCATTATCCCAGATGCTTACATCATACCCTTTCCTCCAACATACAAACACTGTATACAGAACCACAAAACACAAAACATGGTAAAATGGAAAAAATCTCCAATAACTATGACCCACGGATCTAAGTTGTATTAAACATGTGCATCTTATTTGAATTAAAGAAATTGCCTAATTGTAAAACCCATTCTAGCAATAACTATGACCCACTTTGGATCCGGCCAAACAATCACAGCACAGAAAGGAGAAAATGGAAAAAAATAAAACCCAGCACCACATATGAAGGAAGAAGGAGTGTGGGTACCTGTTCAGACCAAAAGCTCTGTCTTGAGAGAGTGATCAGCGTTTAATGGGAGTTGAAGATGTTCAGAGGCCGGAGCTTGAAGGGTGTGCAAGACCAGAGGTTGGAGATTGTCTCACCGTGTGGTGCTGCCGTGGGTTTGGGAGAGGAGAAAAGAAGCTCTGGGACTTGCTTTAGGTGGTCTGATGAGAAGGATTTGGATCCGGTCGGGTGCAATTCACCCTCCCCTCTTTCACAATTTTTTTTTACATTTTACTTTTTAAATTTTTACTTTTTATTTTTATTAACTTTTTTCTTAACTTTTCTTAATCAATGGTTGAGATTGAAAGTTGCGTTTTACAACTATCAATCTCAACCATTAATAGCAATTACACCCGGGTATTGCACCAGATCCAAGAGAGTGAAGACTCACTGCTGTGGGGCCCATGCATGTGAGGGTATTTACAACTTTGTCATCTTAACTTAGATTTTGTATTTTGAAAACAAGTTTTCGTCGTTTTTCTACTTCAGTTTCCCTTGACTTTAATACTTAGAGCATTCACATTATTCACATCAGTCCGTTTAAAATTTTCGTCTATTATATACTAAAATCCTACTATTTCTATTTTACGCTATCACATTTTCAAAACAAGCACATCAATTCATTTATTTTACACAACTATTCTAATTAAATAATATTATTTATTATTATTTTATTATTATTTATTAAAACACACTCTCTTACTGGTTACACCTTTATACTTTTTCAGCTCTCTCAATCTCAAGATTCTAAAAAAAAAAACTCTCTCAATCTCACCCGTTCCTCTCCTTCCGTCATTCTCTCCCCCACAGCCGCCTCACCCAGCCCGCCGTCACCCCTGATCCAGCTCACCGACTCACCCAGCTCGTCGACTCACCCAGCTCGCCGCCTCACCCAGCTCGCCGACTCAGCCCTCCACCGATTCGGCCTCCTTCTTTCCTTCGCCGACTCAGCCCACCCCTAACCAACGACCCTTCGCCTCCCACCCCTAACCGACGACCCTTCGCCTCCCACCCCTAACCGACGACCCTTCGCCTCCCACCCCTAACCGACGACAGCAATGGAAGACCCGACGACAGCAAATCGGGCGGCAGCAGTGGCAGCAAATCGGGCGGCTCTGTTGGGCATTTCATTTGAGTTTTCCGTTGGGTATGGCTTGGGCTGGGTTTTCCGATGGGCTTAGACCGTTTTTGGGTTGAGTTTACCGGTGAGTTTTGATTTATTTTGAGTTGGGTTTTCAGTGGGTTTGTTTTGATTTTGAGTTGGATTTTCTAATTGCTTTTCCATTGATTTTGGGTTAATTTCATGTTGATTTTCGGTTAATTTTCTGTTGATTTTGGGTTAATTCTCTGTGCTAGGTTGTGGTGTTTGGCGGTGGCGCTGGGTTGGTTATTCTGGCGCGCTGGGTTGTTGTAATGGTTGGGGAAGAGAAACAGTCTGATCGATGAGAGAGAAAAAAAAGAGTAAAAAAATCGTTTAAAAGTGAACAGTAGCCATGTATATTTACACGGTTACTGTTCATTTACACGGCTGGGTGTATAATTTGCACACCTTTGCACCCACTGATGTGGGTGATTTTTTGATCAAAATGTGTAAAAAGTGTTGCTTTTTGCATTTTACATGAGTATTCATGGGCTGATGTGAATGCTCTTATAACTCAAATTTAAAGCACATAACTCATTACTCAAACTCCACTTTATTTCAAAATTTTCAAAATTATTATTTGGTCACATAACTCACTTTTTACCACCATAAGGTCCATAACTTCTATTTCAGAAATTAAAAACATGAAGAGGCTGTTTGGATTTAGAGTTTTCATCACCCATAACTCTATTTCCATCACCCATAATACAAAATATGTGAGTCCCACGACTGACAAGTCTGTTTGGCATTGTTTCCATTTTTTTTTTCATCACTCAATTTTCTGATTTTTGAGTGATAAGTAATGGAAACTGAAAACACATTTTAGGTGTTTAAGGCCCTGTTTGGTTTTTTTTTTTTTTTTTATCACTCTTCACTCAATTTTCATCACTCATCACTTATAACTCATTACTCATCACTAATCACTCAAAAATATCCCAATTTCTTATCACTCAATTTAGTGGTCTGTTTGGGTGAATTATCTCAATGCATTTTCAAATCACTCACTCACCTTTATGTCATTCATTGAGTCCCACAAAAAACAATTGCACGGATTGCTTCTCTTGTCTCCTTCTCTTTTATTTTCATCTGGGTCCTATTTCCTTCAACAACAAAAAGACCCCAAAGGCCCCAAACCCAGCACCTCATCTCCTCCATCCTCACCCAACTGCGTCGAAGCCATGGACCTTTCCTACATCATCTTCCTCCTTCCTTGTACCTAAAACCGAACTCACCAAGTACCTCTACACTTCCTTCCTCCATTGTCAGCTCTGAAATTGAACCCAGTTGCGTTGCTCCTTGAAATCAGATCAGCAGTAGCATTCACATCAAGAGGTATCCGACAACTCCAAAGGAAAATTACCAAGACTAGTGTATGAATTTTTCCCACATCTTTTTTGAAATTTAAGGGAAAAAATGAACTTATTTTCTAGGTATGTCATGGTATTCAATAAAGTTTATTTCTTTATTGTTGCAACCTTGCTTATATGTCTGTGTTAATTGGAGAAATGATGAGTGGATAATAGTATACATGGGTTTTTTTTTTTTTTTTTGATGTGGTATTGTTTCAAATTTTAAGGTTTCAGTTGGGATTTCATGTGGGAAGGCAGTACTGGGTAGAGATTGGAATTTACAAATCATATGGGTGTTGTTGCTGAGGAAATAAATGGGTAAGAAAAAGGCAAAGGAATTAAGTTGATTATTGACATGAAGTTCATTACTTGCTCTGTATCAAGCAGTATTGTAGATTGATGAGTTCATCTAACTGTAGATTCTAGTTTGTTTTATGTTTACTTTAGTATGGATGCTCTTGCAAAATAAAATAAAAGAGTATCTAAAACACACTACTACAAAGGAGCACGTCAGATGGAGATTTCCTTAGCTCAAAATTCCTCCTTCAGTTGGGTGTGCAAGACTGGAATGGGAGGAGCTTTTGCAGTGGGTTTGGGAGCTTCTTCAGAAGAAAGTGAAGAATGATAAAAGGAAAAAGTTGGTTGTGTTGGAAAGTGATTACTGTGATTTATTACCGTTGGAGGGAGTAAAGCTGAGACTGATGGGACAACACTCTGACCGTGGGGCCCAACTTGTGACGAAAATTACCATCATGTCATTGTAACTCATATTTCATAACTTGAAAACAAGCATTTCTTGTTTCCGAAATTGTTAACTCAAACCTCACAAAACTCAATTTTGTTAACTGGGTGATCAAACCAATAATCAGCCATACAGACTTCAGTGATGTGGGACCCACGGTTTTTGGGTTATGAGTTAACAAAACTCAGTTTTGTTAACTGAGTTTGGCAAAATCCAAACAGGGCCTAAAGTTTTCAAAACTCAGTTTTCAATGGCATTTTCATAATTAAACACATACTGAGGGATCCACAGTCAGGCAATGGTCAGGTCCAGGCGCTACTTTTAACAAACACCAACGGCTCCTTCAGTGAACTGGAAAATCCTCTCTCTTTGTGACATTCCTCTGGTTGTAGATCTCAGCATAATCTCTGTTTCTCTTTGTTACAAGCTTTCAGCCTCATCATCAAAGCTCTAATGCCGTTGTTCACCGAAAACCCTAGAAAATCAGCAGAAAATAGCACCGAAGATGGCAAAGAAAAGAAGGAGGATCAGAGAATCAATCATAACCATGAGCTTCCTCTCTTGCTTTTATTTTCTCATTTATTGATTTTGTTTTAGCTTAAACCTTAATCTTGTTTTTGTGTGCTTTCTCTTCAACCAAGCACCAACAAAGGTAACCACAAGCACCAAAAAAAAAAAAAAAAACAATAAAGTGCAAGCAACAGAGACAAAGAAAGGGGCATGAACAACAACAAAAAAAACAGAGCACAACCAACAAAAAAAAACGAAGGGGAGAGGCACCATCATCTCAATCTTAGACCCATAAAAAAAATCAAGAAACAATATTTTCAAACAGAACAATACCCCACAAAAAATCTTTACAAATTTCACCAATAAAGCTTAAGGGATCTATGAAAAATCAAGCCTTAGGGTTTTCAAAAATCAACACTGATAAAACGTGGAGATCGGCGCTAGGTTGAGAAGGTGGGAGATTGGCGCCGATCAACGCCACTACAAGTAGGAGGATCAACACCGATTGGCCCCACCGCTACACCGATCGCCTTCTATCTTAGTTGGGTTTGGGTTTGGGTTTGTGTTGGGAGAGTAACAGGGCTATGGTGACTGAAGGAGAAGAAAATGAAATGAAAAGAGTTAAGGGAGGCGAGTAGGCTAACTATACTCACTGACATGGTGCTCAAGCAGTGGGTCCTACAAACAGTAGAAAATTTGAGTGATGAGAAGTTAAAAATATGTGCCAAATGGGTGGGGTTTAGAAAATTTGAGTATTTTAAGTCATGAGTGACGAAAATTGAGTGAGGAGTGATGAGTGATGAAAAAAAAAAAATAGCCCCCAAAATTTTGTTTTCAGTTTCCATCATCCATCACTCAAATTTTTGAGTTTTGAATGATGGAAACATTACCCAAAAACCAAGCCAAACAAGATTTTTTAGGTGGAACCCATGCGTTTTGAAAACTCAATGATGAAAACTGAGTGATATCACTCAAAATCATGGTGAACCAAACAAGCCTTGAGTTTTGAGTGATGAATTACCAAACGAGTGATGAGTTAACAAAATTAAGATATGAGTGATGAAAACAGTCATGTCCAAACACCACCTTATTACTCAAAGGGTCATTCTATAGTACCCACCATTTTTTGGTGGGTACGATACCCACATATAAATCTAACCGTTGATTTCACTTGTTTTGATCTTGGCCGATTATGTGATTTTAATGAATTATTGATTACCAGTCAAGTAGGTAACATATAAAATCAAGGAAAAACTACAATTTTGGTCCCTCAAGTTTACTCTATGTGCGCAATTGGTCCCTTAAGTTTCAACTGAGCACAATTGGTCCCTCAAGTTTATAAAATGAGTTGTATTAATCTTTTTACTAACTGCCGTTAGTGATGTTACCTACGTGGCTAACAGAATAATGACATGGTATTTTTTAAATGACATGGCATTTTTTAAATTAAAAAATTGCAATAACTAATTTCCACGTCAGATTTTAGTGACCCGGTTGAATTCAGATCTTAAATTATAACTCGGTTACAAATTTTTGTTATTTGTTTTTACCCGATTACAAATTAAACTAAACCTACTTATCAAAAAAAAAAAAAAAACTAAACCCATTTGTCTTCTAATGCACGACGGTGCCAGAGAGAGAAAGGGGAAGGAGAGCTTGCTGTGACGCCGTGACGCCGCCCCCCTCTGACCCGCTGCAGGTGGAGACCCAAGCCCTAGCCACCGTCGGCAATAGCCCAAGCCCTAGTTGCCGCCGGCGATAGCCACTGATCCGCATCCCTGCTTCTCTTGCACAGCCACTGACCCGCCTCCCTCCTCCCATATCAGGTATTGCACTTTTCCTGTGGAATCTCACCTCAATTTAGGTCCGTGTAAGATTTAGATCCAAAGTTTTTAGGATAATTTGCATCATAGTTTGGTGACCATAAGATTCGAACTTGGAGAATTTAACAACAACAACATTGTTAGTGCTCCAATAGATTTAGGTAGATTAAAGTCAAAACAAATGCTCAAGGATTTAGAATAGTTACCCATAAAAAAAAAAGAAAAAAAAATCAGCTGTGGAATAGTTAAAATTGTTTGTGTGATATGTTGGTACTTTGTTCTGTTTTGTGTTCCACTGAATACAACCATAGTTTGATGTTACAAACAATAAGTTTTATTCTTTCCATGCATTATGGGCTGACTGGGTTCCTATTTTTGTAATTAGAGATGCATATTTCTGTTTGTTTTTGTAATTAGAGATGCATTGTTTCTTTAATCCTCGTATGTTTCTTTTCTTTTAGTAAGTGTTTATTTCATTTCTTGAGCATTTACTGAAAGTCGTCTTATGTTCAAGAAAAATCGAGTTGTTGTTACTAAATAACAACTCTTGAGCATTTACTTAAAGTCCTCTTATGTTTAATCCCTCTTTGATGTTACTAAATAACTTTTGTTTTCTTTAACAAATGCTCAAGGACATTAAGTGGATTAATCCTCTTATGTTTCTTTTCTTTTAGTAAGTGTTTATTTCATTTTTAAATTTTTTATGTTTTTTTTTTTTATCTTGGTTTGGCTACGTGAGGCCTGTTCCTTATGTTATCTCTGGCGTTGTTTCTTTGATTCAGGAGTTGAATGAACCCGTGCTTCCATTCCATAAGTCTTCAGCTGAAAGTTTTTGAAGGCCTCAGACACTGCTTCCACCTGTATGTAACATTTGCATATAATTCATGGTTTATAAAGAAATATCCTAACCATATAGTGGTGGACCCTTTGTGTCTTTTAGTGAGTTAGTGATACACAAGGAGGAGGACCACATATTGTTTATTGTTTAAATTCTGTTACATTCATGCATAGTATTAGATATAATTTCTTGCTTGTCAAATAATTCAGCCATTTGTCAAATAGTTCATTCTTTAAATTGTATAATAACTTTTAAAAAAATAATAATAATTTACCCCTTTACAATGTTACTTTTTAACAGTAAATTCCTTGCTCTTGTTGTAGGGATGGACGATTTTGACTTCACAATCACTCTTTACTATTGGGGGAAGATTAGGAATAATCCATATAGATATGAAGGAGGGGAGGTAAAGATATACGAAGACAATAATTCCGATGAAATGTCACTTGTTGAGATATGGAATAAGGCCAAAAATTTTGGGTATGGTGAAAATGATGTATTTATGTATAGAGTGCCTACTATGCCATTTGCAGGTGGTTTAAAACCTTTGGAGAATGATGTTGATGTAATGAACATGGTGAAGTGTATTAGAGGTTATAATGAAGTGGAAGTTTATGTTATGTTCTTAGATGATTATGAGAATGCTGTTGGTAATGAGGGAGATGGGGGAGGTGGTGATAATGAGGATAATTTTAATGAGGGAGATAAAGTGGATGGGGCTATTAGTGAAGAGGATAGTGCTCATAGGGTGCATTTTGGATGTAGTGTAAGTGATGACGATGATATGTTTGCACAGTATATTAGCGGTGATGAAATAGCTTCCAAAGTAAAAGGCTTACCTGATGAAACCTTGTGTCTTAGAAAAGAAAAGCAGGTGAAACTCAAAGAGGGGAGAAAGGGAAAGGCTAGTGCATGTGGGGTTAGTCCTAGTAGGGTTGATGGTAGTGGGGTTGATCCTAATGGTGTTGGTCAGAGTGAGGCTGGTGCAAGTGGTGTTGGTCCTAGTAGGATTGATGCAAGAGGTGTTGATCCTACATAGGTTGATGCAAGTGGGGTCAATCCTAGTGCAAGTGCGCTTGTTGCATTTGGAGTTGATAGGGATGAAGATAAGTGGGAGTCAGAGACGTCTGCAAGTTTGGTTAGTTCATCTGATGATGAAACTAGGCATAGATATCCTCAATACCATCCACTGGAATCCTTTTCTGAGGTGCACTTTGAACTTGAGATGCAGTTTGCCACCAAAAAAGATGTCATGGATGCTATCAAACTCTACTCAATTTTCAAAGGGGTTCCAATAAAGTTTAAAAAGAATGACAAAGTAAGGTTAAGAGTAAAATGCACAGATAGATGTCCTTTTGAGCTGTACTATGGAAAGATGAAAGATGAAGATACTTGGATAGTGAAGAAATTGAATCCGGAACATAATTGTGGAAGGCGATTGAGGAATAGATTTGCATCTTCAAATTGGCTTGGGAAGCATCTGATGGATGATGTGAGGAATGACCCAAATGTGAAGATGTCTGTTATTAAAGATTGAGTTGCAAATAAGTTTAAGGTTCATATTAGTAGGTATCAAGCATCTAGGGCAAAAGGTAGGGCTAAAGAATTAGTGCACGGAACTTTTACAGAACAACATGCTCAGTTGGGGGATTACTGTGAAGAATTGTTAAGATGCAATCCTGGGTCTACTACACTAATCTCTACCAATAGACCTCAACCACACTTGCAACCAAAATTTGAGAGATTATATGTATGTTTGGATGCTTGTAAGAGAGGGTTTTTAGTTGCTTGTAGGCCTTTTATTGGTGTTGATGGATGTCATTTGAAGGGTGAGTATCCAGGACAGATCTTGACAGCAGTTGGCAAGGATGGCAATAATGGTGTTTACACAATTGCATTTGCCGTGGTTGAGGCAGAAACAAAGGACTCGTGGACATGGTTCATGAAAAGGTTGCTTGATGATATTGGAAGTTTAAGGGATGAAGGTTGGACCTTCGTGTCTGACCAGCAAAAGGTAAATTGAACTTTCATTTTATTTTATTCTTTAAATTTGAATGATGGACCTTGCTATAAATTCACACCAAATTTAAATATTCTAATACATCCAGTAATTTTGTATTTTATGTTTTCGTTGTAGGGATTAACACAAATGTTTGATGAGCTCATGCCAGGTGTGTTCATCATTGTGAACATAACGTGTCTTTGTTTCAATAAAGAAATTTTACTTATAAAAACAAAATAAAATAAACAGATTATAAGTGAACGAATGGGACTAATAATCCCAAATTATTAAAGTTCAAACCATATGCAGGAGAAATTGAGATATCATGTTAAACTAATTCAGGATAACATAAGTGAGGGAACAACTATATATAACTCAATTTCCTTATTATCCAAATCAAGTACTAGTGTTACAGCTTTACTGTTCTGAGTTTCCTTTGGCAAAGTAGTTGCCTGAAAGTTTGACACCACATCTGATAATTCTGGTAAATTTTTTATGAAAATTTGCAAATCAAAGCACTTTGCCTGATTTGAGTCAGAGTTAACATCAAATTCGTGGTTGCAGGATCTCATCTGATCAATTGCTAGGTACAAGCTATTATTATCCGAGTCCTTCAAGGCTTCTTCACCAGATTGGGCATCATTGATATCGCTCAGGATCATTGTTATTCCCTAAAGCAATTTACAAAAAAGGTCAGGTATCAGATACAATCTCTTCAAAAACGCATGTAAAAGTTGCTAACTTGACATGGTTAAAGTATGTAAATAGGAGCTGAACTGCATATCTTTTATGATATCTTTATCACATTCAATTTGGAGTTTATGTTCCAGACGAACCATATTTACAGCTGCAACAATATTGTTCCAAGCAAAGCATGTTCCCAGCAAGTTAGGGTTCATGTTCCAGATGAAGAAGCTTGGAAAATAAAGTTTTCAAAATAACTGATTCTGTTATAGAAGCAGTACATGGAGGACAAAATTCATAACTAAAACTTAAAATAAGGACACATATGCTACCTTTTTGACAAGTACATATACATATATGCTCTCTTTGTTATCTGAATAACTATATGCATACAAAATGGCACAATAGAATTTCCAGTCATTTTCAAAATGTCTTTAACAACAAAAGGTAACCTACAATACTCGTAAGGAGGTCCAGGGAGAGGTAAGAAATGCCATTCACACCACAAATCTAACAAAAGCTTCCGTGTTTTCCAATGAAAATAACTTCTCCACACTTGTGGCCTCCACTTAATATACCACATGTTTTTAACAGAGAATAGGCAAGGAGGAGCAAGCTCAAATAGTATTATTATATCCACTAGATGTCACAAATATTTACTTATTCCCCACACTGCCCTCTTTCTCAAATTTTTACTTATAGAAAAAAAAAAATATATATATATATATATATATTTTTACTTATTAAAAAAAATCCTAGATAGATAGTTTTCAATCAACTATATATCTATAAACCCATCACAGCTTCCACAAGCACCTTGTGTGCTCCATATTGGTCAATTTCATGTGTTTGTTTTGAAAGGGTCACAATACAAAGCAAAATCATCTTTGGTCAAAACAATTAATGTATCTCAACCAGATTTGATAACTACTGTAAGGGTATCCCAAAATGACAAATTAAAGAAATAACAGTCTGGTCTTTGCAAATAAAAATTTTACCGTTCTTTCAATGGTTGCAGAATCTACAAAGAATGATGGCTGTTTTTGAAACTGAGAAGTTTCTTTGTTAGGCAATTCGGCACAGTCTGTAGCTTCATTGCTTTCAACATTCTCAATGGGCACTTGGGTGCTTGAAGAAACTATAAGAACGATCAGGAGCATTAACAATGCATCTCTAATTACAAAAACAAATTGAAATATACATCTCTAATTACAAAAATAGGAACCCAGTCAGCCCATAATGCATGGAAAGAATAAAACTCATTGTTTGTAACATCAAACTATGGTTGTATTCAGTGGAACACAAAACAGAATAAAGTACCAACATATCACACAAACAATTTTAACTATTCCACAGCTGATTTTTTTTTCTTTTTTTTTGATGGGTAACTATTCTAAATCCTTGAGCATTTGTTTTGACTTTAATCTACCTACATCTATTGGAGCTCTAACAACGTTGTTGTTGTTAAATTCTCCAAGTCCGAATCTTATGGTCACCAAACTATGATGCAAATTATCCCAAAAACTTTGGATCTAAATCTTACACAGACCTAAATTGAGGTGAGATTCCACAGGAAAAGTGCAATACCTGAGATGGGAGGAAGGAGGCGGGTCAGTGGCTGTGCGAGAGAAGCAGGGATGCAGTGGCTGTCGCCGGCGGCAACTAAGGCTTGGGCGGTCGCCGGCGGTGGCTAGGGCTTGGGTCTCCACCGGCGGCGGGTCAGAGGGAGGCGGCATCACGGCATCACGGGGGGCTCTCCTTCCCCTTTCTCTCCCTGGCGCCGTCGTGCATTGGAAGACAAATGGGATTAGTTTTTTTTTTATTTTTTGATAAGTAGGTTTAGTTTAATTTGTAACTGGGTAAAAACAAATAACAAAAATTTGTAACCGGGTTATAATTTAAAATCTGAATTCAACCGGGTCACTCAAATCTGACGTGGAAATTAGTTATTGCAATTTTTTAATTTAAAAAATGCCATGTCATTTAAAAAAATATCATGTCATTATTTCGTTAGCCACGTAGGTAACATCACTAACAGCAGTTAGTAAAAGGATTAATACAACTCATTTTATAATCTTGAGGGACCAATTGTGCTCAGTTAAAACTTAAGGGACCAATTGCGCACATAGGGTAAACTTAAGGGACCAATTGCGCACATAGGGTAAACTTGAGGGACCAATATTGTAGTTTCACCTAAAATCAATCACATGGAAAAAAAAAAAAAAAACAGACGTTTCATTTTTCTCTCTCACTGTCTCGCATTCTCTCTCTCTCTACTTCTCTACTGCATTCTTTTAATTCTGCTCCTTCTCATCGTTCTTGGCCGATCTTCATCTTGTCTTCATACAAATCTCAGATAACTATTCTTCATACATTTTCCCTGAATTTATTGGCAAGATTTGGGTTTTTGAATGATGTGTTTAATGATTTATTTCAAGTGAAAGTGAGAGTAGGATAGGTTTTTTCTTCACCCCTACATACTTTGCCCTCATGTCATTCATTCTTTCTTTATCAGTTCAACGCCGCCAAGCTGGTGGCAATCAAGGCAAAGTCCACCAGGCTGCTATATTACATTTAAAATGGGCCAAAGCCCACCAGCCCATTCTACAACAATAATTTAGACCCATGACCAAGTGGGCATACACACAGATATGTTGTCATATTTAGTACCTATGTAAAAGAAATCCAATCAGTTTTGGTCCTATACTCCTATCACAGTCTCACCTGGCTGTGTTCTACTGGGAATTTGGTACTTTCTAAAGTGGACCAAACCGGGTTACCTTGCTATCTAGGTTATTGGACTCAAAGGCCCACAAAAACTTTTTTAAGTCTGCAATTGCCCTCTCATTTGATTTGGTGGAGCCCAATTGTCCCTATCCCAGATTATTTGGTTCCCCAAAGCCTTAACCCAGCTCAACAAAAATTCCAAAGTTGGGCCAAAATTCTCCATCATTGTCTTGTACGCATCAAAGACACAGAAAGATTTAAGGACTACATAAAGAATTCCTCTATGCTGATTTGAGGTAACAATGAATAGATGTATTAGACAATTTTATTTAGACGATCAATTATCAATGCTAGTTTAATCTAATTCCTTCAATTTAAGCCAAACACAAATTACCTTTAATGTTGTCTTTCCTTATTCTTGTAGGTAGGTCCGAAATTCAGGCTTGATAGAAAATCAATCCATTGAAGCTCTTGAAGTGGATCTTGAAAACAAGTTTATTAGAGGTGGTCCTTTAGATAGAGGTTGTGTCAGTTGGAAGACACTAGTGCTGAGGTTGTCAACTCAACAACTTGCATCAAAGTTGGCCATTCAGGATGTTACTTAATACTTCTTTGAAATGAAGAAGAAAAAAAAGGGAGGACTGGCTATTAAGTCTAGAGGTTGTGTATGATATGTGTTTGTCAATTCCACAGTTCCTTTTCATCATAGATGAGTAAAGGAGAAGGGTGGCAATCTTAAGCCTAAATATTTCTTATCCCTTCATGCTATCAATTTCATTGCACTGCTCTGCACTTATAGAGCTGTATATTGTTCTACCTTTGAAAAATAGTACAAGGTTTTTTTTTTCTTTAAATTTTTTTGGGTCATGCAAAATGTCCTATGCAATGTACATATAATATTTAAGTTATTTCATATTTCATACTTCTGTAAACCTCTCTAGCTATCTTATACATTATTGTATGGTTTTCCCTTTGAATTTCGGTTGTAGAGATTATTTTTTCAATGTTGGTTTAAAGGAGTTGCAAATATAATTTTGTCATATGCACTGCAGTAATTGATTTACATAACTTGTGAATCAGGTCCTGCACATGGATAGGCATGAGTATATGTTGTTCGGGGTCCTATTTCTGCTGTCATTTGGGATTTGTTGAAGTCTGCAATTGTGTGTTGCTTCTTTATTTGTTAGAATCCATCTATTTATTCACTCCTTTAATTATTTTTATTTCAAGCTCTGGAAGAGGTTCATAGGAAATGATAAACCGCCAGCACATTTAGGGGTGGCAAAATTAGACATGATCTACGAACTCAACACAACACAACACGAAATTAGCAGGTTATGAGTTGATACTTAACGGTAGGGGTGTTCGCGGTGCGGTTCGGTTTTGGGCCATTTTTAGCACCGCACTTTGCGGTGCGGTTTAGCTAAAGCCATAATTGCACCGCACCTTATTTTTGCGGTCACATGTGTGGTGCGGTGTGGTGCAGTGCGGTGCAGTGCAGTGTGGTTTAAAGTTTAACCAAACCATAACTACACCATACTTTGCTTTTACGGTCACATATACGGTGCGGTGTATAAGATGCGGTTTGAATGATTTGAAATTGGTATATTTTTCAAATTTTGAGTTTTTTCTACCCAGTCCAAAATTATTTTTTTCATTTTTTTTAATCCAAGTTTTAAACTATTAAGCTAGTTTTTCTTTATTTTGAGCTGGCTTTCCTAATTAAACACTTGCTAGGATTATCAAACTATTTTTTTTTTTGAAAAGTAGGGTTATTAAACTATTAATAATATGTTTAATATTAAAAATAATTAAATATATTAATATATAGAGAGGGTGCGATGCGGTGCGGTTTATGCGGTTTTCTTATTGTAAAACCGCAAACCACACTGCACCATGTGGTGTGGTGCAGTGCGGTGCACTATTACTTGCGGTGCGGTGCGGTTATGCAATTTTGCGGGTGGTTTTGGTGTGATTTTTGCGGTTTATGCAGTTTATGCGGTTTGGTGAACACCCATACTTAACGGGTTCATGTCATATATGAGTTGACATGGCTGACCCGCTTAATAAATGAATCGAGTTGAACACATAGAACCTGTTTGATCCGTTTAATTAAATGACATTTTACTAATATACTCTTCAAACTTTAGGTATATAAACTTATTAGTTGTTGTGGTTTATTTTCTTTGACATATTTTGTTTGATTATTTGTGATATTGGGATATGCTTTAGTTTTAAATGATTATTTGTAATACAGTTACTCGTTAGTTCTAAATTTTATATTAAAAATATTTATTTGTTTTTTTTAATAATTTTTTTTCATTTTAATAAAATTTGACATGCGAATACAAATTGCCACCCCTACATTTGCCATTATAAACTAGCCAAATGAGAATTAGTCAATATATTAGAAGATTTGAAAGTTGACATGGAGAAGAATTTTATGGCCACTGGTGGTGAACTAAACAATATAAGAGAAAGAAAGAAGACAAAAGAAAGTGAACACACAATTTAGGTATTATGTCCGCGTTATTATTCCTACTAGAGCCCAAATTGATATTTGTTTAGTAATTATAAAAATCCTAATATTGCTAATCAAAATAAAATAGCACAAACACAAAGGAGTCTAGACTACCCTTTGAAAATTATTTAAAACAAACACACAAGTTTCACTTCTACATAATATCAATGTCTCAAAGCATAAGAAAACAATATATTACAAATACTATGTTGGATAGCTAATTTGTGACAAAGAATAAAAGCATATAAGAAATTTATAATCTTGAAAAATAATTTCATAATCTAATATTTTGAAAAATAATTTAATAGTTGTGTTTAATTTTAGATGCATTGTAATTGACACTCTATTTCAATTTGGAAATATACATCAAAGTTTGATTATTTACTTATTTTATATATAGTCTTTTTTATGAATATTATGTAATTTTAAAGCAATACAAACTCCATAAAATCATCTTTTATTTTGAAGAGCCGTTTATTTTGGTTATGGACTATTAAAAAATAGTTTTTTATAGAAAAAAAGAACTTTCGGCTTAAGAACTATTATTTTTTAATTTAGAAATATAGTTTTTTTTTGAGGGGATAGAAAAATAGTTTTTTAATTAGCCAACATGACACACAAGTGCTATAAAAAATAATATTTTAATATTACTGTTAGCTACGTTAGGAATCAAATCAAAACTTTTTCAATTACCGAGAAACTTTTTCTAAAAATGATAAGTTATTGTGTACATTAACAAAATCCATAGTATAAACATTATGAATATGTAGTTTATTCAAAAACATTCTTTTTTTTTTTTGTGGTAATGAAAAATTGGGGGATTTATGATTATATTACACCCCTGGGCAGGGAGCCAGACATCAAGCTCAATTAGTACCACCCGTGTGAGAATCACCTCACTTTGTGAGTACACCCCTTACTAAGTATACCCACCAACGAAAGCCTGTAGGCAGCGAAACTCGAACCTAAGTGTGGTGCATTAAGCGTCCGAACTTTACCCACTCAGCCAAACCCCCATTGGCTCCAAAAACATTCTAATAGCCCGAATTTGGATCTCTAAAAATAGGAATTTTTTAATCAGAGGTGTAAGCTGTAAGTCTTGCAGATTACTATGCATGCATTTCAGTGATTTCACACGGCAGAATGAGAGTGAAAGAAAAACAAAGAGAGAGAGAGAGAAGAAAAAAAAAGAGAGAGAGAGAAGGAAAAGACAATCTAATAAATAAATGGACATGGACAGACACTGTACACGCGCTTGTTGACGTTGTTTAAATGTGCAAAGGTTTCAACTTTAAACTTTAAAAAGCTTCCAGAAAAGAGAAACCTGCGGTTGATTCCGTCTTTAGCATTACCCTTTTCCTTTTGCTTGCTGATTTTTTTTTCCAAATAACTGTAGTACGGTAACATTTTTGTTAGTTGGCCAGAACAGAAACAATGTGGTAAACTAGCATCTCGAGTTTCAGAAACTCGAGATTCATTATGTAAATCGAGTTTTTAATACTCGATTTTAGATGTGCTGTTGTATGATGACATGGCTAAGTTTGTCCACGTGGATCTCGAGTGTATAAAACTCTATTTCTGAAAACGAGTTTTATAAACTCGATTTATTGTATTCATTTTGCCTGAAACCGTGTTTCAGACCCACGGTTTTGTCAACCTAAAACTAAACTTCCCTCACTTTCACTCTCACTTTCACTCTCACGATCACGATCACTCTCTCTCACTCTCACTCTCACTCTCACGATCACGATCACGATCACTCTCACTCTCACGATCACGATCACGATCACGATCACGATCTCTGTTTCCTCTTCCACTCTGTCCGCCGCCATTGCCGCCGAAGTCCCACTGTTTCCTCTTCCGCTCTGTCCGCCGCCGCCGAAGTCCCAAACTCCTACTCTCTATTTCGGCCCCTCCGAAGTCGCTCTCTCATTCAAAAGCATCTCAAGATTGTCAGAGATCTTTGTCGCAATTTCAAGGTAAACAAAATTTCAATGTGAAAATCGAGCTCAAGATTAGCTGATTATTACAGCATTTATTTTTTTGCGGCAACTGGATTGCGTTGCTTGAATTTTGTTCGTGATTATTGCTGGTTTGGTTTTGTTAGTCGTTTACTCTAAGGGCCTTTGACCTTGATTGTTGAAACTGTGTTACTTCAACTTCTCTACTAGGGTTCGTGAATGAGGTTTACCTTTTTTTTTTTTTGGAGAACCATGATAGAAATTTTATTGAACTTTAGGAAACAACAATTGTTTTACACCAGTTTTGCCTTGGGCACCTGAGCCACTTAGCATTACAAAACATCAAAAAAGGTAAAGCCTAGTCTAGGACATAACAGCACCACTCTTATATTCAAATGAGGAAGAGGATTCATAATAATGCAAGTAGGTAAGTCCAGTGCCAAAACTGGTGGAAATCACCAAATCAAAAATAGCTTAAATGCCCTATTGGAAAAAAATTTGGTTTTCAACGAAAAATTTGAAGGGGAGAAAAAAAAGAGTTTTCTTGAATCATAGAAAACAATTAGATTTATTCTTACTTATATGATTGTTATCAAATTTACGACATCCATATTATCATTATTTATGATTATAAGGAACTAATGTGAAAATCCTTTTGTTTGGTTTGGTTGCTTTAGAGACTTGGGAAAACAATAGACATTGAACAGTTTCCTTATGAGTTCACTCTCACTCTCACGTCTCTTATCATTTAAATTAATGTGTTTATTATTTTGTAAATGGTCTCACTGAAAGGACCTTTATTGATTTGCAGTCTGGGTTGTTATCCTTTTGTAAATATTTCTAAATTTGTACCCTCCTTTTATGGTGAGCTTGCAGGGGATCTAAGAGTTTTGGGGCCTTCGTTAAGTTCTTGAAGAGCAAGGACCCCAGTGATGGATCCGACCAGGCTTTGCTTGATGAATTGAAGGCATTGGATGAACACCTTAAGGCACATGTATGTGTGTTTACATTTAAGGAAAACACTTGTAAGAGTTATTAGTTTTACTTCGTTTTTGCTTTGGAAATGTATGCTGATAAGTTGGAGATGGAATCAGGGGCCGTATATTGCTGGAGAGAAGATAACTTCTGTTGATTTGAGTTTGGCACCAAAGCTGTACCATCTCGATGTTGCTCTTGGTAATTTGAAGAAGTGGACTGTGCCTTCCCCTTTAGTCATTTCCACAAATACAAGGAGGTATATAATTTTTTTATGTTGTTTTGTACTGAATGCAGTTTTGTTTTCGTTTTTTTGTGTTAAACAATGAGATGGCTTTTTGGCATGTGTGCCTTGATAAATAGCGGATATCGGTATGACGAAGTGTGGAAACTAATACCCCCCCCCAAGGCATTGTGTTTGTTACTGTTGTTTTTGTAGTCATCCTATGCTCGGAGTTTGACCTGTCTTGTAGTTAAGGCCACCTTCCATGTTTTGGCTCATATTAATTGGTTACACCATACTGTGCACAGACCTTAGGTGCTAAATTCTGCAACAGAGATTTTGCCATGTCTTTTGTGTTCTTGGGCTTTCTTTTTTATTTGGAAAAGGGGTGGGGGGGGGGGGGGGTTGTAGAAGTGCATGAGTTTGTAGTAAAATGTCAAAGTAATCATTTTTGTAAATTTGTTCTGAAATGCACTGCACTGCACTTTTTTTTTTCCTCTTGTGGCTTGCATATTGGTGCCACCCCATGTGACTTTGTCCTCTTTGAATGTGCCTTTTTACCATTGGGAGGTTCGTTTGCTCGTCCGTTCATGTTGGTTTAGGGAAGTGGATGTTAATTAGGCATCGCTAGAGACATCTTTTTGTTGGTTCAGCCATGAATTCTCAACATGCTAGTCAGGTTCAGCCATGAATATTCTTTTATTTCATTATAAAGTAATTTTCTGTTACTTTCTTAATTGATTAATTCTCTTGTACTACTGGTTCTAAGTAGTTTTCACAAAAATCCGTAAGAAAGAGAAGCACTCTATAAATGTTTCTCTTTCATATCAGTCATCAAATGATATTTTTAAGTATTTTTTTTTTCCTGACCCTCATACTTGCTAAGAGCCAAATAGTGAGTACTTATTTTCCTCATATTACTAAAAATCCAGAGACTCAAAGTAGTAGAAAGATATTGAGAGTACTGCAGGGGAAGCTTTCTTTGGGAGTGCAAGTATCCCTGAGCCAATACTAGTTCCTATAATGAGAGCAACAGCCCCAGCAATAGTTCCCTTCTTAGCTACCTTGCTAGGCTTTTCTCTCAATTGTGAGAAATATTTCTTTGACTTTCTAGCATTAGGTTTCCTAGTAAAGAATAAATTTTGCTCTTGCTTATGGAGGCAGAAGCAAGTGTAGTAACTGCTGCTAGGAAGAAATAGAAGTCATTAGTCCTAATATAACAACGAAATTGAATGTGATGGAACCAATGTAAAGAAATTAAGATGAGGCAGTTTTACCGGTATCATACATCCTGGATTTGAAGCAAATTGTCGTTTTCCTTAGATGAATTGCTTCCCATGATGGATTTAGCTTTGCATTTCTGTGGATTTTGGGATTTAGAGAGGGAGATGAAGGCATGCACTGTGAATCCATGATGGAGAGAGAGAGGAGGAAATGAATGTAGCTTAAGTTTTAGGCAGCCAAATATCTTGGAAGTGCCTATGTTTGGTTTAGTCCACAAGAGGCTGTCTAGTAAAGCAATCAATGGCAAAAGAGCTATGGGAACCACACAAGTATTTCCCTCTTTTTTTGTATCTATTCTTGCGCGTGTGTGTGAAGAATAATATATTTGTTTGCACTTTTGGTTTTAAGTTTGTACATTGGAAAGGATTGCGCTTACAATATGGAGTAGTTCTAGTGCCACAAAAAAAAAGGCATAACTTGTGCCACAACTCGGCGAGTTATGGTTAGTAGAGGGGTGATGTGGGGACAAATTTTTGAAGCTCCACTGGCATGATCAATGGAAATATAATTTCTTTATAAAGCTCCACTGGCATCATCAATGGAAATATAATTTCTTCTTTTGTGTTTTTTTTTTTGTAGATCTAGTCCTTTCAAATAAGCTAGTGGTGTATGATCTTGAGAATCAAGTCATTGGATGGGCTGAATATAACTGTAAGTTTCATGTTATTTTCCCTTCATTCTATTCCAATTTTTGTGTTGTATTTTATTTTAATTCAAATTGTAGGTTAGCATATGTTAGGCCTAGCAGCATATAGTCAGGCCCTTATAGCTTGTTTTTGTGGAGACCATTGAAGTCTTCTTAGTTCTTACACTTGTGAAATTTGCATGTAATGCATGGCAATTTGTGATGTGAATTTTCATAACCTGTGGTCCACTTCTTTCACCGAAGAAAAGGGTAGGGGTGGGATTGTGTCAGGGAAGGTCTTAGCTTTTGAACTTGCATAGACGTTGGTAACTTAAAACAATTATTATTCGTGAAGAAGTAGCTCTAATCATGGAGTAGCGGCCATGGATTTTCTGCAAGGAAGCACAGGTGCACCATTTTGGCTGGTGCACCTGCTTCAGATTTGTGTGGACGCGGCTACACACTTGTCCCTTGCTGAAATTTTTTTTTTTTTTCTATGTAGCCCAATTCAGTCCGATACGGTCCGAAATAGAATCCTATTCAGACCGATATGGGCCGAAGTACTTATTTAAAAAAATAATGGAAAAGATGTGATTAAAACACACCGTTTTGTTGGCAGACTTTAAAGGAAACAAAACCCTACATTCATCTCAAGTCTCTCTTGACCTCTCTATCTCCTCTCTCTCTTTCGGATCCACGGCCTCTAGCTCTCCCTCCGTCTCTCCTTCGCCTCACTAACCCACAACTCACTCTCCCAACTCTCCATAAAATCTCAAGCCTCAAATCTCTGTAAAATCTCAAACATTAGATCTTGTATTCTACATTTTGAATATCATGTAATGGTTATGTATTCCGTATTCACTTTATTATCTACTGATTACTATTTCTGTTAAATTGATATATGTTTACCATTATATGAAAAAAAATTCTTAGCAATATATAGAAAATGAAAATAAAAATAAAAATAAATTTAATAATTAATTAATAAACGTATCCTGCCGCATCCGTGTCCTACTTTTTAAAAAATTGCTATGTCACCGCACTGCATCCGCATCCGCATCCGCATCCGCACCCACACCCACACCCGAACCCAAATCCGCACCTGTGCTTCTGAGATTTTCCGTCATAGGTTCATTTTTACTTTTTTATTTTTTATTTTTATAAGTACAAAATTCATTGAAAATAAGGAAAACCAAAAATAAGGAACCAAAGCACACAGATAGTGTGATATGGAACCAGCAATACATCAAAACTATGGAGTATGGAAATTATAACTATCAAGCAAATCAGTCAAAGAAACAATGGCAAAGACACCTGAAGCATTTGTCCACTTTAGCAATATCAGGAGGAAAGAAAGATTCAAGTCATTGGTCGGTCTCTCATTTTCTTCAAAAGTGTAAGATTTGAAGTTTTTTTTTTCCATCCCTATGGCATTCTATGAAGGGTTTTGTTGCTCTTCTGATGGGTGAAATTTGTGTTTTTAAAAGTCATTTATACTCGATAGTGTAATTTGATTAAAAAAAAATTGCAATATTGATTAGTGTATATTACAAAATGTACTGGTTTTAGTTGTCATGTCTAATTCAGCCCTGGGTAATGTTACTGACATTAAAGCTCTTAAGCCCTGACTAGTGTAAAACTTTCTTATGAATTTAATCATTCTTGTAGCAATTTGTCATACACCAGTCTTTTCTGAACATGCATTGAAATTGACCTGTATACAGAACTCTGTGAGAAAATTAATTCCCAAGTTAGCTCTGTGATTTAGTTACTAGACCTATATTTATTTCAACTTGACATGTTAATGCTTAGTTGTGAAAAGAACAAAAATGTATAATTTTGTTTTATCTCAGTGTTGCCTTTGCCTTAGTGCAACAGTAAGATTCTTAAAATTTTTAAATCGAAGTGGACAGGTTTGATTCTGAAGAGTGGCTACTTTATGCAAAATTGCTGAATGTTAGGACAGGTTTTGGTGTAACCAAAATTAGTTAGTGGTCTTTACTTTGTTGTTGCCTTTGTGGAATCCAAAGAAGTTCTGGCTTTTGTTGATTAATGATGGGATACAAATATTCATCCAATGATTTCTCTTGATGCAGTATTAAGAGAAGCAAGCAATTATTTCATGAATTTGGTGGATTAAGAATCTATAGTCATCTGGTTTGTACAATTATTTGTTTACATGACAATCAAATCATGGTTAATAATTTCCTTGAACTAAAACAAATTATTATTAGAATAATTGTTAAGGAATTAAATTCACCCCATCCTATCAGTGTGACGAGTGGTAATTCATCAATATGAAAGTAGGTGATCTTGAATTTGAACCATGTCTCCATGTACCTCCCATTTAAAAATGGGCCTCATGTATTGAAGAATACTGAAGAGTTTGGATCCACACATAAAGGTCAAATGAGAATAATGGTAAAAGTGATTTAATTTACCATTTAGTTTTTCATAACTTTAGTTTTGGTTCACGGAAAAGATAGACAAATTTCTTGCATCTTGGAATTGGATTATGTGACTATCTCCATTGTCAAATGATCTAAATTTCCATAAAGAAAAGCGTGTGAGCCTAAAATGATGAGCGCCACTCACGGGTCTTTCAGTCAATTAAAACTAGTTGAACAAACACAGTGGTGTGAGATCTTTATTGATTTGCAGTCTGGGTTGTTATCTTTGAATGTGCCTTTTTACCATTGGGAGGTTCGTTTGCTTGTCCGTTCATGTTGGTTTAGGGAAGTGGATGTTAATTAGGCATTGCTAGAGACATCTTTTTGTTGTTTCAATATGCCAACTTCATAGCTCCATTTTATTTTCCATAGCATGATAATGGTTGCAGTATAATGGCTCATTAATTTTTGGATATATAATCTTGCAGCTTGCATATCTATGTACTATGCAGCTTTTAGTTAAATCATACCTTATAAAAAGAATTATTAAATTCTTTGGAACAAGATGATTTTTTTTATATGGATAGAAATTTCTTAAGGTCTATTTTGATTTGATTTTTTATCTCATTTGATGCACCCTTTAATCATTGCTTGAGCTATGGATCTACTCATTTTCTAATGCTAATTCTATTTTACTCTTGAATGTTTTACAGGACTGCATAAAGGGTGTGGTGGAAAAAGCTTGTTCCTTGAATGTGAAGACAAATGGGGATTTGGAATTGAAGCTGCTACCGAGTCTGACTGTGAAGGAGAAGAAGGATTTAGCTTTGTACGCGCATAGCTTGGGAAAAAAGCTCAAGTCCCAGTTGGTGGGGAAGTCTGGTGTTACTGTTAAGGTAGCAATTTCAATGAATTGAACTTTTTATCTTTTAGTTTTTTCTTTTTTTTGGTAGTGGATTGGCTTGCAGTTTGGTGATTTAGATAAAACATCAGTTGGGGTTTACGGTTTATTCTTTTTAACTATTTTTGTCTCCTAGTTAAGTAGATGTTAATAGCCTTGCAAATTGCAATTGTCAATGTGAGTGTAATTTACTCCTTGCAGTGCTGAAAAACAAGATAGAGTTCTTTTGATTTAATTAAGCGTTTCTCTGTCTGTGCTTAATGTAATATATTTTGTTCACAGCTGGTCACAAAACCAGAAAAAGGAAGGGGTTAACGGTCCGAGTAAAATTCATCCCCTTTATTATGAATAAATCCAATACCGATAAACGTTGGGCCCATATAGGTTGAGGCATCCCTTGATTTCTATTGAGAATCCATATGTGACCCTAGTGTTTTTTGGATTATAAAAGTTTGGTTCTTGTTGTTGTAGTTCTTTTGCTTTAATTTTTTGGGCCAGATTAATACAAAAGTTTTTGGATCTTTGTGGAAGAAACTAGGACTTTTCATTAGCAATCAAATGGAGTCATCTTTTCTGTTTGGAATGCTAATTTTTCAATAGAATTTGTTGTTTAGCTTTTAACTTTAATATGGAATTAATGTGCTGTTGATTGATGAGAGTCCATGGTTGATTTCTTGTAGTACTTTGACTGCTTAACAAGGGAGTTAATGACCTTAAGAAAAAATTCACTGAACTAAACTTCATTTGGATGTATGTCTTACACACTAATGTTAGTACAACTGAATAATAAAATATGCGATCACTTGCACCTGCGTTTTGAACCTCATTGGTTCTAGGACAAATAGTGGTACTTTTGATGGTGCCAAGATACACCAGAAGATGAGCTCAAATAAGAACAAACGTGAAAACCCACCATACAATCAAATAAATTTGCATAATCTAATCAGAAGAATCCATCACAGTATCAATATCTACCTAAGTACTGTCACATTCCATTTATAGATCACTTCAAAATGAGATGTCTGCCATACATTCTTAAATATCATTGCAGGCCAAGAACCTTGTAGCTTAACTACTACCTCTTCATGTTTCCAACAGAAACATCTAGAGTTTAAATCCCCCCAGTCCCATTGTAACTGTTGAATTATCAAATTTATTAAAAAAGAAAATCATTGCAAACTCGTTTGATGCTGAAGAACCTAGTAAAAAGTTTAAATTTATCTTTAATCTATATCATCTTTGTTGTTTCCCACTTAGCCAGCCCTACAAACTTAGGTCATCTTTAGAGTTTACCAATTGATTTCAAACTTTATAGGTAAAAATTCATGAACTTTTTTTTTTGGTAAGTAGAAAGTAATGAACTTAATATTAGTATAAAGAAAAGGTCCTCCTAATGTAGTTAATTAAGTCATGAACTTAATATTAGTATAAAAAAAAGTTCCTCCTAATGTAGTTAATTATTAGGAAAAAAATTAAAACAGTACCTGACATCACCTTGATTTCAAGTAAAACTAATTAGAATTTCTTTATTGGGCTGCCAAAACTCCTCCTTATTGGACAATTGACTCATTTGGCTCTTACAGACACCTTTTTTTTTTGGGTGTGTGTTTCTTATTTTTAACGATATGGTGCATAACCTGCATTAGGGCTTCCAGTTAAATAGAAACACTAAATGGTGAGAGAGCCCAAGGAAATACATAAACATGTCTTCCTTTAAATTTCTCTCTTTCCTTAAACACCTCCATTAGCTCTAATAAAAAGAATCTATCTCTATCTTCAATAGCAAATGCACCAATTTAGGTAAAAGTAGACCTTTAATAAAATGTTTTCAACCCTTGCTCTTGAAAAATCTGTCTTAACAGATTAACTTGCTCAATTAAGCGAGAATTTTACTAAAGAAAAACAGTGGCATCAGAAGTTTGTAATGAGGCAGTGTTCAAGTTCAGGATGCAAAATAATTCATGTCAAACAAAAGTGGGAAACACAAAATCATTAACCACAAAATTAAAAAGATGAAAAAAAAAAAAACATTTGAGATTAAAAGCTCATTATTCATCTATTCAAGGAAAAGAAAGGCCACAGTAATCACATCTTTGTATGTTGTGGAATATATATAGGAAAAGGTTTGGCTCACTCACTTGGTTGGTTGGGTTAAGTGAGTCATATGCATTGCACATGACAAGGACTAATGTCATCTTCCTATTGGTGGTTTAATGTACTATCGAAGTTGAATGAAAACTATGTGTGATTAGTATGGAAACAGAAAAAACGTTTGAATGAAGACCCAATATAACTTTTCAATACATATGACTCGAATAATTGAAAAATAGTATTGTGATATCCTCTCTTTAAGTAAGCTGTGTATGTCATGAAGTTAAAATGTTGCCTTGTCCATTTTTTGCTAGACATGGTACACTTGTTGCTATGTATGATTGTAGCTGTTAGCATATTATGCAACGACCTCTAGTTACTTTCCCTCAACAATCTCAAGGTACTTGCCTCAAGGACCTCAATGTTGCCTTTTCCATGTGCTGCTAACCATGACACTTGAACACGTTGTGCATTCATCACTTCCTCAAAAAATGTATTTGTACTTATGCCTTATGTTCTAAGAAGAGTGTACTTATTTTGGCCAAGTTTGATTAAGGGGATTCAACCCTCAAAATCAAACCCCACAAACGGGGTGGAATGCCACAGGACCCTAAGGCCACTGGCTTAATAAGAGTGTACTTGTTTCATGAATGCTACTATTACTCTTCTCCCTTTTGTAAATCGAGTAAAAGGTGCTGTTTTCGCTTTTTACTTGGTTGAACTTAGTACACTAGTTTGCGAGGAGTCTTCTATCTCACTGGCATTGCATGCTCTTCTTATGAGTAGAATCAGGGTTTAAATCCCTCATCTCCCATTGTTGTTAAGTAACTATCAAATTATATAAAATAAAAAATAAAAAAACCCCCCAAGTATCCAATACATGTGATTAAGCACTTTTTATTATTGTTTTATGAGAAGAGTCATGCCTAATAATCTCAAATGACATGGATGTCATGATTAATATTGTCAAATGTAGAATATTTTGGTTGGTATCTTCCTTGTGGATATTCTTGATACTGTTACTTCAGCTACGTGTGCACTGAAAACTTCTGCGTGGGAGGAAATGTCATGGCTACACATTCAGTGATTTACAGTGTAGGGATTATGCATCTAATTTTATGAATTGAAGATTGTAAGAGTTTCTTTTTGGTCTTAGAACTTACTTTTCTCACTTAATGGTAAATTATTCAAGTATAGGTGTTGTAGTTGAGGCTAATCCTCAACTTGTTGGTATCCATGAGCAACCGTATAAAAGGGTTTAGGATAAACAGGTTATTTCCTGAAAAGGGTTTCAAGAATTTGGGAGCCCAATTGAAACCTCGCTTCGGGTTTATCGCAGGTATTTGAAATACGACCCTTCTCATATTGAAGAATTCATTGAGTTTTTAGTTAATTCTAGTCTTTGGCAAGAGGCTTCGGAAAGATTAGCTTCAGTGTTGAATGGTGATGGGTTTTATTCGATTAAGGGGAAAACTAAGCATAGGTTGTGGTTAGAGTTGTGTGATTTGTTAACTAAGCATGCTAATGAGGTTTCGGGGTTGAATGTGGATGCAATTATTAGGGGTGGGATAAGGAAGTTTATTGATGAGGTAGGAAGGTTGTGGACCTTTCTTGCAAAGTATTATATTAGGTGGAATTTGCACGAGAAGGCGAGGGATGTGTTTGAGGAGGGGATTATGAGTGTGGTTACTGTTACAGATTTTAGTGTAATTTTTGACTCGTCTACGCAGTTTGAAGAGAGTATGTTAACGTTTAAGATAGAGAGTATGAGCTTGAGTGACAAGGAGGATGAGGAGGAGGAGGACGACGACGACGACGAGGGAGAGGGTGGAAAAGAAAACAGTGTTGAGGGGAAGAGAATGGATGATGAAGATGAAGATGAAGATGTTCGGTTAGATGTGAATTTATCGATGGCTAAGCTTGAGAAGAAGATTCTTGATGGGTTTTGGTTACACGACGATAAGGATGTGGATTTGAGGATTGCTCGATGCATGGTCTTTTACAAGTCTTTGATGGAGGATGCAACTGAGTAGTCAAGTAAATGATCCTTTCTCTCAACCTTCATTCAGGACTCATGATTCTTGAAAGTCAGTTTAGTGTCCTTCATACAGTCTTCGTAATTCTTAGCCTAATTCATGCATAATTCTTCTTTTGTGAAGTTGGACACTTAGCAAATATTTTCCATTAGCGGGTTCAAAAGTTGTTTAGAATCTGCAATGTCCTCCAGGAGGTAGTTATTTATTCCAATATATTATATTCCTCCTGAAATTATTCAAGAGACTGGTACTGATGCAACCATGGCGAGATTGAAAATTAAAATCAACATCTTAGATAATGGTGTTTGATGGATTATATTTTAGATAACTTTGGATATATTTCAACATGCGACTTTGGATATATTTCAATATGCATCTTCGGAGTAGTGAATTTTCTTTCTTTATTTATGTATTTGATGCAGCAGCTAGAATTAATATGTTTGAGTAAACTAATTATGTGGAATATTGTTGTACTCTTTGCAGTATGGAGCTTAGGATGGATGAGGAGCCACAGATTCTGCGGCCTGGTCCAGAAGATCCTTCATTGTTGACGCGACAACGAAATCATCGATCAGAGGACATTTGGAATGGCGAGGTGAAATATCTACTTCTATCATTAAGCTTTAATTTTTACGTTGTCTTTGACTTTTAGCAAGTTCTTTCAAAGTTGTATATCTAGTTCTAACAACTGCTATAATTTGTATACATTTTGCAGGACTCGGGCCCACTTACGTGCCGTGGTCGCGCTAAGGAGATGGCAAATATAACGATGCAAGATAATCGGGTGATTGATATTATCAAGTTGGTGGGGCTAGAAGGATTGTTTAGGGCCCCTTCCAGAGAGATAGATCATTGCCTAATAACGGCCCTAGTTGAACGATGGCGGCCGGAGACTCATACGTTCCACCTTCCACATGGTGAGATGTCAATCACCCTAGAAGATGTGGAGGTTATTTTTGGACTTCCTATAGACGGTGAGGTGTTGGTTGGGCCGACTACTGTGGTGGATGGGAATTGGAGGGACCTGTGTGTGGACTTGCTTGGTTTTGAAGTTCCGAGGAATGACAACAAAACATTGGTGGGGCAAAGAATTCTCATCAGCCGCCTTGTTGAGCGCATTGTAGAGGCACTGCCTCATGATGCAACAGAGGAGCAAGTACATCAGTATGCCCGGTGCTATATTTTAGCGCTACTAGGGGATAAGATTTTTATGGACAAGTCGGGAGATAGGGTGCATTTGATGTTCTTGGAGTTCTTGCGGAACCTTCATGATCCACCAAAGTATAGTTGGGGTAGTGGTTGCCTAGCATGGTTGTATAGAGAGTTGTGCCGGGCAAGCGATAAAGAGGCATCGCAAATTGGTGGGGCATTGCAATTGGTCCAGTATTGGGCATGGGCTAGGTTGCCATTCATGTGCCCCAGGATAGAGCCCCCACCTGGATGCGATTACGGCCCATGGCCAAAAGCTCCACTTGCATTTAAGTAAGTATTTTCCCACTTGTAGTAGCTGTTATGCCATGTTCTCTTCTTAGTAAGTAAGTGGTAATATTTGTTCTTATGTTATTCGCTCGTAACTGTAGGTGGGTGCGGGTGCCAAGCCCGAAGAGTAGGCCATCCAGCACGGCGTTGATCTATTATCGCGAGCAATTAGTTAGAATGCAGCCCGAGCAGGTAATAATATACAAAAATTCATGTGCACGTTATGTTAATTTTCCTTAAGAATATGTTGAAATCATTGCTTTAACAAATCTTCTGTTTTAATTTTTGGTTTTCCCTTTATGTATGTATTCTCCTTTGTTTCACATTTGAAGCTGGTATGATCATTGTTTTGCTAATTCTTATGTATTGTACATGAAAATAAAATATGAAATGTATTGTACTTTGTTTCACATTTTAAGATGGTATGATAATTGTTTTTTGTTTCTATTGTAGATTATGTGGCAGCCATATGAGGCAGACTTCGGCCACCTTCCTGCCTTCTGCGTTGTAGGGAGGGATGCATGGACGGCAAGGGTGCCACTCGTGTGTTTTTGCATAGTAGAGACACACCACCCAGATCGTGTCCTTCGACAGTTTGAGTTGGCGCAAGGGCGGCCTGAACATGTTGTGTACGATGATAGACTACATAGAATTGACTTGCATGGGAAGGTGGAAAAGAATTGGAGGGAGGAGCATGGACCGTATATCCTTACATGGGATATGAGGCAAGAACGAGTTTGCCATGGAGTTCCTCAGACTGGTGAGATGCCTCGCGATCATGACTATTACCGCTGGTACCGTCCGGTCACTCGAAAGTATGTCGACCGCAACAGCGCTAAATTAGATACAATGGTAATGTGTTGTAATTAGATTTTATTGCCCACTTTGTTTTTTCTTCCGTACATGTAGGAATGTAGCATCAATTGATTTGTTTTTTCAGCAAATCTAGTTTGATCTGACTGAACTCCAATCTGTGCTTCAGTATTTGAGTACATTAATAAGTACTATATTATCCATTCTATAATTGATACATAAATGTCTCAAATTTGATTGTACTGGTTCTTTCTCCATTTCAGATTGAAAGCCATTTAGCGCTGTTGGAGATGCTTCCTGTAGGCAGCCCAGCACACAACCTTGTCCGACGTGTCCTAAATGATGTGGCTGGGCTTGGGGGTGGTCTTGCAGCAAATGGACAGGCAAACAATGGGCATGAGACTGAATCAACAACTATTGCAACCCCAAGCACAAGCGCAGCACCCCCAAGTACATCAACTCGTGGTCGACATGCTACTGCAAGCCCAATCACAAGTGCAGCTAGGGGCCGTGGTTGGCGTGCAACAACCCCTCGGGTTGTAAGTAGTCATGAGGTACCTGCCCCCATCCCACACGCATCTCCTCCACTTGAGGTCCCTCCACCCATCCTAGATGCATCTCCTCAGCCTGAGGTCCCTTCACCCACCCCACCTTCACAGCCCAGTTTTGATCTTGGTTTTGATTTTCATATGACCCCTCCTACGCACCCTGAGACACCCTCATACGCACCCACCAGCTCCAGTGCACCCACTTTGCCGATGACAATGATTCCCACTCCTAGCTATACAGATCATCATTACCAACCTACCTCATCCTCATCTGACCCTTTAGGACCTCTGGTTGGGATTGACACTGATGTACCGGACGAGCATCCCCCTCATCAGCCCTCACCTCCACGAGGTAGACCACAACGTACTAGAAGAGCACCCACTTGTGGGACTGGTGGACACAAAATAGGACACAAAGGCAGCTCTATGGTATGATAATATTACTTGCAATGTAATGATATATTTTGCGGTTAATTTTATTCTTATCATTACGCTGAATATTGATTGTATGCATCTAATGTCTTTGCAGCACGATGATGAGCCTAATGATGATGCCTCACAGCCTCCTCCCCCCGCGCCCAAACATTACACGAGGGCTAAAAAACGCAAAATTGGTGAATCTTGAAAAAGAAGCAACCCAAGGTCTTATTTTTCTTAGATTGCTTGGGATTTGATTTTTACTTTATAAGCAATTCTCTAATTTTTCATACCATGTGCTCTTTAATTTTGCTGTTTTCAGAGTAGGAGAAATTTTATATCTACATTGATTTTGGTTTTGTTTTGTTTGCAGGCTGATTTGGTTGCTTATTATTTTCAGTTTTATTTTGAAACCCCATGGCACCCTTTGCCAATTTTTACAAAAAGTCAATTCCATGAACCAGTCAAACCAGTGAATGGTTCAACAACTGGTAGTTTGGGCAGCCTGTTTTCTCATATGATTTAAAATACAATATTTTCTAAGTAAAAAAACCCAGCTTGAAATCTGGTTGTGGTTTACCCAGTTGGACTGGGCAGTTCAGTTTGGGTTTGAAAACCATCCTTTTTTCATTAACATATTTGATTTACTCATCAATAAAAAAGGAGAGCAGTAGTAGTCCTTCAAGAAACGATGAAACTACTATGTAGAGGCCATGCTGATACATACTAGTGGAAGTGTCTTGGGGAAGCTATTCAAAATATATAAAATTAAGAAAGAATGAAAGAAAAGAAAAAGATGTGTACAGTGAAAGCTCTGCTACTTTTTCCTCCTCATTGCAGATTACATCTTCTGACAAAGCCTTAAACTCTAACAATGCCAAGCTGTGATGAGTTAAGATATTTGAGTGGATGCTTTTCTCCATTTGTTTGTACTATTGGAAAAAAAAAATTCCTTGATCAGTGCCTAACAGTGTTATGAAGCAGTAAACGAGAGCGGTGTGGCAGTGGCAGATACCACATGCAGCTCTCATTAAAGGCAAATTTATACCTTTTAAGGTCCCAACTCCGGTTCTGTCCAAAAACCAAACCAACCTCTCTCTCTCTCTCTCTCTCTCTGCAATTCATTGTGTTGCTAGTGCATGATCACATTCATATGCACAAACCCAATAATTCCGGGTCTTTGTTTTTTCAAAATTTCGTTTCTTCATTTGCAATGCTTTATACCCAGAAAGCAATTTGAAGCTAATTGATCACAACTATAAAAAATTCCAGCTGCTGTTACCTATTTTTCCAAGGTCTGTGGCCCATTTCTTTCTTTTCTTTTTTATGAATTCTCTCCTGGGTAGTTGTAATTGTATCTTTTAAGTCTGATTTGGGTAATGGGTCTTTTATCTTTTTGGCTATGTTATTGGTGTTTCAGGAAGAGATAGCTAACCGGTTAATTATAGTTTGGAGTTGGTTATGGAACTTTTGTCGGTTGGCCTGGATTTGGGAATCTATATTTACTACCTTTTTGAGGGTCCTATGTTGTTAGAAATACGTTTTTTATCATTGGGTTGGTGCCCTTTTCGTTGCGATCGATGTTTATTTGATACTGCATCTTAGGAACTTTTGCCTTAGGTGTGTTTGTTTGCTCCGAAGTAGAATTGAATAATATAATTAATGGAACAATGGATTTGAAATTGAGTGTAATCATACATATTCTGAGTTTACTGAAAATAACGGTGAAAGGAAGAGTTCCTAATGCCACAAAATTGGAATTCAATATTAGTCCAATTATCTGCAACCAGACGCATCCTTAGTTCACTTAGTGTATTTTTTTTTTGTTAATATTTGCTGTTAAATTGGACTTAATTTAGAAAATTTTGGTAGACTTTGTTGTTCACTTGAATTTGATTCCCTGGAAGAAACAAGTCAATTATGGAAGGCGTAGTGATTTTTAGAGTAGCTTTTCTTCCCAATTTGTCTGCATAAGTTTGTTGATGGACTTGTGCTAGGGATTCTAAAAATTTTACTGCATAAGTCTTACAAACTCACACCGATCACAAAGAAGTAATTCGGACGTTTATTATATTGTTGAAGTGGCACCATTCACATTCATAGCCATGTCAGTTTGTGGTAAAATTAGCAGTAGCCTTAGCATTTTCCTTGTTGAAGAATGAAGTGACTCATAGAAATTCAATTTGTTTCTTACACATCCAGTCCCCTGAACTGTTGCTTACATATTCTCAGGCAGGGAAGCATGTCTGAATCTCAAAGGAGATCCACAATGGCTGGTGTAGGGCGTGTGAATGGGTATGCAAATGGGTTGGTTTCTATTAGGAACCCTGCTACAATATCTGAAGTTGATAAATTCTGCCATGCTCTTGGAGGAAAGAAACCAATCCACAGTATTTTAATTGCAAACAATGGAATGGCAGCTGTCAAGTTTATACGTAGTGTTAGAACATGGGCTTATGAAACATTTGGCACAGAGAAAGCAATCCTGTTGGTAGCCATGGCTACTCCAGAGGACATGAGAATCAATGCAGAACATATTAGAATTGCTGATCAGTTTGTGGAAGTTCCTGGTGGGACCAATAATAATAACTATGCCAATGTCCAACTTATTGTAGAGGTATGTATCATAAACCCTGTGTTGTGCAGTTTTGAGTTTTCCCTTTGTTGATAACTACCATAGTTGTAACAAAAAAGCCGAAATACAAAACAGTATAGGCACTTCCTAGCTGAAGAAATGTGATCACTCTCATTTATTTTAATATTAATTTACATGAACTATTGATGTTTCATGTAGATAAAAAGCATATAATAGAACTGGAGAAGGATAGTTAGTTGAACAAAAATATGAGGTCTGTAGCAAGTAGTCAGGAAGTTGTAATGGATTTTTTTTTGGGTAGCTCTTTTCTTCTTCTTAGAAATAGTTTAATTGTCCTGGCCAGCGGTTTGATAATTATAGTTAGTTAAATTATTCATGAATCAATATTGATGTTTTATGTTTTCCTGATAAATTGTAATTCAATACCCAGATGGCAGAGATAACCCACGTTGATGCAGTTTGGCCTGGTTGGGGCCATGCATCTGAGAACCCTGAGCTGCCAGATGCGTTGATTGCAAAGGGAATCATATTTCTTGGGCCTCCAGCTACATCTATGGCAGCATTGGGAGATAAGAATGGTTCATCATTGATTGCTCAAGCAGCAGAAGTCCCCACCCTTCCATGGAGTGGCTCTCATGTAAACCTTTGTACTCTTTAAAATTGCGCTCTATTATTTATTTGCAAGGTCATTACACATCTAATTTCTGTCTTCCAGGTTAAAGCTTCAGCAGCAAGTTGCTTGGAATTAGTTCCAGAAGAATTATATAGAGAAGCATGTGTCTCTACCACAGAGGAAGCAATTGCAAGTTGTCAGGTTGTAGGTTACCCTGCAATGATCAAGGCATCCTGGGGCGGCGGCGGCAAAGGCATAAGAAAGGTTTGTTTTATGCACGATAATAATCAGACAACTTATATAATCTTCCATAACTAATATTTCACAGTATTTTATCCCTTATATGTACAAAGTGTGTGTAAGTTGTTGGGTATAAGTAAAACTAATTAGTTACTTGTCATGCCAAGGTACTAACTCTACAAGCCTTACTTAACAATGTAACTGAAGTAATTTGCTTTGCATGAATTTTATAGGTTCATAATGATGATGAAGTTAGGGCACTATTCAAGCAAGTTCAGGGTGAAGTTCCGAGCTCGCCAATATTCATAATGAAGCTTGCTTCCCAGGTTAGATAATCTACTGAATTTCAATCTAAATGACCAGAGCTGCTATAGTCTAGATCATATTCTGACTATCCATTCGGTGATTTGTAATTAGAGCCAGCATTTAGAAGTACAGTTACTATGTGATCAGTATGGAAATGTCGCAGCTTTGCATAGCTGTGATTGCAGTGTTCAAAGGAGGCATCAGAAGGTTAGCTCATATCTTATATGGCAAATTTAATTAATTGCTTTTTCAGAAGCAAATGGCTTTCTTGTGTTTATCATTAGAAATTCATGAATTTATGTGACTTTGTCTCTCTTTTTTTCATATTTTTTTATCTCCAAAAATTTTTAATGCATGGTGTCATCCCTGGTATATTCTCTTATTGATCTAATTTGGTCTTCTATGTTAAACAGATTATTGAGGAGGGTCCAATTACTGTAGCACCTCTACAAACAGTAAAAAAGCTTGAGCAGGCTGCTAGAAGGTTAGCTAAATGTGTAAACTATGTTGGAGCAGCTACTGTTGAGTATCTCTACAGTATGGACTATGGCGAGTACTATTTCTTAGAGCTCAACCCTCGCTTGCAGGTATGTGATATTTGATCTAACCTTAATTCAGGTGTAATAGCTGTCATTCTTGTGAATTCTTTATATTCTCCTTTTGGGTCTGTTTACTGGAGCGCTATTTTGCAACAGATATTTGATGCATAGACCCAAAATAGATATAAAACCATTGTTAGGCTTCTGGCAGTTAAGAGAATCTACTAAAATCATTTTGTGTGCTTACACAATTTAGGCCATATAACCTCTTGCAAGTGGTTTAAGTGCCAGTTTGGGATTGCTGTAAAAAGTAAAGCCTTAAGCTTTAGAGCTTTTTTGATAAAGAGCTTAAATTGAAAAGCTCTTTTGCATTTGGAGCAATTGGAAAATTACAATGATAAAGTGCTTTGAATTTGGTACACCAGTTTGGTAACCAAATTGATAAAGAATTTTAGATGTCAGAAATGACAAAAGAAGACATAATAAAAGTGTTTTTTTTTTTTTTTTTCATAATTGAACTCAATTAATATTACTTTCCTATATTTAATGGTTATTATTATGATCTCTCTCTCTCTCTCAAAATGGGTGGGCATCGGATGTTATTTTGATAAATATGCATCAGCGTTTCTTTTATTCTTTAGTTTTATTAAAAGTTGGAACAATGTGCAGAAGAGTTGTAATGCTAGAACTTTGAATTCCCAGATTTCTTTTCCCCAGCTTTAAGGGGGGAGAAAAGCTCTTCAGCAAAATTGCCAAATGGGTGAAATTTTTTGCTAAAGAGCTTTAAGCCCCCCTCAGCGCTCCTTTTTTCCCCTCTTAATGCAATGCTAAACACACCCTGCTATCCTTATAAGAGGTTCATCTGGATGTTTGAACCTACATTGATGATGCTATTATGTCTCACTTAATAAGCACAGCTAAATGTCCTATAAATTTATCCTGATATAGGTGGAGCACCCTGTGACTGAGTGGATTGTTGAAGTCAATCTACCAGCAGCCGAAGTTGCTGTTGGAATGGGCATCCCTCTCTGGCAGATTCCTGGTATGTTCTTACTGTATTTCAGAATTTCTTCAAGTTTTATTTCTCCACCATCAACTTAAAGTTTTTCACCTTCTGTGTTCATATAACTTATTTGATTAGAGAGAAGGAGATTTTATGGAAAGGAATATGGTGGAGGATATGATGCTTGGAGGAAAACATCAGCTCTTGCCACCCCATTTGATTTTGACAAGGCAGAGTCTACAAGGCCAAAAGGTCATTGCGTAGCTGTGCGTGTGACAAGTGAGGACTCGGATGATGGTTTTAAGCCTACAAGTGGGAAAGTACAGGTTAGCCTCCAAGGTTCATGGTAGTCTCAGTTTGAGTATTTATTTCCTTCTGTTAAAACCCGTATTGAGTTTTACACTTTGCACAGGAGCTGAGTTTTAAAAGCAAACCAAATGTGTGGGCATACTTCTCTGTTAAGGTAATTTTTTATTGTCTAATTGTGTGTGGACTTTTCTTCAAAGTTTCAGACTGAATTTTGATTGACATTGTGATTTACAGTCTGGAGGAGGAATTCATGAATTCTCAGATTCTCAGTTTGGTAAGTATTAACTAACGAATGGTGTGAGTATTTGATAACTTTGATTATCTAAAATCAAGATATAACAAACAAAAAATGGGTCATGTTGAGTTTAAATTATTCTGTGTCTGATCCTCCACACTGCTTGAGCAATTTTTTGTTCTCTTTTAAGGCCGCTATGTTGGGGAAATATTTAAAATCCACATACCTTGAGTTGCTTCAGAAGATCTTTGAAGTCTGTTTAATGACTAATAAAAGGCCTGCAGATTGAGCGTTTCCACAGTAACTTCTAATGCTGTTCATTGACTCATTAATGTTGTAATTTAGATATGGACCAACTTTATCCTCAATGAAGATATTCAATTGTGTTACTTATTTGTAACTTGTAATTCTAAACAATGGCTATGTTTCTAGGATAGGATATATTGTGTACGTACGTATTCCAATGCATGTATCTTTATTTGTCATAAGAGTGTCTATTGCTAAAATCCTTGAGTCATATCAGATTATTTATTTTAAGTTATATATCCTTGAGTCATAGGTGCCATTTTCCTTGCTGCCAAGTTCCTCAAAGTGAAGCTTCCATCGGATGGTGAGAAGGTCTGGTGGCAAGAATTTGATGTGACCCCACGCCAATTGGAGGGTTGGTCTCCTCCCTTTATCTAGTAGTAGAAATTATTTAGACCCAAGGGGACAGCCTTTAACAGCCCTGTGGCTAAAATGCTTCCTGTTGTTTGCCGGTAGCATTTTTCCTTTTAGAATAGTGAAAATTGACCAAAGCCAGATGATTGTAGCTGTCCTTTATATATCATTCCTTCTGCTAGTGCCTAGCAATAAAATTGCTGGGCAGTATGGAAAGAACGATAGAAGTGGATGGCTTCTGTCGCCTGATGAAGGTCAGAAGTTGCCACCTCCCCTAGGTGGCGTACAATAAAAGATTTGCCATGGGTATTTCTGTTCAAGTGGTGGGCTGTCCTTTAGAGTTTTCATTAGGTGGATATATCTAAATATTCTCTTTAATCATTATTGTTATTTTATCTTGCAGAGGTTAGTAATCAAATGCTGGAACTCTATGAGCAAAACAGGGTGCCCCCATCCCAGGGGAGCGAAGTGGAAGGAAGTGGTGGTGGTGGGTCAAGTCATCGAACCCCTGGAAAATCTCAATCTGTAAATGAGGAACAAGCTTCAAAGCAAGTATCATCTCGTCCAATGCCTGATCATTTATCTGCTGACCATCATGGCATGCCACCAAGAAGCTTGCAAAATCAAAATAATGAAAATGGGAGTGCAGAGTTGGGTAGTGTTATTACTGATCACAAGGTGGGTGTAGAATTTAAAGATAGTCAACATCTTGAGCATTTGACCCAAAAGGAGAACATGAGAGAAGTTCCAATTAGATCCAAGCATGGAGTAGAGCGAGTTGTGAGTGAAGACCAAGAAAGGAATAGTGGGAGAAATGAGACTGCAGCACCAGGAGAGTGGAGGGATGATAGTGCCTCACGCAAGTCCAGCAGCATGGTTGGTCGAAATCTGGAGCTTCGGGACGGTCCCCTTGGCCAGTCACATAATCTAAGCAATAAAGGCGCTTCAGCACATGCATTAGCAATAAAGGCCCTTCATGGTAACTTCCCGTTATTTGTAACATATTGATCAAGTAAGGTTCATATACACTTGACATGGGTATTTTGCATGTGAAGGGTGTTAAATGCTTGGAAAATATCTAATATGATCATATGGGAGCCTACTGTAATTTATGCTAGTGTAGTGATTCCTTTTCCTTTTCACATGTAAGATGCCATTTAATTGCATATTTTTGCTAAGTGTGGTAATGATTTAGTAAGCTTCTTCAAACAGAAATTATTAGAAACTAGTCTTCATCATCTGGTTAACTATATTAACCCTCTTTCCAAAGAAGTTTGCATGAATTCGTGATTATTTGTAGTTAGCGGTTGCTATGATCTATGGTCTTCAGTCATTGGTTTGCATATGAAAGAAGTGGTTTGTTTGTTACTATAGTGAAGATAAAATGGGACTAGTGCATCCCTGGATAATGTCCAAAAAAAAAAATGGAGGCTTAGATCAAAGGCTCGTTAATAGTAGATTTTGCGTTTGCTTCTTGGGTTTATATGGCAAGCTGTAAGCTTTGCCTTTGCTTCTAGCAGATTTTGAAAGTTAAAATCACATGATCCTGTGAAACTGTTATTGTTTAAAATGTAGTCTTATGCCTGATTTAGCAATCTCTCAACCTTGTTGCTTATTTCTTTTGGGGTGAAATAGTCATAGTATGTTTTGTCTTTATTTCATATTGAAGAGTCCTTTGTTAGGACAGGTTTTTACGTGAATTTCGATGAATACCTCACCTAAAACGAGAGTAGCTTGTTTTGTACATTTGTTAAATTTGGACCTGTTAGTTGCATCAACTAATTGACAAATGTGATCGATTTGGATTCTGTTTGTATTTGTTCACATGGCAGATCTGCTTTTTGCATAAGATTTATATTCACTTCTTTTATATGAATGTCAAGGTATGTTGCAATGCTTGCAAGAAGCCAGTTAAGGCCAGTCAATACGCGGCTCATGCAGGTTTGGAGGCTCTTCCTGCCCTCCCCCTCCCTTGCCTATTTTTTTGTTTTTATTTCATTATTCATAATATTTTTTGGTTTACAAAATTAGTCTTACTGTCGCTTCGTATACTTTATAATCAGCCAAAACATATCCATGCACCTACATGGAATTTCAGAATAGAAGTTGTACAAAAAGGGAAAGGGTTGTTGGGCAGTAATTCCTATTTATTGGTTATTGCCTAAATTCTGATTGTCATTGCAATAGTCACAGAGCTATAGATATGTTCTGCATGTGATGAAATGTGTACATGACCCCCAATTTCACACCTAATTGAGGACCCAGTTTCTTGTACAACTTATTGTTTGTGGGGATACATGGGGTGTTTCCCAATCGGTTGCCAAATGTTACTAGTTGGGATCTTAGCTGTAAGTCTTTCTGGATGTTGGTTCTGGTGCTTCACTGAAGGTGGTTTTTTTCCTTTTATTTATTTATTTTTTTCTTTTTCAGAACTCTGTAGGTCACTGAATTGTACAGAAGAAGTTATTTTGGAGCTTAATGGCAGTACAGGGAACAGGAAACCTCCAAGGAAGGAGAGGAAGAAATTAGTTACTGCTTATGCTAGTATCCTTTGAAATGAAAAATCTTCCCCTCAAGTGAAAAATACCCTAATATCTGGAGCAATTTAGGAAATCTATTGTTTTATTTGGAAACATTTTCTGGATTATTTGACTTTTGAATTTTATATTCTGTTGCGGGATGAATTTTTTTTTTTATGGTTCTTGACATCTCTTAGTCCAAGCTACTCCAGTTAGGGAGCAAGAAAAGTCTGAACCCGTGGATACCGATGACACTGCTGCATCTGAATACCAGTTGGGGAGTCAAAAACCCGTAAATGTTCCGCATACAAAAAATCCATGAAGGTGGAGGAGTAAAAGCTTTAGTTGATCTTATATTCAAATGGTCCACTGGTGGTGAAGGAGTCCTGGTAGGTTCCTTCAATGTCATGCTTTCCTTTTGCCCCTTTCATGTCATTCTTGATTTTCTGACAAGTAGATTGGAAGTTTCTGTTTCATGATGGCTTGGTTTACATCTGTTTTTTTTCAGGAACGTGCAGCTGGTGCATTGGCAAATTTGGCAGCTGATGACAAGTGTAGCACAGAGGTTGCAGCTGTACATGCTTTGGTTATGCTTGCTCGTAATTGCAAATTTGATGGAGTGCAAGAGCAGGTACTTTTTTCATTAGTAGGATAGAATATCCCATACAAGCACATTCTCTAAGCAGTATATATCTGGTAAATCTGACTTGTGAATCAAAGAACAGGATTTAATGTAGCTTGCTTTCAATAAATCTAAGAGTTTATCATTTAGAATGATTTGGTGGCTTTTCACTTATCAAAAAAAAAAAAAAATACAATTTGTCTCTATATTCCTAAGGTTGCAGGTAAATCAAGTTTAGCTCACAATGAAGACCTCCAATGTATAATTACTTAGGTTCCTCACATGCAATCATTTATGATAGTGAATTGACCAATTATCCCAACAAAACTAAATAACCCACTAAATTTCAAAATGAGATTCAAAATTCAAACTTTAAGGAAAAAGAGGTTCTAGATTATCTTTATTGAAATTATCATTATTTAACTTCTAGAGATTTCCTCCAAATATCATAGACAAACTACAAGCATAGAGAAACTAAAATCCAGTGATTAATTTCATGAAAGAAAAATACTAAAAAATGCCTCCACTAAATAGGATAATGCCATCAAGAGCATCTCCTCAACTATATGTGATATATAACGATGAGAATAGGAATGGCCATCCTAATCAGATTATTCAATATCCTTGCACCCTTGCATCTTCAAAGGCATTTGAAAATTTTCTTAGATTGACATAATATGAATTAAGGACTAGATAAATAAATTAATTACTTTTCATCTGATGAACTAATTAGAATAGGTAGATTTCATATTATACTTACCTTGCTACCCGAACTGAACAAATTATCAGACAGCAACAGAAACATCATATACATAAGCTTGAGGAAGCATAAATCGGGGAGGAAACGCCATTGTAATAACTTCAGTAGCCACTCTGAAATCTCAGCTTTGATAATTGTTTGTTGTAAAGCCCATTTGTATTTGTTGTGTGCTGCCTGATAGTTATACGTATACTATTCTTCTTTCTGGGTTATGCAGGAAAGGAAAATTGGTTGCTGCTATCTTGTTGTTGGGGAAGTTAATGGAAAAAGAAACTTTTTCACCAAATATGGTACCATATACCTATTTGGTTGATGGCCTTTTTAAGGTCAGGCAATCAAAGGCAGCATTGTATCTTTATGAAGAGATGGAGATGGTGTTGTTGCTTGATGTTGTTGCTTATAATGTTCTCATTTCAGGTCTTTGTGCTAATGGTGATGGTGTGGTTGCATTTGAACTTCACGAAGAGATGAAACAAATTTTACTGACTTCAAGGAGAAGGTAAGAAGGAAAGGTGGCATAGTACAACTGAAGAAATTGTACCAATTTTCTCGTGCATTGTGTCTTTTGAATTAACTGTTATCATCATTTAGTAAAGTAGTTTTTATCATTTTACAGGTACCAAACATGGTTCAGTTTGCTGACTGGATTGGGCGGACAAAGCAAAAGGAAAAGAAAAAAGATAAGAATAGAAAAGAAAAAAGATACTTAAAAGGACTAAATTGAAAAAAGGTTGAAGTAGAGGTTGTAATTTGTAATATAACCTTATTATTACATGGATGTAGCTTTCCCAGCTTCTTAGTTCATAAGTGTGTTAGTGCTTCACTGTTAGACGTAGTTGAAAAAATGATGAAGTGGTAATCAACTTCCAAAGCATTTCCCATGAAATGACGCTTTTGTTCCTTGCATCGGACCCTGCTCTTTGTTTCTACTGATCCACCCATAGCAAGGTCTACGTGGACAGGTTGGGAGAGTATCCACCCGCTGTGGGGTGTGCAAACCAAGAGGAGGGCAAGTAAGACTATTCCCAAGGTGTTTACCAGCACCGGAGTCCCTTATTTCTCCCTCTAGTACTGAGAATTGTTCCAATGCAGTGGATCAAAATATTGTTCCACTGTATTGGAACAATCCTCAGTACTGGAGGGAGAAATAAGGGACTTTGGTGCGGGTAAACACCTTCGAAATAGTCTTACTTGCCCTCCTCCTGGTTTGCACACCCCACAGCGGGTGGATACTCTCCCAGCCTCTCCACGTAGACCTTGCTATGGGTGGATCAGCAGCAATAAAGAGCAGGGTCCGATGCAAGGAACAAAAGCGCCATTTCCAAAAGACATATCAAGAAAGCGCAAGACCAGGTGGGATGTTAGGCCTAAAGATATGTAATGTAGCTGCCTCTTTTGTAGTCCATCGACTAGGTTTTGTAGAACGAAAAAACCACTTCTATGCATTTGTGAATCTTAAATTGTTGTTTATTTCTTTCTTTTAACAATAGGATTTGCAATTGGTATACGGCACAATAAGAATTGTATTTTTTTGATTGATTTAGTTCCTACTTTTGATAGTGTTTTCTTCCCACCAATACCAAATGAACAAAGATGTGCTTAGATTAGTCACATAATCTAAGCAATAAAGGCCCTTCATAAACGACTTGTTGACCTCTTTAAATGAAGTGCTGGGTTAAATTTCAACTGAATGCAGCTAGCTACGAAGTCAAAAAAATCAGAAAAAAGCAAAGCAAGCCAAGTACATATTTACTTTGAAGTTATAAATGCGTTTTAGAAGGGGAAATTTCCCATTTTGGATTTAAAGAGTTGTATATAAAAGTAAAAAACTAATGCTTTGCTATTGACATGAATCTCATATACACACTCACGTTAAGTTTGCAATCTGAATGAGCATGATGGGGGTGTGAATCCATATTTATTGCCAAATGTGTGATGGAAGTAACTGTGTGCTATTTTCATTAAGACTGACAGGAGTTTTGCTCGAAACACACTTTGGTTATGATTAAGGATGGGCTACGATTGCTTCATCCTTGTATGCCATATGTTACGGAAAAGTATGGAAGCGCTTTCGTTCATCAAGGGATTAGACAAACAAAAGAGCTCTTGGAACTTTGATTTTCACTATTTCCTTCCCATTGGATATGGGATTAAGTTGTTGAAGTAGATGTGTATATTATGTGAGTTTAGACCACAATTTTCACCAAGAATTTATAATTCTTGCAAATACTAATGCAATTACACCTTACCATTCTATACCAACAAAGAATAGCAAGCGAAAAATGAGCAGTTGATTTTCATATAAACTTAGCTACAAGTTCTGTGCAATTCATCATAACATGATGTGCAACAAGTAAACGTATGGTGACATGATTTGTCAGACATTAACAACAACATTTAAAAATTGCACACAACGTGTACACTTTAACAACAACGTCGAATGTTCGTAGGTAGAAATTTTTGAAAATCATCATTACTTGAATCTAAGAAGTCTGAAATATCACGTTCATCATCTACCGTACTAATTTCATTAATAGACTGCATGACTCGCTCTTGCGCCTTCCCCTTTAGATGCTTCCTAGCTTTTTGGATTGCATGAAAACGGTCTAGTCGCCTTTGCATTTGATTGTTCTCTCGTTAAAGGCGAGCAAGTATGTTGGCAGGTTCATCTCTAGGTAACTCGGCTGAGCGTGCCTTAGGAACTCGTAACCCGTGCCATCGACAATACACCTCCAACTCACACCTCTTCTCGTATAGGGTTGACCATGGTGGTTCTGCTACGGTGAACTCCACTGCGGTTGTATCTGAACTTAGTTTTGTAGGTTTGCCGAGCATGATGTGTCCGACGCTTCCAAGACTTTCGTACGTGTATATTGGCATATTAATGAAATCTCTCTTCTTTCCAACCCATTTCCCTCCATAGTGGTCTGTGTATGTTTGTAGTTGTTGATCTGCTGGAACTTGTGATAATTCATTTGTTGAAGTAGATTGAAACTTGTTTTTATGTCTGCGAGATGATGTTGAGGCGTTACGACTCATAGGATAGAGTACTTGGGAAGTTAGTGCTGTAGGAATAAGATCATTATTGTGGTGCATTTATAACCATGGTCCACAGTGTATTGAAGCATACAAAATTAAATGTATTCGGGCTTCTCATGTCAATACAGGCTGGAAAACCATGATATTCTCTTGTTGTGGGCAGTAGTTGCAGTGTACTGCCATGACTATTCAGCTTGTAACAAACTTCACGTGAAGAGTTTTCAGCATGCCTATGCTTCATCTGACATGAGGCACATCTAACAATGAGATTCTCTGCTTGGGACATTGGGAACTATTGCTTCATCTGACAAACATTATTAAGAGAATCTCACTGTGACATTGGGTACTACTGCTTCAGCTCACATGCAGTAGTTCCCAATGTCACAGTGAGATTCTCTTTTGTTATGTTTGTACCTCATTTCGCTACCTTCGTTTTCTATGCAACCCACATTTGTGTAGATTTATATTCTTATTTTCGAAACACAGTGGCAGAGTAACATGCAATAATTAGATAGTAATTGTTTATGAGTAAATAGTGGGACCCCTAATTTTTAGCTCAATTTGAACAAAAAAAGGCAAATATGTCTAAACATGCCAAAAAGTGACATTTTCAAAAAAAATTGTGAAAGGAACTCAAGCCTTTCAAACTCAAGTATATTTTTAATAAATTTAGATTTAGAGTAACGGCTCTGGATAAACAAATGGCTCGAAATTTACCAAAATGGACCAAAGTGGTCTGCATGGACCAAAGTTGACCAAATGGGACCAAAGTTGACCAAATGGGACCAAAATAGATTTAAATACTGAATTGAACTAAATTAAACAGAATGGACTAAAAGGACCAAAGTAGACTGAATTGGACCAAACGGACCGAATGAGAGTAAGATGTGCTGAAAACAACTCGAGTTGTAGAAACTCGAGTTTTAATTGAAGAACTCGAGTATTTAAAACTCGAGTTTTAATATGCACATTTCGAGCCCCTCCTCTGTTTCAGGCAGAGAGGCAGGGGAAGAATCCCCTGTTTTTGAGTTTTTATCCCAGTAGAACTCGAGTTTTAGAAACTCGAGTTCCACTGGGAATTTTGGGTTTCAGCTTTGTGGAACTCGAGATTCAGAAACTCGAGTTCCACTGGGAATACATTTTGCACTTACTTGCTCTGTTTCAGGCAGAGAGGCAGGGGAAGCATGCCCTGTTTTTTTCCACTGGCAATTTTTTTTTCTCCCTGCACATGCAGCAAACCAAAAACTGAGCTGTGCGCACAAATTGACTGAGAAACAGAGGTAGAGACGCTTCAAATGCAATCCTTAACATACTCATTCAGAAGTAGCTTAAGTTGAGAATGTAAATGCATTTAAATTACATCAAAATGCCATCTTAATGGGCACCAAAGTATAGAAATTGTTATGCTCCTTGCATAACCATAGTTTTACAATGTAAATGCACTCCAATCACAACAAAAGTCATTCTTGATATACCAACATTCTAAACATGTCCAACCACCCTTAATTTGCAACTCTAACCATACTACTCAAATCACAGTCAATTCATAGAAATACATTGGATAGAGAATTACAAGTACATTCAACAAAAACTAAAACATTAATTGTGCCAATACAACGCAGTGAGAAGTGGTAAGATTAGCGGTTCGCACTACAAAAACATCGTCCATGGAAGCATACCTGAAAAACGTAAACAAGAGGTTAGGAGAGAAGCTACTAAACAGTAGGTAAACATAGAATGAACAACCTGGTCTATAACTTTTTGCCATCTGTCACCTACCTAGTTTGGAACATGACCGCTTGTGGAAGCGCCACCGGACTGTGGACATTTTCTGCGGTTATGCCCGGAAGCATGACACAGTCCACATGTCTGCTTAGGTTGACTCTCTATCAAATCTGCGTCCTCCCTCCGCCATCCCGGTTCTCGATCCTTATTCCTCACTCCATCCATCTCGTTCCTTATTCTTGACTTCACTGGTCGACCTTTGGCCCGCAACAATTCTGGATTAGGCAACCACTTTGGCCCTGTGGGCTCCCTCCACAATGACCGTGACTTAGGAACCACAAATGCATGTGAGTAAGTTGCAAGGGCATACTCCAAACTATAACATGGGTGAATATGTGTGGTCGAATCAATTTTTAGATAGTCAAAGACTCTAATTGCATGTGAACACGGGATGGCTATGTTTTGCCATTTCCCACAACTGCATGTTCTTTCCAATAACCGAACTTCATAACTGTGGTTTCCCCCTCCTCTGCTACACATGTTGAATGAAGTCACTATTTGATATACCAAACGTTCATTGCTAAATTCCCTGAGATAGTGCTTCTCAGATTTACGCCTATTTTTCGACCACGTGGAGAATGCATATGTACTCCATTTCTTATGCTCCGCTATTTCATGACTATACACCTTGTGCCGGTCGTGAAAATATTGAACAAGTTTCTCCCAAGTGAACTCAACCATTGCGGAAATAGGAAGACCCCGTGCACCTTTCAGTACACCATTGAAGCACTCTGATATATTGGTTGTCACTGCCCCAAAACGTCTTCCACCATCATGTGACTGGGTCCACATATCCACAGACTCTTTCATTAGGTATGTGTATGGACAATAATCTTGATTCTTTTCCTTGCCATCCTTCCCCATCACCTTCTTCTTATTCCTAATGGCCTCAATTTCCACCTGCTTGATGGACTCCATTATGGTATCAAATTTTTCTTTTTGAGTAGCATATCCCGCTTTCATCGCCGCTGACTTTAGAGTTGAGTTCTGAAAATGTGTATTGAAATTACTGGCAACGTGTCGAAGACAATATCTATGAAATACCCGTGTTTCTCCATCATCCCCTCTAGGCCACTTTGCAATGGCATTTTTTATACCGAGATGTCGGTCAGAAATTATGCAAATGCCTTCCTTAGGTATCATGTGGCTAATCGTATCTCTGAGGCATCGTAAAAACTACCCCCAGCTGGACCCTGACTCACAATCCATAACAGCAAAGGCAAGAGGGAATACCTTGTTGTTAGCGTCAGTTGCCATTGCGACCAACAACTTTCCCTGGTATTTACCATATAGATGTGTCCCATCAATACTGATCACCGGCTTGCAATATTTGAATCCATCAATGCACGGACCGAAAGACCAAAACACATATCGCAACATTACGGTGTCATCTTCATCGGGGTCTGTGGTATGAAAGAACACCTGAGTAGTCGGATCCTGATCAACATATGCCATTAGCAACTTTTGCAACATCTGGTAAGACTCTTCCCAATTCCCAAACATCTTCGCAATCGCCTTTTGTTTTGCATCCCATACCTTGTAGTAAGAAGGCTTATGACCCTCATATTTCGCCTCTATCATAGATATGAGATGTTTAATTTGGGTAGTGTGATCCTCACTTATCTTCTTAAAGATGTCGAATGCAATAAAATTAGAAGTCATCATTCTACCATCATTTCGCACCCCAATCGGTATACACGTGTGAGGACCGGCATACACGGTCACCATCCATAGTCCATGGAGATTGGGCTTCATAACTGCACAAACATACCACTTGCATGACTCATCCACACATTTCGCAGAAAGTTTTTTCTTCGTCAACCTACTGATCATAAAATGTCTGTTTTCGTTGAGGGCACAAGTTGTTAATGCGCGCTGCACCTCCACTTTATTGGCAAAAGTCAACCCTTTGCACAAATTCATCCCCTGTCTCCAACTAGACACGAATGGTATCTCAATATGTGAAGGATCAACCATATTGTCCCAAGTATTTGCAGTAAATGACAAGGCAAGAGGTCCGTAGGCAGGATTTGTGTTCGTAATGTTTTCCACACTAATAACATTGTCTGCATCAGGTTCAATACCATCCAATGTGTCATCGTGATCAATGTCCCTCTGAAAGCCCCGAAAGTCCCTTTGTTCAATCATCTCTTCAAACTCATCTCTATCGACAAAATCTTCACCATTAATGGCAATATTCTCATCAACATAGTCTTCATCATCATCTTCATCATCATCATCATCTTCATCTTCATTTTCATCATCATTCACATTATCCTCGTACTGTGTAGAATACTCATATTGAGCATCCGGAACTATAACCTGATGACTTGTGGTTGTTTGTTGGAATTCCTCTATACCAACTTCTGCACGCGGCTCCAACTGTATGTACAACTCAATTGTACTCACTTCGGCTGTTCCCTCAAACTTGTCAAACATCATCCTTACATGTTTATCGGCTTTTATCGCCATATACTTGTAATTAATCTTGTCCCTAAAGATTTCACTTGGCATACGATAAGTAATTCGTATGTTGTGCATAGCAGGATTCACACCCAGTTCTTCCAGAACTATCTTTTTCAATTCATCAAGGGTCTTCAACCTACGATCAATTTGGGTGAACTCCATGTTTATACCCGGCCCTGCAAATGGCAATCCCTGCTCCGAATCGGCGTTCTCAAGCGGACCACCATGGTATAGGACTATATCAATTCCAGTCATTGTGCACCTGTTTAAGTCAAGTTACTATGTTAGTTAAAAAACAAAGCAAGTCATCAACCTCACATACATCAAACAAAATTAGTTCCGACATTATTCTGGGTGCATCAACTAATACATAAGGCCAGAAATAAAATAACTCCTGCAAAAGTAAGTAAACTCAAACAGCACTATAAAACATTCAAATGAATCTAATACACCCCTTATGCATTGTTATCAACAATCACCTTTGGTGTTGCAAAATAGGTATGGTGTTGGATGCTTAGCCATCTTTTTCCTTCTTGGAATATTTCTAGAGTGAAAGGAATTGAGAGGAATTTATTTTGCTATAGTTACTTTCTAGTTCACTTGCCAAAGCAGTTGTATACATTGCTGAGGCATGCTTTGTTGGCTTTGTTCTCTCTAAATCTGTTATTTATATAAGATCCTAAATCATAATCCAAGAGAAGTAGAGTGCAGCTTACACAAGTAAAAAGTAGGGATCTTCACATTATTTGTAATACACAGACTATCGAAACATGCATGCATTGAGCCCAAGAGAAACACAAACACCCAAAGAATACTTGACAGATTTACCAAGAGCATTGCCCATATCAACACCCTCAATAATAACATTAAATTAGTGATCTTCCTACTTCCATTTGTCTAGAACAAGATTACAAAGCTGAATCCTACGTAGTCGTTTGCACTAAAAGTGACTAGACCAATTGGCTAAGCTCATATCAAAGCAAGAACTAACATAACTATATACTGCTCAGTTAACTATGCAAACGTTTTTTAGGAAAGGTACAAGAATTATAACTTCAAAAAACAAACTATATCATCAAACCACAATATGTTAAAAACAGCCTAATTAACCAAAATCAAATAAACATTTAACCTTACCTACTCCATTAGGTTAATAATGGAGGCAGTTTACTAACCAATGTTTGTAATTTGATGATCTACAAAACATACCATTCATAAAGTACATTAACTCTACTTCAAAAGCAACATATTTATTTTGAAATGTTCCTTTACTAAAATAGGTTGTCTCACCCAACAAAAAACAACAAGAAATTTAACAATCCAAAAATGGGTCCAACAAAGCAAGGTTTCTTAAAAGTAAGTTATGTTAATTATCTACAAATAATACCCAACAATAAATAGGCAACTAAAATGAACCCCATACCTGATATATGAATTTCTTGAGAGGGAGGAGACAATGTGTTGAGTGAGGAGGTGAGGTTGAGTGTGGGTGAGAGAGTTCTAAGTGAGGTTGAGTGTGAGTGAGGCAGTGAGAGCAAACGGAGATGGTGTGGACTGATATAAGTGGGTGTGGACTGATACAATCTATTTCCGTGCGTGAGTGATCTGATATAGAGTGAAAAAGTGCCCAGTAAAACTCGAGTTTCTAAGACTCGAGATCCATCTGTCAAATAAAGTGTCACGCAGAAATCGAGTTTAAGAAACTCGATTTCCGCTTTGCAAAGAACTCGAGTTTTTGAAACTCGAGATCTACGTGGAGTTTTTTCCACATCAGCACCTTGAAAACGGACCCGAAGGGCTTAGGATTTGGCTGCATCTCGAGTTTCTAAAACTCGAGATGTTAGTTTCCTTATTTCTTTGTTTCTTACGTTAACTTATTATATTCTTTCTTTTTCATTTGTTACCTTGCAAAATTCCCCTTTGCTTGCTCATTTCTTTTTCTCTGCAACAAAACCAAAACACATACACATACAGAGAGAGAGAGATAGAGAGATGGGTGTTGTAGTAGGAGGAGTGATATTGGACGAGTCAGTAGTGTTAGCATCTAACTCTCCTCAACATGAAAACCCATCCTTGCAACCCGTTACTGACTCTCTCCTCCGCAAGCTCCGCAATTCCAAAATCCCTACGGTGTTTCTCTCTCTCTCTTCTTCAACTTCATTGTTCTTTGCCCAATATATTATTACAACCGTTCTGGGTTTTCTTTGATTTGAGGTGTACAAACTTTTTTAATGGTCAATTACTCAATCTTTATGTATTTATAACTATAAATTGTGTTCTGGGTATCTTTTATTTTGTCAATCAAATGGTTCTGATTATCCTAATGAATTAATTATTAATTGTTTTATTGCTTGCATGCTTAGAATAACAACAACCACCACCACCACCCAGACTTAGTTCCAAAATTTGGGGTTGGCCATGGATCATTTGTAGTTGATCCATTCATAATAAAATGTCTAAATTTTCTGCTGGCTGTCAGTCTCTCTCATTTTGTGGAATAATATACTCTTTTGATAAATTTGTTTAAATTCTATTGATGAGTTTTTTTCTTCTTTGATTTCGAATTAATAAAAATTTAGTATAAACAGTTTTTTATTCTTAAAAGAAAAATAGTAGATCAATAAAGGGGAAAGTCTAAATCTTTTCATGTGTTTTTCCTACCATTAATGCAACTTAAACTGTGTTCTTTTTCTCGTAAGATTTTGTTTTGAATCCTTGACTTAGAGAGGATAACATAGAAAATTTACTCTCTAAGAAATGGATGTCTTATATGCCATGCATTTCTAAAAGTATTAAATCCTATTGACCAGCATGCTTCGCCTTATTTTTGCAGGGGATTTCTTATGACTTGGGGCTCTCAGATGATAAGGTAGTTTTTCTTGTGCTACTCATATAACATTGATTTCTTTTTTTTTGGACAGATATAAATATATCAATATGATGTAAATTTATTGTCATTCTCATTTATTTGAGATCCATAACACGCTCAAAAGTGAGTTTCTAATCTTATCATTGTTTAAAATTTTTATTTTGAATCACATGTTGAACTCTGTTCCCAATTTCATAAGTATCGTTATTTATTCGGTTACAAATTTTATTCCATTTTGTTAGCGTTAAGTATTAAGCTGCTAATTACTTGGGATGTCCTTGTACTGGTTCAAGACACTACTGAAATTCAGAGCGATTTTTACAGCATTTCTTTAATCCTGATGTAAAAGCTGTTAATGTATTTGTCTTTTCTTGTTATAGGTGAGTCTTCTGAAAAGGCTGGCAACCCTTTACTCGTTTGATTGTTTTATCTTGAATGCGTCTTCTGTAGATGATGCTAAAAATGAGATTATGCTAGCTTGGGGGGACACTGAAGGCAGTATTTTGTACGTAGTTTCTGACAAGAAGAAGGAATTCTTTCGTAAACTAAGAAATTGCGGTTGGCTGATCGTTGTTCTCAGTGAGTACCACAAAACCTATTTTTCCCCAATGATGAAAGCCTCAGAGTTTTGTTTGGCTTGGGATATATAAGAGTATAAGACTGGATTTTCTGGAAAGTATTATCTTTTTATACTACTTTAGGTTTCTCAAATTGAAAATTGAGCTGAGCTCTCTTTGGAATGTGTCGAGAGCTTTGTCTAACATAAAAGAATCTATACAACCATCTAGTTAATTCTGATTGCCTTGGTGTGAGATCTTTGGATTTTTATTTAGAAAAAAATATGCGATTTAGGAGAAGTTGTTGGTTTTATGATGGATGCATAAATTGGGTTAGGGACTGCAGTGGCCTTGATAGCTACGAATGACAATGGTACAGGGGTGTCCTGTTCTGGAAATCAGTTGTCCTGATGGGATGACAGTGGCCTATAAATTTTTTAACTTCTTTGGACCTTGTAATTTGGTTATCTTGTGTCTACCAGAAAGAAAAGTGCAAACATCTAATTGGCTTGATGTTCTGTTGCAGGATCTCTTGGGCAAGAATCAGCAGATGGTGTGCACTTTCCTCTTCTCTTCTGTGTTCATACTGCATAGGGTGCTATTTTTAGGCATAATTATATTTTGAGCCTAGTCATTTTCTGTCTTTCATATTCATCTTGCTATTTATATGTGCTTTTTACTTGGCTAGAATTTGATATACTCTCTTGACTGCATAACCAATTCAAGTTAAACTAGTTGCTTAGTCTATTTGGTCATTTGCTGACAGCTACTGAAGGCGGCAGTTCATGTGAGAACTCAGGCATGATTTTTATCAACAAGCTAGAAGAGTTGCCTTCAACCGTATGCCACATAAATAGAAAGGTTTCAAAAGTAACTTTTGTTCCTATATCACTGTTCCAATTGTGAAAGATCTAATTTGTTTATTTATTAATTTTTAGTTTTAATGTTTACAAATAATTGGAGAAACAGATAGGTCTAGATTTTTTAGGAATAGGTTTTTATATCATTGTTCTTGAAGGGGTAGGTTTTTGTTATTATAAATGTCTTGGGGCTACCTTAGCTTTATATTATTGTCCAAGGATACTTCTTGTAGGGAGAGATGGGTGATAAGTCTAAGTTTTATTTAGTAGTTTGGGTAAAAAATGTTCTTCAATAAAGGAGGGAGGTTTGGGGATCCGTAAGTTGAGTGCTTTTAATAAAGCCTTATTGGACCATGGAGGTGGTCAGTGGTGAGCTTGTGGGAGAGTTTTAGAGCAGGGCAGAATTCCTTTTCAATCATCTGAATTTTCTTGGGGGGTGGTTCTCATGTTCATTTTAGTATGACCTATGGTGTGGTGATTCTCCTTTTAAAAAGACATCTTTCCAGATTTGTTTGTTGAGATTGGCAATGGATAAGAAGCTTCAATGGCTTCTTATTGGTCAGTTTTCGGTGTTGGAATCCTCAGTTTTCTAATTAGTTGTTCTAGGACTGGGAACTAGAGTCTATGGACATTTAATTTGTTGTACTCTATTTTTTATCTAGTCAAGAATATGAACAGTTAGTACGGAGGTTGCTTTAATATGGAACTTTTAAAATTCTCGTGGAGAAGCATATGGGTGCTAAGGTGCCTTGGGTAAAGTTGCTTACCTTGGGTAAAATTTAGATTTTGGACAATCTTCAGAATGAAGTATTATGCTTGTTAATCGGTGTTGTATGTGCAAGAATAGTGGGGAGTCAATTGAACATCTTTTACTCCATTATTCTTGGCATGAGATATTTGATCTTTTGTGTTTGCATTATTCGGAGTAATTTGTGTTTTGCCAAAAACTGTGCAACAGATTTTGGAATGCTGGCAAGGAAGATGCATCACTGTAATGGACCTAGGATACAAAAGAAATTCTACTTTTTAAAAAAAGATACAAAAGAAATTCTGCTATGTGTTTGGTTGCCACTCTGGAAAAAAAGGAATTATAACTTTTGATAGAGTCAGCCTGTCAGGCACCCTAATCATGTTATTGAACAATTTTTTTAAAACCCTTGTATGATTGGATGACTAACCTAGGTAGCGTCACTTCATCCTCTTTTCTAGACCTTATAGATCTTTTGAATCTTAGATCCTAATTTTTTTAGGAGTGTTTCATTGCACACATTGTATTTGAACATTCTCCTCTCTTGAATATAATTTTTGTACTTATAAAAAAAATAACTTCAGAATTTGATTCCTACAAGTCGCATTACTATGCAGCTTATGAATGTACCTTATCATTCAAGTATGACTACCTTTTTTTTTAAGAAGTACACCTTTGAGTACCTTCTTTTGCTGCAAATATTCATGAATCTTTTTTTATATGTTTTGCATTGCAAGCAGGGGAACTGGTAACAGTGTCGTGACTGTTGGATATGTTATGAAACCTTCACGGGAAGAAGATTTTGCTAAGGTGAGCCCTATACGAATAAATGTAAGTATTTTAGTGGGGAAAAAAGACAAGTAAAACTTTGTGAGTTTTTTCCCCCTCATATGATACCATATGCATGCATGAAGTTAACACAACATTGCAAATGTCCCTAATCAAGGTGTCATGTTAAGGTAATATTGTAAACAAACAGAATTTGCTATGTGGAATTGTATGCTTCAAAGTGGTTTTGAATCCATTCCGTTGCTTTTTTTTTCCTTGAAAGAAAAGTATTGTATTCAGTAGTTATAAGAAATATGATGGATCAAAATGTTTTATCATCTGATCACATGGCTTTTGGCCTAAGGGATCTTGTTTGATTTGATTTAACGAATGTTTTTGGCACTTTTGGTGGTCGTGTATGCAGTTATGCTCATGATAAATTTTAGTTTTCTAATTGTACTATTTGGATTCATGCAATTAGTTATTAGTTGTCCTGGTTTTTGCAGAGGGGTGCATTTCCTTTGTATCCTACTCAAAATGGGTTGATATTCATGCCCCTCACCTTTGAGCTTCCTTTATCACCTCAATTACAAGAGATTGACATAGTTCTCCATAAAGCAACTGATGAAATTATATCCATTGAATTGAAGAGCTGTACAAACTTCACTAACAGAATAGTTTACACCAGCGGCATGCAGGACTTACAAAGGTGACTTTTCAAGTCTATAAAACCTTATATTTCATGATCTGGTATAAATTGGGTAAGCAGGGAAAAAATGAACATGCCAATGCCAATTTTTATATTTAGCCTCACATGAAGCTCTATTATTAATTTTTTTGGTGGAATTTTTTGAGATTATGCCAACATGAATCTTGTCAAGCTTTGGTCTTGGCCAAAGTCAAATGCTCGCCTTGTTCATGAACCCAATGAAACAGTGATAATTTGTAAGTCCATATATTCATCAAACTCATCGAAATGCATCCAAAATGTGTGGAAACCTCACTTATTTTTTGAACTATAAATATTCAAAACATTTTTCCCTGTAATCTGTTATAAAAAAAATTCTCATACTAGAAATTGAATCAATATAGTTAATTTTAGTGTTAAAAACTAAAAATTCCTACACATAGATATGCATGTAAATTTATAGAATGTAGTATATAAGCAGGTATTGGCAAGTGATAACCTTGTAATGATTTGTAGATCCATAGGTTAATTTTGAGTTTTTTACTTTTTACTTTTTATGCTGCAGTGTATCTGTAGCCAATTAGACATGAGCTCATGAGGTAAGAGATTGGGTGGGGTTGGAGGAAGTTATAGTTTTAAATCTTTCTACGCAAAAAACAAAACAAACACCAAAAAGAAAAGGCTAAAAAAGGTTTAGTATTGCTTTAGTCTTCTGATTCTAGAATACTTGAAATGGAGTTGACAACTTGTCCAATGTCAATGTCATAGCTTAATTACTTGAAGTTTAGCCAAAAAGCAATCATATCAATTGTCTCATGAGCCTGTAAGAAGAGGGTTCCGAGGTGAAGATGAGATCCTTGGAGAGTTCACGTGTTTATTTTGGTATCAAATGGAAGGGGAATTTTATTAGAAATTCTGATAATTGAGGAAATCTTTGATATTTGATAAAAATAAAATTGAGGAAATTTTTGTTCTGATTTTAGCTGATAATATAATTAGTAGTTTGTTTTTACATGTCTCTTTGTATTCATTTATTCTATCCGGAAGTCACAACAAAAATAATGAACAGTCCTTAAGTTTTCTTTAATAAAAAACTTGTTCTTGCACAGATATTTGGAGGATCACCCTGATTGCTGTGTGATTGATTCATTTAACAGCATCTACCCTGTGTTAGATCGGCTAGAAATTCAAGAAATTCTACTTTGCTTGGAGGATCTCAAAACTGAAGGCCGCTTTACAATCAGGGGCCCCCATTTCTTGAAGGTCTTATGTCTTGATGGTTTTTTTGTTATGGTATTGCTGTATCAAGTTTTTTTTCCTTTCAATTCAACCACGGTATTCTTTTGAGTGAATGATTTATTGGGATTTATCCATGTTTGTTGCTATACACAGATAAATCTCAATTATTTTATCTTTGGGTCATTTGAGTGTTTGAAGTGATTCTGATCATGTTTAACGACACTCGACTTAAGGTTTAAGTTGGAATAGTGATCCATTTTTAAATTGATCAAATTTCTCCCCAAATTTAGTAAGTCTGGATCTTCTATGTGCAGGTTGATAGTTTCAAAGAACCTGATTTGCTGCAAAGGCTGTCTGAAGCTAAATTATCTCTTCCAAGTATAGTGAAGCCTCAAGTTGCATGTGGTGTAGCTAATTCTCACAAGATGGTACTGACTTTATCTAGTTTCATTTTGGATTTATGTATTATTAATTAATATCTCAAATTCTCTCATTTTGTCACTTATATGAAGAGGAAGAAGGAGAAGCCACTGTTTATCTAGGCCAAGGACAGATGAGGTAAAGCCAAAGTAAAGCAGTATGGACTGGATAGAGACAAGTCCGTACCATTCTGTATGGTATTACAAAGCATCATGTATGATTCAGTAAAGCAGTATAGTATTACCCGGCAACTAGTTATGGTGGGTGCGGTTAGTTGCCCGTAGGTTTTACTAGCTAGAGACGATTTCAAAGGGCTTTTCTTTAGAAAGGTTCCTTGCATTATCAGAAAGGAAAGAAAGAAGTAAAGCAGTATAGTATTACAAAACTTCATATATTAGCTGCACATCTTCTAGTAATTTTCTGAATTTTTGAACAAATTGACATTTCTTAAAAAATATATTTGGCTAGGGCACAAATATGGGCATTGATGTTTAATGCAGATATAATGTCACCATTTAATTTTTATTCTTTTTTGGGTTTCATCTTTACCATGAAAATATATGGTGGCAATATGAAAACATTTTTTTAGAAATTGTCCTTGGTCTATTATGTTAAGCTATAATGATCTGAATTCCTTTTTTTTTTTTTTCATTTATTTGAATTAAATAGCTTATGTTTTATATAAACAGGCGATCATATTCATAAATGAAGATTTTAAGGACTTGAGTGTTCCTCTTCCAGCTGTTGTGCAGGTGAGCAAGAAACAACTTTCATTATGAAGACTTTGGAGTACTTCTGTTATCCTTATTGTGGAATTAGTACTCTCGAATTTCTCTCTTTAAAAAATTTCAATATGGAAAGTTGGAGACTGGATTTACTCCAACTATATGTGACATACTTATGGAAGTGAGTGTCTGTCAAGTGCGTGCATGTGTGGGTTAATATCTTTTATGCCAGGGTTATGTTGATTCTTGGGTATAATGGATTACTCCTTGGGAATGAGACTTTGAAGTTATTGGAACTGCAGGAATGTGTGGATCATTCATCTACTTTGTACAAATTTTATGTCTTGGGTGAAAAAGTTTTCTATGCAGTTAAGAAGTCTACACCAAATGCTGATATCTTGATGAAATTACCTGAAAGTAATGGACTCAAACCTCTAGTCTTTGACAGGTATGTGTTTATTGCTTCTGTTTTGCTTTGTCCTTGTTGATAATGGTTTTTTGGACCAATTGGCATTTCCTGTAGATAATGGGTGAGGGTGGGGTGGTAGTTTTACTCACATGTGGGTGTGTGAGGTTTTTTATTTTTATTTTTAAGATTAATTATTTATAGGTAAGTTTCAAACACATCCTGTGGGTGTATGAGTTTTATCTACGTATAAAAACTCCTCTTCTTTTGGCTTTTGCTTTGATGATATATGTTCAAGAGCATATTTTTGATAACCCATAATTTGATCATTTCTCTTTGCAGCTTAAAATCTCTTCCCACTGCCAAAGAAGACCAGCATTATGGTGATGGTAATTGTTCCAAGGCCACTAATAGTTGTGTTGATCTTGATCTGGTTACAGACGTAGCAAATTGGCTTAGGGGAGTGCTTGATCTTACCATCTTTGGCTTTGATGTTGTTGTAAGTAGCCAAGTCGAGTTTTCTTGAATACATATTCTACAGAAGTTTGCACTCATTTCTCCTTATGATGATTGTATTTTCCATGAATATGTTATAATTGATTTTCTTTATTACTGAACCATGTATATTAGTGCAAAATATAAAACTAAATGTTTTCGTAATTAGTAACGATGACCAATCCTGCCCAATATAATCCAAAACTGGAATCCCTAGATTTTCTTATATTCCTCAAAAACCTCCTAGTTGAAAGCAGGTCATCTCAGACACTATATTCCATCTTGACTGACTTGCCTTTGAGTTTTCTTGTATCCATTCTAGTATATTGGTTAATTTAGCAGGAGCTTTCACTTAAAAGTTGTCTATAATCAATTTATATACATTGAGTGAAACTGAAATTGCCTTAACTTATGTTTGAACAATCCATGAAATCTTGAAAAGTTAGTCAAAAGCTAATCAACATATATATATATATATATATATATATATATATAAGAAAAAACAAAGAAAAGGAAAAAGTAGTGGATAAGAGGGTGGCTTACAACCTATGGAGAAGCTTTACATGTGATTGTTGTGAATACCTTGGCCTTTCAAATAGTGAGTTTGGCTTCCTAGACTTAGCTCTTTGATGGCCAATGGGTCTCTTTCCTTCGTATTTTTTGCACCAACCAAATTACTATTTAAATAATAAAAAATAAGAAAAACCAACCTGCATCAACTAGATCTAGTTGGAACAAACAAAAGTGAATTATGTATTATTTTAGATGTATGTTTAATAGGTTAACCATTCACTTGAGATTTCACTTAGTAATGTAGTATGATATGTTAACAAGTATTCCATTCTTATTGTGATTGATATATATATCTTGCTACTTAAGGCAAATTTGTCTGTTGCTTACCATAAAAGTAATCTTCTTTGTTGTTTGGAAATTTCAAATTCAGGAAGGCACTTGTGATCATGTCATTGTGGATGTAAATTATCTCCCGTCTTTTAAGGAAGTTCCTGATGATATTGCAATACCTGCCTTTTGGGAGGCTATTAAGAAGAAATTTGAATTGAAAATGTCAAAATAAGCAACAAAAGCTCCTTTTTGACAAGATGATCAGTGAAGATGGGGTTGATCATCGCATTTGTGTTAAAGAGACCAACCATGGTCTGTTCATTTTGGAAGTGAGATATAAGATGTATATTCCTGTGATTTTATGTCATAGCACCTTGGGAAGAAATCTCACCAACAAAAATATCATGTAATCTTTCTCTTAGCACAAGTCCTTTCACTGCACCTTATGTCTAGAATCTTATGTTATTATCAACGGTCCACATTTGCTTCGCAATTTGAACTTGCCATGCATGATCTTTCTTTCTTTCTTTCTTTTTGTTTTTTTCCCTGTAATATTCCTTTTGGATATGAAGTTCCTTTTTTTGTTGTTGTTTGAGGGAGGGAACATATAATTTGCTTTCTTCACTTTACTCCCCTTATGTGATGTTCATAACTATGATTTTATTAATGGAACATCTTGTGAAAGATTGGACATTTTTTACGTAGTTGATCATGATTTTTAACGTTTGTTCCTATATGTCTTATCACTTACGTAAATTTGGAAAGAATTGACAATAGATAGATGTCAAAGTTTTGGAAATGCATTGCATATTATATTTTTATTTACAATTGCCTACTCCTATGCCTACATGTTCCCAAGCACACCTCTTTGGAGCCATTGGTGGTATGATTTTTGTAGCACGAGGTAAGACATACTTTAGTTTTGTACTCCTTGTTGATTCATTGAATGGGAGCAAATTTTTGGATTGGTTAGGTCATCAATCATCATCACTTTTATTTTTTTGGTTTTTGTTTTTAAGGTACAAACTACAAAGTGAAAAAGCAAGCTAAAAAACCAAACTAGGTAACACCTACGATTATCCATGTTTGAAGTGACAATTTTACTTGTGCAATAAATAAAATCCAAGACTTATGGCCCTCATGGGATCTCCAATAAGATGTGTTTAGACTGTGACAACTTTTCTCAAAAAAGCATTTATTCATTCTTTTTTCATTGAAAACTTAATCTATGAAAAAATAAATATTTAAGTCTCTCAAGTTAAAGGATGGCCTTCAACTTGTGTATTAGATATCATCATTTCCCAATTTTTTTTAATAATTACATTATAATTATCTTAATAATTAATATGGAGGAATGAAACAGAGTTGGTTCCAAAAAATAAAAGTCAGTGTGAAGTCCATGAATTCATAGACATTAGATGAACAAGTAGGCCCTACATTATAAATTGGGTGTTTGCCATATGAACAACTAAGCCCATGAATTCAATGAAAAAAAAAATTCCAAAAAGTAGGCGTTTGCTAAAAGATGGTCCTTGAAGATTGTTTCTAGTAAAAAAGAAAAGATATTGAGCTCCGTTTCCATAGACTGGGACTGACAATGCAAGCATTGGGCTTAAAAAAAAATCCACCACCTTGCCTCACAGAACTCCCATGACCAAACCCACATCATATAAATCCTTTAATAGAGGGAGAAAAAACCCAAACCAAAAGTGACGAGAGAGAGAGAGAGAGATGGGTAAATCCATCACAAGGTGGGTTTGGAGGGTAAAATGTGAGCTTCAATTTTAAATTATTGGTTCATATGATATAAAATTATTATTTGTATTTTATTCAAAACATAAATAATTCATTTGTAGTAAAAATTTATAGATTTGTGAAAAGGTCTAATGTTTCAGTCATGATTTTACTATATGTAGGAAAATAATAAGTTAAGGCTGTTTTTGGTTCTATGTAAAATGTTTTCCAAGTGTAAAATATTTTCAGGTGTTTGGTGGTATTTTAAAAAATATTTCGAAAAATATTTTTTAGCGTTTGGTTGTGTTCTTGAAAATACTATATAAAACACATTTTCTACTTGTTGCTCACATTTTCTCACATTTTATCAACTTCCAAACAAATATATCATATCATTTCTTAGTTCACAAACACAAAAGCATCAAAACCCAAAAAAAAAAAAAAAATCATCAAATATGGTCAAAAAATTCATCAAATTCGGTGCGATTGGCGCAGTGTTGTGATCGACAAGATCGGTGCAATCTTTGCTTGATCGGCGCTGTGCGATCGATGAGAAACACAAAGGAAACAAAACCCATAAAAAAAAAATCATCAAATCCGGGAGAGAAGAAGGAAGAGAGAGAGGCGCGATCAAGATCGCGCGATAGCGAAGGCGGCGCTGGTGCTGGGGTGCAATCTCGCCGGCGTGTCTGGGGTTGGGGCACTCTCTCTTCTCTCTCTCTCTTTTTGCACGTCTGTGACCTGAAAATGATTTGAAGGTAAAATACAACCTGAAAATATTTTCAGGGTCAAAGGCATCTTTTTACAGTCAAAGAAAATTATTTTTCGGAAAACTTTATTTTCCATGCGCAACCAAACACACAGCCGTTTGAAGCCAAAACAAACACAACCTAAATTAAATAGCTTATGAACAACATTGAGCTTTCTCGATAAGTAAACAAGCCAAGATTAAATATGTAAAGATTAAACATGTAATTTTGTTTGGTGACGAGCTCAAGATAAATGAATATGATTGAACTTTTAATATTCAACTTGGCTTGTTTATAGTCCTAGTAATTGGTTGTTATGATGAAAGACAGGAGATACTTGTCTCATTAAGTGTCTCTTCCCCCATTTAAATGCGGCTCATGTCAAGTAGGAACATCTAATTAATACGAAGATAACAGTTGTCTAATTTAGAAGCTACCTCTTGTGGTTCTTCAAATACTTCTTATGGGTTTGCTAGACGCCCTTGGTCGACATTGTCTAATGGGTTATCTTTCATCGGCTCCCATTAAGGGACAATGGGTCACTTTGCTTGGTTCAAGCCTCTTCCTTCAAAGGATATGGGCTGGGCCTGGTCCATCAAATCATCTCATTCCTAATGAGAAAAGCAACACAGTAGGAAGGCGAGATAGCAGGCAGTGAGTACAGACAAAATAAGGGATTTAAAAAAAACAGTAGCTCCACTTGGAGAGTAGTACAAGTAGAAAGTGTAATAAGTAACAATGGTGAGGGCCCACATAACATTAAAAAAAATAGAGAAATGATATGAGTGGGCGTTTGTTGTAAGAACTATGAATGTATGAAGTATGAATGTATCTATCTATGATGTCTATAAATAGTTGAGTCCCAACTTGGGGTGGTAAAGCAAGCCCAAACCCATTTGTTCACCCAAATCCACTCATTCTAATTGAACCCAAACTCACCCAATTATTAGTTGGGTTAAATGGACATCAACCCAATTAAACCCAGTAATTATTGGGTTTTAACTAAAAACCCATTGAACCCCATTTAACCCAAAAACAATATACCCAAATTTAACCCAGCCCTTCCCATAAAAAAAAAAAAAATTAATTTCTCAATTTTAAAATCTATTCATTTTCTTGTCCTTTCTTGCCTTTTCCCGGAAACCACAAAGAAAATTTTTGTTATTTCCCTTTCTCTCACTTTCTTGCCAACCAAACAACAGCACTCAAATACTCTCTCTAAAAATCCAGAAAAATTCCGATGGCAACTAGAACATCCATAAATATCCAGAAAAATACTCTCTGAGCTTGCCATCAGAGAGCTCTCTCCGACCTTTCGTTTCCACCCTATACGACCCATCGTTTTGACTCATCAATCACACGCCGATGATTCCGAGTTGTTGATCTCGGCGATTGATAGGAAGATCTGGGTGAGAATCTAATGCACGCCGTGGAAGGAATCAGCGTGCGCCTCACTCAGCTCGAGAATCGAACGCGCCGCATCGACTCTATCGGCGATTTGAAGGACTCGATTGAGTCTCGCCATGGCAGCTCCGATGGCAACATCAAGCTGAAATCTAAAACTCCTTTGTAAACCCATACCCACATCAAGCACTCTCTGAAATGCTGTCAAAGAATTCATCGCTCGCATCGTCATCAAGCGTACTCACCTTCCCAACGCCAATCAGTTCAGCCCGAAGGTCTCCTCTCTCGCTCGAATCTTTTCATTTCTTCTTTGCTTCGAACTCGCGGTTTCTTTTTTTAGATCCAAAATCCGTTTGGTTGCTGAGAAAGTTGAGGAATTGTTCTTCATTGTCTTCTTTTTCTGAATTTGGTGCATGTAATAGAGCCATTTAGCTATATTTGGTTTGATTGAGTTGAAGTGGCTTCATTTGGCCTTTTTTTTTTTTTTTTTTTTTTTTTTTTTTTTTTTTTTTTAGCATTGGATTCAATTTTCAAAATTCAATTCCTTGTTTTTCTAAATTTCCTCTTCAACCAAACGGTGGACCACTTAGTTTCTTATCTTATTCCTCTATTTTCCTGGTGCTGAGTTGTTATTGTGTTTATGGGCATTTTGGTAATTTTAATAATTGGGTAATTGGGTAGGTTGGAGTTTGCCCATTATAATTGGGTTGGGTTGAGTTTGGGTTAAAAATAATTAGTTAAGTGGGTTTTAATGGGTGAATAGGTTTTAAATACCCATCCCAATTATGCCCAACCCAAACCCGCCCATTTGACACCCTAGTCCCAACCCATCCCTGAAATCCCGAGAACCCCTTTCTCCACTGTCTTCCCCAGGCTCTCTCTTCCGCCCTTTTACAGGGCCAAAAATAACACCCCACATCACATCTATCTGTATCTATATATATATCTAAACCCCTCAAACCTTTTTCTACCCAAATGGCCCAAGAAGATTCCTCTCCAGATCCATCTCCTTCTCCCCCAAACCTCTCGGATCCTTCCAAACCCGATCCACCTCCTCCATCTTCTTCGTCGTCGTCGTCTTCGTTATCGCGAAACGTTTCGTTTAGCAGGCTCAAAGCGCAGGCTCCCGAGTTCGTTCCGACTCAGCAGCAAACACCGCGAATCGCCGCTGCTGCTTCTGTCCCTCCCCCTCCGCCACCGCCGCCGCCTATGCACTCGTTTCCTCCGCCTCCGCCGCCGCCTCCGTTCCAAGTTGCGGCGGCGATCCAGGGTCACGTGGCGGTCCCTCCTCACGTGATCCCCGTTCAGCATCCTCATCATATTCCGGTTCAGTACCATCCTCATCACCCGCATCATCCGCATCCGCATCCGCATCATCATCATCAGCAGTTCTACGGCGGCGGCGGCGGTGGGTTTAGAGAGCAAGAGGTTGGGGCGCAAGTCCAAAATCAAGCTCCGGTGGAGTCTGATCATGTCGTTGCTGCCGCTTCTTCGTCCTCCGCGAAAAACAAGATCTCCGAGGAGGCTACTCAGAAGATTTTGAATCAGGTGTGAAGCCTATTGCTCTTTTTTTTATATATTTATTTTGAATCTCGTTCTTAATTAATTAATTTATTTCATTTCGATTTGAATTGATTAATGTGCATACTATAAGAATGGGTTCAAATTTGGTTGAATTTTGATTCTAGTGTATTTTCATGAGTTCAGATACTATGTAGTTATTAAATAGTGGTGAAATGTGCTTCTACCAGCTACTCAACACTGGTATATGTTGATGGAGAGACTCTAAAAGATGAAGGGGATTTGGGGTATTTCCACAGCATCTCAGGTTCCAATTGGATTTTTTTATTTTGTCGAATGGTTAAATTTTAAGCGAGGAATGAAGCATGTGTGATAACTTGGTTTAGCTACAAGATGTGAGGCGATTCAGCATTTATGTAGAAAGTTTTCCAACATGGGATAACAGAATCCAGACCGGAAAGATTTTATGGTGCGAGATTTAAGGTGGTACATGATGTACATAGACAGTTTTAAGATATGGGATCATCAACTTTAGACCCCACTGGATTTGGCATAGTCAAGTTAAAATGTTGAATGAAGCTCATATGCTACCTTGGTTTAGCTAAAAGATTTTAAGGTGATTCAGCATATGTATACAAAGTTTTGCCACACCTTCTTCATATCAAAGTGTGTGTGCAAACTTGGTTTGGCTACTGGATTTAATGTGGAGAAAGCTTTACAAAATGGGATAGGGGAATTCAGACCCCTTTGGATTTTGTTGTATAGTCAATTTTAAAATGATTAACAAAAGCACATGTGAAAACTTGGTTTAGGTACAAGATTTTAGGTGATACAGCACATACGTAGAATGTTTTACAATAGAGGATAACAGAATTCATAAGTCATTGGATATTGTTGTATCGTCACATTTAAAATGAGGAATACAGTGTGTGTGCAAACTTGGTTTAGCTACAAGATTTAAGGCAATGATGCACATATGTTGTCTTACAAAATGTCCGCAATGGACAATCGAATTGTATTGTTTACTGACTTTGTAATGTCGACATCAATCAATATCTAACATACATGTATGTCATGAACTGTAAAGAAAATGGTGTTGAGTCTTGATTTCTATGTACAGAGTGTCAGAGTCGATTAATATTTGTTGCCAAGAGTCTTGTTGCTCAATTGATTGGCACTTTGTGGTGTTTCCAAAGGAGACATCTAGAGTTCAAATCCCCCTCCACCCCCCCCCCCCCCAAAACTATCAAATTATCCTCCCAAAAAAAAAAAACAACTTTAGTATCAAGTCAAGACCAATAATAGTTTTATGTAAATACTGTTTTGGAATCCCACTTAGCCAGGATGTGTCTTTTCGTAGGCAGCAAGTTGTTAGTGTCATCTTCATGACATTTAAGAAAACTTTTTTTAGATCAACAATTTGCTTGGATTTAGAGGGAAATTAGGGTACATGTGTGAGGTTTGGTATCTGTTACAAAATAAGGTAAGAGGCACATATTAATTGAATGTACTATGATGGTTTACAAAGGTCACCTGAGGGTGTACAGTTGGCATTCAGGTAATGAATGTAGGTTTGAGTAACATAATTGGGAGAATAACTAGCACCTCTTGCATGTTTCCAATGGAGACATTCGGGGTTCAAAGCCCCCCACCCCCATTGTAACTATTGGATTATCAAAAAAGATAGTTGGTAGATATGTTGATATTTCATCCATAGGCATTTAGTATGTGCTGATTGAAGTCGTTACATAATGTGAAAATTAAAGGGAAAAAAGAAGGAAAAACTCAGAAATTGTTAATGAAACTTATTAAAAATTTGATAGCAAATTAGTTCACTGGAGTTATAAATTATGAAAAATGGATTTGAATCATAGCGGGCTGCTCACACTTATAAAAGCCATGATGTAGGCAACTGAACAAGGACTTGTGTTATCATAATGCATGCTTCTTGGTAAAGGGTTTTGAGAAGGATCTATAGTTCACTCAAATGTGCGAAGGAAGGCGTTAACTAGTTGCAAAGTACAAAGGCAGTAATTGAGAAAATGTGAACCTAGAGTAGTGGGAATCATCATTGTTTATGACTTTGATCCATTTCCATCTGAATAAAGACACATACTTTGCCTTCATTTCATTCCTTCTTTCTTTGAGTCAAGGCACTGAGGTTTGCTGAGGGGTGTTTTATTCTTTTGCAATATAACATTTAAAACGGGCCAAAGCCCACCAGCCCATTCTAAACAATAATTCAGACCCACGACCAAGAGGGCATACACACAAATATGTTGTCATATTCAGTACCGTTCTGTTCCTATGTAAAAGAAATCCAATCGGTTTTGGTCCTATACTCCTCCTAACAGAGTCTCATCTAGCTGTGTTCTGCTGCTAATTGTGATGGGAATTTGGTACTTTCCAAAGTGGACCAAACTAGGTTACCTTGTTATAGAGGCTATTGGACTCGAAGGCCCAACAAAACTTTTTTAAGTCCGCAGCTATCCTCTCATTTGGATTTGGTTGAGCCCAATTGTCCCTATCCCAGATTATTTGGTTCCTTCCATCCTTAACCCAAGTCAACAAATATTCCTAAGTTGGGCCAGAATTCTCCATTATTGTCCGGTACCAATCGAAGAGGAAAACAAACCAGAGAAACATTTCAAGGACTACATAGAGAATTTGTCTAAGCTGTTTTGAGGTAACAATGAATAGATGTATTAGACAATTTTATTTAAATGATCAATTATCAATGCTAGTTTAATCTAATTCCTTCAATTTGAGGCAAACACAGATTACTTTAACATTGTCTTTCCTTTTTCTTGTAGGTCCGAAATTCAGGCTTGATAGAAGATCAATCCATAGAAGCTCTTGAAGTGGATTTTACAAACAAGTTTATTGGAGGTGGTCCTTTAGATAAAGGCTGTGTCAGTTGGAAGACACTAGTGCTGAGGTTGGCAACTCAATAACTTGCATCAAAGCTGGCTATCCAGGATGTTACTTAATACTTCTTTGAAATGAAGAAGAACAAAATAGGTAGGACTAGCTTGGAAGTCTAGAGGTTGTATATGATGTGTTTTTCAATTCTGCACATGGCATACACTTCTTTATTTTTTTTTCCTCTCTCTTTGCTTTTCTTGCAGCTTACTATGCACACATTTCAGTGATTACACACAGAATGTGAGTGAAAGAAAAACAAAGAGAGAGAGAGAGAGAGAGAGAGAGAGAGAGAGGATAAAAAAAAAACAAACAAACATAGAGGGAAGGAAGAGACAATCTAATAAATAGAATGGACAGACACTGTACACACTTTTCTTGTTTGAATGTGCAAAGGTTGCAACTTTAAACTTTAAAAATCTTCTATTTCACGCACACCCCTAGTATGATGATCACTTCATAAGTATAAGTATTTGTGGAGTGATGGGATAAATGCTGGGTTTTTATTTTGTATAAAAAATAAAAAAATAAATGAACTTTAAAAAGCTTCCAGAAAAGAGAAACCTGCAGTTGATTCCCTCTTTAGCATTACCTTTTCCTTTTGTTTGATCGTTTCTCTTTCTTTGCAACAAAACCAAAACACAAACACATACAGAGAGAGAGAGAGAGAGAGAGAGAGAGAGAGAGAGAGAGAGAGAGAGAGAGAGAGAGAGAGAGATGGGCGTTGTACTAGGAGTGATATTGGATGAGTCAGTACTGTTAGCATCTAACTCTCCTCAACATGAAAACCCATCCTTGTAACCCGTTGTTGACTCTCTCCTCCGCAAGCTCCGCCATTCCAAAATCCCTACGGTATTTCTCTCTCTCTTCTTCAACGTCATTGTTCTTTGCCCAATATATTTCTGGGTTTCCTTTGATTTGAGGTGTACAAACTTTTTTTATGGTCAATTACTCAATCTTTATGTATTTATAACTATGAATTGTGTTCTGGGTATCTTTTATTTTGTCAATGAAATGGTTCTGATTTTCCTAATGAATTAATTATCAGTGTTTTATTGCTTGCATGCTTACGATAGGAAAATTATTAGGTACTCCTGAAGTACCATAAATACGTACTCTCTCTTTTCACATGAATGATGGGTCCTACCATGAATTTAATTAGTGAGACTTATTATTTATGTGAGAGGAGGGAGTACGCATTTATAGTACTCTGGGAGTACACAATAATTTTTCCTTACAATAACAACAACCACCACCACCACCCACACCCAGACTTACTTCTGAAATTTGGGGTCGGCCATGGATCCTTTATAGTTGATCCATTCATAATAAAGTGTCTAAATTTTCTGTTGGCTGTCAATCTCTCTCATTTTGTTGAATAATATACTCTTTTGATAAATTTGCTTCAATTCTATTGATGAGTTTTTTTTTTCCTTTTTTTTTTTCTTTGTATTAATAAAAATTTAGTATAAACATTTTTTTATTCTTAAAAGAAAAATAGCAGATCAATAAAGGGGAAGTCTAAATCTTTTCTTATGTTTTTCCTGCCATTAATGTAACTTAAACTGTATTCTTTTTCTCATAAAATTGTGTTTTGAATCCTTGACTTAGAGAGGATAACATAGAAAATTTACTCTCTACGAAATGGATGTCTTATATGCCATGCATTTCTAAAAGTATTAAGTCCTATTGACCAGCATGCTTTGCCTTATTTTTGCAGGGGATTTCTTATGACATGGGGCTCTCAGATGATAAGGTAGTTTTTCTTATTTAACATATTCCCTTATAAATTCTTAAGAAACGTTTTTGAGCAAATTACATCAATTTCATATTTTATGGGAAGTAATGATACCAATGGCATCAATACTTTCCATACATGTGAAAATCAAAATCATGATATAAGAGTTTTGACTTTACAAAGAATGAATAAGTAGCAATAATACTTTCCATACAAGTAAAAGTCAAATTCATGTTATAATCACAAACAAAAATTCAATTAAGCAAAAGACATCTATGTAATTAGTAAGACATATATTTAAGGATTTACCTTCTTATTGATTTTAGTTGACTATCAAATCAAAGGGTTGTAAATAGCTTTTAGCGATGGATTGAGATTTGGTGTAATTAACCCCATTTCCATCACAAATTTTTTTACATTCTTAACTTTTTACTTCTTTTTAAATTTTTTTTATTTAACAGTTGAGATTGAAAGTTCTCAATCCTATAAGATAATGTATAGTTTAATCATGATAACAAATTGAAATATAATCAATAACCTATTAAGGGACTTTTAAAGGAATTGTTGATAACATGTTTTATGGCAAGATTTTATTTTTAATAAAGATTTTGGTTTCAGTATAAGAGAGAAAAAAAAGGTTTTATTTTTTTATTGTATAAATATGTTTCACCAAAAATAAAACGGGGCAAGTATATAAATATATATTATAAATTTATTTTATGATATATATTTTTATTTTTTTTCTTGTGCAATTAAACTTTTTAAGTTTTGAATAAATCATTCAAATTCTTCATTCTTTTAAAGAAGATTATTATGATAATAAAAAATCATAACAAAATTGCACTTAATGTTACTTAAATAATTGATAGACACAGTCAAATGCATAGCCAAGACTTTTTATTTATTTTTATATAAATTTAAATTCTCATTTACAAAATAACTAAGTAACTCAAAATTAAACCAAAACTATCAAAGGGAGAGATTAATTGTGATGAAAACTAAAAAATATAACACTAAAACGTATCAACCCAAAATAAAGTTATAAAAAATACAATGATTCCTAATCCTAAAGTAGAGTTGCAAGAAAGAATAAAAAATTAAGAGAGTGAGAGAGAAACAAAATACTAGTTACCTTTGAATAAGCAATGTTTGTCTTTAGAGTGTTGGCTTTATCTTTTGATACCAACGTGAACCGGTGAACGTAAATTAAGATTTAATAAGAGGGAGGTTATATTTGCTAATTTATAAATTTCTCACAGTCGTGCTGGCAACTAATACAAAAACGAATATTTAGTGTTAAAAAATTGTAGATTCAATCGGTGGAGCGAGGAGCTCGCAGGCTCGGGCCAAACTGCCTCTGATTTGGTAAGAGTGTACCTTCGCTGTCCAATCAGAGTTTAAAATCTTTGTCATCATGGTTGAGGCAGCCACGCCAATAGCATATGTTTGGCAACTAATCCACATTTGAAACTAATCCACACTTGAAACTCTAATCCAAAAAAAATTCTCCCCCTCACATTCAGCTGGATCCTTTGATGGTATAATTCGGCCCAAAACTCCACATATTTTTTTTGCTGCCTTGATGTTCATGTACCTAGTTGGAATGCCATGGAATTGCACCCAAAAGATTGTCTTATCAAAATGGAGTTCGTCAACTGAGAGGACATTGTCATAACGTTGCATAATCACCAAGTGTTTGTCAAAACTCCCGAGCTCGCTCATGAGGACCCTATCAAGTATCAACATCAGCCTTGTTGTCGAACACAAACAAGATCTTGTGGTTACCCATATTGCGAACCTTAAGACCATTATGTGACTGCCATAGAGGAGTGAAAGTTTTCGCAATGGCGTCAATGTTTAAGGCACACTTTGTAAGGAAGTGTGAGGCGATTAGATATTCTTTTGAGCTAAATTCTTCATCTAGGCATCACCCCGGTCCCTCCTTATCAAACAAGGTAAGACGATTCCGGGTTTTATTAAGGTCATCCATATCGGAAAAAGACTAGGTAAGCAGTGGCAAGGAACAGAGAGAGAGAGAAAAAGATAGAGAAATATAATCACATCTATTCTGTATCCTAGAACCCACGAAGAAAAACCAACAAACCAAGAGAATAACTTTGTTATTTCTTGGACTACAACATAACCTTCAAAAGAAGGGACCTCAATTCTACTGCTTAAGGGAAGCGAGAGAGAGCTTTCTCAGCGACAGAAAAACTCAACCGTCACTCTTAGTGACCGTTTGGATAGCACGTTCACTTCACGTTCACGTTTCAGCTTTTTTTTTTTTTTTTTTTTTTTTTTTTTTTTTTTTTTTTTTTTTCGGCTCTGCTGGGGGACAAGAAGCAGTGCGCGTACTGTGCGTGCATTGTGCGCGCACTGTTCACGTCATTTTTCAGCAATTTTTTATTAAAAATGGGTCCCGCAGTACTATTCACACATTAAAAAATTATTTTGCTACAGTGTTTTCAGTTTCAGTTTTCAGTTCAACAAAAATAAACTCTATCCAAACGGACCTTTAGTGTTATAATGCTTAAAAGTGCAATAATGCTCTTTTTTTTTTTTTTTTTTACTTCAACCTTACGTACAATGATACACCAAATAATTACAAACTAAAGCATATACAAGATGAAATATTTGGTAAATGATAATCTACAATTACCATGTGTTGTGTTCACATGGAATGAACTTAATTAGTGCTATATGCTAGTAATTTACTCCTCCATTAAGAAAATAGAAGAGAAGAAAGTGTAAATTCGTGGTAACCAATATAAAGTTTTTTTTTACACTTCTTATTTAGCTTTTATTTTTCGGGATAAGTACGTTAGTGAAAATTTGATGACAATTACTTTACTCATTCTGCATGGTCCAAAAGAAAGATAAGATTACGGTAAACAGACGGACACATACAATTCGGTATCTTTCATTAAAAGAAAGATAAGACTAGCTAACTTCTTGGTGGCCCAAAGTTTAGGAAATTTTTGGGTCTCTATTTGATAAGGTAGGAAATTTTTTTTCTCAAAAGCGGAGTAAAGTAGATTTTCAGCCTTTAATGTCCGAGATTGTTTTCATAATGACCCTTTATGTTCTATTTTTTTTTTTTTTTTTTTTTTATAATTTTAGCTTTTTATATTTGATTTGATTTTCTATTCGACTCCTTACATTTCAATTTTTCTTTTTTTTTGAAATGACATTTCAAAATATTCATATTCATGAAGGACTAAACATAAAACTAAATATAAAATGAAAATTCAAAATGAAATGAAAATAACTGTGTGTGCCCCGTGAACGGTCGTTGGGCTTGACGTGTATTTGGGCTCACAATTTACTTGTATAGTGGGCCTTTGCGTTTTCTACAATGGGTAGTCCTGCACTTGGTAAGCCCAATTCCCTAGTTCTCTCAAGTGCCTCACTCCATCTAACACTTCTCCCAACTGTTTACCCTCTAAAAACCCGTCTGTTTTCTGTTACCTTCCTCTCCTCCCCTTTGTTGCCAACCCCTTGATTCGTATAGCCCTTGTTTATTTATAGGTCGAGTTGGTGTGACTGTATGACAGCTCACCTGGTCAGTGGAGGGGAAGGCCCAATGTCCTGTCTTCTAAGTGGGTGCCTTTAATGTGAGTAGAGGAAATGGTAGTGGCTTTGGAACTAAGTCCACTGCGAGGTCTGTTGCTCGGCGGAGTTGCTTCCTAGGCAATAGAGAAAGAGGTCCAATACCGTTGCTCCGGAGTGGGCATTTGGTGCTGGGTGAGTGGAGATTGTGGCATTGGAACTAGCTTTTCACTTGGGTCTGTTGCTCGGAGGGGGTGCTCCCTAGGCAATGGAGAAAGAGGTCTAATACCGTTGCTCTTGAGTGGGCGTTAGGCGATGGGTGAGTGGAGATAGTGGCATTGGAACTAGCTTCGCACTTGTGTCTGTTGCTTGGCTGGGGTGAGTTTCCCGAGGAGTTGCCAGGTATGACAGAGCATAGACAATTTCCCAGGACGTGTTAAAGAGTACTGGCCGAGCACTATGAACACGTGGCAATGTAGCAATGGGCTTTTGTGGGTGGGTGGTCCCGGTGAGGCCCACGCCCGTACAATAACAATAAACTTTAAGGGATAATAATTCAAGAAATTCAATTGAAGAAGATTTGAGAAAAATCCTATGAAATAAGACAAATATATATTATAATATATGAATTTTGAAGCCAATAAGCATCAGCACGACCAAAAAAAAAAAAAAATCGAACTTTTAGATATAAAATCAATGAGAAATTCATTTTGAATAACAAATTCTCTTCTTCTTAGTTTTTTTTTTAGTTCACTTAAATTACTTAATTTTGTCTTTTTTCTTTCAGTCATGGGGCTCATGGGTCATGGCACATGAAGTGTACACAAAGGAAATTAGTTTAACTATGGATAATACCTTGGTGAATGTAAATTTAGGTCCCATTTGGTACGCAAATTCAAACACATGTTTTCAGTTTTTAAACAACATTACACGTATTTTCACATATTTTTTTACCCCACACGTATTTTAAAAAAAAAAATTGAAAACTGTTGTTTAAATACATGTACCAAATAGACCTTTAGTTTTTAGAAGGCGGTACATCTGCCAATTTAAAATTTTATCAATAGGCAAAGTTTCAATTTTGATTAAGGGTATTGTAGGTTTGGTGGATTAAAAGAGTTAAAAATAAATAATGTAGGTTCATCAAATATAAATAATGCAGCTCTAATTTTTTATATTCAGGCCTTCATCATATTCATATCATATCCGATAGTACACGCTACCTGAGAAATTAAATAGTTACCTTTGAATAAGCAATGCTTGTCTTTGGAGTGTTGACTTTGTCTTTTGATACCGACATAAATGTAAATTAAGATTTAATAAGAGGGAGGTTTTATTTGCTAATTTATAAATTTCTCACAGTCAAGCTGGCAAATAAGACTAACACGAATATTTAGTGTTAAGAAATTGTAGATTTGGTGGATTAGGTAAGAAATAAGAATTGGAGTTTGTCCATCTGATGAGTCATGACCCATGAAACAATTTTGTGCTGACAGGAGCATTAGAACTGAAAATACAGAACACTTCTAGAGAGAGAGAGAGATAACGTGACCCTTTCATTCTCATCTCCAGTGAGTTTCAATGACATCTTGTAACTGGTTGCTTCGACTTTCTTGTTTCTATTTTATTATTTATGATTTAGATATGAATATATTGTTTTCATTGTTGGGTTCAGATCTTCCTTTCACATTCATTTTTGATTTAGAGTCCTTTCATTGTTGTGCATCAAGTATAAAATGATTAAAATCACACTTCGCTTTTTGTATCATAAAAAAATAAAAAAAAAATAAAAAAAGAAAGGGAAAGAGTATTCTATTTATAACATAGAAGGATTCACGAAGACTGTCAAGAATAGGCTAAATTTGCTTTTAATTTTTTTTAAAAATTAAATTAAATTAAATTCAGATAATTACAAGAAAATACTTATATATAGCGTGTACGTAGACTACGTAGTACCAAAATATCTAATAGTTTTCCGATATTAAAAAAAAGAAAAAGAAAAAGAAAAATCCAATAGTTTATACAATTGGCCGTTGATTTTACACCCAAATGCACGTACCAATAAAATCACTTTAGACAGATTTTTTCTTAGGAGGCCTTGAAAATTCTCTTCCTCACCACTTCGATTTCAGGATTTTAGCCTAGGATCAGAGTGCACAAATGTGTGGATTTCATGAAAGACGGGCCAATTAAAAGGAGTGGAATATAAGGAAACACATCCTCCTCACTTCATTGCAGCCGGCCACACATTAAGAATAGTATATATGTGAATTCCACGGTTGTTTGATTCATTTTAAAGAATCAATACTAGTCCAGCCATGTGTGTGTTAAAAATATATAGCATTCTAAAAAAAAAAAAAAAAATACTAGTTCAGCCATCAGAATTAAAATGCATCTTCAATTTCTTTCCTACCTGTCACTGTCAGACAATAAATTGAGGCACCTTAATCAAATGTTGTATTAGCAATAATTGTTTTTTTATTTTATTTTTTTTATTGAGAAGCTATTAGCAATAATTGTTAAAAACATTTGGTTGTAATATTAAAAAAAAAAAAAAAGAGATTCATATGTAACATTTTCACAACAAATACTAAGTAACAAACCGTTTTTTATTTTAATTTAGACACATTATTAACATCACTTTTTTATCCAAAAATAGTAACTTGTTCTCTAATATTAGTTATAAAATTGTTGTGAAAGTATTGTGTATGTTTAACAATACACATACTATACGACGTAAAAACATTAAATTGAAATGAATGAGTGAAAGGATATAAAATACGTTATAACTTATAATTGCTATTACTTCTCTTTCTTCAATCCTACCCCTTCTCAGACTTAACCTCTTGTCTTTCTATTGGCATCCGTTGGCTGCATCTCCCTGTTTGCAAAAACTAATACAGTAAGTGCACTCTAACATGTACTTCATTCTATTGATTTTATATTTCTTGACTAAATTAATTGTTTATTAACAAAAAAATTAAAATAAAATGAAAAAATTAGTGAATTTGATGTCTAATAATATCGAGAAAATAGACAGAATATGGAGCTGTAAAGTTTAAAGCATATATACTCATCTAGGATTAATCCATTAGAGCCAATTCTCTATACTGTGAAACAACCAAAAGAGCAACCTTTTACTTTATTTTATTGTACATGCTCAAATCTAGTCATTACAACATGAAGGAATGAAGAATAGTAACAATTGTTGAGCTTCTTGAGAACTGATGCGGAGACTAGGTGATTATAATAACTATGTACTATCATATCATTCGGTGAATATAATATTTGATAAATTGTTTTAATTTTGAGTTTGTTTTAGTATCCAAAATTGAATCCCATGTAGTTTACACACAATACCTTCATCAAGATAAGGCTTTAAATAACTTGGCTATTTATGGATAAGTCAGATTCAATTAAAAAAGAACCCATATATTTCTGTGATTGATTAAGTAGAAAAAATAGAGGTTTTGAGTGCAAACTCCATACAAAGGAAAGTTGTAACTCTAACAAGTTCAACTTTCATTCTAATATTCAGTGAGTTTCAATGACATCGTGTGCCTAGTTGCTTCTTCGTTCTTCATTCCTATTTTATGTAACTAGTTAGTATTATTATTATTTTTTTTAATTTTTTATTTAGATATTAATTTTTTATTCTTATTTTCATTGTTGGGTTCAGCTCTTCCTTTCACATCCATTGCTGGTAAACTACCATTTGAAGGCTAGTTCTTTTTCTTTCATATTCTTCCCAGCGATCACAGCATTTACCTATCTGCAAGCCACTCCTATTTTCGTAAGTTCTCTTTGCCTTTTTGACATGTCTCTATGTTATTTACTTTTTTTTTTAGTTGAAAAAATATTTTATTAAGACAACCAAAGGAGATAGCATGGAATATTGCATTTATCAGGTTCAAACCACAGCCAAAACGGAAAATTAAAACATGAAATTAGAAACACAAATTTTAGAAGATTTAGAACATGGACACTACAAATGAACACGCATTTGAAAGAATCTTTTCTCAGTCACACAACCCAATCTCTAGCTTGGTAGGTGAAGTATTTATGGGTGGGTTTGGAAAAATTCTTCCATTTGAAGATTTGAATTCCTCTGAGAGTATCACAAGTTCATATATTACTTGTATTGCCAACAATTATTGAGTTCCAGACGAGGTGGGGTGGGACAAAAATCTTTTTTTTTTTTTTTTTCCAACAATTATCAATTTCAACTGATGTAATTTTTTCTTTATTTTAAATCTAGTACATAGATTATATATGGAAAGAAAATCTAATAATTCAAATTAGAGACAAATATCTACCAAATTAATTATAGTTGGAACTCTTCTAAAATTTTCAACATAGGAACGAACATAACGTTAAATAATCCAAAAATGATAGGCGTGTAACATGCTAGGCTGAACGACAATGGCATTCACTTAGTTCTGATGTCCTGTCTAGTTGTCCACATATCACAATTTTTCAAGTCTGGAACCTATTTTAGAAATACAAATAAAACAAATAAAGTGCCTTTGTATATTTACATTGTATTTGCAATGCAAACACACAAAAAGTAGCAAATATACACTTGTAAAAAGTGTACAATATTTCCCACTTTTTGTAAATGTGTACAACATTTACTACTTTTTGTGTGTCTATCAAAAATAAATATCCTTCTTTCTGCGAAGTGGTAAATTGGTGGCTGCTTTATTTTAATACTCTAGAGAGGGAAAGAAATTTTAGCAAAGTTTCACACCCATTGGCTTATAGCCATGAGAGAGGGAGAGACAGAGACAGAGAGAGAATGAAGGAAAAGAATAGTAACGATTGTTGAGCTTCTTGAGAACTGATACAGAGTAGGTAATTAGGATTACTATTAATATATCATAGAATATCAATGATTGAATATAAAATTTGATAATGTATTTATATTTTATATGATATGAATATATCTCTCTCATTTACCATAAAAAATATATCTCTCTCCATATATTTTTTTTTATAGAAACAGGGGAATAAATTAATTATTTAATAATATTAAAGAGATAGAATAAACTTATTTTTATTCTTTTCTACATCAATATTGTTTCATTTATATTTTATTATGATATTGTATTCTTTATGTATTTATTGTCAAGAAAAAGAAATATGGGCATAAAGAGAGATCTAGTTTGGGATTACGCTAAGGACCTAAAGGGCAGTTTCAAATGTAACTATTGTAAATATGAATTCTCTGGAAGTGCATCAAGAATTAAATCACACTTGGCTGGAGTCAAAGGGAGTGATATTGTTATATGTGATGTTGTGCCTGAAGATGTACACAAAGAAGCTTATGAAGCAACTCAAGAGACTAACAAAAGACTTTAAAATGCATCAACCTCAAGCAATAATAAGGAGAGAACAATCACCTCAACTTCAATTTCAACAATTCAGAAGGAAACATTTGCTAATTTAAAATTTAGTTTTTAGAGGGCGGTAGATCTGCTAATTTAAAATTTTATCAAAAGGCAAGGTGTTGAAGGCAACACCTTGCAAGGTGTCAATCTTGAGTAAAACAGATATTTTACTCTTTTTTTATTAAAGGTATTGTAGGTTAGGTGGATTAAAAGAGTTAAAAATAAATAGGCGTAAATGCACTTTTAGTCCCTACATTTTGACGTTTTTCCGTTTTAGTTCCTACATTTTATTTTTACCACTTTTAGTCCCTAAACCAGTTAACGCTTGTTATTTACGTCCTTTCCGTCAGTCAACCGACGGAAACAGCTGACGTGGCAGCCGGAGACAATAAAATATTATTAAAAATGCCACGTCAGCGTCCTTTTTAAAAAAAAAATAATTTTTTTCAATTTTAATTAATTAAAAAACAGAAATAAAATAAAAAATCACAAAAATTAAATGGTATGAACATCATCCCAGAAAATCAAGCTCACAAACCCAGAAAATCAAATCCACAACAAACCCAGAAAATCAAACCCACAACAAACCCAGATCTCACCCAGCCAACCCAGCCACCCCCACCCCACCCCGATCTCGCCACCCCCACACCCACCCCCACCCCGATCTCCCACACCCACCCCTACCCCGCCCCGATCTCGCCACCCCCACCCAACCCCGATCTCCCACACCCACCCCCACCCCGCCCCGATCTCGCCACCCCCACCCCCACCCCGCCCCGATCCCCACCCACCCCACCCCACCCCACCCCACCCCGATCTCCCACACCCACACCCACACCCACTCATCCAACCCCGATCTTGCCACCCCCACTCCCACTCCCACCCCCACCACAGCCACCATGAGGGAGAAACACAAATGTGAGAGAGAGAGAGAGAGAGAGAGAGAGAGAGAAGAAAATGAGAAAATTTGAGAAAGTGAGAGATGGTTTAGTGATTTTTGGTTTTATTTTTATTTAATTAAAATATTTTATTTAATTTCAGTTTTTTGATTTTGTTTAATTAAAATTATTATTTTTTTAAAAAGGACGCTGACGTGGCATTTTTAATAATTTTTTATTGTCTCCGGCTGCCACGTCAGCTGTTTCCGTCGGTTGACTGACGGAAAGGACGTAAATAACAAGCGTTAACTGGTTTAGGGACTAAAAGTGGTAAAAATAAAATGTAGGGACTAAAACGGAAAAACGTCAAAATGTAAGGACTAAAAGTGCATTTACGCCAAATAAATAATGTAGGTTACATCAAATATAAATAATGCAGCTCTAATTTTTTATATTCAGACCTTCATCATATAATATCATATCAGACGGTACACGCTACCAGAGAAATTAAGTTATCTTTGAATAAGAAATTCTTGTTTTTAGAGTGTTGACTTTATCTTTTGATACCAACGTGAACGTAAATTAGCAAATAATTTATAAATTATTTGCTAATTTATAAATTTCTCACAGTCGTGCAGGCAACTAATTATACCAAAACCAATATTTTGTGTTAAAAAATTGTAGATTCAATCGGTGGATTAGTTAAGAAATAAGAATTGGAGTTTGTCCATCTGATGAGTCATGACCCATGAAAGAGTTTTGTGCTGCCAGGAACGATAGAACTGAATATACAGAACTCTTCTAGAGAGAGAGAGATAACGTGCCCCTTTCATTCTCATCTCCGTGAGCTTCAATGACATCCTACTTTATTTTATTTTTTTGATTTTATGATTTAGAAATGAATATATTGTTCCTCCTTTCATTGTTGGGTTCAGATCTTCCTTTCACATCCATTGCTGGTAATCTACTGATCGAGGACTAGTTCTTTTTCTCTTTCTCTTATCCTTCCCAACGTTGATTTGCATCTAACTATCTGCAAAGCTATTTTAAGTTCACTTTGCCTCTTTGACATGTCTCTATGCTATTGACTTTTTTTTTTTTGGTTGAGAAAAAAATATTTATTAACACAACCAAAGGAGATAGCATGGAATATTATTGCATTTATCAGGTTCAAACCACAGCCAAAGCAGAAAATTTAAAAGTGAAATTGACAACACAAATTTTAGAAGTTTTAAAACGAGTACAATACAATGAACACTCATTTGAAAGAATTTTTTCTCCGTCCCACAACCTAATCTTTAGATTGGTAGTGAGAGTTAAGAAAGGAGTGAGCTACGCATTGATGAGTGGGTTCGGAAAAATTCTTCCATTTGAAAGATTTGAATTCCACCGAGAGTTTGACAAGTTTATTACTTGTTTGCCAACAATTATGAGTTCCAAAAGAGGTGGGGTGGGACAAAAATCATTACTATTTTTTTTTTTCCAATAATTATCAATTTCAAATGATGTTATTTTTTCTATTCTTTATTTTAAATCTAGTAAATAGATTATACTATATGGAAATCAAATCTAAGAATTCAAATTATAGACAAATATCTACCAAATTAATTATAGTTGGAACTCTCCTCAAATTTTCAACATATAACCTATAGAATCCAAAAATGTTAGGTGTGTAACGTGCTAGCCTCAATGACTATGGCATTCACTAAGTTCTGATGTCCAGTTGTCCACATTCAAGCTTGGAACCCTATATGTTTATGTTGTATTTGCAATGTAAACACTCAAAAAGTAGCAAATGTACATTTGCAAAAAGTGTACAATATTTACCATATTTTGTAAATGTGTATAACGCTTACAAATTTTTGTGTATTTACAATATAAATTTACATTATACTATACTACCATACAATGTAAAAAAAGAAAAAGAAAATTTCAATGAAGTTTCACACTCGTTAGCCATGAGAGAGAGAGAGAGAGAGAGAGAGAGAGAGAGAAGGAAATTAAAAGACATGGATTGACCATTGGAAACTTCTGTTTTCACATGAATTATTCTACGAAAAACACTGGTTAAGTCAAATACATATATGTAATGTAGTTTACCGCTGCTATTTAATTAATTTAAAGAGTCAAACCAGTCAAGCCATCAAATTTGAATGCAACTTTTATATATATATATATATATATATATATATATATAACTGTGTGAACTGGGTTTACACATTAACAATGGTCGAGCATCTGATTTGGTCACTGCCTCACTCTTGATGCTGTATGGTACTACAGAAAATGACAAGATCGTACTTTTCTTTTTCTTGAATAAATAAACTCCTTCTATTGTACCAACTATTGAAATCCAATAGATATTTTTTGGGAAAGCTGAAATGATTCAAAACTGCAAAAAGATAATAAATTGTACCAAGATGAAAGGAAGCAAGATGAAAGGAGGCTGTCTTTAGGTGGTTTTATATACCATGGATGAGGTTTTAGGTAAAAATTTTGTGTTTTAGTCATTTATGTTATTTGCATTATTATGATAAACATGAAAAATATATTGCATTACCTATATTTTGTGCCTTTTAAATTATTTAATAGGATCATTTCTATGTATTTGTTATGTGCAAATATACACAATCAAAAACATACGTATGCGGAAGCATAGATGCAGACACATGTACAGGTAGCTATCAACCTAGGCTTTTTTTTTTGGTTGTGTTTGTCAATGTATAGCCATTTTGATGTATTTTTTTATATGTTCACTCTTTTCAACTCATCTACAATTTTCACCCACCCTTGAAATTCAAATTTTATTTTAAATGAGGCACATAACATTCCCTCTTTTTTTTTTTTTTTTTACCACCCTCAAACTTGTCATGATGCTAATTTTTGGATCCTCGTCTAGCTACCACCTTCCTTCTTCTTGAATAACTAGTACCATAAGAACCTTCCTACTCCAAAATGATAACTGGTAAAGTGAATTTTTTCTTTATCTAATTTTGAGCATTTGTGTCCAACGAAATGAACCACTTGGGTGTTGACTAGTTTGGCCTTTGAGGCATCTTGATTTGTTTAGATTATACAAATCTTCAACTTTTGATCACAATCTTGACTACTTGCACATTGATTAATATCAATTTCACAATTTGGTTAGTGAGACATCTCAATTCATTTTCATTGTGGAAATCTTCAACAAGAGATCACAATTTATGTTAACCATGTGTTGATCAAGGCAAGTATTCAATAGAACTAAGAATAGCATTAAAATCTCTAATACAAACCCAAGGTCCATGCACAAAGGACTTAATATGGTTTAACAACGCCCAAGAATTCCGCTTTTGAGACGTTTCAGATCAACCATAAAATCCTGTTAAGAACCATTCAGACCCATCCTCTTCAACAACCTTTGCCAAAATATGGTTATCCGAACCACTAATGACCCTAACATCGACACCTTTCTTCCAAAGAAGAGCCAATCCACCACCCAAACCTGGCTTTTTCGCAATGAACCAGTGAGGTAGATTTGTATCCCTACAAAGCTTTTTAAAATCCTTATTAAACATTCGAGTATCCATAAGAAAACACACTATAGGATCTTGTTCCCTCACTATCTTGTAAAGGCCACAAACTATATAAGGGTTCCCAAGCCTTTAACAGGTCCCACTTAATAGCCTCATTGGTCCCGATAGGGGTGGTCTACCACCCTTGTTGATCTATTATTCAAAGAAGTGCCATCCACAAATTGCTTGCTATGCTTTGGTGAGATAGTCTACAGAGTTTCCAGTCTTAATTGGTATATAGAACATTTCTCTTTTCTTTTAATTGGCTAAATAAATAGTTTAATTAATCATTTCAATCCATATAATTTAATAGAAAAAAAAAATCAAGTCTACTTTATTAATTTTTTTTAAGAGATTATTCAAGTTATTTAAACAAGAAGTTTGAACTCCAAAATCCAAATCTTTATTTTTTGGGGTAAATTGCAAATATAACCCTATGTGGTATACCCTTAAAATATGGAACAGTTCTTTATTTTATTTTATTTTTTTGAAGAAAAATATGGAACAATTATGTGGTTTATTTTTTATTATTATTTTTGTTAACTTGGTTTATTTACTTACAGACTTATCTCTTTTTCAACTTGTTTCGTGACATATAGTCATATAGTGATATATAGACCATTTTAGAGCTTTATCCAAGTCATGTTTTTTCTTATAATTGAAATTAGAAAACCTTGAATCTAAACTTAGTCTTGATTCTTGAATATATCAACCTTGTTCTATCCAAACTATGCTGTCGATTTTTTTTTTCCTTGGCTGAATAAAAATTTTAATTAATCATTAATAATTTCAAATCCATATATTAAACTAAAAAAAAAAAAATCAAGTCTACTTTATTCAAGTAATTTAAATTGGAAGTTGAACCACAAATTGGTAGAAATTTTTAAATTTAAGAAATCATTTGTACTCCAAATTTTTCAAATTTAAGTTGAACTCCAAATTTTTTTTTTTTAAACTGGAGCAAAATAAAAAATTATTTGTGATGTTTAACATTTTTGCCTCGACATAAAATATTTTCTGGCAAATATTTAAAAATGAAAACAAATTTAAATTGTGAGTCAATAAAAAAATAAAATAAATAGAAGCACAAAACTAAGGACCTGTTCAAGCAAGAACCCCCCTATCTTGAATTATTTACGGACAGGTTGAATCCACGACCCATCTTCTTTCGGCAAGTGATGGGTCCTCCTTCTAATAATTGTGCCTTTTCTTTCTTTCGGCCAGAGTGGTGATGTGTTGAAATTTTATACGAAGGTTTGACCGTTGGAAAGAAATATATTAAGAAAGAGATGATTTATTTTAAAAAGCAACACAAGTGCAAGTCACTATAACATGAAGGAAGGAATACAAACAATCGTTGAGAACTGATACTGATACAGATCTGAGTTGTATACCATATCATTAAGTGAATATTATATTGATAAATTGGTTTTTACATTTTATATGATGTTGTATGTTTTTAGACCCCTTAAAACATAACTAGATTAACTTAGTTATTTAGCCAAGTGATTAACTTAGGTAAATTATGCAAATCTAAGTTAACACATATAAATCATATCATTGAAATAGTGAAGAAAATAAATAACACAACGTATGATAATTCAGGAAAACCAAACCGATAAAAAATCAGGGGAGAATTTAACCTAACTATTCTCAAGGTAAAACCAAATCCATTATGAAAGAATTGAAATTTACACAATAGCGACTTAGACCACTAACATCCTATTGCCACCTCGAGTAGGAAACTTACTACCACGACCACATGACAGCTCTGAGTCCATGGACTACTTCTTTCTTGGATTCCCAGCAAGCACATGCACTCCCGCTTGTATATCTTTAAGTTCTTGAATCTGCAATTGAATTAATCACCGAGCTCTTGACATCAATCTAGATCTTGATAACCCTAAGTGTATATGAAGGCAAACACCTCTAGATCTCACAAAAGACTTGCACACATAGCATAAAGAGCTCTCTTAAAATGTGGTTAGGGTTTTCCTTTTTATATCTAGGGTAAAACATAAAACCCTACACGTAAAACAGGCTTGGGCTGAATGGAAAATTCTGTAGAAAAACAATCTGCACGAATTTTGATAGATCCAGTCTAATTTTTGACCGATCGAGTCAGACAGATTTACACAATAAATCTTGCAGTACACTCGATTCTAACTTTACAACTTAAACATATTTTGAGTAAGTCTAAAACAAGACTAAACGTTTTGATCATGGTTTGCCAACATTACAAATTGAAGTTCTAATATATTTAAACTTAAAGTCTTAGAACTTAACAAACTCCCCTTTTGGCAATCTGTGACAAAACACAAACTTAAACAAAATGCTCAAAGTTACAAACAAGACAGCCCTTTACAAAATCGTTGCCCAACACAACAAATTCAACCTAACTACTATCCATCAGTTGCAAGTGTAGATAGTAGTACAACTGAATCAACTTGTATATTCCTGTAACACTTAACAAACAATTAAACCCATGTGTGGAAAATACAAATAATCAAAAATAACTTCTTGATTTCACATAACATAAAATAAAGACATATATTATGAATAATCTCATAAATATAAATTAAAAAACAATGTGAAACAAGAGACATATATAATCAAAGTATCTCCCCCTATCATGGATAACCCATACACAACACATCATGAGCCAAAAATGTAAATACAGAATGAAGCACTTAGATACAATCTAAAACTTCACAGCTCCAAAACATCAAAATCTCCTAACATCAAAATCTACATATGTACTTTCCCTTTTTGTGACGAATTGTCAAAGGACATTCACTCATCGTCAAAAGGAGGTGGCGGAGGTGATTGTCTAATACTCTCCAAATCCGCTCGCAAAGCATGAAGCTTATCAAGCATGTCCACCAAAAATTGACCATGAGCTACCTGAACAATCATGACAGTCTTCAACATACGACGAATGTTTGAATTATCCAAAGTAGAAGGTGGAGGAATAGCAGCTGCAGCAGCAGTCGGATCGACAGATGTTTTAGTAGAAGTATCACTTGTAGAGGAGGGAGGAGAAGGAGCAACACCAAAAGTCTCAACCCTAGGACGTTTAGAGCTTGCTTGCTCTCATCTGAGCAGCCTTCTGCCTAAGAAATGTGGCACCTATAGGAGCAACTATATGGACAGGCTCAGTCGTGGGAAAGTTTTCTAAACCCAAATGCAAAAGGATCTGATGAATAAAAACAGGAAATAAAAGAGCATGAGAAACAAAACTACTCCGAGGAACCTCAATCATAGAACGAATAAAAAGATGAGGAAAGCTCATAGGAGCATCAGTAACAATGGTGTTCAAAAATGCACATCTCTCTATAGGGATGGTGTGCAAATGAGAGATAGGCCACAAAGAATGATAAGCAATCCGAAAGAAAAGATAATGAATCTTGGTCAACTCAGCAGACGTGATCCGAGGATCAAAATCCCACTGGATAGAAGTACCAGTGATGTAAGACATGATGTCATCAAGGGGAGATGACTCATCATAAGGATAAACAAGATGTTGGGCCAGTGGCACCCCAAGAGCATTAGCCATTACCGAAGGAGTAAAGGTGTACTCGTCACCCCGTATCCAACTTCTCACAAGAGTGTTGGCATCATAGGAGTGGACAGAGAGGTTCAAATAGAACTCTCTTAGCAAGGCAGCCGAAGGGGGATGTACAATGTCCAGTAACGGTAACCAATCCCTACGCTCAAAGTTTCTCCTAATCTCAAGGTTAAGCTCATTTAAAATAACCTTTCTCTCAGCCTAAATGTTTTTAAAAAGCTTCAAAGTCTCATATGTTTCCTGGTTTTTCTTACTCAGAAACCTATCACTCTCAAAAGAAGGTGCAGAAGAAGAGGAGGCTTTCCTATTGGCTTTAGTCTTCCTAGGCATGGTGCTAAGGATAGGACAAGACACACAGAAGGAACCAAAAGAAAAGAAAAACTAAGGGCAAACTGCAAATTAGCACAAAATATAGAAAAATAACAATCTATATGATGCATGAACAGTATAATCAGATGATGCATGATCTAATGCAGTGAGAATAAATTCAATTTATCTTTAAAAATACAAAATTGGCTTGAGCATAGAGTTTATATCAAAAACCTCAAAATTTTGAAAAACCACTTGTACAATTTTTAAGAAATTGACCAATTGATCATTAAACAAGATAGATAATACATTATAATAATTAAATTAATCAATCCAACAAGCCAAATTCATCCAATTAAATCCAATTGAACAAAATCCCCAAATCGGGTAATTTCAAGCCCTAGAAATTTCAATTTTATAAAATTCATCAAATTGATCAAATTAATTCACCAAGAACAGTTGTATATCATCTCACAACAAAAACCCATTGATTAATTTTCAAACCAAAAATCTCAATTTCCCTTAGGTTCGAAATATCCCTTTAATGCATGGTAAAAATGCATGCAACATGAAAATAAAAGAAAAATAAGGGGTATAAAGGTCTTACCAGCCTTAAATGACAAAAACCCTTGAAGAAATTTGAGGGAAAACGACAAAAATCTTTCTTGGACTCTTAGACCAATCGAACAGAGAGAGAAAGAGTTTTGAAAATTTTGAAATAGTCTTTGAATATGTGAAAAACTTAGTTTTTAAAAAACTCTCTATTCAATTTTTGATTTATCAAAAAGTAGATTCGATCGATCGAAAATGCCTTCGATTGATCAAACAGCAATTGAGCACCGATCAAAACACACAAAACCAAACCAAAATTTTAATCGCAATTTCGATCGATCAAAAAATAGGTTCGATCGATCGAAATTCTGGAAAAATCAATTTTTTGAAAAACAAAGCAATTTTATGCAGGAACTCCTCAAAGCATATTAATTTATGAATAAAATGCATGAGTATGAGATGAAATGTTTTTCAAAACACTTGTTTTGAACCCAGTTATCCCAAAAATAAGGTTTTCAATCAATTCACCTTAAATTCTCAAACTTCAAATACGTTTTGCACAAAACTCAAGGAATTTTCAAACTTGGTTGGCCAAACCAAAATCACGCATAATAACATGTATAAAGTTTAACTAAGAGTAAGTTGTGTAGTGTGTGCAACTTGCAAAAACTTGAGATACATGTAAGGTGATATGTGAATAGAAATTAAGCACAATTTCTACAAAATTTATCACATAGACTTTGAAAGAGACTAACACCTAAAGAGTTACATCATATAACTCTCACATCTCTTAGAATAAAAGTTTACAATCATATAAGTTTCTTGATTTGCCTCATAATGTACATACCAATTTTATTTGATCAAAAACTTATTAAGAATTAGCCGGGATAATGTACACACTAATTTTATTTGATTGATTTAATTATAGTCCAATAATGTATACACCAATTTTATCATTTAAACCGAGGCTATACCTTATGTTCTTTTTGTGCATGTGCTACACTTTCTCGAGCACAAAATCTTATGATATGCACTAAGATATTCATGATTAGTTAGTAAACAGTGGTGAGATGGTTATTTATGATTTTCTCATTAAGATTAAGTTCGATAATTAAAGGCATGTGACTTCAAGATCAAGACAAAGTGATCAAAAACTAAAAACATCTTCCCACATAACATGCACTACAAAACTTAAACTAGTAAAGTGCAATAAAATAAGCTCATTCAGGCTAAATAAGATACATAGGCATGTTATGTAAAGATAAATTGGCCAACCTCAATTTCAAATCTAAGAAAAAAATGCAGAACATACTTTGCTTCCCTTTTTCTTCCTTTTTTTTTTGTTTTTTTTTTAAAATTATTTTGAAAAGAAATAACAAAAACAACCTAGAATGAAATGCATGAATGTTATACAATGCAAATCCTGAGAAGACAAAGAACACAAAAACAATAAAGAAGAATGGTCACAAAGAAATGAGCGATGAAGCACAAGGACCATGTCAGAAAGACTCAATTAAATTTAGCTTTTTGCATCCAAAACTTTTTAGATGCAATTTTAGCATTGGAGTTATTATTTACATTAGAATTCTGAGCAACTCCAGGATTGGTATAAAGGTTTAGAGCCTTTACCAACTCACCAATAAGTACCATAGGATTTTGTAGTTGAGACACATGTACTTTTGGTTTATTTGCTCGTTTAGCAGCTTGTAACTTAAAATAGTTTGGACGAACGTGCCCAGACTTTCCACAAAAATGACAAACCCATACAGGTCTATCATGCAACTTGCTCTTAGGAGGATTAAAAGTCTTAGGTTTAGACTCTTGAAGATCAACCCTAATCTTCCTAGGAGGTGTAACTTCTACAAGTTTGACAACCTCACTCATAGGGGGCTTAGAAAAAGGAACAAAGTTTGTGGAATGTGTTTCAGGAACAAAGATGTTTTCTACAAAATTTAAGCCAGTTTTGTCTGAAGGAGGCTTTTGAACAGCATATGATCAAGTTTGGAACTAGTAGACCTATTAGTTTGTTCTCTAGCAATAGATAATTCATGTTCCAAATTCTTAATTTTATCAAGTAAAAGTATGTTCTCAGTCTTTACATTATTCAACAATTCATTAGCATCAAATAGTTTTACAAGCAAATTTTTCATATCAAGTTCAAGAGAAACAATTTTCTTTAAGCCTAGATCAACACTCATAACATCATTTGCAACAATTTTGCAAAACTTATTGTAGGCTAAATATAGATCTGCATCCTCAGAGAATTCCTCATCAAAAGGGTTCTCCTCAACAACAACATTTTCATCAACTACAGCAGTAGCAGTGAAAGTAATGAAATTTTCATCCTCATCACTACCAGACTCATTGTCAGAAACTTCATCATCACTAAGGGTTACAGTCATAGCCTTGCCCTTAGACCTCAAGAATGTTGGAAATTCGTATTTCACATGACCATACCCCTGAGGCACATGACCATACCCTTGACGCACATATACTTTTGGTTTATTTGCTCGTTTAGCAATTTGAAACAGTTTGGACGAATGTGCCCAGACTTTCCCTAAAAATGACAAACCCATGCAGGTCTATCATGCAACTTGCCCTTAGGAGGATTAAAAGTCTTAGGTTTAGACTCTTGAAGATCAACCCTAATCTTCCTAGGAGGTGTAACTTCTACAAGTTTGACAACTTCACTCACAGGGGGCTTAAAAGAAGGAACAAAGTTTGTGGAATGTGTTTCAGGAACAGCGATGCTTTCTACAAAACCTAAGCCAGTTTTGTCTGAAGGAGGCTTTTGAACACTTAGCATATGATCAAGTTTGGAACTAGTAGATCTATTAGTTTGTTCTCTAGCAACAGATAATTCATGTTCCAAATTCTTAATTTTATCAAGCAAAAGTATGTTCTCAGTCTTCACATTATTCAACAATTCATTAGCATAAAACAGTTTCACAAGCAAATTTTTCTTATCAAGTTCAAAAGAAACAATTTTCTTTAAGCCTAGATCAACAATCATAGTATCCTTTGCAACAACTTTGTAAAACTTATTGTAGGTTTCATATAAATCTGCATCCTCAGAGAATTCCCCATCAAAAGAGTTCTCCTCAACAGCAACACTTTCATCAACTACAGCAGTAGCAGTGAAAGTAATGAAATTTCCATCCTCATCACTACCAGACTCATTGTCAGAAACTTCATTATCACTAAGGGTTACAGTCATAGCCTTGCCCTTAGACCTTAAGAATATTGGACATTCAGATTTCACATGACCATACGCTTGAAGCACATGTACTTTTGGTTTATTTACTCGCTTAGCAGCTTGTAACTTGAAACAGTTTGGACGAATGTGCCCAGACTTTTCACAAAAATGACAAACTCATGCAGCTCTATCATGCAACTTGTCGTTATGAGGATTAGAAGTCTTAGATTTAGACTCTTAAAGATCAACCCTAATCTTCCTAGGAGGTGTAACTTCTACAAGTTTGACAACCTCACTCGTAAGGGGCTCAGAAGAAGGAACAAAGTTTGTGGAATGTGTTTTAGGAGCAGAGATGCTTTCCACAAAACCTAAGCCAGTTTTGTCTAAATGAGACTTTTGAATACTCAGCATATGATCAAGTTTGGAACTAGCAGACCTATTAGTTTGTTCTCTAGTAACAAATAATTCATATTCCAAATTCTTAATTTTATCCAGCAAAAGTATGTTTTCAGTCTTCACATTATTCAACAATTTATTAGCATCAAATAGTTTCGCAAGCAAATTTTTCTTATCAAGTTCAAGAGAAGCAATCTTCTTTAAGTCTAGATCAACACTCATAGTATCCTTTGCAACAACTTTGCAAAACTTATTGTAGGCTTCTTATAAATCTGCATCCTTAGAGAATTCCCTATCGGAATAGTTCTCCTCAACAGCAACACTTTCATCAACTACAGCGGTAGCAGTGAAAGTAATGAAGTTTCCATCCTCATCACTACCAGACTTATTGTCAGAAACTTCATTATCACTAAGGGTTACAGTCATAGCCTTGCCCTTAGACCTCAAGAATATTGGACATTCAGATTTCACATGACCATACGCTTGAAGCACATGTACTTTTGGTTTATTTACTCGCTTAGTAGCTTGCAACTTGAAACAGTTTGGATGAATGTGCCCAGACTTTTCACAAAAATGACAAACTCATGCAGCTCTATCATGCAACTTGCCGTTATGAGGATTAGAAGTCTTAGATTTAGACTCTTAAAGATCAACCTTAATCTTCCTAGGAGGTGTAACTTCTACAAGTTTGACAACCTCACTCACAAGGGGCTCAAAAGAAGGAACAAAGTTTGTGGAATGTGTTTTAGGAGCAGAGATGCTTTCCACAAAACCTAAGCCAATTTTGTCTAAATGAAACTTTTGAATACTCAGCATATGATCAAGTTTGGAACTAGCAGACCTATTAGTTTGTTCTCTAGCAAAAAATAATTCATATTCCAAATTCTTAATTTTATCCAGCAAAAGTATGTTCTCAGTCTTCACATTATTCAATAATTTATTAGCATCAAATAGTTTCGCAAGCAAATTTTTCTTATCAAGTTCAAGAGAAGCAATCTTCTTTAAGTCTAGATCAACACTCATAGTATCCTTTGCAACAACTTTGCAAAACTTATTGTAGGCTTCTTATAAATCTGCATCCTTAGAGAATTTCCCATCGGAATAGTTCTCCTCAACAGCAACACTTTCATCAACTACAGCGGTAGCAATGAAAGTAATGAAATTTTCATCCTCATCACTATCAGACTCATTGTCAGAAACCTCATTATAACTAAAGGTTACAGTCATAGTCTTACCCTTAGACCTCAAGAATGTTGGACATTCAGATTTCACATGACCATACCCTTAACAGCCAAAACATTGTTGACCCATAGAATTATTAGAAGGTTGACTTACTTTTTCTTTAGGTTTCTCATTATTGTTCACCTTAGTGGGTTCATTCTGGTTTAACATTGTTTTTACCTTTTGCCCTTCTGTTACTATTCATAAGAAAGTTTCTAAAGTTCTTAGCAAGATAGATAATCTCTGTAGCAGAGAACTCATCATTAAATCCACTCACATCAACATTATCAACAGACTTAAGAGCCATTGATTTGGATTTGCTAGTTTTAGGTAGGTCCAACTTATAGAACTGAAGAGATCCTACAAGTTCATCAACAGAGATGGAGTCTACATCCTTGCTTTCAGTGATGACAATTACTTTGGGTTTAAAATCTTCAGTTAACGATCTAAGTATCTTCCTAACAATTTTAGATTGATCATAGAATACACCCAAATTATAAGCAGAATTAACAATATCATTAAGCTTAGCATAGAATTTATCAAAAGTTTCATCATCAAACATTCTAATACTTTCAAATCTAGTTGTTAACTGCTGCAGCATGTTGATCTTAACTGCCTTTGTGCCTTCATGCACAGTATGGAGAATATTCCATGCAGTGTGAGCAACCTCAACATTAGAGATTATCTTAAATTCCTCCATAGAAATAACATTAAGAATAGCATTCATATCATTGCTAGTAAAAGCGGCTACTTCTTTCTGAGAAGTTTACCACTTACTCACTAGAGTAGTGGGCTTCTCCCATCCGTATTCAATGGAGTTCTAAACTCTCTCATCAATAGATTTTAGGAATGCTTTCATCCTTACTTTCCAATAAGCATAATTATTTCCATCAAAGTGAGGTGGGATCACAAGAGAGTGACCGCGTTCCATGACAATAAGGGTCAAGGATCAACTCTTAGATCAAAGGATCTAAACACAAGAGCTAACCTGCTTTAATACCACTTGTACGTTTTTAGACTCCTTAAAAAATCAAACTAGTAAAAAACCTAGGGAGGATCTAACCTAGCTATTTTCAAGGTAAAATTGAATCCACTATGAAAGAATTGAAGTTTACACAATAGTGACTTAGACCACTAACATCTTATTGCTACCTCGAGTAGGAAACTTACTACCACGACCACGTGACAGCTCCGAGTCCATGGACTACTTCTTTCTTGGATTCCCAGCAAGCACAAACACTCCTGTTTGTATATCTTTAAACTCTTGAATTTGCAACTGAATTGATTACCAAGCTCTTGACATCAATCTAGATCTTGATAACCCTAAATGTATGTGAAGGCAAACACTTCTAGATCTCACAAAAGATTCACACACACAGCATAAATAACTCTCTTAAAACGTGACTAGGGTTTTCCCTTTTATACCTAGGGCAAAACATAAAACTCTACACGTAAAATGGGTTTAGGCCGAGTTGGAAAATTCTGTAGAAATACAATCTGCACGAACTTCGATCGATCAAGTCTAATTTTCGATCGATCGAGACAGACAGATTTACACAGTAAATCCTGCAGTACATTCGGTTTCAATTTTACAACTTAAACATATTTTGAGCAATTCTAAAACGAGACTAAACGTTTTGATCATGGTTTGCCAACATTACAAATTGAAGTTCTAATACATTTAAATCTAAAGTCTTAGAACCCAACATATGCGACCTTTCTCTCTCTATTTAATATTTTAAACAAATGGAATAAACTTATTTTAAACTTTTATAAATATATTTTAATTATATTAATTTATAAATTATGGGTTTTTTCTTAATCCAAATATGTGTTAACAAGAAATAAAATTTTAAAAATAAATAAAAGTAATTACGAGTCGGGAAACAAAGAATAAAATCAAGGGCGTAATTTTGTTATGTTTGCAATAAAAAAAATTAAGAACTTAGAATAAAAAGAAAATTAACAAAATGAGATGCTTCAATGTTTTTATTCTTTCTTAAACTGGAACAAAAAAATAATTAGTTCCGCCATTGAGTACCATTTGGTCTGAGTTTGAGATTGATTTATTTAGGCTTTTTTTTTTTTGCTAAATAAAAAATGGGTAGGGGAGGGTGACCAACGTGGCAATCTTATCTGGGCATGACCATAGTAGCACCCTATCCGCCAGGGTCCGGGCCCTGCTAGAGTGCAGGAGAAACCGGTGAGCCATAGCTATCCCAGCCCCACGAGGGGCACCATTGGCCTTGGCTGCCAAGGAAGGTAACCCCATGTAAGTCCATATTCGAACTCGAACATGGAACCTCTCCTTGGCACAGCTCTTTGTGCATCCCCAAGAACCAATGGACCACACCACCTCGGTGGTGATTTATTTAGGCTTTAAACATTTGCGATGTTGTTTAACATATGTAATAGTGACAGTGTCAGTACCAAGTACTAATGACCAAATTGAACTAACTCTTAAACAACAGAATCGAAATTTGTTTAAATTTGAACTATAAAGGTCAAATTGATAACAAATATAAATTTTGAGGAAACAATTGTGAATTAATAAGAAATAAAAATTACAAGTTAACGAGAAAGGAAGCACAAAACTAAGGACTTTTCAGAGAATAGCTTCTATGAGTGCCTGCTGCTCCTTGTTGTTCTAGTAATTGTGTCTTTCCTTCGGTTAGTGGTGATGAGTTGAATTGCTCTTCAACGTAAAGATTTGACCTTTCAAAAGACTTAGATCGGCCCTCTAAACTTCCCTTTTCACTTGAAGATTTGATATTATGTTTGTAGCCATTAGAGAAAGGATTTCTGAATGGGCTTTGTAAATTGCTAAACCACTCCTCTTATATTCACAGCCTATCACCTCTTCTCTCTCTCTCTCTCTCTCTCTCTCTCTCTCTCTCTCTCTCTTCACAGTAAGTGCACTACTCTGACATGTCTTTCACGCTGTTGTTATTTATTTTTCTTTTCTTTTTCGATTTTCTATTTTATTTCTTGGCCAAATTAATAGTTTGATTAACACAACGAAAAGATTAATATATTAGGTCCAATTCTGTAGCCTGTGATACAGCCACCTTTGTTTATCGATTGTACATGCTCACTTCATGAAGGAACGGATAGTAACAATTGTTGAGAGTTTGCAAATAGAATTACTATATTATATCACTAATTCCTATCTGAATTTGATATTGTGTAATTTATTTATTGCAAGGAAAAAGAAATATGGGTAGACAGAGAGATCAATTTTGGGATTATGCTGAGAAATTAAATGACTGTTTCAAATGTAATTATTGTGAACAAGATTTTTCTGGAGGTGCATCAAGGATTAAAGCACACTTGGCCGGAGTTCCAGGTCATGACATTGTGGCATGTAATGTTGTGCCTCAAGATGTTAAATAAAAAGCTCAAGCAACTCAAAAAAAAAAAAAAAGAAGCTGAAGTGACTCAAGAGACCAACAAAAAACTTAAAAGTGTATCAATCTCAGCTTCAAAATCAGAAACTAAGGTGATTAAAATTGTCACACAGGTGTTCTCTAGTCCTAACTCTATACATAGTTGTTTATTTCTAACAGTTCCAATACTTTTTAAGATAAATATTACTACATACTGGCGGTTGCACACAACACTATACACACTTTTTGCACTGAAATCTGATTTCAGTGCAAAAAGTGTGTGTGTGCACAACAACAGGTGTGAAATAAACATTGCCCTACTTTTTAACCCTTGCAAATTCTTTCATACTATTTTCTCTTTGTGTAGGGTAAAGAAGAATATAGGGCTGAAATTATCCTCAATGATGTTGTGGACAGACTAATAGCCAATGTGTCTTCACTTGCCACTGAGTATATCGATTTTGAGTTGAGTTTCAAGGTGGAGTTGATAAATCTTCTTGAAACATTATTCAAGATTAAATTTGTGTTAGGTGATGCTCAAAAGAGGCAATCAAGTGATGAGCCTATGGGAATCTGGTTAACGGAGCTTAGAAATGTAGCTTATGATGTCGATAATGTGCTAGATGAGTTTAGCTATGAGAGTTTCCGGCAAAAGGTACGGATTCAAAATCAAATGATGCTTCGGGTACATAACTTTTCATTATGCAATCTTGATAAAGTTAAGACAACCAAAAAATCGTTGGATAAAATTGTGAATGATGTAGCTGACTTTGGTCTTGGAATGGAGTTGGTGAGTTCAATCCCCAAAATTAGTTTGGACATGAATATAGACTCCCTCCCCGATGATTCAGAAGTTATAGGAAGAGAATACGATGTCAAAAAAATAGTAAACTTACTTATTAGTTCAAGCAATCAACAAGATATCTCTGTTCTCCCTATAATGGGTATGGCAGGTATTGGAAAGACAACTTTAGCAAAACTTGTGTATAACAATGAACTGATAAAGAAACATTTTGATGTACTAGCATGGGTAAATGTTAGTAAAAATTTTGATGTTGAAGGGATTTTAAGAGAGATTCTTAAATCTCTTAGAGAAGACTTGGGTGATTGTTGGGGGCAAAAAAATTTTGATAAAGTACTTGAAATATGTGCAAAAATTTTGGGGGCGAAAAAATATCTTCTCATACTTGATGAAGTGCAAAATGAAGATCCTAAGAAATGGGATACTTTAAAGAATTACTTATTAAAGTTTAATTCCAATACAGGAAATAATATTGTTATTACAACCTATAGTGATAATGTGGGGCAAATCATGAAGATACATCCCCCACATCACTTAGAGAAGTTATCAAAAGATGATTGTTGGTCTATAATGAAAAAAAGAACATTCATAGATGCAAGAATTCCATTAGATTTGGAGGTTATTGGTAGGGAAATTGCTAAAAGATGTGGAGGGGTTCCACAGGCTGCAAGAGCTTTAGGGGGAACAATGTGCATTAAATTTGATAAAAAGAAATGGCTGGAGATTCAAAATAATAAAATTTGGGATTTGTTGGATGAAGATAATAGTGACATCTTTCCTGTGCTTAAGTTATGCTTTGATCGTTTGCCAACACCATCTTTAAAACGATGTTTTGCATATTGTGCAATATTCCCTAAAGATTATGACATGAAAAAGGATGAAGTAATTCAGTATTGGATGGCCGAAGGGTTCCTACTAGCTAAAGAAGCTAATATGGAGATGGAAGATATTGGTAACATGTATTTCAATATTTTGTTGGCCACTTTCTTTTTCCAAAATGCTAGAAAGGATGCCTACGGTAATATTATTAGCTACAAAATGCATGATTTGGTGCATGACTTTGCACTCTCAATTTCAAATTTTGAAACTCTACTCTTAGAGGGAGATTCAGTGGATGATGGTGGTAGCATACAACATTTATTTGCCTGACTTGATGGAAAAACAACACTAGGAAGTTCACTTAGTAAAGTTGATTTTACAAAATTGCGTATGTTAATTTTAGAAAATTTCAACTTTGACATCATGTTATCAAATTTAAAATGCTTACGCATTTTAAAATTATTCGGGGATAGTATAGCGGAGTTGCCAGATTCAATTGAGCAATTTATACATTTGAGGCTTCTTCACATCTCTCAAACTACAATTAAGGACTTACCAAAATCCATCACCAAACTATACAATTTGCAAACTTTAAGAATTGAAGGCCTCGTAGAAGAGCTTCCGGAAGACCTAAGCAATTTGATTAACTTAAGACATATTCATATTAATCATATTTGGGATCATTTTATAGAAACGCCTAAAAATATGGGGAGGCTGACTTGCCTTCAAACATTGCAATTTTTTTCTGTGGGTCCAGATGAAGGTTATCGAATTAAAGAATTGGGATGTTTGAAGAATCTCAGAAGAAAAATAAACATATACAATCTAGAGATGGTGGAAGATGAGGAAGAAGCCAAAAGTGCGAAATTAAAAGAAAAGGAAATATTCAACTTGGGATTGTATTGGAGTAATGTGTCAGACAGAGAAGAGGACATGTATGATGTAGATGAAAAGGTGTTGGAAGGCCTCCAGCCTCACCCAAATTTGAAAAGCTCAACAATCAAATGGTATCTTGGAAAGAAATTCCCTTCATGGGTTGGTTTGTCTTCGCTATTTCACAATTTGATTGAGATCAATTTGAGACATTGTAGAGAATGTGAAGAAGTTCCCACTCTAGGGCAATTACCCTGTCCTAGGGTTCTTGAAATAAATGGAATGTACAAGGTAAGATGCAGAGGAAGTGAGTTTTACTTTTACAGTGATGGGAGTTACAGAAATACTACTACATTATTTCCGGCATTGAGAATACTCAAATTAGAGGGGATGGAGACCCTGGAAGAGTGGAAGGATGCAAAGGAGTTGAAGGATGCAAACGTGTTGTTTGTGTTTCCTTGCCTTGAGGAGTTGATTATTAGATGGTGTAATAAACTGAGATATTTGCCAGACTCACTGCACACCTGCATTTCCCTTCAGAAGTTAGTAGTAGAGGCTTGTCCTAAGCTGAGGTCATTGCCAGGTGTCCAGTCCATAATAAGGTGTGGTGTTGAAGACCTACCTAGTGGGTTACAGTGTGTTGAATATTTGGAGAATGGGGATTGTCATCTGCCTACTACTTCCTCCATTCACCCCTCCCTCCTGAAGTTAAAGCTAACAGGGCGTGAGTGTTTGCTGAACCAAATTCAATACTTCATTGCCCTTAAAATTCTATGGATAGGGGACTCTTATGAGATGGTAGCTTTGCCAGAGGGGTTGGGCAATCTTTCCTCTCTTCAGGAGTTGTATCTTTTATATTGTTAGGAGCTTGTGCATCTGCCCACGGAGGAAGCCATGCGATGCCTCACCCAATTGAAAACGCTGATCATTTATTTTTGGCCCAAATTTGAAGACAATGAGCGGATCAAGATTAGCCACGTTCCATGGGTTAAAATCAATGATTGGTAAGTCTACTCATACTACCCCACTATTTCCTCTTCTTTTATTCTTTTATATTCGAAATGGGTGAGAGTATTCCGGTACAAATACTTAACTGGACCCGATTAGGAAAATATATAAATACTACAATTTGGGTTAGTGATTCTTCAAAATAAATAGTACAAATTAATCTTACTAACCCTTCTGCTTACACTTAATAAATCCAATTCTGGTTTTTTTTTTTTTTTTTCAATTTATGAAATTATTTGCAATCATTTGAGAAAAGTTTTTAAAACAAGAGTTTAAATTAGAAATATTGTGATGGCTACTATTCAAATTGGCTTGCCGCTATTCAAATTTTTGTTGCTACAAATTACCAAAATAATTAGAAGCATAGTTAATTTAACAATTTTTTGATTGTTACCCATTGTCTTGCTACTATTGAATTTCTGTTTGCTAGCCTATTTTCTTTCGACAAATTTTTCAATACTGAATTTTTCTGGACATTGGGAAATTTGGAATATTGAATCCATCACTGTTAGAGCTGTCCACATACTCATTATTTCGATCAGCATTTTGATACTGTAAGAGTTCATGGATCAATTCTTTTACTTACAGCTATCTAAAACTTGACAGTAGATTTTATTGATTTGCACTGGGTCATAATTGCTCTATTAATGAGGGTGGATTTATTGTGGAAAATGGAGCTTAGTTGCATAAGAATGAGAAATTGGGTGGGTGAAGGTCTTGCTGATTTTTCATTTCATGTTTGGGTTAGGAGGTCAGTTTTATAGGGGACCATGAAATTATGTGATCCCTAGTCCTACTAGTGCTAGTAAAATTAAAATTAAAATTTCAGGCAGCACAAGTTGTTGATGGTTCTAATATATCTATACATGGTTTTTACCTTTTGAAGGTACCCGCCACTTTGCAAAGATTTTGAAGACGACGACTAACTCAGAAAGATGGCAAGAAGTTTGCATCTGGAAAAATAATTAACTTGATTACAACTGATGCCCAGGCACTTCAGGTTTTCTCTCTTACCATTTGCATTATGTGTACATAATTTACTTCATAATTGGTCATTTACAAAACCTAATTCAGTTCAATGCTAAGTAAGTCTATTCATACTACCCTATATCCTCTTCTATTCTCTTATATTTGTAATGGGTGGTAGTATTCCTAGTATGAAAACTTAATTGGATGCCATTGAAGAAATATATAAATGCAGAAATTTGGTTTAATAGCTTTTGAAATTAATAGTAGAAATCAATCTTACAAACCACCGTGGCCACAGTTGAAAAGCTATACTCTTCTTCTTTAATCTTTGAAATTTTCTGCAATCATTTGCAAAAAGTCACTAAAAGCATAATATAATTAAAATTTTTGTGATTGTTGTCATTCGGCTTGGTTCTACTTAAATTTTTGTCTCTGCAAATGATCACAAACACTTAAAAAGTTGTTAAAAGTATAGTAATTAATTTTTTTTTCCTGATTGTTAGCAATTGTCTTTCTTGTTTTCAAATTTCTATTTACCAGCCTATTTTCTTTTATCAAATTATTACCTTATTATTTTTCAAAATTGGAAATTTCTATAAATTTGGAAATTTCAAATATTGGATTCATCACTATTAGAGCCTGAAGTCCACATGCTAATTCTTGGCCTCTGTGTTTCTTTAAACCTTCACTTATTGGTGTCAAATAGCTACACTTGGTTTCTTGAACTGATATTGTGATAGTTCATGAATCAGTTCTTGGCAATTGATTTTGATGATTTGGGCTTGGTAATAATTGCTATATTTATTAGGGCAAATTTATTTGTTAGGACATATGTAGTTCAAGTTGTTGACATATGTCACTATTTTATGTAATTGGCTTATCCTTTGACAAAACGCACTTTACTTGTAATTGGGTAGATCTAGGATGTGTTTAACGCTTCAAGAAACAGTGTTTTAAGATTAAGTGTTGAAGTCATTTAGTCTGTCCAAGAAACAAGCTAGAAAGTGCAAGTTACTAAAGCTCGACACCTAGTCTCGACACCTGGTCTCGACACATGCATCTATCGAGTTTTAGAAGCTGTTTCAGCCCCGAGGCTCAACAGCTTCTCGACACCTCTATCTGTCGAGATTTAAAGAAAACAGATTTTCAATTCTGTTTTAATTCCAATTCGTGAATGTGTCTTTGAGACTTCTTTTCTCCTAACCCTAAACATATAAAAGAATTGTTTTAAGGGCCGTCAAAGTGATGTAAGTTGCACAAGCATTGAGTAATTCTTGTTGATGCAATTTGTGATCAAAGACAAAATTCATGCCCTAGTTCATATCTTGTGAAGAAGTTGTGTAATTTGCACCGTAGAGTTTTGTAACCAAGCATTTTCTTGATCTTCATCTTGTGGATGAATTGAAGAACTTTGCAGCCAACAACTCTCTCTTTAGTTGGTGAATTGAAGTCGCGTACTGGGATCCGCGTAATTGTTTAGTCACGTATTGGGAGCCGTGCATCAAAAGTAGAAACTGCCACTACAGAACAAGTCCAATTGGGTATTGGGGTAAGGGTTCAACTGTAGGTTGGTAAGGTACTAGGATTCCTTGCTTGTAATCGCTCGTTGTGATAATAGTGGAGTTTCGGGAGTGGTGACCTTAAATCACCCGGTGGGGTTTTTGCCGTCAGGTTTTCCCCATTCGTAAACAAATCACCGTGTCATTTATTTTTCCTCTGCATTCTTTAGATTTTGATGATTTGTTTGTGCTACCACGTGAATTTGATTAATTAAGAACTTGGCTAATTAATCAATTTAATTAATCACTAGGGGTCAACACATTTGTGGCCTATCAAATAGTATCAGAGCAGGCGCACACTCTGATTAGGGTTTAATCCTTGTGTGTGATCCATTGACCCCTGTTAGTAATGGATAGAGGTCAGTCTCTTATAATTCCTCCATTATTTGATGGTACTAACTATGCATACTGGAAAGTATGCATGAGCGCTTTCTTGCAGTCATTAGATGAGAAAGTGTGGCAAGTTGTGGAGATAGGCTGGACCAAGCCTATAGAAGCGCCGGCCGATTGGGATGATGCCAAGATTAAGGCGGCAAATTTCAATAGCAGAGCATTGAATGCCTTATTCAGTGCGGTCACCAATAAGGAGTTCAAGAAAATTTCCTCTACAGAAACTGCTAAAGAAGCATGGACCATTCTTCAGACAACCTACGAAGGAACCAAAGCTGTCAAGGATTCAAAGCTACAGAGACTCACTACAAGTTTTAAAGAAATTAAGATGGAGGAGGATGAATCATTTGATAAGTTTTATGCAAAGCTCAAAGACATAGTGAACTCAGCTTTCAGTCTTGGGGAAACCATTCCTGAACCCAAGATAGTAAGAAAGGTGCTCAGATCTTTGCCCGAAAGATTCCATGCTAAGATCACGGCAATAGAGGAATCGAAGGATATTAACAGGATTCCTTTGACTGAGCTGGTTGGAAACTTGCAAACCTACGAGTTAGGGCTAACTAGGATGGGCAAGTCAAGCAAGGGCAAAAGCATGGCACTAAAAGCCAAGAGCAGTGATATAGATGATTCTTCAGATAATAAAGATTCTAAGATGAAGTCCTATATTACCAGGCAATTCAAGAAATTCATGAAGAATGCTAATGGAAGAGGCTTCAACAAGGACCGTAGGCAATCCAGTTCTTCTCAGTTCAAGAACTCAGATAAAGGGAAGAAGGATGTCAAGGATGGCTGTTAGTACACTGTTCCCGCTGGACCGAAATGCTTTGGGTGTCAAGGTTTCGGACACATGAAACAAGAGTGTCCAACGTACCTTAAGAGCATTGGGAAGAGTAAGGCACTTGCTGCTACCTTAAGCGACACGGAGTCCGAGGATGATTCTGAAAATGAAGATGACGGAATCTTGAATGCCTTCACTGCCATTGTTAATCCTACTGATGGGATTACTGAAGAAGTGGATGAAGAAAAGGAATTGGTGGCTGCCAAGTTTGAAACTATGGATGATCAAGATGATATTCATACTGCCTATAAGAAACTGTACAAGCTTTCTGAGAAGCATGAGAAACTCTATAGGCTGGCCACCAAGAAGCTCAGTGATGTGGAACTTGACCGTGAGGAGCTTTCCACCAAGGTTGATGAAGCAAATCAGACCATTGGGGCACTGAGGTTCGAGAACAATTTCTTGGCTAAGAAGACCAAGAAGCTTGAAGCGGAGCTGTTTCAAGTTAGAGCACAATCGGAAAGGACATCAAGTGCAAAGCTGGACGAGATGATAAGTGTTCAAAAATCTGCTTCGGATCGTACTGGATTGGGGTATGAATTCTCTCTCTCAAATACTCATTCTGCTAGCATTACTGTTTTTGTTCCTTTTGCTAATAACATTAAAATTGAGGATAAAAATGTTAAAACTGAATTAGCAAGTGAGAACGTAGACAATGGCAAGTCTATCCTAGGAGCACCCCCTAAAGTTGAGAAAAGGGAAAACTAAAAACCCTAGGACTAAGAAGACTATCTCTCAAAAGCCCAAACAGAAGAAGCAGTATCTCTGTTATTATTGTGGTGTTGCCGGTCATACTCGACCAAATTGCTACAAGTGGCTAGCCATTCAACAAAGCAATGGCATGATAGCATTTGGGAACCAGAATCAGCTTCAGACCTCTCTTGCTCCTCTTGGATACATTCATAAAGCCCTCATGTTCCTTTCGAACTTGAACGGTTTAAACTCTTCCCCCTTATCACCTGTTCAAGGGTTGGCAAATAGGAAAGGTTCTTCCAAGGTGTGGAAGGAAAAGGGCTCTAAGTGATTTTGGTCACTTCTTCTTATCTCTCCCCGTTTTACTGTTTTGCATTACTTGTGTGTTGCTTTACTGTTTTGAGTTAGTCTAGTTTTATGCATTGTTTTTCTTTCTTTAACTTGTTTTTGTTTGTGTGTTTTTAGTTTTGTGTTTTATTTTTGCTTTTCTGATAAAAATTAAAAAAAAAACTAAAAAATTGAAAAATACAAAAATAGTGTGTTTGTGTACATTGGTTCTTGTGAACTTAAAAATGGCCAATGAAACAGAGTTTTCTAAATTTTGTATCTCTTGTAGCTTAGATGAGCATTCTTATGCACAACTAAGCAAGTGAGCTTTGTAGCTCTTTGTTTGTGATGAGTAAGGTTAAGTGATCTTTTGTACTTAACACTCGTATCACTCTTTTTGACGGGTAGAACTAGAAAATCCTAAGAGAAAGGCATAAATAACTATCTCACCACTGTTACTCGCCAATCATGATATGACATCTGTATGCTTCGGCATAGCAAAAGTGCAATGTCAATGACATCCGTATGCTTCAGCATAGCAAAAGTGCAATGTCAAAAACTTAACACAATTGGGTATTTCTTTTCTCTCTATCTTGTATGCCCATGCATGATATGCTCAATAAAAGAAAATATGCAAAGAAATAAAAGCAAAAAGAATAAAATGCTTTAAAACATGGTTGCAAGCGTGTTTTCTAGGAGATGTGGGAGTTATAGGATGTACCTCGAAGGTGATAGTCCCCATCAAACAGTTATGATTGTGTGTGAGTTCAATTGATTTTCTCATATCTCAAATCATCATAACTTTGAGACACTTATGCAATCTTGCGATGTTTTTACACTCAACACGCAATATTCTTTTCTATTCTTGATACATGTGCAGGTACAATGTGATTTGGCCATCACAAGGTTTACATGCGTTAATGTATGCTCACTAAACTGTTTTAATTCATTTTTGAAATATAAAATTGGTTAGACTTGTTTAGTGTGTGTGTGTGTGTTTTGGGATCCATGTGCTTTAAATTATTGTTGAGAGATGATTTTAAGAGCTTAATGTGTTGCTTGGATCTTTGGTTGAGTTGCATGCGTGATTGCATTCATGTCTATGTTTTTTCTCTCTTGAAAAACTGTTTTTAAGGCATCTCGACACCTCCTTGACACCTTCTCGACACCTAGCTGTCTGTGGAGCTACTTAGTCTTTTTCTAATTGCAGTCTTGACACATTCTTGACACCTGGTGGATCGATCAAGAAACTTTCTGTCTGCTCGATAGCTTCTGGATCGATCGAGATTCTTAAGTGGTTGATCTCTCTTTCTCGACATATGTTCTCGATAGCTGTATCTGTCGAAGTGCATTTCCTCGATACTTACCTCGATAGCTATCTCGACACCTCTCGATACCTGCATCTGTCGAGAATTACTAAATGGCTATATAAGGACTTTGTCGCGATTTTCTCTCATTTCGCTCGATCTCTCTCTCTCGATACTTTGTGTTTTCTCTCCCAAAACCTCTCTCACTCTCTCCAAAACCCTTCCTAAGGATTCTTCAAGTGTTTTTCTAGATCTTCCTCACTTGGTAAGCTTCTATCCTCTCATTCTTCATGCATTTCATGTTTTAAAAACCTAGGTTTTAAAGTTTTTGAGGTTTTTGAAAATTTTTGGGGTTTTTTAAAATTACTGAGAGTTTCATGAAATCTTTGGGTTGATTTTATGGATTTGATCTTTAAAACTATATGCATTGCATCACATTAGCATTCTAATTGTGTTTTCATGCATTTAGATGTGTGCAAACTTGTTGTGTGCTGTTAGGTTTGGATTGGGCTAAGCCCATGATGTTTTCTTTTTGCATGTCACATGTTCATGCATTTCCCATGCATACGTTCTATCTTTTCAATATTTCTCTTCCTATATTGAACTGCTTTGGACTTTTCTGTGTGTTTCTCTCTTTCTTCGTCTCTCTATGTTTGCGTTAGTAGTGTCTATGGCACCTAAGCGTAAATCCATTCCATCTTAGAACCCTCTGCGTTCTAAGGAATCTTCTTCTTATGATTCCACTCCTTTGTCTATCCGGTTCCGTGATGAGAAAGCCCAAAAGGACTTCTCGGAGAACTTCTCTAAACGAGGTGTTCATTTGGAACGCCACGTTGTCCTGGCAGACTTTGCCGACATTGACCTACCCGATGTCATTCACAGTCGGGCTTGGGAGTCACTGTGTGACGTCCCGGTCACTTGTCCTCTCGTGCTGATACAGGAGTTTTACTCCACATCCACGGGATTGATTCTTCAGTACCTCTCTTCTATTCTAGCATTCGAGGTACGCGCTTTACTGTTACTTCGGAGCTGGTCTCCGAGGTTCTTCATGTCCTGGGGGTAGATCATCCTGATTACCTTGGATGTAAGCGTTTATGGACTGTGTCCAAAGATGAGATGATCTCTGCGTTCTGTGAGCGCCCTTCCGCTTGGGGAGATCATCAGTACACACCATGTCGGCTTTTTGCTAAAGGTCCTCATTTCCTTAACATGGTGATGACTTTCGTTTTGCACCCACTATCTTACTACAACTCCATCACAGAGCCTCGTGCTTGATTTTTGTTGTCTCTTCTTGAGCATCTCACTATAGACTTCCTTTCACACTTTATCTTCTTTATCATAGATGTCTATAGAGATACGGCTACCCGTGATAAGCTCATTTTTCCTTCCGCTATCACGAGGATACTTCGCCGTTTTTCCATCCCCTTTCCTTCGTCCGATCCGTTTCATGTCATGTCTGCCATAGACGCCGCTACCGTAAAACGTAGTGAGGCACAGTTCAGATCGAGACAGTCGGATATTGCTCCTTCCCCTCGTCCAACTACCAGATCTGCTCGTGTGACATCTACTCCTTCTTCTTCCTCGAGCGACGTCACTCTTGGAGACATCATGGCACAGCTTCAGTGCATGGATGCTCACCTCGATACACTCTCCACGAAATTGTATCAAGTGAACGTTCGTGTTGGTCGCATCACTAGGCGACAGACGACCTTGGGCAGCTTTGCTCTAGAGGCTTCTCCTCTGCCACCTCATGTTGCTTCTGAGACTGAGGATGATGATGACGGTGATGACGATGATGCTTCGGATGATGATGATGGAGATGCGAGCTCTTCTGATGAGATGTCTACTTGACACTCTACCCTTTGTCACTCGTGACAAAAAGGGGAAGTAGTTTTGGTGTATGAGAGTAGTCATACTTAGGGGCAGAGTTTGTATAGGACATTTTGATAGGGGGAGTGTTGATACGAGGGATGTAGTGATGATTATATGTATTTCTTTTCTTTTCTATCTTTTTAGAGATACATTGATCATGTACCCCGATCTTGTGACCATTTATTGACATATATTATGCTTACTTCTTGATATATATTGATGTATGTTTCTTTTACCTATCTTTCCATGTGTTGTTTCTTTTCTGTCTTTATACACGTTTCTTTTACTTGTATGCAATCTATTATTTCTGCTTCACACAAAGATGCTTTGATGTGTTTTGTTTAAAAGTGTTTCAGAAATACAGGTTGTCAAAGTCTACTTGCCATAAACTCTCTTCTTGCAAAGTTTTTCAAGAGTTTGTGTTAGAATAGATTTTATTGTATTCAACAAGTGAATATGATTTAAAGTGTTTTATGACTTCTCTCATATTTTCATTTGTTTGTCATTGTTTTGTCACAAATTGCCAAAGGGGGAGATTGTTAGGACATATGTAGTTCAAGTTGTTGACATATGTCACTATTTTATGTAATTGGCTTATCCTTTGACAAAACGCACTTTACTTGTAATTAGGTAGATCTAGGATGTGTCTAACGCTTCAAGAAACAGTTTTTCAAGATTAAGTGTTGAAGTCATCAAGTCTGTCCAAGAAACAAGCTAGAAAGTGCAAGTTACTAAAGCTCGACACCTGGTCTCGACACATGCATCTATCGAGCTTTAGAAGCTGTTTCAGCCCCGAGGCTCGACAGCTTCTCGACAGATCCTCGACACCTTTATCTGTCGAGATTTATAGAAAACAGATTTTCAGTTCTGTTTTAATTCCAATCCGTGAATGTGTCTTTGAGACTTCTTTTCTCCTAACCCTAGACATATAGAAGGATTGTTTTAAGGGCCGTCAAAGTGATGCAAGTTGCACAAGTATTGAGTAATTCTTGTTGATGAAATTTGTGATCAAAGACAAAGTTCATGCCCTAGTTCATATCTTGTGAAGAAGTTGCTGTGTAATGTGCATCATAGGGTTTTGTAACCAAGCATTTTCTTGATCTTCATCTTGTGGATGAATTGAAGAACTTTGCAGCCAACAACTCTTTCTCTAGTTGCTGAATTGAAGTCACGTACTGAGATCCGCACAATTGGTTAGTCACGTACTGGGAGCCGTGCATCAAAAGGAGAAACTGTCACTACAGAACAAGTCCAATTGGGTATTGGGGTAAGGGTTCAACTGTAGGTTGGTAAGGTACTAGGATTCCTTGCTTGTAATCGCTCGTTGTGATAATAGTGGAGTTTCGGGAGTGGTGACCTTAAATCACCCAGTGGGGTTTTTGCTGTCAGGTTTTCCCCATTCGTAAACAAATCACCGTGTCATTTATTTTTCCGCTGCATTTTTTAGTTTTTGGTGATTTGTTTGTGCTACCACGTGAATTTGCATGTTAACTTGATTAATTAAGAACTTGGCTAATTAATCAATTTAATTAATCACTAGGGGTCAACGCATTTGTGGCCTATCATTATTGTTGGAAAATAGAGTTGAGTTGTATAAGAATGAGAAGTTAAGTGGGTGAATGTCTTATTGATTTTTGTTTTCATGTTTGGATTGGGAGGTCAGTTTTACTAGTCCATGAAGTTATGTCATTCCCTGTTCTACTAGTGAAAGCAAAGTTTAACTCCCTTTCTTATAAAGTTTCAGACAGCACTGAAGGTGTTTTATTATTCTAATAAATTTCTATTTACGTTCTTTTTACCTTTAGAAGGGACCTGCCAAAATTACAATTTTAAGGCAAACTCATGAAGCTAAAAACTGTTTGTGTCTGGGAAAAATAACCAACTTGATTAGAACTAATGCCAAGGTACTTAAATATGTTTTCTCTTTTACCATTTGGGATTTGTATATATAATTTAATTCAAACTGGGGTGTGAGTGTGCGCGCGCGCGTGTGTGTGTTATAGAGTCACTGCGTTTTGTAGCCTATGTGCATATCTATATAAGAAAAACTATTAGCCTATGCAAAGGCATGCAATGTCAACTCGAAATGTGTGTTCATATGTAACCAAACAATGTATAGATTGAGTCCAGTCAGATTGATGAATTGTAGTTTGACACCTTTTGATAAGAAAGTCATTGATAGCTTAGCTTGAACAGTGTGGAATGTCCTTTGCTTTGACGCTTTTAGTTGCTGGCATGGATATAACGAACTAACTAAAAGTTCAAAGAACTAAAATGTTAAGATGTTAGAAAGCTAACAAAAGTACAAAACTAACAACAAATGGATCCTTATTATTCAAAGAACTAAAAGATTATTCAATAAGTTAAATATCTTGCCTCAATATGCAGGTACTAGCATATCTATTTTCATGGAGCATTAACCCACTTTCAAGCCAACCGAAGAGCTGAATATCTATCATTTCCCCAAATTAATGGAAAAATGTGCAAAGGGGAGCGGTGCTGAATGGTCTAGGATTTCCCACATTCCAAATATTTATTTTGATGAATGTATTAAACATGAATGTATTAAACACGAAGCAGTTTGAAGATCATGTATATTATTAAGATGGATGACTAGTAAGTTTTCTCCGACCTTATCCTCCTTTCTTCTCGTATACTCTCCTTTCCTACAACATTGGAGTATTTTCATAATTTCTCCAAATTTCTTCCTTTGTCTCTTCAGTTTCCACAAATATTTTTGTTTTTGGCTATCTTATAAATCAATAAATTTGTTTCCTCAATGTGAAATCACTAAGGACAACATGTCTATTATGTTCAGCCGAAGGAAAGATTTAATTAATTTTGGGAGTTTTTATCTAATCCCAAGATAATGGGAGTATATAAGATTGTTTAGTTTTTTCAAATCCTCTCTTCTCTATTAATATATGAAGTACTAATTCAATCCAATAAGTATATATCATTCATGCCAATTATCCACTCTTCCCTCTCACTTTTCCTACGACATTTTCTAACTTTTTACTTAGTATTGTTCGATCTTGATATTATGATATATGTAGTTTTCACATGTCGATATCATTGTATCAATGTTGTAAGCCACGGGTAGCACTTGGTTCCAATGCGATTGTTTCATTGAACTTTGTGAGTTCTTTCACTCTCATTTGATTTCTTTTTTTCACAACCCTATTATGAATCCTTTCTTTTTGGTTCTTTTTCTTACTTTCAATTTCTTTTGCTATTTACTAAATTTGTTGTTCATATACTTTACAAGTTTTGGTTATCCTTCATTTCCAAAGTAGTGGCCATTTACTTCAGGAAAGGGAAAGATTGGTCCAGGATTCACCTTGTTCTAAAAATCCAGAAAAACTTTTGGTTCCTATTCTAAACTAGCTCAAAATACTCTAAAATTGGTATTTTCTCTCAAATGTTCTTTTTCTTAACTTGTCACTTTGGAATAGACTAGTTTTTCTTTTTTTCACTTACCATATTTCTTGTTCACTTATTTAATTGTGATATCACTTTTATTTTGTTTCAAACTTTTATTTTAATGTAGTGCAAGTGTGCAACATATTTTGCTGTATAGTGTATGTAGACCTTCAAATTTTTGTTTCATTCAATCCCTTTAATTTGTTTTTAGGAAAATTGCACTCTACCATCCTAAATTATACCCTAGATTACACTTTGCATCCTAATCTTCTCGAATGCACGTTTTGCACCCTAAACTATGACCCTTGTTACACTTTGCACTCCAATGTTAAGTTTACCGTTAACTTGAATGAAAATCTAAATTTAGGGTGCAAAGTGTAATCAAGAATATTGTTTAGGGTGGTAAAGTGTAATTTTTTCTTTGTTTTTAAGGGATTGAGAATAGGGGCAATTGGACCTTTTTACATGATGTCATACTTTTCCATCCAAATTAACGGAAAATTTAACATCGAGATGCAAACTGTAACAATGGTCATAGTTTAGAGTAAAAAATGTGTATTTGAAAAGTTTAAGGTGTAAAATGTAATCTGGGGTATAGTTTAGGCTGGTAAAGTGTAATTTCTCCTTTGTTTTTTCTATTAGTTTTATGTATAAAATTCTCTTCTACTTGTTACCATTGCATTGACTTCACTGTAATGTTTTGACTTGTCCATTCTCTAATAAGTAGGCTTTTTTTTTATACAAATTTTAAAGGTCAGTATCATTTTCACCCATATGAGAGAAAATGTTGAATATATGAGTATGGCCTTTGAGATTACTTTAAGTGAACCTGGAATTTTAAACTCCCTGATAGTTTGTTAATGTCATGAATTATTTTGATGCTATTTTCAAACTTTAGAAATAATCTTTCTCAATAGGTGACATTTTGGTGGTTTCTCTAGATCAAGCAAATGGTCAGAGGATAGTTCCCAATATCTTAAGCATAAAGTGATGGATCTTTCTGTATAAACTAACACAAATTGTATATTATTCATTATTTTTAATAAAATTTGGATTTGTGACTTATAAGGAGGAATGATAAATTAAAGTACTCTATGTTTAGCTGCTTATGGTGAATACTAATATAAGTAGTTTAAGCTACCACAGTGTGAGATCTTTGGGATCTTATTTAGAAAAAAATATCCGATTTAGGAGAAGTTTTTGGTTTTATGATGGATGCATAAATTGGGTTAGAGACTGCAGTGGCCTTGATAGCTACAAATGACAATGGTACAGGGGTTTCCTATTCTAGAAATCAGTTATCTGGATGGGATGACAGTGACCTATAAATTTTTTAACTTCTTTGGACCTTGTAATCTGTTTTTCTTGTGTCTACCAGAAAGAAAATTGCAAACATCTAATTGGCTTGATGTTCTATTGCAGGATCTCCTGGTCAAGAGTCCAGAAGGTGTGCACTTCCCTCTTCTGTGTTCATACTGCATAGGGTGCTATTTTTAGGCATAATTATGCTTTGAGCCTAGTCATTTTCTTTCTTTCATATTCATCTTGCTACTTATATGTGCTTTTTACTTGGCCGGAATTTGATAGGCTTTCTTGATTGCATAACCAATTAAAGTTAAACTAGTAGCTTAATCTATTTGGTCATGTTTTTACAGTTACTGAAGGAGGCAATGCATGCGAGAACTCAGGCATGATTTTTATCAACAAGCTAGAAGAGTTGCCTTCAACCATATGCCACATAAATAGAAAGGTTTCAAAAGTAACTTTTGTCCCTATATCACTGTTCCAATTGTGGAAGATCTTATTTGTGTATTTATTAATTTTTAGTTTTAATGTTTAAAAATAACTTGGAGAAACAGATAAGTCTAGATTTTTTATGAATAGGTTTTCATATCATTGTTCTTGAAGGGTTTAGGTTTTTGTTATTATAAATGTCTTGGGGCTACCTTTGCTTTATATTATTGCCCAAAGATACTTCTTGTAAGGAGAGATGAGTGATAAGTCTTAAGTTTTATTTAGTAGATTGGGTAAAAAAATGTTCTTCATTAAAGGTAGGATGTTTGAGGATCCGTAAATTGAGTACTTTTAATAAAGCATTATTGGACCATGGAGGTGATCAGTGGTGAGCTTGTGGGAGAGTATTAGAGTAGGGCAGAACTCCTTTTCAATCATCTGAATTTTCTAGCGGGGGATGGTTTTAATGTTCATTTTGGTATGACCTATAGTGTGGGGATTTTCCTTTTAAAAACACCTCTTTCCATATTTTTTTTGTTGAGATTGGCAATGGATAAGGAAGCTTCAATGGTTCTTATTGGTCATTGAAGATGACAAAAGTGGGTGTTGGAATCCTCAGTTTTCTTAGTTGTTACAGGACTGGGAACTAGAGTCAATGTACAATCTCTTTAATTTGTTGTATTCTAATTTTTGTCTCGTCAAGAATAGGAACAGTTAGTACGGAGGTTGATTTAATATGGAACGTTTAAAATTCATTCAAATTATGATACTCTGAGAGGGTCTATCTAAGTGCAATTCCCGTGGAAAAGCATATGGGTACTAAGGTGCCTTGGGTAAAGTTGCTTACCCTGGGTATAATTTAGATTTTGGACAATCTTCAGAAATGAAGTATTATGCTTGTTAATTTGTGTTGCATGTGCAAAAATAGTGGGGAGTCAATTGAACATCTTTTACTCCATTATTCTTGGCATGAGATATTTGATCTTTTGTGTTTGCATTATTTTGAGTAATTTGTGTTTTGCCAAAATTGTGCAACAGATTTTGGATTGCTAGCAAGGAAGATGCATCATTGTAACGGACCAAAGATACAAAAGCAATTCTACTTATAAAAAAAAGATACAAAAGAAATTCTGCTATGTGTTTGGTGGGCCACTTTGGAAAAAAAGGAATTAAGAACTTTTGAAAGTGTCAGGCACACTAATCATGTTATTGAACAATTTTTTTTAAAACCCTTGTATGATTGGATGACTAACCTAGGTAGCGTCCCTTCGTCCTCTTTTCTTGACCTTATAGATCTTTTGAGTCTCAGATCCTAATTTTTTATGAGTGTTTCATTGCACACATTGTATTCAAACATTCTCCTGTCTTGAATATAATTGTTTTACTTATGAAAAATTAACTTCAGAATTTGATTGCTACAAGTCACATTATTATGCAGATTATGAATGTACCTCATCATTTACGTATGACTACCTTTTTTTTTAATAAGTACACCTGTGGGTACCTTCTTTTGTTGCACATATTCATGACTCTTTTTTATTTATTTATATGTTTTGCATTGCAAGCAAGCAACTAGTAACAGTGTCATGACTGTTGGATATGTTATGCAACCTTCTTGTGAAGAAGATTTTGCTAAGGTGAGCCCTATATGAATAAATATAGGTATTTTTAGTGGGGGAAAAAAGCAAGAATTAAAACTTTGAGAGTCCCCCCCTCATATGATACCATATACATAGATGAAGTTAACACAAAATTGCAAACATCCCTGATCAACGTGTCATGTTAAGGTGATATTGTAAACAAACAGAATTTGGTATGTGGAATTGTATGCTTCAAAGTGGTTTTAACTCCAATCCATTGCTTTTTTTCCTTGAAAGAAAAGTATTGGATTCAGTAGTTGTAAGAAATATGATGCATCGGAATGTATTATCATCTGATCACATGGCTTTTGGCCTAAGGGATCTTGTTTGATTTGGTTTAATGAATGTTACTGGCATTTTGGTTGGTCATGTATGCAGTTATGCTCATGATAAATTTTAGTTTTATACTTGTACTGTTTGATTCATGCAATTAGAAACTTATAAGTTGTCCTGGATTTTGCAAAGGGGTGCATTTCCTTTGTATCCTACTCAGAATGGGTTGATATTCATGCCCCTCACCTTTGAGCTTCCTTTATCACCTCAATTGCAAGAGGTTGACATAGTTCTCCATAAAGCAACTGATGAAATTATATCCATTGAATTGAAGAGCTGTAAAACTTCTCTAACAGAATAGTTTACACCAGCAGCTTGTAGGACTTACAAAGGTGACTTTTCAAGTCCATAAAACTATATGTTTCACGATCTGGTATGAACTGGGGAATCGGTGAAAAAATGAACATGCCAATGCCAATTTTTATGTTTAGCCTCACATGAATCTCTATCATTTATTTTTTTGGTGGAATTGTTTTGTGATTATGCCAACATGAATCTTGTCAAGCTTTGGTCTTGGCCAAAGTCAAATGCTCGCCTTGTTAATGAACCCAATAAAAATACAGTGATAATTTGTAAGTCCATATATTCTTCAGACTCATCAAAATGCATCCAAAATGCATGGAAACCTCACTTATTTTTTGAACTATAAATATTCGAAACATTTTCCCTGTAATTTGTTGTAATAGAAATTCTCATACTATAAATTGAATTAATATAGTTAATTTTAGTGTTAAAAACTAAAAATTCTTGCACATATATATGCATGTAAATTTACAGTATATGTATGTAAACAAATATTGACAAGTGATAATCTTGTAATAATTTGTAGATCCATAGGTTAATTTTGAGTTTTTATTTTATTTTTTTAATTATTTTTATGTTGCAGTGTTTTTGTAGGCAATTAGACATGAGCATTTCATTAGAAATTGAAGGGGCATTTTATTAGAAATTCTGATAATTGAGGAAATCTATGATATTTGATTAAAATAAAATTGAGGAAATTTTTGTTCTGATTTTAGCTGATAACATAATCAGTAGTTTGTTTTTACATGTCTCTTTGAATTCATTTATTCTATTCAGAAGTCACAACAAAAATAATGAACATTCTTTAAGTTTTCTTTAATAAAAAAACTTGTTCTTGCACAGATATTTGGAGTATCGCCCTGATTGTTGTGTGATTGATTCATTTAACAACATCTACCCTATGCTAGATCGACTGGAAATTCAAGAAATTCTACTTTGCTTGGAGGATCTCAAAACCGAAGGCCACTCTACAATCAGGGCCCCCATTTTCTGAAGGTCATATGTCATGATGGTTTTTTGGTTATGGTATTGGTGTATCAAGTTTTTTTATTTACTTTCAATTCAACCATGGTATTCTTTTAAGGGAATGATTAATTGGGATTTATCTGTGTTAGTTGCTATACACAAAGATAAATCTCGATTATTTAATCCTTGGGTGATTTGAATGTTTGAAGTAATTCTGATCATGTTTAACGAAACTCGTCTTAAGGTTTAAGTTGGAATAGTGATCCATTTTAAAATTGATCAAATTTCTCCCCAAATTTAGTAAGTCTGGATCTTTTATATGCAGGTTGATAGTTTTAAAGAACCTGATTTGCTGCAAAGGATGTCTGAAGCTAAATTATCTCTTCCAAGTATAGTGAAGTCTGAAGTTGCATGTGGTGTAGCTAATGCTCACAAGATGGTACTGACTTGATCTAGTTTCATTCTGGATTTGTGTATTATTAATTAAAATTTCAAATTCCCTTTATCACTTATATGAAGAGGAAGAAGAAGAAGCCACCGTTTATCTAGGCCAATTACCTTGGACTTTCATATTTCTAGAAGGTACAAATGACTGAAATTGATAGGCATATTAAGGACAGATAAGGTAAAGCCAAAGTAAAGCAGTATGGACTGGCTAGAGACGAGTCCATACCATTCTGTATGGTATCACAAAGCATCATGTATGCTTCAGTAAAGCAGTATAGTATTACCTGGCAACTGGTTATGGTGGGTGCAGTTAGTTGCCCGTAGGTTTTACTAGCTAGAGACAATTCCAAAGGGCTCTTCTTTAGAAATGTTCCTTGCATTATCAAAAAAGAATGAAAGAAGTAAGTAGTATAGTATTACAAAACTTCATGTATTTGCTGCACATTATCTATTAATTTTCTAAATTTTTGAACAAATTGACATTTCTTAAAAAATATATTTGGCTAGGGCACAAATATGGGCATTGATGTTTAATGCAGATATAATGTCACCGTTTAATTTTTATTCCTTTTTGGGTTTCATCTTTACCATGAAAATATATGGTGGCAATATGAAAAAAAATTTTGTGAATAGAGAAGAGTTACACTTATTCAAATCGATGAAGAAAATCTTATAGCTTTTGTTGTTCTAAACTCATGCCAGTTGAATATTCATTTTCTTGAAACTGAATTATTAAACGTAAAAACTCGTTTTAATTCTCTACTCTTTTCAAGCAACCACTTAACAAAATTAAAGAGGGTTTCATCTTGACCATGAAAATGTACAGTAAATGATGCTTTTGTTGTTTTGCTTGAATTCTAATTAGCATGCATTACTGACAAGTGATCTGCTGGGCATTTAATGTGACTAAAGTCATTTTAAAAGTAAATCACCATTCAAGTTCCTGTATTGCTAATTCAAAGTTGTTAATTGGTTGTGATGATTTCTATGCAAGCATCCAAGCGGCTTTGTAGCTCATCTCTTCAGCTTGCCCAGTCATTTTAAAACATTCATTTTGACTGTTCCTTATTTAGAAATTGTACTTGGTCTATTGAGTTAAGCTTTAATGATCTGAATTCTTTTTTTTTCATTATTTGAATTAAATAGCTTATGTTTTATATAAACAGGCAATCATATTCAGAAATGAAGATTTTAAGGACTTGAGTGTTCCTCTTCCAACTGTTGTGCAGGTGAGCAAGAAACAACTTTCATTATGAAGACTTTGGAGTACTTCTGTTATCCTTATTGTGCAATTAGTACTCTCGAATTTCTCTCTTAAAAAAAATTTCAATGTTGAAAGTTGGAAACTGGATTAACTCCAACTATGTGTGACATAGTTATTGACATGAGTGTCTGTCAAGTGCGTGCATGTGTGGGTTAATATCTTATATGGCAGGGTTATGTTGATTCTCGGGTATAATGGATTACTCCTTTGGAATGAGACTTTGAAGTTATTGGAGCTGCAGGAATATGCGGATCATTCATCTACTTTGTACAAATTTTATGTCTTGGGGGAAAAAGTTTTCTATGCAGTTAAGAAGTCTACAACAAATGCTGATATCTTGATGAAATTATCTGAAAGTAATGGACTCAAGCCTCTAGTCTTGACAGGTATGTGTTTATTGCTTCTGTTTTGCTTCTTCCTTTTTGATAGTGGTTTTTTGGACCAATTGTCATTTCCTGTAGATTATGGGTGAGGGTGGGGTGGTGGTTTTACTCACGGGGGTGTGTGAGGGTATTTTTTATTTTTTCATTTAAGATTAATTATTTATTGGTAAGTTTCAAACGCACCTTGTGGGTCTTAAACCCATGACTTCACCCTCCAACCAGTTATTGTGGGAGTTGTGAGTGCCAATTGAGCTATGTGGGTGTATGAGTTTTGCCTACCTATAAAAAACCCCTTTTCTTTTGGTCTTTGCTTTGATGATATATGTGCAAGAGCATATATTTGATAACCCATTATTTGATCATTTCTCTCTACAGCTTAAAATCTCTTCCCACTGCCAAAGAAGACCAGCATTATGGCGATGGTAATTGTTCCAAGGCTACTAATAGTTGTGTTGATCTTGATCTGGTTACAGACGCAGCAAATTGGCTTAGGGGAGTGCTTGATCTTACCATCTTTGGCTTTGATGTTGTTGTAAGTTGCCAAGTTGGGTTTTCTTGAATACATATTCTACACTAGTTTGTACTCATTTCTCCTTATGATGATTGTATTTTCCATGAATATGTTATAATTGATTTTCTTTATTGTTGAACCATGTAGATTAACACACAACATAAAAACTAAATGTTCCCATAATTAGTAATGATGACCAATCCTGCACAATACAATCCAAAACTGGAATCCCTAGATTTTCTTATCTTCCTCAAAAACCTCCTAGTTGAAATCAGACACTATTTTCCATCTTGACTAACTTGCCTTTGAGTTTTCTTGTATTCATTCTTGTATATTGGTTAGTTTAGCAGGAGTTGTCCTGTGCAATTTAAAAGTTGTCTATATTTATATACTTTGAGTGAAACTGAAAATGCCTTAACTTATGTTTGAACAATCCATGAAATCTTGAAAAGCTAGTCAAAAGCTAATCAATAAATAAATAAATAAATAAATAAATATATATATATATATATATATTTAAAAGAAAAAACAAGGAAAAGGAAAAAATAGTGGATAAGAAGGTGGCTTGCAATCTATGGAGAAGCTTTACATGTGATTGTTGTGAATACCTTGGCCTTTCAAATAGGTGAGTTTGGCTTCCTAGACTTAGCTCTCTGATGGCCGATGGGTCTCTTTTGGAAACCTAAAATCAGCAAATGCAACTGCTTGATTTTTGGTTCCTTACTTCCTTTGCAAACCACATAGGTTGAAATGCGTTGGTTTTTTTATTTTTGTTGCATTAGGATCCCATTCCTATATCAGATAATGGGGTTCTAACCATAATCATGAATTTTATGATTAAAATAGTGGAGTTAAAGAGTGTTTCCCAGTATCCTGAAATTTTTGTATAGAAAAAAATTCTTTAAAAAAAACGGTTAGCGTCATTAAAAAGAAAAAGAGAGATAGCTATTGTGCTCCGTCTGACTCATTTGTACTTTCTATGCAATGAACTAGGTTTGGTAAAGTCACTGAATGGACTGATAAACCCTCAGTGAAGGTTGCAGTCACTGCTGATGCTCCAGCTCTAGTCAAATTGCTCCCACATAACAAGGGTCGAGCACTTGATGTTTTTCTGTTAATGTACTTCGTATAGGGGAATCTGATTTGGTCACTGCCTCAGTCTTGATGCTGTATGGTACTATAGAAAATAACAAGATTGTAATTTTCTTTTTCTTGAATAAATAAACTCCTTCTGGTGTAACTAGTAACAACTATTGAAATCCAATAAATATTTTCTGGGAAAGCTGAAATGATCCAGAACTGCAAAAAGACAATAATGTTGTACCAAGATGAAGGAGGCTGTCTTTAGGTGGTTTTGATATACCATGGATGAGGTTTTTGGTGAAAATTGTGTTTTAGTGATTTTTGTTATTTGCATTACCTTTATTTTGCGTCTTTTAAATTATTTAATAGGATCATTTCTATGTATTTGTTACGTGCAAATATACACAATCATAAACATACGTATGCCGAAGTATGGATGCAGACAGACAAATGTGTGGGTAGCTATCAACCTATAGGTCTTTTATTTTGGTTGTGTCAGTGTGTAGCCATTTTGATGTTTTTTTTTTTTAAATTTTTTATTTTTTTACATGTTCCCCCATTTCAACTCATCTACAATTTTCACCAGCACTTCAAATTCAAGTTTTATTTTAAACTAGTCGCTAACCCGTGCGTTGCACGAGATTGTTTTAGATCAAATGTTAACATGTTAAAGTTTAAACATCTCTCTAATTTCAACTATTGAAAGCTATCAACTCCAATATAAGATGAAAATTGCAGTTTGAACATTTCTTGCGATGAAACAGTCAAAATTTTACACACAATATCATTAAAAATGAGATACATACAAATATTATGAAGTAATATATTATAATAATCATAATGTGCTCTTACATTTGGTTTACTAAGTTTTTTGTTTTTTTTTAGAGTCAATTTGGTTTAATAAGTATTACAAAAGAATCAGTAAATCAAATAAATATACAACTGCGCTTACATCATAATATCAATAAATTTACAATTAAAGATATTAAGCTCGAGCCAAACTCAAATTGGCAAAATCCGCCACAAACTTTGTAAATCAACTAATTGGCACCTCTTGGTGTTTCAAATAGAGGCATTCAAGATTCAAGTCCAATAATCTCCAACTATCAAACAAATTGAAGTTGCATTAAAAAAATAAACATAAAAAATCTATTCCCATAAAAATATTATATTAAGTTAAATCCTATGATATATTTGGGTATGTACACAAATAGAAAAGACGAAAAGAGAAAATAATTAGAGAAAATGAATGTCACAAATTGAGAGCTAAGAAAAGAGAAAATAATTAGAGAAAATGAATGTCACAAATTGAGAGCTAAGGGGAGAGAGAGTGTGGCAAGCCTATTAATGTGATCTCTTGACAAAGGGAAGAATCCGGATCTCTTTTAAAATTAATAAAATCAAACAACTGTTATTATACTAAAAAAACCAAGTATTTCACAAATTAACCAAACCAAAAAAATTAAAAATAAGGATGGGAGATTAATCCAGAACTTTTTACTATTCTTTAGTGGAAAATCAAATTAGCAATGCACCAAAACCCAATCATCACAAAGATAATAGAACTTCTAGACCATACAATCATCATTGCAAATTACCTATCTAGTTAATTTGGACTTCTCACAACAATTGCACCAATAACATATAGGATTTTGTCATATTTTCCTATTCAAATTACAGTTTCACGTATGTTTAATAAGGATGGGCTAGTCAAACAACACTTCACCTCATGAATGTGAAACACAAAATTTATAAATTATAAGTTGGAAACTAAATGAAACTCACAAACATTTTACTTTTTGTACTTAAAAAACCCATATGCATCAACCATTGCAATTGGCTTTGATGCTTCAACAACCATGATAGCCCCTGTACATCATTCCAAATTTAGATGTTAGAGCAAATGGCTAACTACTTGAATGAGGACAATCTCATCAATACACAACAGTACATTTAAAAAAAAAAAAGCACCTAACCATTATTATTGATCACAAATCTAGCGTAGAAGGAGAATAGCATCAAATATGTCCACCCCAAACATGCCCAAAATTGTGGAAGTCCTTGCAAATAATTTGAGCCTAACTTATTTAAGCATAACCCAACTTCAAATTCTAATGGATGTGGCTACGACTTATGACCCACAACCTCTAATTCTCCCTTTCTCATTTTATTTTTTGTGTTACCGCTCTTCGAAGAAGTCAACAATAAGTAAAATTAGACAAAGCAAGGAAAAAAATATTTAAACTGTTAAATGGTTGGAAGTACAAAGCAACCAAGAAAGAAAATTAAATGGAGACATGTATGGTTCAAATAACTTGACCCCAACTATTGATTTATTTTTAAAAATCCAATATATTAAAAATCTTCATGAAAAATAAGTATTCTATTAGACTTCTTGAAATTCATAAATAAATATCAAAAGTGAGTATACACACAAAACAAATTCAATCTTTCCAAGTTATATATAAAACACCAGTACTAACTGTACTAAGGTGGAAAATGGTACTATCTTTTGTCATATTTAAATACAGCATGACCTGAGACCTCAAAAGCTTATATGAAACATGTTTAAATGGTACCATGTAGTCTTATTCAAACATTAAGAATACATAAGTCACAAATCTAGATATTTGTGGCATTTGTTTCGAGTTTATGCCAAACCAAAACTAAAGCCAGGCCCTAAATACACACACAAAAATATACATTTAAATGCAAATTTGTTAAAAAATACATGGTAAAACTGCTTGGAGTCATTTAAGTACATATCATTAATGAAGCATATAAATAATTACCAACATAGACAATTCAAAGAAAGCTTTTAAGAACCTTAGACCAAGAACTTAATCTGAATAGAATAACATCGCTTTCACCTAATATGATAGGTAACATAGTTGGGTTCATAGATTGTAAATGGATTTTACATATTGATTGTTTGAAAGACATGGAGCATGTACTGTCATGTCATGTGTACTTGTTAGACATTGAGCATGCTCTGTCATGTATTCTATAATTGATTAGTAATGTGAGTCAAGCTTGAATTCAAGCCAATGAGTATCTATATACTAAACAAAAGGGAGAAAAGAAAATTCTTACCAAGACAAAATGATAGAAAATTAAGTGAATCTTAGCTTTTCTTGTCTATGTTCCTACTTTCAAATAGGGATTAAAACCAAGAAAGCAATTCTACAAAAAGAAGTACAGCACACATTAAAAAAAAATATCTAAAATAAACCATGTGCTAAATGAACATTATATACTACCAAGACCATGTATATACTGTGTAAGAAGAACATCTCCATTTACAATTTTTGAAGTTAATTCTAGAGAAGGAACAAAACAATCAGGTATTTTATCAAACAATTTTTGTTCATGTAATAGAGAATCTAGTTAATAAAGTCCTCAACTCCACGCCAAAATAATAAAGCAATATTTTTTAGAGGGGTGATTGGCAGAGAGAGAAACAAATCAAAGCTTTAGAGAAACAAAATAGTCAAACACTGAATTAGAGGGTCAAATCAAAGTGACCTAATTCTGGTTGCTATACAAAATATTTGATTGCTTCTATTAAATCAGACTATCAAACATTTGACCACAAATCTATGAAAACTATTAGTGGTGAGCAAAGGCTTATAGTTCATTTCGTAGTCCCATACATTACCCAAAAGGAAATTCACAGGTTTTTGGACCCAAAAGTACCACCACCTACCCCATTGGAAATGGAGGCACTGGCATTTGTTGTGTCCCTAGCATTGGATTGTGAAAGTGAAAGTGTACTTTGCCCCTCAATGACTAAGGTTGCAAACAGCCTACAAAGTGCCTTTGAAGGGATTTTGGAAGGGCAAGGTGATTGCTGGGGGCAAAAGGATGGTATGTAACACTACAGTGTGTGCAGCTGAGGTAAAAGGAATTAGATGGGCAGTTTTATTGAGTCAAGAACTAAATTTGAGGAAAGTAGTAACTGAAGGAGACTCAAAAGATTTGTATCAATGCTATTAACAAAACTTTGAAAGGGAAAGGCCTATCTCTGTTCCTTGGCAAGCTATATGTATTGTAGACAGTAGAAGACACTTGTGATATGGCTAAAAAGTTGAATCCAATGGCATTCTCTTGGATAAATGAAGCTAATCTAGCAGCTCATTACTTAGCCAAATGGGTTCTCAATAATAGGTGACAGGGGTTTGTTAATGAATAGTCCTTACCCTGATCAGTTTGTGATTGTGATCAAGAAGGATACTTTGAATGAATAGTCTTTACCCTGATCAATTTGTATTTATCTATTGAAGCTTGCCTGGCATTTCAAGAAAAAAATAAAAAAGAAAAAAGCGTTGGATTCGTGTGTGGATCTAGATCATAAAGAGTGTTCATTTAAAGATTAATTAGGTTAACTGTGGTTAAACCAACTGAACCTTAATGTGTCTGTGGCATTTCTCATAGCAAGAATAATAGCTTGATGTTAATAGTTTTCATCTGTCTTTGATAATCCTAATGTAGTCTTCAGGTTGTTCCTTTGAAGCATTTGACCACAAATATACAATAAAACTTGGAGGATGCTTAATGTCAACACTATCTTTATAAGCCATGCCTCGAAGCCCAAGCCCCCTTTTTTTCAGTTTGGCTCAGGCATTTTGTCAAACATTTTGAGGGTGAAGGGTTGGCCTCTCTTCTCTTGTCATGCATAAAGAACTATCATAGCCTACTGGTTTCCATTATTTATTTGAAGCATTCCACCATTAAAAAAAAAAAAAAAATCTAGTAAAGGGGAAAAAATTACATAACAGAAAGTCTCTGTTTGTAGACTTCTAAACCTAAAACAAAGACATCAAAAACTGATATCATAGAACACACAGGTGTTGCAACCAAATAGACAGCCAAACTAAATCTCTACGTGCATAATGAACATACCCAATTTTTGGATTTTCCCAACTTAGTAAATCCCCAAAAGAGCTCAGAATGGGCATACCCAAAAGAAGCAGTACTCCAATTAAATAACCCAATAGTAACAAATTCAACACCCCAACAAAAATGATTTAGAAAGTAAATGTAACGTAACAACCATCCACACCACAGCACGAAAAAGGCAGAAACAAACGTAGAAAGGAAAAATAAAATAAACCATCAAGCAAAAAAATAGAGCACAAAAAGAAATTGGGATGTAGGAATACCTCAACCGAATCACCCGGCTTATGTCACTATTTATATGGATTTGAGGAAAGGAAGGAAGAAAGAGAGGCTGTCGTTAGAAGCAAAAATAAAAGCTGAAACCGTAGAACAGGAAGATGAAACCGTGAGTGAAATAGTAGAACAAAAGCTGAAACCGTGATATGGTGTGGATGAAACAAAACATGAAATGATAGAACAGAAGCTGAAACAGGTGGGGAAGGGGAAGGAACTAAACGGCATAAGTTGTAACCGTGGAAATCATTCAGGTTTGATAAAAGGAGTTAGCTGAAAAGACTTTGGGTGTGGGCTGGACTTTAAAGTAGAGATAGGGCTCCATGTAACAGAAGGAAAGGGAATAGTATAAGTTGTAACCGTGAAAAGCCATCAGGTTTAACAAAGAGAGTTAGTTGAAAAGGCTTTGGGTGTGGGCTTGGGCTTTATAGTGGATTTAAATGTATAAGAAGTGGTAGAGATAGGGCTAGAAATTGAATTAAAAATTGGAAAAAACTATTTTCAAATTGAATTAAAAATTCAGAAAAGAGAATGAGAATGACATGACTGCTGACGTGGCTCAATGTGAGCATAGCAACATTAAATGCTACGCTTCAGCTTTTAGTAATATATAGACTCGTCACGGACCCACACGATGCGTGGGAATATACAACTATTTGGTAACATTTTATAATATATGATTTATTCAATAAAATGTACTGGAGATATTATTTTTTTCATCTCTCCATCTCTACAAATATATCATTCTATTATTTTGAGTATTTTTTATTATTTAAAAACTTAGGTGCATTCGATTGATATTAGTCTATTATATTTTTTGAGATGAAAGATAGAAATACTATTTTTTTAAGTGATCTATTTTATTCAAACTTTTGTATAGTGTGTTATGGTTTTTTTTCTAAAACTAAAATTTTTAAGTTCCAAAATTAATTATTTGAATTTCTCATTCTCTTAAGAAGATTATCATGATAATCAAACCTCATTACAAATTTACAATTGATATTGCTCAAACAATTTATAGAGACATTTAAATACATAATCATCTCAATTCTTAAATATCTAAAAATTAACTCAAACCAAAACTATAAAATAGTGTACATGTGATAAATAACTCAAAAGACACGCCAACAAAGTGTATCATCCAAAAGTAGAGACATAAAAAAATTCATTAATCTAAACTTACAATTGCAAGAAAGAATTAATAATTGAGAGAGAGAGAGAGAGAAAGAGAGAGAGAGAGAGAGAGAGAGAGAGAGAGAGAGCAATCACCTTTTTTGGAAGAGAATGTGAGACAAATAATAAAATTATATAAAATAAGATGAGTAGAAAAATATTTGAAAGAAAAATGTATAGTTCTAAACATCAAATTATCCAAGTCATGCTATGTAAAAGAATAATAGTAAATCATTCTATAATTTAAAAGGATAACATGTAACAAAAAAAGATAATAAATTAAAATATAACCGAATCATATCAATCTAAAGTAGAGTAAAACATAAAAATTTATCAATCTAAAGAATCAAACATCCACCAAAATAAAGAATATATATATATATATATATAGAGAGAGAGAGAGAGAGAGAGAGAGAGAGAGAGAGAGAGAGAGAGAGGGAGTAATCACCTTTTTGTATGAGAAAAATATGGATTGAATGGAAGAGAAATAATAAATTTCTATAGTCAAAAATGGGAAGAAGAAGAGTCAAAATAAAAGGAAGATGAAGGGATGGAAAAAGTGTAAGGTCAAGGTGTAGAGTAGTGGTGAGATAAAAAGGTTAAAATAAGTAAATATTGGAAAATGTGTAATTGTAAAGTGGCAAATTAATAAGGAGAAAAAAAATTAAAAATAAGAGAGATAAAATATTGAAAATATATTAATGATGTGGTGGGTGTGGCGCTGATGTAGCTCAACAAGAGCACGACAACATTAAACTTTACATTTCAGCTTTTAAATATATATAAAAATATAGACTAGTCGCAGACCCACACGATACGTGAGAATAAATAATTATAATATAATGTATAATTTGTTGAAAGTAAAGTGTTCTCCCTAAAAATTAAACAATTTCTATTCAGTTCAATTAGGTCTACTTTGATCCCATTTGGTCCAATTTGGTCTATTCAATTAATTTCAATCACCTTTGGACTAATTGGGCCTTAAATCTTTTGTAAGTTGCCTTTTCAAGTTTAGCTCGAAAATTATTTTTTTCCCTTAATTTTGGGTTGAAAAACATGAAATTTTATTATATTTAGACTAAACTCTTTAGTTTTGAGTTAAAAATATAAACAAAATAGACATTAGAAATTAGAAATATAAGCACTAAAAATGCATTAAAAATGATAAATATTCAAAATTCCTATTCGGTCCATGTTGGTTTTATTCGGTCCACTTCGATCATATACAGTCCATTTTGTCCTATTTGATCCACTTTGGTTCTATTTGGTCTAATTTGGTCCTATTTGGTCCACATTGATTCTATTCTGTCTACTTCAATTCTATTCGGTCAACATTGGTCCTATCAGTCCATTATGTCCACTTCAGTCCTATTCAGGTCATTTGGTCTACTTTAGTCCTATTTCGTCCATTCTATCCACTTTGGTCCTATTTAGTGGATATTGGTCCTATTCAGCCCACTTTGCTCCTATTTGATCCTATTCAGTCCATTATGTCCACTTTAGTCCTAATCTGTCTATTCGTTCTTATTTGGTCCACTTTAGTCCAATCCAGTCCATTCTATCCACTTCGGTCTCATCCAGTCAACATTGGTCCTATTTGGGCATATTCGGTCCTATTTGTTCCCATTCATTCCATTCTGCTAACTTTGGTCCTAATTTATTCATTTGTTCTTATTCAGTCCGATTTAGTCCACATTGTTTCCATTCGGTCCTATTCTGTCTACTTGGTCCACTTCATTCCATTTCGTCCAATTTGGTCTATTTGTGTCCACTTCGGTCGATTTGGACCACTTCGATTCATTTTGGCCCTTTTCGGTCCTTTTAATGTATATGGTAGCCTCTTAACTTCTATGGTTATTCCAAATTTTTTCTTTTCATCTTAAAATTCATTTTCTAGTTTTTGATTTCATGGCCAAGTTGACTAAGTGTTCTTGTTGTTTTTAACCTTTCCTTTTCAGGTTTGAAAGTACCTACCCTAAATTATCATAATGATCAGTTGGAATCTAATTCGTTAATTTTTTATTTTTCTTTTAAGTTTCTTGATTTTATATTGCCCTACATTCAACCACATTCTCACCTTTTTTTTGTCACATCAAAATGTTGAAATTTGAAGTTGCTCACTTTTTCAACTTTCTAACCTGGCCTCATTTTTTTTTTTTTTTTAAAACGGATCAAATTATCATTTATAAAGGCAAATGAGCCAAATCTGAATACAAAACCCCAATAGTAGGAGGAGAGTCCTCTAATCAAAATGCATCAAAAAATATATGTTTAGCGTAATGGGCCAAACTATGAGCCACTGAATTAGCATCTCGGCAAACACTGCGAACCGAGAATCAACGTAGTTGAGTTAAGAGAGTCTATTAGGTATCTCATCATAACTTCCCTCCATAATCGTTTTGACAAATTGCATTTAAAAAATAAATGGTCTGGACTTCTTATGCAACTTCTGCAAAAAGCACACAAATTTTCATAATGATCAATTTCCTCTATAGTAACCAGAGAATTAGACCTAAGTGGCTTCCAGAGATAGCTTTCTTACATTCAATACACTTGAAACTTTTACCTTAAAGACTACTTGCAGGTTGCAACAACATTATACTACTCTGTAACCATACCCACAAGATAATAAATTTTTTCCATCCCCCACATATAAACTGTCTTGTGGACTTTTGTTGGTGCACATTGTGTTCCTCCGAAACTTGGTTGGCATCAATATAATATGTTTGGAATAGTGTATTTATTTTTTATTTATTTATTTGATTTAAGTTAAGGAAAAATAAGTTATAACAACAGCACATTTATAATTGTTACCTAATTCATATTTTTTTTTTCTAGAAATGCATAAATAACCAAGATAAAATGTTGAGGTAAATGGTAATGGAAAAAGTTTCTCACAAAACTAGTTCGAAAAGTAACCCTTTAAACTCATCTTATATATTTTTTATTGCATGTGAATTTTGAAAATTTAGCTGTTAGATTGCATGTTCCTATTATATTCTCCATTAGAAAAGGTTTCTCACCAAACTAATTTAGAAAGAAATTCTTCAAACTCCTCCTATATATTTTTTTATTGAATGTGAATTTTGAAAATTTAACCGTTTCTTAAAAATTTAGTTTAGAGAAAAATCCTTCAAACGCATATATTTTTTTACTAGATGTAAATTTTGAAATTTTAACTATTGGATTGCATGTTCTTCTTATATGTTTTTCAGTTTTTAAACAACATTACACGTATTTCCACACTTTTTCACCCACACGTATTTCTAAAAAATACAAATAACTTTATTAGAAAACGTTACCAAACGGCTCCTATATCATCAATGACATGTTTAAAGTTCAAGCATTTATGGTAAAAAATTATGCACAAAAAATAAATTTATTGATCAAATAGTAAATAACATCAAATTTGAACAAAATTTAATATGCGTGCAAAGAACATTAAAAAAAATATAATCCAATAATTATATTTTCAAAATCTATATTCAATAAAAAAAATTATAAGACAAGTATAGAGAGTTTTTCAACAAACTAATTTGAAAATTTGTGTAATGCTAATGGTGTCACCAAAAGATGACTTATTGCGCATTCAGGTATCACATGGTTTTGGGTTTTTTTTTTTTTTTTGGCAAAATATATTATCTGGTCGGTGTTCACATTCTCCAATGTGTTTAATAAGTGCATTTGTCATAGGCTCATGCTTGAAATAATTTTGTTTGGTCTTCCCTCTCAAACTCACATTTTCACATTTTAAATAACATTATACATATTTTCACACACTTTTTCACTCACACGTATTTCAAAAAACTACAAAAATATCATCTTAAACTACTCTATTAAACACTCCTTAATTTTCACATATCGATATAATTACAGGTGAATCAATAAATAAATAAAGGAAAAAAAATAAAGATAATTCTAGAAAATGTTAAACTTATGGCTGAGAAGATATAGTGTACGGGGAAAAAATAAAATAAAGAATAAAAAGCAAAAATGTTTTGGGCTGGGTTAATGGTTTCTAAATGCTAATTTTTAGCATTTAGTGTACAAAACACAAGAAAACAAGACATAAGAACATTCATAACAAGTATTTTAAAAATTTTAACAGGTTGTTTGGTAGAACAGTTTGAGATAAGATTTTTGTAATTTTTGAAATATATGTAGGTAAAAAAAGGTGTGAAAATGTGTATAACGTTGTTTAAAATGTAAAAATTTGAGTTTGAAATACTAAACCAAACACGATAATTTTTAGCAATAAAATAAACATTACAATAATTATCAGCAACCATAGCAACAGCCACGATAACCATCGCCACAGCCATAGCCACTAACACCACAACCCACAACCACAGCCCCCAACTACCATAAGGCCTACAAATTGCAACCCATAACACCCAAAACAAAATAACTACCCCTAAAACCTTCATCACCACCACCCATTGATACTACAACCAGCAAAAGCCCCACCTTCAACTGAAAACCTTGCTTCAAACGAAAACCCATTCAACCAAAAACTCACCTTCAGCCGAAAGCCCTTTCCACCGAAAACCCACCTTTAACTGAAAACCCAACAAAAAAAAACTCACCTTCAACTGAAAACCCTTACACCGAAAACTCACCTTCAACAGCCCCACCTTCAACCGAAAACCCACTAAAAAAAAAAAAAAACCACCTTCAATCGAAAACCCTTCTCCGCTGACACCTAGTTACAGCTCACCTCCGCCGACACCTAGCCCAACTACCGAAACCCAGCCATAACCCACCAAAACCTCTCTCACAAACCCATACTAGCGATGAAAGGAGAGGCTGAGATGACAAGCAACCCAAGCCATGTGAGAGGAGAGAGATGACCGAGGAGAAGCAGAGAGGAGAGAAATGGGAGTAGGATGTGGCTTGCAGATGAGAAGGGAGAGTAGAGAGAGGAGAGAGAGGGAAATGGAAAAAAATAAAATAAAAGTGGATAAAAAATTTATAACAACTAGCTACAATGGTCTGCTAGTAGTAATAGATCATTGTAGCTAGTTGACAAATTTTTAAAGATATAGCACGATTGCTATAGTGGGTTTTTAGTTGAATGAGTTGCTAAAATGAGGATTTAGCATTTTTCACATCTTTGATGTGAATGATCTAATAGATATCTCAAATGTCAAAAAACATTTAGAATTTGTGATGTATCATTATGATTATTTTAAAAAGTATTATTATTATTATTATTATTATTATTATTATTATTATTATTATTATCATTATTATTATTATTATTATTAACAAGGTGAAACAATAAGTATGAATGAAATTATCTTTATTTACACATATTGTCCATTTTGGTAACTTATACTTCAAACCACAATTTTATAAGTACTAGTCAAACATTCTATTTTTTCAAAAAACACTTTTTAATAGTTATTGCATATAAAAACAAAAAAACAAAAACCTAATTTCAAACCCTACTTTAAAAAAAAAGCCACTTTTTTCAAAAAAACTTAGTTACAACAGGCTAAACCAAATTGAAAGTGTCCAATGGTAACTTTAACTGTAGGCTGCGCTTGTTTTGGCTGAAAAGTATTTCAGGAAATCATTTTCCTTTCCTCGCCATGTTTGCTACGTTCAAAAAATTGGGTCAACAGAAATTATTTTACGCATTGACCGTAAAATAAGCTTCCTCACCCGGAAAATGATTTTAGTTCCTATTTTACCTTCAAATCACATTTTATGGACTGAAAACAAAGAGAGAGAGAGAGCACAAAGAGAGAGTGAGATCGAGGAGCGTCGTCGAGCTCAGACCACCGCCCCAAGCCCAGATGCGCTGTCGAGCTCGCGCCGGTGAGATCGCCAATTTGCTTTCTCGATCGCACCATAGAGCTCGTCGATCTGCTTTCTCAATCGCGCCATAGAGCTTGTTGATCGCGCCATAGAGCTTGTCGATCGCGCCATAGAGCTCGCCAATCTGCTTTCTGGGTCAAATCATCTCCTCTTGATCTCATCATCCGCCACTCGTTGATCTGCTTTCTCTCTGTGATGTCTGATTTTTGTTGTTGTTGTGGTGGTGTGGGTGGTGGTGTTTTGGTGGTTTTTGTGTTGTGTGGTGGTGGGTTTTGTGTGGATGGTGGTGGATTTTCTGTGGGTGCTGGGGTGGTAGTGGTGGTGGATTTTCTGATATAAAATTTGTTTGGAAGCTGAGAAAATGTGAGAAATTAGTAGAAAATTTATATTTTCAAAATGTTACTAAACACTTAAATTATTTTCTAATATAATTTTTAAAATACAACCAAACACTAGAAATTATTTTCCTTTCCTGAAAATATTTTCACCTGAAATTATTTTACACCCAAAAAATATTTTACACTCAACCAAATGCAACCTTAACTTTTGCTTTGTTTTTGTTAAAGTATTTTTGTCAAAATGAAAACTTTGAAGTTAAAGCCCTTTTCAGTTATGGTCCATGGGCCAAAGGAAATCATTGCTTTAACTTTAACTTTAACTTTTACTATGATAAGAATACTCACAGTGGTGGTAATGGTACGATATGCTATTTTTAACAACTTATTCCAAAAAAAAAAAAAAAAAAACCAGCTGCATTGATGCTACTATTTCTAAAATTTTTTGCAAATGTGTTATAGGGAACTGCTATCTAGAACAATACTACTACATCACAAATGCTATATAAATAATAATGTTTTACTCTCTTTCTTTTACTTTTCTTTCTTTCTTCTCTCTCCCTTTTCTATTTTCTTTCTTCCCCACCGCCAGGCCCTCTCTCTCACCGACTCTCTCTCTCCCTTTTTTTTTTTCTTCCTCACTGTTAGCTACTCTTAATTTGTATTCATGGTGGTTTCTATTTAGATCAACAATATCTAACTCCTCATAGATCGCAAGCTTCATCTTCTCAAGAAACTAGCTTCTCACATTTATTTTCATATTAAAAGAGAATATAGATTAGAATATACTACTGCGATATTGCTAGTAATGACGATATAATTACTAAGTGTTTTTCTCTCCCCTCTCTCCCAAGCCTTCTCACTTGACAAGGTTACTCCTTGCCTATGGATCAGCCTCTTCTTGATAGCTCCAAGAAATGCCCAAAGCACAGTAACTAGCCAAGCAACACTACCAACAGCACAGTTGGCTTTGAGAAGCAAAACCCATGTCACTTGCTTGGTGTGGTGTGTGTTCATATGGGTATGTGTTGGTTGTAGTTGGGTTCTTGGTGTGGTGTGTGTTCATATGGGTTTGGTGGCATGAAGTGGTGGTGGAGCATTGTGGAGGCTTGGTTGGGTTCGGCCATAGAAGAGTAGAGAGTTTGGAGAGCTCCGACCATGGTTGCCATGCTTGGTTAGGAGAAGAAGAATTTGATAGAAAGAGAGAGAGGCACCGCTTACGAAGAGAGAGAGAGAGAGAGAGAGAGAGAGAGAATAAATAAATGAATAGTTTTTTTTAGAAGAAAATAAATTAATAGTGTTTAGCTATGTTGTGAAAAATAAGAACATTGATGGTTAGTAAGTTAAAATAAATAAAATAGCTTTTTATAGATGCTAAAAACTAAGTTTTTAACACCAATTATGTGAATGCTCTAATAGTTTGGTGAACATAAATTTAGTTTTAAGAGGACAATAGAGTAGAGACTAGAGAGAGAGATAACAAATCTCTTCTAGAGAGAGAGAGAGAGAACATGCCCCTTTCATTCTCATCTCCGGTGAGTTTCAATGACATCCTATGACTAGTTGCTTCTTCGTTCTTCATTCTTATTTTATGTAATTTGCTATGATTTCTTTTATTTTTTTATTTAGATATGAATATATTGTTCCTATTTTGTGTAATTGAAAATTTGATCATTGGAGGCATGACATGTTGGTTCTAATGATGGCATTAGGAAAGCTCAAAGATCACTAGTAAACTACAGGAGCATACATTCAAAAGCGAAAAGGGACTAAAAAAAAGAAGTAACAAATAATGTCCTTAGCAAGAGCAATGCAAAACCTAGCAAATGAGCCCAGTACATTATTGTTTGTGGTTTTTGAAATAATAAGACAAACAAATTGAGTTCACCGTCATTATTTTGATATTGGTTCACGTAAAAGTGATTCAAATATTTGATTCACACTTATTCTTCTTTGATAATTCAAAATTAGCTTAAAACAAATGTTACAACCTGAGATGTTATTCCCAAAATAGGGCAAATAGCAATCATCACTTCATCGGTTCAAACAACCTAACTCTATACAAAGTAGATTGAAAATGTAAATGCTATCTAATTTTATTTTTCAATAGTTATAATGGGGAGGGAGAATTTTTTTTTTTTGAGAATCTGGGGAGGGAAAATTTGAACCTTGGATGTTATGGACACACCAAAAGATACCAACTATTTCAGTTGCAATGCTCTTGGCTAAATGCTATCTAACTAGTAACTAGATAACATTAGATTGATACAATTTTAAGTATAATTAAAACACTATTGACTCCTAATTGTTGTATCAATAACAAAGCCTCAACGGGCAACCATTTAGACCATGCAAATTGAAACCTACCAAATAATCACTTCACAATCACCCATCACTTCAATTAGATTTTAGAACCAGGTCTTAATGATTCTAACAACCTATTCCTTTGTCTCGATTACTCCACCAAAAAGCCTACTCTTTCTTTGAATTCGAAAGTGGCAAATTGTTGTCCATAATGCCACTTTGCCAAGAGAAGTTCTGAACCACTTTTTTTTTTTTTTTGAAAGGGAGAACTTGTATTTCAATAAACCAGAAGCAGAGAATACAAGGCATGCAATAATCTGCAGAAGCAGAAAAGAAGTGCTAAAGATTACAACAATCAACTTGGACTAATAAAGCAATAAAAGAGGGAGTAACCCCCTTCCACATTTGAGAGCATCTAGTCCTGCGGGCATGCTGGGCAAGCTCGTGCACAACCTGATTAAAATCTCTACATGTGTGTTGAAAGGTGCAGGACTCAAAGGAAAAACAGCATTGCAGGATGTCTTGGGTAATATGTCCCGAGCAGCCACCTGTGCATTTGTCCTTAACAGCTTGGATTACAACAAGTGCATCTGACTCCAAAATGACATGAGGAAGGTGTAGTTCCTGAGCAATCATGACACCATGAAGCAAGGCCATTTGTCTCAACCAGCTCTATAGAGTAACACGCATTTAGGAGTTTGCAACTGGCTGCAATTGCCCGGCCAGAATTGTCTCTAACAATTACACCCACACTAGAGTTCCCACCACAGTTCACAGTAGCTCCATCCACATTTACCTTAAAGAAACCCGGGGGTGGGGGGGTCCAGTTAATGGGAAGAGTCCTTGGCTGGGAGAAATCCCAATCAGCTGCACTACTGAAGTCTTCCACTACATTTTTTGCAAGTTGCCAAACTTGTTGGTGAGATAGGCAGCTTCCATCATGGACAACCTTGTTTCTATTATACTAGATAGCCCAAACAATACCAAAGAAGAGTTCCAAATGATGGGAGAGGATGAACATGGCTGAGTCAATGAAAGACCAACGGATCACACTTGTGCTTAGGGGATTTTCAGGCCAAAGCTTCCAGACAAGGGAGGAGAAATCACAGCCAAGGAAGACATGGTTGATATTTTCAGGGGCTATTTTACACATTGGACAGCCCCAATTATTGCTAATTCCCCTGCTACAGATAGCTTCCATGGTGGGGAGACCATTGGCACAAACCCTTTAAGCAAAAATCTTGACTTTTGAGGGAAGATTAAGGTGCCAAAGTCTTTTCCAAAGTAATTTATAGGGATCACCTGATGAACACTCACCATCCTTCTTTCCTTCAGTCAAGTTAAAAGCAATGTGATATGCACTTTTCACAGTAAAATCTCCTCTGCTATTACCCAGCCAGATTAATTTGTCCTCGGGCATGCTATGGGTCAAGGGTATCCTTAGTATTTTGTCAGCCTCAAAGGGGAGAAAAGTTGTTCTAACCAACCTGACATTCCACCACTTCGTGATAAGATCAATGAGTGCAGAAACCATGGGGAATTTAGGGGTACTATTTGGGGGGGGGGGGGGGGGAGGGAGATGACCTTATATGTGGATGGGGTAGGTAACCATCTATCCTCTCAAATGTGAATTAGCTTCCCATTGCCTACTCTCCACCGTTAACCGTTTTTTATGACTTCAAGGCTGCTGTGGATACTTCTCCAAGAGTATGAAGGTGAACACCCAAGCTTGGCACCAAGGATATCTCCGGTGGGGAAGTACTTAGATTTCAAGACCCGAGCAACTAGGGAAGTTAAGTTTGATAGGATTCTCCATGCCTGCTTCGCAAGCATGGCTTGGTTAAAGGCTCTCAAGTTCCGAAACCCCATGCCACCCGAGGCTTTTGAACAGCACATTTTCCTCCAACTGATCCAACACATTTTAGCCTCAGTTTGTTTTTGACCCCACCAATAATTCCACATCATACCCTCCAAATAGTCACATTAGCTTTATGGGAGTTGAAAGCAACTCATAGTATATGTTGGGATCGCTTGTGCCACAAATTTGATGAGAATTTCCCTCCCCCCCATTGAAAGGAACTTACTTTTCCAACCAGCCAGCTTCTGTCCAATCCTTTCTTTCAAAATGGAGAAGACTTGTGTCTTAGATCTTCCGATGAATGATGGAAGTCCCAAGTATTTAGTGTGTCTTGAGTCTTGCATTGGTCCCAAGATGTTGAAGACTACATTTCTAGTTCCTTGGCTTGTGTTAGGGCTGAAAAATATTGAGGATTTGTCGGTGTTGATTGTTTGGCCTGAGGCAGCCTCATATGTACTAAAGATCTGCTTCAATACTTGGCACTCTTCAGATTTTGCTTTGCAGAACAGAATGCTATCATCCGCAAAGAAGAGGTGGGTCACTCTTGGGCAGCCACGGGTGATTGAGATACCCGTTAAGAGCTGATTTCGGGAAGCTTCATGAATGATGGCAAAGAGACCTTCAGTGCAGAGGAGAAAGAGACTAGGGGAGAGAGGATCACCCTGGCAAATTCCACGAGTTGGGGTAATATTTCCATAGGCAGCACCATTTATAAGGACTGAGTATGAAACAGATGTGATGCATCGCATAATCAAATTTGTCCACCTAGAGCTAAAGCCCAAACTTTCCAATACTCCTCTAATGAAACTCCACTCCATTCTATCGAAAGCCTTACTCATATCGAGTTTGGTTGCCATGAAGCCATCCTTTCCAGCAGATTTGTGGTTTAAGAAATGCATTAATTCAAAAGCCACAATCACATTGTCAGTGATAAGGCGTCCTGTAGTGAAGGCACTCTGATTCTCGGAGATAATGTGTGGTAGAAGGACTTTTAGTCTATTGGCAATTGTTTTCGAAATGAGCTTATACACCACGTTACATAAGCTGATGGGACGGAAGTCAGACATTTTCTTTAGGCTGTTTGTTTTTGGAATGAGGGAAATATTGGTTTTGTTGATATCAGCCATTGACATGTTATTATTGAGAACATTAAGAACCATATTGATAATACTATTACCCACAATATTCCAGTATTTCTGATAAAATAAGGCTGACATACCGTCGGGGCCGGGAGCTTTGGTGGGGTGAATTTGTTTGAGAGCAGCAACCACCTCTTCTTTGGTGAAGATCCGGTCTAAGCTTTCATTCATATCTGCTATAACCCTCAAAGGAATAGCAGTAGTAACATCCCCAATTTGTGTTGGGTGGGTTGTTGCATAGATGTTCTCAAAATAGGCAATGGCTGCCTTAGCTATATTTTCCTTCTCCTCACACTAGTTACTCTAAACCACTTTAGATATGCACGGTGGGTTTATTTCATTTCACATGCCTATACACCTTTCTTTTTATTAAAAAAAATTAAATAAATTTTAGAGAATAAATTATATATTATATCATATTACAAAATAATTATATATTCTCACGCATCGCGTAGGTTTCCAACTAGTCTCTATATATATATATATAGGTAAGGTTTAGAGAAAATCCAATTAGATTCTATAATTAAAGTTTAATTTTGCATCATGTATCCTAAATTTTTTATTTTTAGAGAGTTTTATTTCTTAATTTTTGAGTAAAATGTGAGACCATATCATAAATATCCATCCAAATGAGTTATCACGTCCAAAAACCTAAGAATATAGAATTAATGAACATAAAAAAAAAATGGAAAGTTTACATTTTCTACCTAATAATATTTATACAAGACTTTTTAAAGAGTTAAAAAAATATAAAAATGACTATTAATAATATTTAAATTATATATATAAGAATTATAATATGCATCTTAATGTCTATTTTTTAAATATATCCACGCATATATATGAGGTTACAAGCTAATTTAAATAATAATAAAAACATTTTAATCCATTCTATATTGTTGATGTTTATTATATATAGCATACAATAGGACCATATGGTCTCCCACTTGAAATTTTTGCTTTCTTATTTATAAAGCATAAACCAAATAAACTATATATATATAATTAGTATACACCTATAAATCATTAATATATATATATATATATATATTTAACCCACGGACAAAATAATATTTTGACGTAAAAAACTAAAAAAAAAACTTCATGCATTCCCAAATGCATGTACCAATACAACCATTTTACACAGCTTTTTATTAATAGTCTTTGAAATTCTTTCCGCTACGACTTCAGGTTTTTCATCCAAGAATCGTACTTCACAAATGTGTGGATTTCATGGAAGAAGGGCCAATTAAAAGGAGTGGACCATAAGGAAACACATCCTCACTTCAATGCAGCCACACGTTAAGAATGGTATACGGAAGTAAATTCTACGGTTGTTTGATTCATTTTAAAGAAGGAAAATGCTAACGAAAACAATTAATTTTTTATGGAAAAATGAAATAAAATAATTATTTTTTTGACAATTTTTTTCATTTTCAATAAAAATAGTGTTAAAATTTTCTTAAAATAAATTGTTAACCAATGCCTTTAAAGAATCAATGCTAATCCAGCCATCAGAATTAAATTGCGTCTTCAATTTCTTTCCTCCCTATCACTGTCGGACAATAAATTGAGGCACCTAAAATCAAATGTTGTATTAGCAATAAGGGTTAAAAAAACATTTTGATTACTTTCAACTCCAAACTGTCACAATGGGTTTACCAATTGACAATAGAAAAATATTACCATATATAACATTTTTACAATAAATTTTAAGTAACAAATTATTATTTATTTTAATTTAAGTACATAATTGATATTGTTTTTTATCAATAATAATAATTTGTCAATTAAAATTTGTTGTAAAATTGTTATAAAAATATTTTGTATACAGTATTTTTGTTAACACTACATGTACTAGCGTAAAAACATTAAATTGAAATGAATAAGAGGATACAAAATACGTTAAAATTGCTACACTAGTACTTGTCTTCTTCAATCCTACTTCCTCTTCACTTTCTATAGGCATTTGTTGGCGCTGCATCTACCTGTTTGCAAAAACTAATACAGTAAGTGCACTCTAACATGCCCATCATTCTATTGATTTTATATTTCTTGGATAAATTAATAGTTTATTAACACAACAATTAAAATAAGATGAAAATTTTAATGAATTTGATGTCTAACAATATCGAGAAGATAGAATATGGAGCTATAACGTCTAAAGCATGATTATCTAGGATTAATCGATTAGATCCAATTCTCTTGCTAGCCTGTGAAACAACCAAAGGTAAACTGCATATATCACCATATGTGGTATACCCTTAAAATATGGAACTTTTTTTTTTTTTGAAGAAAAATATGGAACAATTTTGTTTTTTTTTTTCCTGGTTAACTTTTTTTTTTTTTTTTGGTTGACTTGGTTTATTTACTTACAGAATTATCACTTTTGTGACTGGTTTCATGACATGTAGATGTGGTCATATTGTGATATATTATATCATAGATATACAGACCTTTTTAGAAATTTATCCAAGTCATGTTTTTTCTTATAACTGAAATTAGAAAACCTCGAATCTAAACTTGCTCTTGACTCTTGAATATATTAACCTTGTTCAATCTAAACTATGATATCGCTTTTTTTTTTCCCTTGGCTAAATAAATATTTTAATTAACCATTAATAATTTCAAATTCACATATTAAACAATAAAAAAAGTCAAGTCTACTTTATTCAAGTAATTTAAATTGGAAGTTGAACTCCAAATCTTTTTTCAAAAATCATATATTGAAAAAATCCAAACCATGAGGTAGAAATTTTTAAATTTAAGAAATCATTTGAACTCCTGATTTTTTAAATTTAAGTTGAACTCCAATTTTTTTTTTTTAAACTGGAACAAAATAAAAAATTATTTGCAATGTTGTTTAAAATTTACGCCTCGACATAAAATATTTTCTTGCAAATATTTAAAAATGATAACAAATTTAAATTGTGAGTCAATAAGAAATAAAAAATAAAAGCACAAAACTAAGCACAGGTTTTCTGAATACAGTTTCTAAAAATCCTGTATTCCATGACTGCTGGTCCTGCTTGTTCAAGCCTGGGCCCATCTTGAGCAAGTTACAGACATGTTGAATCCACAACCCATCTTCTTTCGGCAAGTGGTGGTTGGTTGAAATTTTAGAAGACTTGAATCGGCACTCGAAACTACTCTTTTCACACGAAGATTTGACCGTTGGAAAGAAATACATTAAGAAAGAGATGATTTAAAAAAAAAAAAAATTATAGCTGTTAGAGAAAGGATTTTTGAAAATATGACAATTTGAAACAAATAATGATTAAAATTATTTGCGATGTTGTTTAACATTTGCATTGATGTAAAATATTTTCTGTTAAATATTTAAAAATGATAACAAAAATAAATTGAGTCAATAAGAAATAAAAAATAGAAGCACAAAACTAAGAACTTTTTGTTTTCTCATGTTTTGGAATACAATTTCTAAACAGAGTAATGTTATAAATATTTCTATAAAAAAAATAATGTTACAAATACAAACTATTTTATAATATTTTTATTCTTTAACATTTTTTTTTTTTTGAGAAGTATTCTTTAACATTTTTCAAATAACTATTAAGTAAAAATGTAATATTAGATAATATCAGTTGTGGGCTTTAATTAGAATTGTAACCAATTGTGATACAAAATTATGGTCATTTATGTGGCCCTAACATAATTAATTAGAATTAGTAAAATTTTACCATATCAATCATTTGTAAAAGATTTTTTTTTTTAATCATTTGTAAAAGATTATTCTTTCTAAAAAAAATCCTGTATTCTATGACGGCTGGTCCTGCTTGTACAAGCCTGGACCCATCTTCAATTATTTACGGACATGTTGAATCCACAGCCGATCTTCTTTCCACAAGGGGTGGGTCCTACTTCGTGTAATAATTGTGCCTTTTCTTTCTTTCGGCCAGTGGCGGTGGGTTCCAAAAAAATAATAATAATAAAAGACTTGACCGTTGGAAACTCCCTTTTCTCCGGAAGATTTGACCGTTGGAAAGAAGAAAGAGATGAATTTTTTTAAAAACAAATATAGCCGTTAGAGAAAGGATTTCTGAAAATATGACCGTTTAAAACAAATAGTGATTAAAATATAAGATAATAAAGGCAATGTAAATGGCTAGACCGCTCCTCTTCTCCTCTTTCTTTTATTCTTCACAGGATATTACCTTCTCTCTCTCCCTCTCTCTCTCTCTCTCTCTCTCTTCATTGTCTTTTCGCTCTCTCTCTCTCTTGCTCTTTCTGACGTACATTTACTGCATATCTAATCTACCTATTTGCTTGCAAGCTAATACTGAAGTAAGTGCACTCTAACATGTCTCTCTTGCTGTATTGTTATTGTTTTTTTTTCGTTTTCGTTTCGTTTTGCTTTGTTTTATTGGCTGAATAAATAGTCTAATTAACACAACGAAAGGGAAGAACCTCCTCCATCTTCTGTTTCCTCAATTAGCACACACTATGCTAATAAGGGAAGGGAGGAGATGACTAGATTCCTACCTTATTCAAGCCAAAAAGTTATACAAGCTCAATAGTGAATATAACATGAAGGAAGGAAACTATGGTTGAGAACTGATGCTGATATAGATCTGAGTTGTTTATCGTATCACTAAGTGAATATTATATTGATAAATTGGTTTTAACATTTTATATGATGTGAACTCTCTCTTTCTTTCTTTTTTTTAATATTTTTAAACAAATAGAATAAAATTATTTTTATCTGTTATAAATATATTTTAATTATATTAATTTATAAATTATGTGGTTTTTATTAATCCAAATATGTGTTAACAAGAAATAAAATTTTAAAAATAAATAAAAGTAATTACAAGTTGGGAAACAAAGAATAAAATCAAGGACTTAATTTTGTTAGGTTTGCAATAAAAAAATTAAAAACTTGGAATAAAAAGAAAATTAACAAAATGAGATTTCTTTAATGTTTTTATTTTTTCTTAAACTGGAGCAAAAAAAAAAAAAAAAATCAGTTCTGACGTTGAGTACCACTTGGCACTTGCTCTGAGTTTGAGATTGATTTATTTAGGGTTTAAACATTTGCAATGTTGTTTAACATATAATAGTGATGTCAGTAATAAGTACTACTAACGACCAAATTGAACTAACTCTTAAACAAGAAGATCAAAATTTGGCTAAGTTTAAACTATAAAGATCAAATCGATAACAAAAATAAATTTGGAGGAAACAATTGTGAATTGATAAGAAATAAAAATTACAACTTAACGAGAGAGGAAGCATAATACTAAGGACTTCTCAGAAAATAGTTTCTAGAAACCTGTATTGTTATTTCTTTTTTCTTTTCTTTTTCGCTTTCCTATTTTATTTCTGTAGCCTGTGATGCAACCGAAACAGCCACCTTTGTTTGTACATGCTCACTACATGGAGGAATGGATTGTAACAATTGTGGAGAACTGATATATACAGAGTTTGCAAATAGGATTACTATCTTATATCACTAATTTTCATCTGAATTAATTTATATCGATTTTGATATTGTGTTATTTATTTATTGCAAGGATAAAGAAATATGGGTAGACAGAGAGATCAATTTTGGAATTATGCTAAGAATGTAAATGGCCGTTTCAAATGTAATTATTGTGAACAAGATTTTCCTGGAGGTGCATCAAGGATTAAAGCACACTTGGCTGGAATTTTAGGTCATGACATTAAGGCATGTAATGCTGTGCCTCAAGATGTTGAAGAAAAAGCTCATGCAACTCAAAAAAAAAAGAGATCAACAAAAAAAAGTGTATCAAACTCAAAAAAAGTAACTCAAGAGACCAACAAAAAACTTAAAAGTGTATCAAACTCAGCTTCAAAATAAAAAACTATGACGATTAAAATTGTCACACAGGTGATTCTCTAGTCCCAACTCTATACATGGTTGTTTGTTTCTAACAGTTCCAATACTTTTTAAGATAAATATTACTACATACTGGCAGTTGCACACAACTCTGCACACACACTTTTGCAACAACAACAGGTATGAAATAAAACATTGCCTTACTTTTTAACCCTTTGCGAGATACTATTTTCTCTTTGTGTAGGGTAAGAAAGAATATAGGGCTGAAATTTTATCCTCAATGATATTGTGGAAAAACTAATAGCCAATGTGTCTTCACTTGCCACTGAGTATATCGATTTTGAATTGAGTTTCAAGGTGGAGTTGATAAATCTTCTTGAAACATTATTCAAGATTAAATTTGTGTTAGGTGATGCTCAAAAGAATCAATCAAGTGATGAATCTATGGGGATCTGGTTAACAGAGCTTAGAAATGTAGCTTATGATGCCGATAATGTGCTAGATGAGTTTAGCAATGAGAGTTTTTGGCAAAAGGTATGGATTCAAAATCAAATGATGGATCGGGTATGTAACTTTTCATTATGCAATCTTGATAAAGTTAAGACCATCAAACAATTGTTGGATAAAATTGTGAATGATGTAGCTGACTCTAGTCTTAGAATGGAGTTGGTGAGCTCAATCCCCAAAATTAGTTTGGACATGAATATAGACTCCCTCCTCGATGATTCAAAAGTTATAGGAAGAGAATACGATATCAAAAAAATAGTAAACTTACTTAGTTCAAGCAATCAACAGTTTATCTTTGTTCTCCCTATAGTGGGTGTGGCAGGTATTGGAAAGACAACTTTAGCAAAACTTGTGTATAACAATGAACTGATAAAGGAACATTTTGATGTAATAGCATGGGTAAATGTTCGTAAAAATTTTGATGTTGAAGGGATTTTAAGAGGGATTCTTAAATCCCTTAGAGGGATTCTTAAAGTACTTGAAATATGTGCAAAAATTTTGAGGACGAAAAAATATCTTCTCATTCTTGATGATGTGCAAAATGAATATTCTAAGAAATGGGATACTTTAAAGGCTTACTTATTAGAGGTTAATTCCAATATAAGAAATAATATTGTTATTACAACCCGTAGTGATAATGTGGGGCAAATCATGAAGATACATCATCCCCCACATCACTTGGAGAAGTTATCAAAAGATGATTGTTGGTCTATAATGAACAAAAAAAGAACATTCATAGATGGAAGAACTCCATTAGCTTTAGATTTGGAGGTTATTGATAGGGAAATTGCTAAAAGATGTGGAGGGGTTCCATGGGTTGCAAGAGTTTTAGGGGGAACAATGTGCTTTCAATTTGATAAAAACAAATGGTTGGAGATTCAAAATAATAAAATTTGGGATTTGTTGGATCAAGATAATAGTGATATGTTTCCTGTGCTTAAGTTATGCTTTGATCATCTTCCAACACCATCTTTAAAACGATGTTTTGCATATTGTGCAATATTCCCTAAAGATTATGACACGAAAAAGGATGAAGTAATTCATCAGTATTGGATGGTTGAAGGGTTCCTACTAGCTAAAGAAGCTAAATGGAGATGGAAGATATTGGTAACATGTATTTCAATATTTTGTTGGCCATTTCCTTTTTCCAAAATGCTAGAAAGGATGCCTACGGTAATATTATTAGCTACAAAATGCATGATTTGGTGCATGACTTTGCACTCTCAATTTCAAAATTTGAAACTCTAATCTTGGAGGGAGATTCAGTGGATGATGGTAGTAGCATACAACATTTATTTGCCCGATTTGATGGCAAAACAACACCAAGAAGTTCATTTAGTGGAGTTGATTTTACAAAATTGCGCACGTTAATTTCACAAAGTTTCAACTTTGACATCATGTTATCAAATTTTAAATGCTTACGCGTTTTAAAATTATCCGGGGATAGTATAAAGGAGTTGTCAGATTCAATTGAGCAATTAATACATTTGAGGCTTCTTTACATCTCAGACTCCTTAATTGAAGAATTACCAAAATCCATCACCAAACTATACAATTTGCAAACTTTAAGAATTGAAGGCTTTGTAGAAGAGCTTTCGGAAGACCTAAGCAATTTGATTAACTTAAGACATATTCATATTAATTATAATTCTATAAAAACATTTAAAAATATGGGGCGGTTGACTTGCCTTCAAACATTGCAATCTTTTTGGGTGGGTCCAGTTGAAGGTTATCGAATTAAAGAATTGGGATGTTTGAAGAATATCTCAGAGGAGAAATAGAAATAAGGAATCTAGAGAAGGTGGAAGATGAGGAAGAAGCCAAAAGTGCAAAATTAAAAGAAAAGGAAATATTCAACTTGGGATTATGCTGGGATGGTTCAAGTAGAGAATCACACATCTATGATAAAGATGAAAAGGTGTTGGAAGGCCTCCAGCCTCACCCAAATTTGAAAAGCTTGACAATTGAATTCTACGGAGGAACGAAATTCCCATCATGGGTTGGTTTGTCTTCGCTATATCACAATTTGATTGAGATCAATTTGAGACATTGTAGGGATTGTGAAAAAGTTCCCACTCTGGGGCAATTACCCTGTCTTAGGGTTCTTGAAATAATAGGAATGGGGGAGGTAAGATGTATAGGAAGTGAGTTTTACTTTTACAGTGATGGGAGTTACAGAAATACTTCTACATTATTTCCAGCATTGAGAATACTCAAATTGGAGACCTTGTATGAGCTAGAAGAGTGGAAGGATGCAAAGGAGTTGACAACCGCAGATGAGGTGTTGTTTGTGTTTCCTTGCCTTGAGGAGTTGATTATTAGAGGGTGTAATAGACTGAGATATTTGCCAGACTCATTGCGCACTTGCGTATCCCTTCAGAAGTTGGTAGTGTACAGTATTGTCGTAACCTGAGGTCATTGCCAGGTGTCCGGTCCATAATAAGGTGTGGTATTGAAGGCCCACCCAGTGGGTTACCGCGTGTTGAATATTTGGAGAATGGGGATTGCCGTCTGCGAAAGCTAAAGCTAATACACTGTGAGTCTCTCCTGCTGGACCAAATTCAATACTTCATTGCCCTTCAAATTCTGTGGATACAGGGATTTTATGAGATGGTAGCTTTGCCAGAGTGGTTGGGCAATCTTTCCTCTCTTCAACGGCTGTATATTGTGAATTGCTGCAATCTGGTGCATCTGGCCACCGAGGAAGCCATGCGACGCCTCACCCAATTGAAAACGCTGATCATTTATTGTTGCCCCAAATTTGAAGACAATGAGCGGATCAAGATTAGCCACGTTCCATGGGTTAAAATCAATGATGGGTAAGTCTACTCATACTACCCTACTGTTTCCTCTTTTTTTATTCTCTTATATTCGTAATGGGTGAGAGTATTCCGGTATTAATACTTAATTGGACCCGATTAAGAAAATATATATAAATACTACAATTCGGGTTAATGGTTCTTCAAATAAATAGTACAAATTAATCTCACTAACCCTTCTACTTACACTTAATAAATCCAATTCTGTTTTTTTTTTTTTTTTTCAATTTATGAAATTATTTGCAATCATTTGAGAAAAGATTTTAAACAAGAGTTTAATTAGAAATTTTGTGATCGCTACTATTCAAATTGGGTTGCCGCTATTCAAATTTTTGTTGCTGCAAATTACCAAAATAATTAGAAGCATAGTCTATTTAACAATTTTTTGATTGCTACCTATTGTCTTGCTACTGTCGAATTTCTGTTTGCTAGCCTATTTTCTTTCTACAAATTTTTCAATACTGAATTTTTCTGGATATTGGGAAATTTGGAATATTGAATCAATCACTGTTAGAGCTGTCCACATACTCATTATTTTGATCAGCATTTTGATACTGTTAAGAGTTCATGGATCAATTCTTTTACTTACAGCTATCTAAAACTTGACAGTAGATTTTATTGATTTGCGCTGGGTCATAATTGCTCTGTTTATGAGGGTGGATTTATTGTGGAAAATGGAGCTTAGTTGCATAAGAATGAGAAATTTGGTGGGTGAAGGTCTTGCTGATTTTTCATTTCATGTTTGGGTTGATGGTTCTAATATATCTATATATGATTTTTACCTTTAAAGATACTGGCCACGTTGCTTAGATTTTTAAAGACTAACTCAGAAAGATGGCAAGAAGTTTGCATCTGGGAAAATAATTAACTTGATGACAACTGATGCCCAGGCACTTCAGGTTTTCTCTCTTACCATTTGCATTATGTGTACATAATTTACTTCATAATTGGTCATTTACAAAACCTAATTCAGTTCAATGCTGAGTAAGTCTATTCATTCTACCCTATATCCTCTTCTATTCTCTTATATTTGTAGTGGGTGGTAGTATTCCTAGTATGAAAACTTAATTGGATGCCATTGAAGAAATATATAAATGCTGCAATTTGGTTTAATAGCTTTTGAAATTAATAGCAGAAATCAATCTCACAAACCACCGTGGCCACACTTGAAAAACTCTACTCTTCTTCTTTAATCTTTGAAATTTTCAGCAATCATTTGCAAAAAGTCACTAAAAGCATAATATAATTAAAATTTTTGTGATTGCTGTCATTTGGCTTGGTTATACTTAAATTTTTGTCTCTGCAAATTATCACAAACACTTAAAAAGTTGTTAAAAGTATAGTAATTAATTTTTTTTTTCTGATTGTTAGCAATTATCTTGCTTCTTTTCAAATTTCTATTTACCAGCCTAATTGAAAATTTCTGTAAATTTGGAAATTTTAAATATTGGATTCATCACTATTAAAGCCTGAAGTCCGTCCACATGCTAATTCTTGGCCTCTGTGTTTCTTGAAACCTTCACTTATTGTTGTCAAATAGCTACACCTGGTTTCATGAATCAGTTCTTGGCAATAGATTTTGGTGATTTGGGCTGGGTAATAATTGCTATATTTATTAGGGCGAATTTATTGTTGGAAAATAGAGTTGAGTTGTATAAGAATGAGAAATTAAGTGGGTGAATGTCTTATTGATTTTTGTTTTCATGTTTGGATTGGGAGGTCAGTTTTACTGATCCATAAAGTTATGTGATTCCCTGTTCTACTAGTGTAAGCAAAGTTTAACTCACTTTCTTATAAAGTTTCAGACAACACTGAAGGTGTTTTATTATTCTAATATATTTCTATTTACGTTCTTTATACCTTTTGAAGGGACCTTCCAAAATTAGAATTTTAAGGCAAACTCATGAAGCTCAGAAATGTTTGTGTCTGGGAAAAACAACCAACTTGATTAGAACTAATGCCAAGGTACTTAAATATGTTTTCTCTTTTACCATTTGGGATTTGTATATATAATTTAATTCAAACTGGTGTGTGTGTGTGCGTGCGCGTGTGTGTGTGTTATAGATTCACTGCGTTTTGTAGCCAATGTGCATATTTATATAAGCAAAACTTTTAGTCTATGTAAAGACATGCAATGTCAACTCGAAATGTGTGTTCATAAGTAACCAAACAATGTATAGATTGAGTCCAGTCAGATTGATGAATTGTAGTTAGACACCTTTTGATAAGAAAGTCATTGATAGCTTAGCTTGAATAGTGTGGAATGTCCTTTGCTTTGACGCTTTTAGTTGCTGGCATGGATATAACGAACTAACTAAAAATTCAAATAACTAAAAAGTTAGGATGTTAGAAAGCTAACAAAAGTAAAAAACTAACAACACATGGATCCTCATTATTCAAAGAACTAAAAGATTATTCAATAAGTTAAATATCTTGCCTCAATACACAGGTACTAGCATATCTATTTTGTTCAGCTAGAAGAAGTTTTTTTTTTCATGGAGCTTTAACCCACTTTCAAGCCAAGCGAAGAGCTGAATATCTGTCATTTTCCCAAATTAATGGAAAAATGTGCAAAGGGGAGTGGTACTGAGTGGTCTAGGATTTCTCACTTTCAAGCCAAGCGAAGAGCTGAATATCTGTCATTTTCCCAAATTAATGGAAAAATGTGCAAAGGGGAGTGGTACTGAGTGGTCTAGGATTTCTCACATTCCAAATATCTATTTTGATGAATGTATTAAACACGAAGCAATTTGAAGATCATGTATATTATTAAGATGGATGACCAGTAAGTTTTCTCCAACCTTATCCTCTTTTCTTCTCTTATAGTCTCCTTTCCTACAACATTGGAGTATTTTCATAATTTCTCCAAATTTCTTCCTTTGTCTCTTCAGTTTCTGCAAATATTTTTGTTTTTGGCTATCTTATATATCAATAATTTTTTTTCCTCAATGTGTAGTCACTAGGGACAACATGTCTATTATGTTCAGCCGAAGGAAAGATTTAATTAATTTAGGGAGTTCTTCTCTAATCCCAAGGTAATGGAAGTAAATAAGATTGTTAAGTTTTCTCAAATCCCCTCTTCTCTTCTAATATATGAAGTACTAATTTAATCCAATAAGTATATATCATTCATGCCAATTATCCACTCTTCCCTCTCACTTTTCCTATGACATTTTCTAACTTTTTACTTAGTATATGTTCCATCTTGATATTATGATATATTTAGTTTGCACATGTCGATATCATTGTATCAATGTTGTAAGCCACAGGTAGCACTTGGTTCCAATGCGATTGTTTCATTAAACTTTGTGAGATCTTTCAATCTCATCTTCTTCTCATTTGATTTCTTTCTTTCACAACCCTATTATGAATCCTTTCTTTTCGGTTCTTTTTCTTACTTTCAATTTCTTTTGCTATTTACTAAATTTTTTGTTCATATACTTTATAGGTTTTTGGTTATCCTTCATTTCCAAAGTAGTGGTGATGTACTTCAGGAAAGGGAAAGAGTAGTCCGGAATTCACCCTGTTCCAAATATCTAGAAAAACTTTTGGTTCCTATTCTAAGCTAGCTTAAAATAATTTAAATTGGTATTTTCTCTCAAATGTTCTTTTTCTTAACTTGTCACTTTGGAATAGATTAGTTTTTCTTTTTTTCACTTACCATATTTCTTGTTCACTTTTTTTTTTATTGCGATATCACTTTTATTTTGTTTCAAACTTGTATTTTAATGTAGTGCAAGTGTGCAACATATTTTCTGTATAATGTATGTAGACTTTCAAATTTTTGTTTCGTTCAATCCCTTTAATTTGTTTTTAGGAAAATTACACTTTACCACCCTAAACCATACCCTAGATTACACTTTGCATCCTAATATTTATGAATACACGTTTTGCACCCTAAACTATGACCCTTGTTACACTTTGCACCCCAACGTTAAATTTGCTGTTAACTTGAATGGAAATCAAAATTTAGGGTGCAAAGTGTAATTAAGAGTATATTTTAGGGTGGTAAAGTGTAATTTCTTCTTTGTTTTTAAGGGATTGAGAATAGGGGCGATTGGACCTTTTTATATGATGTCATACTTTTCCATCCAAATTAATGGAAAACTTAATGGTGAGATGCAAAGTTTAACAATGGTCATAGTTTAGGGTGCAAAATGTGCATTTAAAAAGTTTAGGGTGCAAAGTATAATCTAGGGTATAGTTTAGGGTGGTAAAGTGTAATTTCTCATTTGTTTTTTTTATTAGTTTTATGTATAAAATTCTCTTCTACTTGTTACCATTGCATTGACTTCACTGTAATGTTTTGACTTGTCCATTCTCTAATAACTAGACTTTTTATTTGTACAAATTTTAAAGGTCAGTATCATGTTCACCCCATATGAGAGAAAATGTTGAATATATGAGTATGGCCTCTGACATTACTTTAGGTGAACCCAGAATTTTAAACTTCCTGGTAGTTTGTTAATGTCATGAATTATTTTGATGCTATTTTCAAACTTGAGAAATAATCTTGTTCAACAGGTGACATTCTGGTGGTTTCTCTAAATCAGGCAAATGGTCAGAGGATAGTTCCCAATATCTTAAGCATAAGGTGATGGATCTTTCTGTATAAACTAACACAGATTGTATATTATTCATTATTTTTAATAAAATTTGGATTTGTGACTTATAAGGAGGAATGATAAATTAAAGTAATCTATGTTTAGCTACTTATGGTGAATACTGATATAAGTAGTTTAAGCTACCACAGTGTGAGATCTTTGGGATCTTATTTAGAAAAAAAAATGAGATTTAGGAGAAGTTTTTGGTTTTATGATGGATGCATAAATTGGGTTAGAGACTGCAGTGGCCTTGATAGCTACAAATGACAATCGTACAGGGGTGTCCTATTCTGGAAATCAGTTATCTTGATGGGATGACAGTGACCTATAATTTTTTTAACTTCTTTGGACCTTGTAATCTGTTTTTCTTGTGTCTACCAGAAAGAAAAATGCAAACATCTAATTGGCTTGATGTTCTTTTGCAGGATTTCTTGGTCAAGAATCAGCAGAAGGTGTGCACTTCCCTCTTTTGTGCTCATACTGCATAGGGTGCTATTTTTAGGCATAATTATGCTTTGAGCGTAGTCATTTCTGTCTTTCATATTCATCTTGCTACTTATATGTGCTTTTTACTTGGCCGGAATTTGATAGGCTCTCTTGAGTGCATAACCAATTAAAGTTAAACTAGTAGCTTAGTCTATTTGGTCATGTTTTTACAGCTACTGAAGGTGGCAGTGCATGTGAGAACTCAAGCATGATTTTTATCAACAAGATAGAAGAGTTGCCTTCAACCATATGCCACATAAATAGAAAGGTTTCAAAAGTAACTTTTGTCCCTATATCACTGTTCCAATTGTGGAAGATCTTATTTGTGTATTTATTAATTTTTGGTTTTAATGTTTAAAAATAATTCGGAGAAACAGATAAGTCTCGATTTTTTAAGAAAGAGGTTTTTATATCATTGTTCTTGAAGGGTTTAGGTTTTTGTTATTATAAATGTCTTGGGGCTATCTTAGCTTTATATTATTGTCCAAAGATACTTCTTGTAAGGAGAGATGGGTGATAAGTCTAAGTTTTATTTAGTAGATTGGGTAAAAAAAATGTTCTTCATTAAAGGAGGGAGGTTTGAGGATCCGTAAATTGAGTACTTTTAATAAAGCCTTATTGGACCATGGGGGGGATCAGTGGTGAGCTTGTGGGAGAGTATTAGAGCAGGGTAGAACTCCTTTTCAATCATCTGAATTTTCTAGTGGGGTGGGGATTTTCCTTTTAAAAAGACCTCTTTCCAGATTTTTTTGTTGAAATTGGCAGTGGCAGATAAGGAAGCTTCAATGGCTTCTTATTGGTCATTGAGGATGACAGAAGTGGGCAGAAGTGGGTGTTGGAATCCTCAGTTTTCTTAGTTGTTACAGGACTGGGAACTAGAGTTAATGGAAAATCTCTTTAATTTGTTGTATTCCAATTTTTGTCTCGTCAAGAATAGGAACAGTTAGTATGGAGGTTGATTTAATATGGAACTTTTAAAATTCATTCGAATTATGATACTCTGAGAGGGTCTATCTAAGTGCAATTCCCGTGGAGAAGCATATGGGTACTAAGGTGCCATGGGTAAAGTTGCTTACCCTGGGTAAAATTTAGATTTTGGACAATCTTCAGAAATGAAGTATTATGCTTGTTAATTGGTGTTGCATGTGCATGAATAGTGGGGAGTCAATTGAACATCTTTTACTCCATTATTCTTGGCACGAGATATTTGATCTTTTGTGTTTGCATTATTTCGAGTAATTTGTGTTTTGCCAAAACTGTGCAACAGATTTTGGAATGCTAGAAAGGAAGATGCATCATTGTAACGGCCCAAAGATACAAAAGCAATTCTACTTATCAAAAAAAAGATACAAAAGAAATTTTGCTATGTGTTTGGTGGGCCACTTTGGAAAAAAAGGAATTAAGAACTTTTGAAAGTGTCAGGCACCATAATCATGTTATTGAACAATTTTTTTTAAAACCCCTGTATGATTGGATGACTAACCTAGGTAGCGTCCCTTCATCCTCTTTTCTAGACCCTATAGATCTTTTGAGTCTTAGATCCTAATTTTTTTAGGAGTGTTTAATTGCACACATTGTATTTGAACATTCTACTCTCTTGAATATAATTGTTTTACTTATAAAAAAATAACTTCGGAATTTGATTGCTACAAGTCGCATTATTATGCAACTTATGAATGTACCTTATCATTCACGTATGACTACCTTTTTTTTTTTTGAAAAGTACACCTGTGGGTACCTTCTTTTGTCGCACATGTTCATGACTCTTTTTTATTTATTTACTTGTTTTGCATTGCAACCAGGCAACTGGTAATAGTGTCGTGATTGTTGGATATGTAGGGTGAGCTCTATATGAATAAATGTAGGTATTTTTAGTGGGGGAAAAAAGCAGGAATTAAAACTTTGTGAGTCCCCCCTCATATGATACCATATACATACATGAAGTTAACATAAAATTGCAAATGTCCCGGATCAAGGTGTCATGTTAAGGTGATATTGTAAACAAAAAGAATTTGGTATGTGGAATTTGAGTTTTTATTTTTATTTTCTTATAATTATTTTTATGCTGCAGTGTTTCTGTCAGCAATTAGATGTGAGCATTTTATTAGAAATTGAGGAAATCTTTGATATTTGATTGAAATAAAATTGAGGAAATTTTTGTTCTAATTTTAGTTGATAACATAATCAGTAGTTTGTTTTTACATGTCTCTTTGTATTCATTTATTCTATCCGGAAGTCACAACAAAAATAATGAACATTCTTTAAGTTTTCTTTAATAAAAATCTTGTTCTTGCTCAGATATTTGGAGGATCACCCTGATTGCTGTGTGATTGATTCATTTAACAACATCTACCCTGTGCTAGATCGACTGGAAATTCAAGAAATTCTACTTCACTTGGAGGATCTCAAAACTGAAGGCCACTCTACAATCAGGGGCCCCCATTTTTTGAAGGTCTTATGTCTTGATGGTTTTTTGGTTATGGTATTGTTGTATCAAGTTTTTATTTTTTTTTTCCCTTTCAATTCAACCATGGTATTATTTTGAGGGAATGATTAATTGGGATTTATCTATGTTAGTTGCTATACACAACGATAAATCTCAATTATTTAATCCTTGGGTGATTCGAATGTTTGAAGTAATTCTGATCATGTTTAATGAAACTCGACTTAAGATTTAAGTTGGAATAGTGATCTATTTTAAAATTGACCAAATTTCTTCCCAAATTTAGTAAGTCTGGATCTTTTATATGCAGGTTGATAGTTTAAAGAACCTGATTTGCTGCAAAGGATGTCTGAAGCTAAATTATCTCTTCCAAGTATAGTGAAGCCTCAAGTTGCATGTGGGGTAGCTAATGCTCACAAGATGGTATTGACTTTATCTAGTTTCATTCTGGATTTATGATAATTAATTAAAATTTCAAATTTCCTTTATCACTTATATGAAGAGGAAGAAGAAGAAGCCAGCATTTATCTAGGCCAATTACCTTGGACTTTCATATTTCTAGAAGGTACAAATGACTGAAATTGATAGACATATTAAGGACAGATGAGTTAAAGCCAAAGTAAAGCAGTATGGACTGGCTAGAGACGAGTCCATACCATACTGTATGGTATTACAAAGCATCATGTATGCTTCAGTAAAGCAGTATAGTATTACCCAGCAACTGGTTATGGCCGGTGCAGTTAGTTGCCCGTAGGTTTTTCTAGCTAGAGACAATTTCAAAGGGCTCTTCTTTAGAAAGGTTCACATTATCTATTAATTTTATGAATTTTTGAACAAATTGACATTTCTTAAAAAATATATTTGGCTAGGGCACAAATATGAGCATTGATGTTTAATGCAGATATAATGTCACCATTTAATTTTTATTCTTTTTTGGGTTTCATTTTTGCCATGAAAATATATGGTGGCAATATGAAAACAATTTTTTTGAACAGAGAAGAGTTACACTTATTCAAATCGATGAAGACAATCTTATAGCTTTTGTTGTTCTAACCTCATGCCAGTTGAATGATCATTCTCTTGAAACTGAATTATTAAACGTAAAAACTCGTTTTCATTCTCTACCCTTTTCAAGCAACCACTTAACAAAATTAAAGAGGGTTTCATCTTGACCATGAAAATATACAGTAAATGATGCTTTTGTTGTTTTGCTTGAATTCTTATTGGCATGCATTACTGACAAGTGATCTGCCTTTATACTTCTTGATGGGCACTTAATGTGACTAAAGTCATTTTAAAAATAAATCACCATTCAAGTTCCTGTATTGCTGGTTCAAAGTTGTTAATTGGTTGTGATGATTTCTATGCAAGCATCCAAGCGACTTTGTAGCTCATCTCTTCAGCTTGCCCAGTCATTTTAAAACATTCATTTTGACTGTTCCTTATTTAGAAATTGTCCTTGGTCTATTATGTTAAGCTATAATAATTTGAATTATTTTTCTTTTTCTTTTTTTCATTATTTGAATTAAATAGCTCATGTTTGATATAAACAGGCAATCATATTCAGAAATGAAGATTTTAAGGATTTGAGTGTTCCTCTTCCAGCTATTGTGTCGATGAGCAAGAAACAACTTTCATTATGAAGACTTTGGAGTACTTTTGTTATCTTTATTGTGGAATTAGTACTCTCAAATTTCTCTCTTAAAAAAATTTCAATGGGGAAAGTTGGAAACTAGATTAACTCCAACTATATGTGACATAGTTATTGACATGAGTGTCTGTCAAGTGCGTGCATGTGTGGGTTAATATCTTATATGGCAGGGTTATGTTGATTCTCGGGTATAATGGATTACTCCTTTGGAACGTGACTTTGAAGTTACTGGAACTGCAGGAATATGTGGATCATTTATCTACTTTGTACAAATTCTATATCTTGGGGAAAAAAGTTTTCTATGCAGTTAAGAAGTCTACACCAAATGTTGATATCTTGATGAAATTATCTGAAAGTAATGGACTCAAACCTCTAGTCTTTGACAGGTATGTGTTTATTGCTTCTATTTTACTTCTTCCTTTTTAATAGTGGTTTTTTGGACCAATTGGCATTTCCTATAGATAATGGGTGAGGGTGAGTTGGTGATTTTACTCACGTGGGTGTGTGAGGGTGTTTTTTTATTTTTATTTAAGATTAATTATTTATTGGTAAGTTTCAAACGCACCCTGTGGGTCTTTCTTCCCACTGCCAAAGAAGACCAGAATTATGGTGATGGTAATTGTTCCAAGGCCACTAATAGTTGTGTTGATCTTGATCTTATTACAGATGCAGCAAATTGGCTTAGGGGAGTGCTTGATCTTACCATCTTTGGCTTTGATGTTGTTGTAAGTAGCTAAGTTGAGTTTTCTTGAATACATATATTACAGTAATTTGCACTCATTTCACCTTATGATGATTGTATTTTCCATGAATATGTTATAATTGATTTTCTTTATTGCTGAACCATGTAGATTAACACACATCATAAAAACTAAATGTTTCCATAATCAGTGATGATGACCAATCTTGCACAATACAATCCAAAACTGGAATCCCTAGATTTTCTTATCTTCCTTAAAAACCTCCTAGTTGAAAGCAGGTCATCTCAGACGCTCTTTTCCATCTTGATTGACTTCCCTTTGAGTTTTCTTGTATTCATTCTTGTATATTGGTTAATTTAGCAGGAGTTATCTTGCGTAATTTAAAAGTTGTCTATATTTATATACTTTGAGTGAAACTGAAATTGCCTTAATTTATGTTTGAACAATCCATGAAATCTTGAAAAGCTGGTCAAAAGCTAATCAATATATATATATATATATATATATACATATATTTGAAAGAAAAAACAAGGAAAAGGAAAAAGTAGTGTATAAGAAGGTGGCTTACAATCTATGGAGAAGCTTTACATGTGATTGTTGTGAATACCTTGGTCCTTCAAATAGGTGAGTGTGGCTTCCTAGACTTAGCTCTCTGACGGCCGATGGGTCTCTTTCCTTTGTATTTTTTGCACCAACCAAATTACTATTTAAAGAAAAAAAAAAACCAACTTGCATCAACCAGATCTAGTTGGAACAAACAAAAGTGAATTATGTATTATTTTAGATGTATGTTTGATAGTTAACCATTCACTTGAGATTTCACTTAATAATGATATAAAAGTATGATATTTTAACCAGTATTCCATTCTTAAGATATGTTCCAAGCATGTGATTGATATATATATATATATATATATATATCTTGCTACTTAAGGCAAACTTGTCTGTTGCTTACCATAAAAGTAATCTTCTTTGGTGTGTGGAAATTTCAGATTCAGGAAGGCACTTGTGATCATGTCATTGTGGATGTAAATTATCTCCTGTCTTTTAAGAAAGTTCCTGATGATATTGCAATACTTGCCTTTTGGGAGGCTATTAAGAAGAAATTTGAATTGAAAAGGTCAAAATAAGCAACAAAAGCTCCTCTTTGACAAGATGATCAGTGAAGACAGGGTTGACCAACGCATTTGTGTTAAAGAGACCAACCATGGTCTGTTCATTTTGGAAGTGAGATATAAGATGCATATTCCTATGATTATATGTCGTAGCACTTTGGGAGGAAATCTGAGCTACAAAAATATCATGTAACCCTTCTCTTAGCACAAGTCCTTTCACTGCACCTCATGTTTAGAATCTTGTGTTATTATCAATGGTCCACAATTGCTTCACAATTTGAACTTGCCATGCATGATCTTTTTTTTCTTTCTTTCCTTTTTTTCCCTGTAATATTCCTATTGGATATGAAGTACCTTTTTTTTGTTTGTTTGGGGGAGGGAACATATATTTAGCTTTTTCACTTTACCCCCCTTATGTGATGTTCATAACTATGATTTTATTAATGGAACATCTTGTATAAAAATTGGACTTTCGGATTCTCAAAAAAAAAAAAAGATTGGACTTTTTTTTATGTAGTTGATCATGATTTTTAACGTTTGTTCCTATGTCTTATCACTTGTGTAAATTTGGAAAGAATTGACAATAGATGTCAAAGTTTTGGAAATGCATTGCATATTATATACTTATTTACAATTGCCTACTGCTATGCCAATATGTGCCTGAGCACACCTCTTTGGAGCCATTGGTGGTATGATTTTTGTAGCACGAGGTAACACATACCTTAGTTTACTACTCGTTGATTCAATGAATGGGGGCAAATTATTGGATTGGTTAGGTCATCAATCATCGTCACTTTTATTTATTTTTTTTTTTTGGATTTTGTTTTAAGGTATCAGCTTCAAAGTGAAAAAGCAAGCTAAAAAAACCAAACTAGGTAACACCTGGGATCATCCATGTTTGAAGTGCTTGAATGAGCTCCTGCAGTAGAATGGTTTATATAATGGTGTCTGTATTTTACCAACCCTGTTACGTATTGTTAACCTCTCTTGAGGTTTACCCTCACTTTTACAATAAATAAAATCTGAGAGACTTATGGCTCTCATGGGATCTCCAATAAGATGTGGTTTAGACTGTTAACTTTTCTCCAATAAGCTGTTCCCAAAAAAATTCAGCGTGCAGTCCTTTTTTTTTTTTTTTTTTTGATACCAAACAAAGAGATTACAACACAGAGTTAGGAGTCTATCTTGCTATCATATTAGCAAGTTTCCTACAATCAGATAATATAGAGTCTGAAGTTCTCAAAAAAACAAGAAGCATATGGTATTGCTTAACAATATTATGCCATCTAGTAAACTATCAATCCACCAAGGCCAGTGGCTCTTAAATCTCCAGAAAATTTGTATTTCCTTACTGTCAATTAGGATCACCACTCTTTGAAGACCCGAATGAGTTGTATAAAGGAGTACTTCATTGATTGCAGCTAGCTTTGCCTTCTTAGGATCTTGGAATGCCGTGAGAAATGCATTTCTAACAATTTGACATCCTTCCTTTGATTTACCAGTCAGGGGTGCACCTCTTCTTCCTCTAATTACTTTGTTGGAGATTTCAACTAGTTACAACAATTGCCAAGCTTCTTGGTAGGGCTAGACAGGAGTAAGATGTTGGGTGTCTTCCTTTGATGCTTGATCTTGACCTGTAAGATTTGCAGAATAAGCAGCATCGTACTTGAGAGTTAAAGCATTTGAGGTTAGCATAACCTCCCTTGCATTGGGTAATTTTCCTTAGAAGACTATGCCATTTCTGTGATTCCTTATACACGAAAGGGTAACAAACAAGGTAGGGATGCAGTTCTTGCTTCAGTTTTCCTTTTGGCTTCCTCTAACCAGTTACTTATCCAATCCTATATGGTGTGGTAGGGAAGAGTGTCAGTACGTATGGTTATTTCACTGCCTAACCAAACAGCTCTAGCGAAAGGGCATTTGAGAAACAAGTGATCTAAAGTTTCCCGTCCTTCTTGACAAAAAGGACAGGAATCAAAGCAATTTAAACCTCTATGGATAAGGGTGTTTTTGACAGGGAGGGCTGAGTGTAAGACTTTCCAAACAAATTGCAGAATTTTTTGAGGGAGTGGAATTTCCCATAATGTTTTCCATGTCTTTGGTGGGATAGCAGTTGGGTTTGGGTGAGATGGGAGGTTTTCATTGAGGGGGATGGAATGAGCTTTTTTTCACTTGGAATTTTCCGTTGGTGGAAAAAGGCCAAATGATTTTGTCTTGGGACTCAAATGGTTTTGATTTAGGTATAGGGATGTTAAGGATGGACTCATCTTCTTCTTTATTGTAAAAAGAAGTGATGAGTGGTAAATCCCAAGTGTTGGTGGCAGGTTTTATCAGGTTTGCAACACAAATTTTAGGATTTAAGGTTGAAGGGTTTTTAGGTTTAAACGAAGCTGGATGTTGGAGTGGGATACTATGTCCTGTACTTAGTTTCCATGTACATTGGAAAAGCTTGGGATTGGGTTTGTGCATAATGTTTTTCCAGGACTAGGAGCTGCTTGGTTTGGGTTTGTGTGTGAGAATGTGTTCCCTATGACAATATTTTGAGGTAAGAATCTTGGCAAGGATGGATTAGGGTTGTTGAATGATTCTCCAAATTTTTTTTGCTATTAAGGCTTATTTCATTAGTTTAAATTTCCTTATACCTAGTCCACCTTCATTTCTAGGCCTATAGATGGTGTCCCAATTGATAAGATGGAGTTTTCTTACAGAGGGTTGGTGACCCCAGCAAAAGGCATTGATGATGGAGTCAAGTTTAGTGCAGATTTTGTTATGAATTTTAAGGCAAGAGAATGAGTAGACAGGTAAGGATTGGAGAACAAAATTGATAAGTGTGACTCTTCCAGCTTGTGAGAGAAGTCCCTGAAGTTTTTTGTTGATTTTTTTCTACTAATTCCACAAAGTTCACTGCTTTTCTACCTCTCATACAAAAATTAATTCCTAAGTATTTCCCTGGGTGGTTAACAAGTTTAACACCAAGGGTGGAACTTAAGGCTTGTTGTCTGTCAGGACTAATGTTAAGGGTACAAAAGAGTTCAAACTTTTGAGCATTGGACTTTTGTCTAGATAAGTCACGGTACCAATTAAGAATTTGTTGAAGGGTGGAAATGGTTTTGGAGTCATCCTTGAAAAAATAGGAGAGAATTATTTGCAAAGAAGAGATGTGTAAATGTTGAACAGTTTCGGCCAATTCTAATACCTTTGATGTTGTTGTTCTGTTCATTTCTAATGAGAGCACAAGAGAGGACATTGGCACACAAAATGAAAAGATATGGTGATAGAAGATCACCTTGCCTAAGACCTCTAGATGGCACAATAGTTTTAGAAGGGCTACCATTAATCAAAATACGATAAGACATTGTGCACACACGTTGCATCACCCAATGGATCCAATTAGTTGAAAAGCCCATATTATGAAGAACAGCTTTGAGGAAGCTCCATTCAATTCTGTCATAGGTTTTTTGCATATCAAGTTTCAAGCACCAAAACCCCATTTATCTTATTTTTTCTCATGTAGTCATAAATTTCATGTGCAAGAAGAATATTATTAGTAATAAGTCTACCTTGTACGAAGGAATTTTAGAATAGGGTTATCAAACTGTCCATAATGGGTTTAAGTCTATTGACAAGAACTTTTGAAATAATTTTGTAAGCTATGTTGCAGAAATTGATGGGTCTAAATTGAGAAAATTCTTCAGGGCAAACTACTTTCAGAATAAGAGACAGAAAAGTATGGTTGAGAGATTTATGAAGGTAACCTAAATGGAAAAAAGCTTGGACAGTTGAGACGACATCATTCTGAACTATGATCCAATACTGTTGATAGAAGTCCGTAGGTATTCCATTTGGTCTTGGTGCTTTGAGAGCTCTGATTTGAAAAACAGCTTGTTCAATCTCTGCCCTTAGGAATGGTTTGTTCAGGTTTGCTTTCTGAGATTCAGTCAGAGAGGGTCGGGGGATTTCCTTGAGTTGATCTTGTATCTCTGGAGCCTGCATATGATGTTCGGATTGATAAAGCTTTTGATAAAAGGTTGTGAAACCCTTTTGGATTTCCTCCATATTCTCCAGCCAACTACCATCCTTAGCTTTGATTTGGGTGATTCTATTTTGGAGTCTTCTGTTTCTTGCAATGGTTTGAAAATATTTTGTGTTCCGATCTCCCTTGATAATCCAAGTACTTCGAGCTTTCTGAGCCTACATAATTTCCTCTCTGTCCAGTAAGGTTTCTAGCCGTGTACTAACTTCCATTTCTTTTTGAACATCATGCAAAGAATTTATACTGGCTTGAATTTGTTGTAGTTCTTCTTTCTTTTTTGCTATCTCCCTTTGAATCTGCCCAAAAACAGTATGATTCCATCCTTTAAGCTTCTCCTTTACCATTTTAATTCTTTGGACCAACTTGAATGCACGAGAACCTTGGTAATTTGTGTTCCAAGCTTCCTGGATTATGCCATAACAATCTGGGTGGGATGTCCACATCCACTCAAATCTGAAAGGTCTTTTTCCAAAAGGAGGTCTCCAAGCAGTATCAAGTAAGATGGGGCCATGGTCTGGGCACATAATGGGAAGGTTTTGGATGAGGCAATAGGGGTAAGCATTACACCATTCCCAATTTGCAAAGGCCCTGTCTAATTTCTCCATCACAAAATTTGTACCTGGTCTCTTATTTTTCCAAGTGTATGATAGACCTTTAGATTCTATGGGTAAGACTCAGGTTTGATAAACAACTTCTCAGTTCCTGACTACCTTGTATCCCCGTATCCTTAAAGGCTAGTTTATCCTCAAAATCTAGTACTTGGTTAAAATCACCTATACATAACCATCTACTATTAATATCCCTACCCAATTGTTCTAGTTTTTGCCAAATTTCATTCCTCTTAGAAAGGGTGGGGTGACCATACAAAAAAGTGATAAAACACAGATCCCCTTTTTCATCACAAGTATCAACATGTATTAAATTTTTGCTTTGGAAAATTACCTGAAGCTGAAAGTTATCAGCCCAACCAAGGACAAGTCCACCACTTAAGCTTGAGCGAGGCACTTCAATACTAATGTTGAGTGTACGGTTTGAGCTAGATTCGGTTGGGTAGTCTCTAGTTTAGTGTGTGGTTGTGGTTGAGTATTGTTTTGGTTCAGTGTGTTAAAGGGTGGGTTGATTTGCAACCATACGGCTTGGGCTATAAAGGTTCAGGCTTGGGTTATGGGCTGCAATTGGGCTTTGGGTTGAGATATGTATAATTGTTTCCCTTAAGTTTTGGTTAGGCTGTGTATCCACATTGAATTGTTGGGCTTCCGTAGGTTGGGTTGTATTTCTATCAAAAGGGGGATCATCACCAGATTGGGTTTGCTCTACCACCCTTTCCCTATGGTCTCTATCAAAGCTAAGTCGACCCGGTCTCTCTATGTTGCTAGGACCCCCTTCATCAAAACAGAATCCTCGATGTTGCATGCGTCGTGACAGAGACCCAATTTCCAGGTTATCCAAATCTTGTATATGGGGGGGGGGGGGGGGGGGAGAATGGTGGAGACAGTGAAGGCCAGTGCTCCTGAATTATCATGCACATCGAATGGGTAGTTGGACTTAGTGTGAAGTCCATAAATTTATAGACATTAGACGAAAAAATGGGCCCTATATTATAATTTGGGTGTTTGCCATACGAACAAGTAAGCCCATGAATTCAATGAAAAAAAAATTCCAAAAAGTAGGCGTTTGCTAAAAAAAAAACCGTACTTGAAGATTGTTTCTGGTAAAGAAGAAAAGATATTGAGCTTTGTTTCCTCAGACTGAGACTGACAATGTAGGCATTGGGCTTAAAAAATCCACCACCTTCCCTCACAGAATTCCCATGACCGAAACCCGCATCATATAAATCCTTAATGGAGGGGGAAAAAAAAACCAAACCAAACCAAACCAAAGGTGATGAGAGAGATGGGCAAAGCCATCATAAGGTGGGTTTGGAGGGTAAAATGCGAGCTTTCAATTTAAAATTATTAGTTCATATGAAATAAAATTATTATTTGTTTATTCATAATATAAATAATTCATTTGCAGAAAAAATTTATAGATTTGTGAAGAAGTATAACGTTTTAATCATGATTTTACTGTATGTAGGGAAATAATAAGTTAATCAAATAGTTCGTGAACTATCTTGAGCTTGCTCGATAAGTAAATGAACCAAAATTGAACATGTAATCTTGTTTGGTGATGAGCTCAAGATAAAATTAAATAAATTCGCTTTACTCAACTTGGCTTGTTTATAATCCTAGTAATGGGCTATTATGATGAAAATTAGAAGATAAATGTCTCATCAGGTGTCTTTTCCCCCTATTTAAATGCAACTTGTGTCAGGTGGGAACACCTAATTAATACAGAGGTAATAGTTGTCTAATTTAGGAGCTACCTATCGTGTTTCCCTGGATACTTCTCCTGGGTTTGGGTTTCTCCTCAATTCCTTCATTTGCTTGACGCCCTTGGTCGACATTGTCCGATGGGTTATCTTTCATCGACTCCTATTAGGGGACAATGGGTCGCTTTGCTTGGTTCAAACCTCTTCTTTCACTGGATATGGGTTGGGCCTGGTCCATCAAATCATCTTATTCCTCATGAGAAGAGAAACACAGTAGGAAGTTGGGATAGCAGGCAGTGGAGCATAGACAAAATAAGGGACTAAAAATAAATAGGGAGTTTTGTAATTTAAATCACTAGGGACAACATGTCTATCATGTTCAGCCAAAGGAAAGATTTAATTAATTTAGGGAGTTTAATCTAGTCCCAAGGTAATAGAAATTTATAAGATTGCTAAGTTTTCTCAAATTCTCTCTTCTCTTCTAATATATGAAGTACTAATTCAATCCAATAAATATATATCATTCACGCCAATTATCCACTCTTCCCTCTCATTTTTCCTATGAAATTTTCTGATGTTTTACTTAGCATATATTCCATCTTGATATTCTAATATATCTAGTTTCATGAGTTGATATCATTGCATCAATGTTTTAAGCCACAGGTAGCATTTGGTTCCAATGCAATTGTTTTCTTGAACTTTGTTAGTTCTTTCAATCTCATCTTCTTTTCATTTGATTTCTTTCTTGCAAAAACCTATTATGAATCCTTTCTTTTTTACTTTCAATTTCGTTTGCTATTTACTAAATTTGTTTTTCTTAAGCTTTTCACATTTTGGTTATCCTTCATTTCCAAAATAGTGGTCATGTACTTCTGTAAAGAGTGGTCCAAGATTTACCCTGTTCACCATATCCAGAAAAACTTTGGGTACCTATTCTAAGCTAACTGAAAATAATCTAAAATTGGTATTTTCTCTCAAATGTCCTTTTTTCCTATCTTTTCACTTTGGAATAAACTTTTTTTTTCACTGACCATATTTCTTGTTCACTTATTTTATTGTGATATCACTTTTATTTTGTTTTAAACTTCTATTTTGATGTTGTGCAAGTGTGCAATATATTTTGCTGTAAAGTGTATGTTGACCTTCAAATTTTTGTTATGTTCAATGCCTTCAATTTGTTTTTGTTTTTTTTATAAGTTGTATGTATTAAATTATCTTCTACTTGTTATCATTTAATTGACTTATCTATAATGTTTTGACTTGTCCATTCTCTAATAAGCAAGGTTGCCCCAACAAATTTAGAGGCCTAAGGCAATATATTTAAATGGAGCTTTTTTGTTATCATTTAAATAATATTTAACTAGCGTTTAATATCATATTTCAAAAATCTATTCTTTTTATTTTGTAATATGCATTTTTTTTTATTTCGGAAAAATGTTAAAAGCTATAACAAATTTTACTACAAAAAAAAATTACAAATGATATAACAATGAATGTAATTAGTGACACTTCAAGAAGATAATAAACAAGTATTTAAATGAATGATATTAGGGATATTATAAATTTTACAATATAAAGTTTACAAAGATGTATAATCAATCACAAAAAATAATTAAAAAATGCATTTAATAAGTTGTTGACTTCCACAAATCATATTACTTGTCACATTGATTTGTAAAGATTTTGAAGTAAAATTTATAGTATTTGAATTATTTCTTACGATTAGTGACACATATATTTGTAAGACTCATGTATTTAAAGCTGTATTGTCTCTAGCATTACTGAATTCTTTAGTACTTTTTAAAAGTAAAAAAAAAAAAATGTAAAACTAATTTTTTTCCTATATCTCCAAAAAAAAAATTAATTTTTGTCTCAAAATTTAGGGACCTTTCTCTAGTAGAGGGCCCTAGGTGACGGCCTAAGCAGCCTAGGCCATAGGCTAACCCTGCTAATAAGTAGGCCTTTTATTTTACAAATTTTAAAGGTTAGTATTATGTTCACCCATATGAGAGAAAATGTTGAATATATGACTATGGCCTTTGACAGTGTCTTTAAGTGAACCTCGAATTTTAAAATCCATCATAGTTTGTTAACGTCATGAATTATTTTGATGCTATTTTCAAACTTGAGAAGTAATTGATGACAAAAATTATTTTAATGTTGTTTGTTATGATTTCCTACCTTGAAGCTTCCATGCCAGTGACTGCAACAACTAAAATTTAAAAATACTAGCATTGATTGAGGTTTTCCATCTATTTTGGGGTTTTTTTTTTTTTTCCTTTAACCTTTACATTGTTGCCTTTCTCAACAGGTGACGTTCTGGTGGTTTCTCTAAATCAGGCAAATGGTCAGAGGATAGTTCCCAATATCTTAAGCATACGACGATGGATCTTTCTGTATAAACTAATACAGATGGTATATTATTTTTAATACAATTTGGTTTTGTGACTTATAAGATGGAGTGATAAATTAAAGTACTCTATGTTTAGCTACTTATGGTGAATACTGATATAAGTATTTTAAGCTACCATGGTGTTTATACATACTGATGACTTCCATTATTGGTTTAGAAAAAGGCACCAACATCATTGTTTTTAGTTTCTTTTAACACAACAATTTAGTGACGAGCTTTCTCTTGAAACTGGATAAATGCACGAATCTACTGGTTTCTTAATATATATATATAACAAATGGTTATGCTGTAAATTCTTGTGAATGAGTTGGATGTCTTTGGCTGTTGATGATGTTAACCAAAAAGATCACATAGGTTCTACTTCGTGTGACGCTTTTGAAACATTTGACAACTAATAACCAACCATGTCCTTCTATGACCTGAAACTTTAGTGCTGTTAATTGCAGCCAAAACATTTTTCAATTGTAGTTAGTCCTTTGCAAGAGATTAAAGCCTCTATTTGGATCTTCTCAAGCTTGTTTTGAGCATACTGTTTTTTCCCTTATAATTACATTGTTGTCATGTGTTGGCTTTTGAGACAATATCTATTGTTTCTAGCTGTAGGAACAATTTATTATAATTGCAAGCTAACAAAAGTTTATTAAAGTTGCAATTTCTCTCAAATTTTCCCTTGTTTCTTCTTTTATTGAATTGACTCTTTTTTTTTTTTTTTTACCTTTTTTTAAAACATAGGTTACGTTTATAAAGAAGAGCACTTAGGACTCGCCTCTAACCAATAAAACATATGGGGGAAACTGACCTCACTTACCAGATTCAGTTGTTGGGAAATCATGGGGCATTCACCCCTGATGGACTAAACAGTTTATACTCATATGCATCTTCAACCTTTTCATCACACTTGAGTTTCTAACCAACAATGCACAATTAAAATCTCTCACTTGGGAGAAATTCTTTTGTAATATAAAAGGAAAAGTAAAAGAATCGGTCTTCTCTCTAGTCAATTACATGTCAATAGTGAAAAATAGGCTATTATATATGTGGATGGGCTAATCTTTTGTCTCCTCTTCATCTACTTGAACACGCTACACTAACATATTTGAAAATCACATAACCAAATACTGAGAATATCTTCTACAGTAATTGGAGAACCTATCATTTATACATGAGCTATACATTTGCAAGAAGCCACTATATCTGCTTATGGTGTAACTGGCTCATTGTGTTAACAAATACTAGTGATCTTTCATTGTCCCAATCAAAGGTCAGTAGTTTAGCACAAAAGGGTCTAAGATATCCACATTCCTTTGATTAAGATAAACCTTTGATACATCCTGTTCTAAGGTCAAAATCATTTAAAAATGGTATGTTCTCTCAAACCACTTGTTTGCTGTTTCACTTTGAAGTTGACTAACTATTCATGATTTGTTCTCTACTCTGCTTATTCTTGGGTTAATGATATGATATCCAAAGAGAATTATGTCAAACCATAAATTCATATTTATTTAATATATTTTTTCTGCATAGCTTTTGTGTATCGTCAAATTTTAGCTCTATTTTATTGTGGTTCTTCTGTGATGGTTGGATTCCTTTTTGCATATCAAATATTTCTCAGAAATTAAGTAAGTTTCTAGGATTTCATTTGAATTATCACATCCACTTATGTTTTCATATTCTTTACTAATATTCAACTTTGATATGCTTGTTACAGTTGCGCTACCTTCATTTAAAATTTTGTAGTACCGAAGTTGCTGAGTATGAGGGAGGAAGATTTTAGAAAAAATATCTACAAAACCAGATAATTTCAAGCCAAAATTGGAAGGTCATACCAGCTCCAATTTTGATGAAATTGCCTAATAAAGAGAGTTTCTTGTTGACTGGTGACTGGTGTTGTTACTTGAAATTCCTCTCTGTTTGCTCAGATGCTAAAGCCTAGTTGGTGGGATTTTTTTTTTTCTTTTTACTGTTGGATCTTAGTGTTATTATATTTTTTTGTAATCCAAGAATGGCATGTTTTTGTTGTGTTGGTAGCCGATAGCATTTGTTCTAGAGAAGATTGTTGTAAACCCATATTCTATAATGTAAGATTTTAATGTAAAATTATGGATTGTCGCTGAATTTTATTTATATTTGTTATTGTGCTTTGCTAATTTATTTGAAATATCCATTAAATTTGCACAAAGAGGGAAAAAGGAAATAATTTTGTGTTGAATTAATTGGCTATCATTATCCATATGCAGTATAGGAAATATTTTTCAACCAAATGCGAGAGGAATTTTTTTTTTTTTTTTTTAAATGTCTTACTGCCTTCACTTCAATGTCACCCCTCCATGCCTCCATTTGAACTTTGAGTTACCATTTTGTTTGCATTTGAAAGATAAACTCATAAAGCCATAATGTAGGCAACTGAACGAGGACTCGTGTTATCATAATGCATGCATTTCTTGGTAAAGGGTTTTGAAAAGGATCTATATATAGTTCACTCAAATGTGCGAAGGAAGGCGTTAATTAATTGCAAAGTACAAAGGAATTAATTGAGAAAATGTGAACCTAGAGTAGTGGGAATCATCGTAGTTTAAGAGTTCATTCCTTCTTTCTTTATCAGTTCAATGTCGCCAAACTTGGTGGCAATCAAGGCAAAGCCCACCTGTTTGCTATATAACATTTAAAATGGGCCAAAGCCCACCTGCCCATTCTACAACAATAGTTCAGACCCACGACCAAGTGCCACACACAGATATGTTGTCATATTCTGTACCAAAAGTGAACCGTTCTGTTCCTATGTAGAAGAAATCCAATCGGTTTTGGTCCTATACTCCTATCACAGTCACACCTAACTGTGTTCTGCTACTAATTGTGATGGGAATTTGGTACTTTCTAAAGTGGACCAAATCGGGTTACCTTGCTATCTTGGTTCTTGGACTCGAAGGCCCAACAAAATTTTTTTAAGTCCGCAGCTAACCTCTTATTTGGATTAGGTTGAGCCCAATTGTCATTATCCCAGATTATTTGGTTCCCCCAAGCCTTAACCCAGCTCAACAAAAATTCCAAAGTTGGGCCAAAATTCTCCATCATGGTCTTGTACCCATCAAAGATGCACAAAGATTTAAGGACTACATAAAGAATTCCTCTATGCTGTTTTGAGGTAACAATGAATAGATGTATTAGACAATTTTATTTAGATGATCAATTATCAATGCTAGCTAAATCTAATTCCTTCAATTTAAGGCAAACACAGATTACCTTTAACGTTGTCTTTCCTTATTGTTGTTGGTAGGTCTGAAATTTAGGCTTGATAGAAGATCAATACATTGAAGCTCTTGAAGTGGATTTTGCAAACAAGTTTATTGGAAGACACTTGTGCTAAGGTTGTCAACTCAATAACTTGCATCAAAGTTGGCTATCCAAGATGTTACTTATTACTTCTTTGAAATGAAGAAGAAAAAAAAAGGTAGGACTAGCTAGGAAGTCTAGATGTTGTGTGTGATATGTGTTTGTCAATTCCACAGTTCCTTTTTCATAGATGAGTAGAGGAGAAGGGATCCTGAATATTTCTTATCCCTTCATGCTATCAATTCATTGCACTGCTCTGCACTTATAGAGTTGTATATTGTTCTACCTTTGAAAAAGAGTACAAAGTTTTTTTTTCTTTAAAATTTTTTGGGTCATGCAAAATGTCCTATGCAATGTACATATAATATTTAAGTTATTTCATATTTCGTACTTCTATAAATCTCTTTAGCTATCTTGTACATTAGTTTATGGTTTTCCCTTTGAATTTTGGTTATAGAGATTATATGTTTTCCACTGTTGGTTTAAAGCAATTGCAAATATAATTTTGTCATATGCACTGTAGTAATTGATTTTTTTTTTTGGTAATCTGGAAAAACAAAACAGAGACAACAACAACAAAGAAAAACAGAGAAAAACAGAAAAAGCCTAACAACCACCTACACCAGCAGGAACAGCCCTTGTACAGCAGACCCCTTCCTTATCTGCACTGATTAAAGGTAGCAGGTCCACAGGGGGGGCTTGATACATACAAAAGCAACACTCTTGGAGCGCCCCTTGCCTAGCTAAGAAGTCAGCGCAAGAATTAGCCTCACGATAGCAATGTCCAATCCGGACTTGACGAAGTTGGGACAACAAATGTCTACAATCATCAATTATGGGCATAACAACCCGGTTAGAACAAGAATGATCTCTCATAACTTCAACAACAGCTTTGGCATCAATTTGGATGTCAACAGCTTGAAGATGCATAGTAAGGCAAAGCTTGAGACCATCGCGGAGAGCCCAAAGTTCAGCAATGAAACTTGTGGTAATTCCAATGCCTCTAGAGAAACCACCAAGCCAATCACCACGGACATCACGAATGATCCCACCGCAACCAGCTCTACCTGGAATTCCTAAGGCAGAACCATCAACATTTAGACGAACCCAGCCAGGAGAAAGCTTCTCCCATCTGATCCGGATCAGTCTTCTGCTAGCTGTAACTTTAGAATTCATAGCACAATGCAAAAACTCAAACGCCTGGAAAACAGCCTCACTAAGAAAGTTAGGCCGAAAGTTTTGGCCTCTAAAGACAACATTATTCCTTTCCTTCCACAACAACCAAATGACAAAAGGAAAAAGAATTCTCCAAGGAGGCTGATTAGGAACTCTACTCTCATAGACTTTGCAATTCTTCTCAAGCCAGATGTGGAGGTTATCCTCAAAAAACCTGCTGTTTGGCCGAACCCCCAAGTTGATCCAAGCAGATTTTGCCATCTCACAGTCCCTAAGTCTATGAATAATGGTCTCAACTTTAGAAAGGCAGATGGGGCACCTATCCACCTCACTAAGGTGCCTTTTAACAAGGCAATCCCCCACACCAATGCTATTGTGCAAGCATTGCCACATGAAAGACTTTATACGCGGTAAAGAATCCACCTTCCAAACCCAAAACCACATGAACTCCTCTTCCTCCTCGCTGCAAGAAGTGGCAAGAGAATAGGCTGATTTGAGGTCAAAATCTCCGTGCTTGTCACCATTCCAGATCAGCCTATCTCCCTCAATAGAGGCCTCCAAAGAGGAAGGCATGGCATTGATTTCCATGATAATATCATTTGGGACTTGGGCAGAAACTTTTGACCAATCCCAGCCATGAGGGCCAAAAACCTCACTAACTTGGAGACTCTCATCTTCTTCAAGAAGGGGACCTTGGATTAAAGATCTTAACGGGGCCCTTGCAAACCACTTATCATGCCAAATGCTCAACCTACTATCTCTCCCCGGAACCCACTGAATGCCTTTATGGAAAACATCACTCCCCCTTTGAATTGCTTTCCAAACTCTAAAGCAAGGAAGTTTTTCCTCGGCTCTAGCGTGCAACCGACGGTTGTTGCAATACTTGCTTCTCAAAACCTTAGCCCACAAGGCATCCTTCTCCAACCGGAATCTCCAATTAATCTTGGCAAGAAGATCTTGATTCCTACCCCTAGCCGATTGGATACCAAGACCCCCACGCTCTTTGGCTTTGGTTACCTTGTGCCAACCCACCCAATGCGTTCTTTTTGAAGAGTCGGAGGATCCCCAAAGAAAATCACGGTTAACTCTATCAATATCATCTAACAACTTCTTGGGAAGAGCCGTGCATTGCATGACATAGGAGGGGATTGTAGAAGTGGAGGCTTGAATGAGAACCGTTCTCCCGGCAAGGGAAAGTAAATTGGCTTTCCACCCCGCCAACTTTTGCTTGACCCTATCCAAGATGAAATTCAAATCTTGATTGCTCCCTCCTCGATGCTTCAAAGGAAAACCAAGATACTTTCCAAGATTTGGAGTAGACTTGAACCCCAAAATATCACACAAGGACTCTCTTGTGTCCCTATCTACATTTGGGGAGAAATAAACTCTAGACTTACTCTCACTAATGGATTGACCCGATCTAGAGCAAAACTCATCGAGCACATCCCTAATAGTAGAGCAATTCACATGATCGGCCTCAGCAAAGAGAACCAAATCATCCTCGAAAAACAAGTGAGAGAAAGCCATCCCACTCTTAGAGCTCTTGACCGGAACCCACCTCTTTTCGCTACACTTATCTTCAATGAGATACCCAAGAACTTCCATACATAGGATGAAGAGGTAGGGAGATAAAGGATCACCCTGCCTAATTCCACAAGAAGGGAAAATAGGCTCTACATTTCCACCATTAAAGAGGATAGATGAAGAGACAGTCGACACACAACTCATAATGAGGCTTACCAAATTGTTGGGAAGATTTGCATAAGTAAGCACTTCTCGGATGAAACTCCATTCAATTTTGTCATAAGCCTTTTCCAGATCCACTTTAATTGCCATGTAACCTCCCCTCCCCTTTTTGTTACTAATGGTATGAATCAATTCTTGCACCACAATAGCATTGTCTACACTTCTCCTCCCTGGCACAAAAGCTGATTGGAGCGGGCAAACCAGCTTATCAAGATGAGGTCTAAGCCTTGCTACAATAATCTTAGTGACAATCTTGTACACTGTATTGCAAAGACTAATGGGACGATAATTACCTAAACTTTTCGAACCCGAGATTTTTGGAATGAGCACAATATTGGTTCTATTGAGGTAATCGAGCATTCTCCTTTCTTTAAAAATGTTAAAGACTTCATTCATGACGGAGTCTTTCACCGTGGGCCAAAACCTTTGGAAAAACCCCGCATGAAGTCCATCCGGACCAGGGGCTTTGTAAGGCTTGAGAGCCCATAAACCCTCTCTGATTTCAACCTCAGACACTGGCAGATCCAGATTGCTCTTATCCTCTTCCGACAAAACCGCTTGCCACCTTGAGGGATGGGGAATATGAAAATGAGAGTGCTCAAGGGTAGTCGAGAACAATTTTTTAAAACCTTCTCTAATGAAAGACATAGCCCCACCCTCACTAGTAATCCAATCACCCATATCATTCTTTATACGCGAAATACAGTTACGTCTACGTCTAACAATTGTAGACATATGATGAAAAGCAGTGTTTCTATCACCATCAACCAACCGGTTAATGAGAGACTTTTGCGCCCACAAATCCTCTTCTTGACAAAGAATATCATTTAACTCTTTGTGCAGGGATTTCTCCAACTCAACCAACGAATGAGTGGGATTATCTGCCAGAGCTTTCTGAGCACCATTCAGCCGAGCTAAGACTCGCTTCTTCCTCCCAAAAATATTACCAAAGTGGTGCTTATTCCAATCCGAGGCCTTCCTGGAAAAACAATCAATAGGCACTTGGAGAGATCGCGAAAAACCCCAAGCTTCCGAAACTATTCCAGGAAAGGATAAGTCAGACAACCAAAAGCTCTGAAATCTAAAAGGCCTAGGCAAGCGAATTCCATTACTCGACCTGAATTCAAGAAGCACCGGGCAGTGATCAGAGCCACACCTTGTGAGATGAGTCACCCTAGCATCGGGGTGACCAACACACCAGCTTGGGTTTGCAAAGAAGCGATCAATTCGTTCTTGAACTAACGCATTTATACTATGCTTATTCGTCCAAGTGAATCGAGGCCCACTGAAACCCATATCTATCATGTTACAATAATCAATACAATCTTTAAAAATTAAAGACCTGTTTGAGTTAATAGCTCTACCCCCAAACTTGTCCCCATCAGAAAGAACTTCATTAAAATCTCCAGCAATTATCCAAGGTTTCTCATGCAAATCAGCAGCATTTTTAAGATTGTTCCAAAGAATACATCTCTCTTGGAATCTAGGACTAGCATAAATTGCTGAAAAAATAAATTCAAAAGAAGAGGAGTTTACCTTCACCAAGACGTGAATCTCCTGTTCAGACATAGCCAAATGAGTAATCTGCACCTTATCAGAGTTCCAGAGAAGCCAAATTCCACCAGAGAAACCAATCGTGTCTGAATGGATGGCCCCATCAAACGGCAATCTATCTGAAATATCCTTAGCTCTATCGCCACCAATTCGGGTTTCCATAACAACCATAATGGCCGGATCATGAGAATTAACCAAATCCCTAACATGATTTTGAAAGGAGGGCTTTAAAGCACCTCTGCAATTCCAAGTAATGATACTCATCATTAACAGAAATAAAAGAATCATAGAGGCATCAATTAGGAGAGCGGGACCCGCATCCTCCATCGATAACCACCTGATCCACCATACCATCTCCATCGCCCAGCCTCTGCCCTGTCTTGGAAAAGCACATATCAATATCACACCCATCTCCATCCGCTTCCTTCTCGCGATCAATCTTGTGGCATCCTTTTTTTCCAAGGCCGGAACTTTGGACTTCCGTGCCCACTAAAGCTTCGGTCTGAATCGGATCATGGAGTGAGTGAGGCGAGCTCCCAATTCCACCGCCAGCACTCTCTAGTTCTCCACAAACCTGCCGGTCATGAAACTCATGCACTTCCTTTCCCGTTGTAGCTCCAAAAGTGAAACCCCCACTGTGATTTGTCTGAATCGAGGAAATGGTTAGAGCCCACTCGGCGCTGTTGCACTTAACCTCCTTTGTGCGGTCAGACTGGTTGGAGCTTAAAGGAAGGGCCTTACTCCTTGCAAATTCTTTTTTCCCCTTAACTGAGTTGGATTTGGGCTTGCCATTAGTTGAACCATGGCTGACCTGGCCTTTATTCCTGGGCCCATCACGGCCTCAGCCCACCTTATTCAGGCATGAGTATATGTTGTTCAGTTCCTATTTCTGCTGTCATTTGAGATTTGTTGAAGACTGCAATTGTGTGTAGCTTCTTTATTTGTTAGAATCCATCTATTTCCTCACTCCTTTAATTATTTTTATTTCAAACTCTAGAAGAGGTTCATAGAAAATGATAAACCTCTAGCACATTTGGGCTCTAGTAGGAATAATAACGTGGACATAATACCTAAATTGTATGTTCACTTTCTTTTGTCTTCTTTCTTTCTCTCATACTGTTTAGTGCACCACCAGTGGCCATTATTCTTCTCTATTTCAACTTTCAATTCTTCTAATATATTGACTAATTCTCATTTGGCTAGTTTATGATGGCAAATGGCACTCTTGTTCGTGTCATAATTCATACAAGTTTCAGATATTACTTAGTATTTTTGCTTCAAAGCTATTGATGGCAGTGTAGTTAGATGTGGCAAAACGAGCAAGCAGGGCGGTCAATTAGGTTTGGTTAGGTTGACTTGTATTTTTTGCATCATTCTTTTTTAAAACATGTATTAACCATTTAATAAGTCATGTAGCAAATTATTTAGTGTGAAATGTATTACTTTAAAATCACCACCCATATTAAGAAAAAGCTCAACTCAACATATAGATATTTATTTAGTAATTATAAAAATCCTAACATTGCTAATCAAAATAAAATAGCACAAATACAAAGAAGTCTAGTCTACCATTTGAAAATTACTTAAAACAAACACACAAGTTTCACTTCTACATAATATCAACGTCTCAAAGCATAAAAAAACAATATATTTCAAATGCTCTATTGGATAGCTAATTTGTGACAAAGAATAAAAGCATATAAAAAATTTATAATCTTAAAAACTAATTTCATAATATAATATTTTGTAAAATAATTTAATAGTTGTGTTTAATTTTAAATGCACTGTGGTTGGCAATTTGTTTCAATTTTGAGAATATATATCAAAGTTTGATTATTTACTTATTTTATATATGGTTTTTTTTAGCAATACAAACTCTAGAAAATCATCTTTTATTTTGATGAGCCATTTATTTTGATTATGGACTATTAAAAATATATTTTTATAAAAATAAAAAGGAACTTTAGAGTTAGGAACTATTATTTTTTAATATAGAAAAATAGTCTTTAAATTAGCCCACATGGCATACAAATGATATAAAAAAAAAAAAATTAATATCGATGTTAGCTACATTAGAGATCAAATTGACATATAGTGTAAACGTTATGGATCAAGTATGTAGTTTATTCCCCATCAAAAAAGGAAAGTATGTTGTTTATTTGTTTATCCAAAAATATTCTAATAACCCGAATTTGGATCTCTAAAAATAGGAATTTTAAGAGAGATGCTACGTCCATAATATTTTTACAACATTTTCACAACAAATTATAGGTGGTTAGTTGTTATTAGTTCAAACTTGAACGTAACATAAAGATTACTTTTTTGTCCCAACAATAACAACCACTAATAACCTGCCACTTAGGATTTTGTGTAAAAATATTGTGAAAATGTTATGAATATAATATTTTTTGAATTTTAAGCATAAGTGTAAGCTGTAAATCTTGCAGATTACTATGCATACATTTTAGTGATTTCACACAATAGAAGGAGGAGAAATTATACAGTCCTCATGGTAGGCCACGTCATTTGTCCATCATCCTAGTAAAAGACTCCTACTTATTTAAAATTGTTAAGTCAATATTCTGTTTTTATTTAAAACTCCACAATTTTAAATAAGTGAATCTTTTACTTACTGAAATGGTGGACCACATTACTTATCCACCGTGAGAGTCTTATAATTTCTCCGTAACGAGAGTGAAAGAAAAGCATAAAGAGAGATAGAGAGAAAAAATCTAATGGACAGACACTGTACACAAACTAGTTTGAATGTGCAAGGGTTCCAGAAAGGAGAAACCTGGGTTCCAGAAAGGAGAAACCTGCGGTTGATTCCCTCTTTGGCATTACCTTTTCCTTTTGTTTGTTCTTTTCTCTTTCTCTGCAACAAAACTAAAACACAAACACAAACACATACATAGAGAGAGAGAGAGAGAGAGAGAGAGAGAGAGAGAGAGAGAGAGAGAGAGATGGGTGTTGTAGTGGGAGGAGTGATATTGGACGAGTCAGTACTATTAGCATCCAACTCTCCTCAACATGAAAACCCATCCTTGCAAACCTGTTGCTGACTCTCTTCTCCGCAAGCTCCACCATTCCAAAATCCCTACGGTATTTCTCTTTCTCTCTCTCTCTTCTTCAACTTCATTGTTCTTTGCCCAATATATTATTACAACCGTTCTGGGTTTTCTTTGATTTGAGGTGTACAAACTTTTTTTATGGTCAATTACTCAATCTTTATGTATTTGTAACTATAAATTGTGTTCTGGGTATCTTTTATTTTGTCAATGAAATGGTTTTGATTATCCTAATGAATTAATTATCAGTGTTTTAGTGCTTGCATGCTTACAATAACAACAACCACCACCACCACCCACACCCAGAATTAGATCCAAAATTTGGGGTTGGCCATGGATCCTTTGTGGTTGATCCATTCATAATAAAGTGTCTAAATTTCCTGCTGGCTGTCAATCACTCTCATTTTTTTGAATAATATACTCTTTTGATAAATTTTTTTGAATTCTATTGATGAGTTTTTTTTTCCCCTTTGATTTTGTATTAATAAAAATTTAGTATAAACATTTTTTTTATTCTTAAAAGAAAAGTAGTAGATTAATAAAGGGAAAGTCTAAATCTTTTCGTGTGTTTTCCTGCCATTAATGCAACTTAAACTGTGTTCTTTTTATCATAAGATTTTGTTTTGAATCCTTGACATAGAGAGGATAACATAGAAAATTTACTCTCTAAGATTTTGTTTTGAAAGCTTCCTTTCTCTGATTGAAATGTACTACAGTTGGGGACTAAGCTGAGCAACTTGTGAAGAGAAGCAATGATGACCCTTGAAAAGCTGTGAAGGTGTTTGTGAAAATGATTAGGCTGATGGTAGCTTGATTTTTTTGTAAAAGTACCTCACCAAGGGCTTCATTTTGTCAGCAACCACTCATTTTTTGCATGGTACTTAAGCCATTGAAAGAATAATTCAGTACTTGCATGCTTTGATGGACCTGGTCTTGTGCTTGCTATTTGCAACTTTTAGTTCTATGGTTGGGCTGTAGGGTCATTTTTTGTTGGGTGAATGCAAGGCTTGTTTCTGTATTTGCTGCTCATTGAACTGTTGTACATTATCTTGATTAATGAAATTTTTTTGTCCATCATAATTTTTTTGTTGGAATTTAGTACAAATGAGGTCTCTATATTTTTTTCTTCTTTGAGAAAATTATCCCAAGTCAGTATTTGTATCCTTGCGTGAGATATTATAGAATCGGAATAAAAATATTAATTGTAGGAAATTTTTGTGGAGTAATTTGACAATTTGTTTGCTTCTAGAGCTGCAAATGCATCAGGCTTTGTGTTTGAATCTTGCAATTTCTTCATATTGCCTCTCTAGAGTCACCACTATGAGAGTGATGTTGTATTTGCTTTCCTTTTTTAGTGCATGCCTTGGGGAAGTACGTAGAGTTGCCAATCAGAAGATGAAATGAAAACTTCAAAATTGTAATTTGATTATATTTTTTCCTCTTTCACTTTGATCTTTTGTTTTTGTTATTTGGATTTGCTGTCAATTTGATTCATCAATTTTGATACATTATTGATGCTGATAGAGAGAAGTTGTCAAGGTCAGATGGAAAATGACGGGACTGACAAAGAAAACAATGACGACAAAAATATCACTGACGGAAATATCCTGAATGACAATGACGAGGATAAAGCAGCAGGAATATTCAATACCGCCAATGAATGCCCAGGTTGGGTGAGAACAGCTGTACAGCCCGTTGGACGAATTAAAGCCTCGCCATGAAGCGAAAGGCGTAACTGAAGGCAGCATTAATGACCACAATAACTGTCACAACGGCTAAGGGGCAAAAGGAACGTATATAAACCAGCCAAAAACACCAGTCAGAGGTATGACTTTTCACAAGAATCTTGCACTTTCTTTACTTTTAATATTCTTTTGCTACAATCCCTAAGAGCTAACTTAAGCATCGGAGGAGCTTTGGCAGGCACCACATCGGTGGCCATTTTGATAGATTGCGCCGTCGCCTCCCAGACCGCTCGAAGGGGAAGTACAGGTTTGATTCCATTTGGGCTTAATTTTTATTTTTACTGACGAACATATTTGCTTCATCAGTTTGGCGCCATCTGTGGGGAAATACTTCTTTCGGTATTTATACCTGGAGAGGCGGTTCCCACCAACCTTTATAGTCAGATGGAATCCAATCCAGATCCTACCACCTTGACCCAACAAATCCAGGCCTTGGCGGCTACAGTTGAAGAACTCACTAGGCAGAATCAAGAGATGAAGATGCAGCTTCAACAGATTCAACAGGAAGAGAGCCAATCCAGGGACGGCCCAGAGGATGAAGGGGATAGTCACAGAAGGGCCAGTACTCTCCGACCACCCACCCTTGACGAGCAAAATTCGGATGTTATCAAGGAAATGAGGAGAGAGATGGACGAACTAAGGAAAGCCATCAAAGAGAAAACAGACCGGAGTGTGGATAGAATGATTAGGGCCACAGACTCGCCATTCACAACAGCAGTCCTCGGGTGTCCAGTGCCGCCCAAGTTCCGTTTACCCCAGCTGGAGCCGTTCGACGGATTGAGGGACCCTCAAGATCACCTCAACACGTTCAAAACAACGCTAGGCCTCCAACAACCTCCTGACGAAATATTATGTCGCTCCTTCCCCACCACTCTTAAAGGAGCGGCCAGGGAATGGTTCACCAAGCTGCCGTCATCTTCAGTAGATAATTTTGAGCAACTGAGCGGTGCCTTCTTGAGGCATTTCATTGGGGGACAACGTTCGAAGAGGCCAGCGGATTACTTACTCATTATCAGACAGGGAGAGAAGGAGACGTTAAGGTCGTATGTAAAACGTTTCACACGAGAAACCTTGGAAGTGAACGAAGTCGACGACAAAGTGCAATTGACGGCTTTCAAGGCAGGGCTGAGATCCCGAGACCTCGTGGCATCACTTGCAAAGAATCCCCCGAAGACAATGGCAGAAATGCTTTTGAAGGCACAAAAATACATGAATGCCGAGGACGCGCTTGCAGCTATAGGGGATGCAGTAAGGCCGGGAAGCATCGGAATAAGGGACAATGAGCGAAGAGGGCAGAAGAGAGAACGACATGATCGTCAATCCAGAGACGGTAACAAGAAAGACGACAAAGGTCCCCGAAAGGTAAAGTTTACCCCTCTAATTATGCCCGTTGACAAAATCTTGTCGCAGATCAAGGATGAGCACCAATTGAAATGGCCGCGACCATTGCATTCGTCACCCAATGTTCGTGACAAAAGCAAATACTGCTGGTTCCACAAGGATCATGGCCATTATACGGAAGATTACCGAGATCTCAAGGAGCAAATCGAGGAATTGATACGCAAAGGAAAGCTACAGAAATATGTAAACAGAGGAGAATACAGCAGGTCCAGGGATGGAAGCAAGAACCAACAAGAATCCTCGTCTAGAAACGATGATCGTCCAGCTCAACCGGCACAAAATGTGATCGGGGAAATAGCGACGATTGCTGGAGGACCGTTCACGGGAGGATCTTTTCGATCCCTCAAGAGGGCATGCCAGAGGCAGGTGAACAACGTCCACATGGTACCTCTAGTCAAGCAGAGACAGACAGACCAGGATATGACATTCAACGAAGCAGACGCTAGAGGGGTGAAACAACCTCACAACGATCCTCTTGTTATAATGTTAACTCTAGAAGGGTTTAACACCAAGAGAATCCTTGTAGACAACGGCAACTCTGCAGATATTATCTACCTCCCTGCATTCTAGCAATTGAAGCTAGATCCGAGAAGGCTGCGCCCCTTCGACTCTCCACTCGTCAGTTTCAGCGGGGATCGGGTATATCCCAAGGGCATGGTGACGCTGACAGTTACAATCGAAGCCTTCCCGAGGCAGTTAACCCGTCAGCTAGATTTCCTGGTAGTGGATTGTCCCTCATCCTATAATGCCATTATTGGGAGACCAACACTTAATAAATGGAAGGCGGAGACATCTACTTATTGCTTGAAGGTGAAGTTCCCAACAGACATGGGAGTCGGCAAAGTGAAGGGAGATCAGGTTTTTAGCTCGGGAATGCTACCAGGCGGTACTAGCTGCACGAGAGAATCACACTTGGACGATAGAGGAAAAAGCGAAAAAGAAGGAAGAGAAAGAAGAATGGAAGGAGGAAGCCCTGGAGACGGTTGAGTTAGCTATCGGGGAAATGTCCAAGACGACGAAGATAGGAAGAATGCTGAGTCCAGAGATGAAGGCCAAGCTTGTTCGATTACTTAGAGAGAACCTGGATGTCTTCGCCTGGACTCACGAAGACATGCCAGGCATATCCCCTGAAGTCATCCAGCATGAGTTGAGGGTGAACCCAGAGAAAAAGCCCGTTCACCAGAGACGAAGAACCTTCGCCCCCGAACGAAACCAGGCAGTGACGGACGAGGTCAACAAGCTTTTGGCAGCAGGTTTTATTCGGGAAGTACATTATCCGGAATGGCTTGCCAACGTTGTTTTAGTAAAGAAAGCCAACGAAGCATGGAGAATGTGTGTGGATTTCACGGATCTGAACAAGGCGTGCCCAAAGGATAGCTTTCCTCTACCGAGGATAGACCAGCTGATAGACTCAACGGCTGGAAATAAGTTACTGACGTTTATGGATGCCTTCTCTGGGTACAACCAGATAAAGATGGCTGAGGAAGATCAAGAAAAAACTGCCTTCGTCACGAGCCAAGGACTCTATTGCTACAAGGTGATGCCCTTCGGGCTAAAGAATGCTGGAGCCACTTACCAGAGGTTGGTAAACAAGATGTTCAAAAATCAAATCGGCAGAAATATGGAAGTATATGTGGACGACATGCTCGTCAAGAGTAAAGAAGAGCTTTCTCATCTTGAAGATTTGAAGGAAACGTTCACCACCCTCAGACAATACAAAATGAAGTTGAACCCAGGTAAATGCGCATTTGGAGTAGCCTCGGGAAAATTCTTAGGGTTCATGGTTTACCAAAGGGGGATAGAAGCTAACCCGGAGAAGGTACGCGCCATTATCAACATGGAGTCACCAAAGACGGTTAAAGAAGTCCAGAAGTTGACAGGAAGGATCGCGGCGCTTAATAGGTTCGTCTTCCGAGCAACGGATAAATGCCACCCCTTCTTCCAAACCTTGAAGAAAGCTTTCGTCTGGACGGACGAATGTGAGAAGGCATTTCAGGAGCTTAAACGTTATCTGAGTAATCCGCCTCTCCTAAGTCCGGCAAAAGAGGGAGAGCCTTTACAGTTGTACTTGGCGGTATCAGTCACGACTGTGAGTGCGGCATTAATTCGTGAAGAGAGTAAGAAGCAGCTGCCAGTTTACTACGTCAGTCAGGCCTTCTAAGGAGCTGAGAATAGATACCCGATGATCGAGAAGATTGTGTTCACGCTAATAGTGGCCTCACGTAAACTCAGGCAATACTTCCAGGCAAGCCCAATCCTGGTCATGACTGATCAACCTATCAAAAAGTCAATGAACCGACCAGAAGCGGCTGGGAGGATGATCCAGTGGGCCATCGAGCTTAGCCAATTTGACATCGAGTGCCATCCCCGGACGGCCATCAAAGCACAGGTACTGGCAGATTTCGTGGCCGAATTCACCGTTGCAGACGAAGATAGCCAAGTTGCAGACGAAGGTAGGTGGACGATTCAAACTGACGGCTCTTCAATCCAAAGGAGGGGTGGCGTAGGGGTCGTCATAACCACCCCTGACGGGGAAATGCTTAAGTATGGGGTCCAGCTGCGATTCCCAGCCACCAACAACGAGGCCGAATATGAAGGAATACTGACAGGACTGAGGCTCACAATAGCCCTTGGGGCCAAGAACCTACTAGTTCAAAGTGATTCAAAACTGGTAATCGAACAGATAAGGGGAGAATATGATGCGAAAGAGGACAGGATGCAAAAATACCTCAGGCTGACGAGATGTCTTATCCAAGAATTCAACGCGGTCAGGTTCGAACGGATCCCTCGAGACCAGAACACCGTAGCGGACGAGATATCAAAAATATCATCGTCCAAAGATTGGCCGTCAGAAATCGGGATTACGATTGAAGTCCAGAAGCATCCCAGCATTGAAGAAGTGTCCACGTTCCAGATCCGAGGTATAAACAGCTGGATCACCCCTATCATGTCTTTTTTGCAGGACGGACACCTCCCTCAAGACGCAGACGAGGCAAAGAAAGTCAGAAAGAGGGCGGCCAGATTCACGATCTTAAACGACACCTTATGCAAAAGGGGCTTTGCCATGCCCTACTTAAGGTGTGTTGACGAAGACGAAGCCAACTACATCCTGAGAGAAGTTCATGAAGAAGTTTGCAGAAATCACGCTGGCCCAAGATCCCTGGTAAGCAAAATCATTAGAACAGGATATTTCTGGCCAACTATGCAGGTGGACGCGGTTGACCTCGTCAAGAGATGCGACAAGTGTCAAAGGTTTGGGAATGTCCAGCGACTTCCAGCAGAACAAATGACGACCATATCTTCCCCCTGGCCGTTCGCGCAATGGGGGATTGACATCGTCGGCCCACTACCCTTAGGTAAGGGACAGGTAAAATTCTTATTGGTCGCGATTGACTACTTTACAAAGTGGGTGGAAGTAGAGGCAGTGGCAACCATCACCGAAGCACGAATCCAGAGCTTCGTTTAGAGAAACATAGTTTGCAGGTTTGGGATACCAATGACGATCATATCAGATAATGGACGGCAATTCGATAGCCAAGCCTTCAAGGATTTCTGCTCAGGATTGGGTATTAGAAACAAATTCTCATCTCCAGGACACCCGCAAGCCAACGGACAGATGAAGGTAACGAACCGGACGTTGCTGAAGATCATCAAAACCAAGCTGGACGAAGCCAAGGGTGCTTGGCCGGACGAACTCCCAAACGTGTTGTGGGCCTATAGAACCACGGCAAGAACTCTGACAGGAGAAACCCCCTTTATGCTCACTTATGGCACTGAGGCTGTAATCCCAGTAGAAGTGGGTGCCACCAGCACCAGACGAGAACAATACAACCAAGAAGGTAACGACGACCAACTGCGAATCAACCTAGACTGCCTTGACGAAGTTAGAAATCAAGCCTCCAACAGGATGACCAGGTACCAACAGAAGATGAGGGAATATTACAACAAGAGAGTGAAGCTCCGACGACTTGAGATAGGTGACCTCGTCTTGCGCAAAGTCAACACAGCCACAAGAGACCCTGTTCAAGGAAAGCTAGGCGCTACCTGGGAAGGGCCTTACCGGATCACTCACTACTCTAGACAGGGAAGCTATCACCTGGCAACCCTGGACGGACAAAAGCTCCCACGACCATGGAATATTGAACATCTAAAGAAGTACCATCAGTAAATGTAAACCAACAGATACGTCATTATTCAAAGGCAATAAAGAAATTTTCAGTACTAAGGTTTTTTTCGTCCATAGGCTTTTCCAGTTGGGGATGTCAAAACAATCTCAAACGATAATAAGAGACATAGAATCTCAAAATTCGACTAAGTAACAAGATTCCGCCTTGACGGATGTAAGTTACTGACGATAATAAGAGACATAGAATCTCAAAATTTAACTAAGTAACAAGATTCCGCCTTGACGGATGTAAGTTACTGACGATAATAAGAGACATAGAATCTCAACATTTAACTAAGTAACAAGATTCCGCCTTGACGGATGTAAGTTACTGACGATAATAAGAGACATAGAATCTCAACATTTAACTAAGTAACAAGATTCCGCCTTGACGGATGTAAGTTACTGACGGTGGTAAGAGACAGAATCTCAAAATTTAACTAACAAGTTAGTAAGGGACCTTAAAAACTCCACTTTGACGAATGTCAGTTACTGAAGCCAACGGCAAGTGAAGAAGAAGGCATAAAAAATTGCTAAGTCACGAATATGCAAAAAAGAAACAAGTGTATCTAAATTAGGGCCCAAAAACCAAGGGCAAATACCATTGTTTTTAAATCCATAAACACTGGGCCAAACCATTTCACAAAAATTGTTCAAAAAAGACAAATTGCTTCAACAGTGGAGCTAAAAAAAAAACAAATTTTGATCAACAGTCGACAGAAGGAGCAGCATCATCAGGAGCAGCATCATCAGGAGCAAGATCGTTGGCTAAGGCGTTCCCTGAAGCATCAGGTTGACCGGAAGAAGATTGAGCAGCCTCGTCCACAGCCATCTCTTGGTCAATCTCCTCAAAGTCAAGGCTCTCCATATCCACTCCCGAAGGGTGCTTGACAAGATACCTCCTTAGCAGCTCGAACCCTTTAAAGTACCAACTAAGCAGGACGGTGTTGTACTCGTCCGTGGTCTGGAACGCCTCAACGGACTGAGCCGCTATGGTCTTCAACTTCTCCTTAAATGTCAGAAGCTGCTCGTCCTTCTCCAGAGTCAGCTGACGCTCAACCCTCAAGTCGTCATTTAGACCCTTCATCTGCTCCTTCAACTTGTTGGCTTCCCCCATTGATTGAATCAACTCCTTCTTCAAACCAGAGTTCTCAGCTTCCAGGACCTCAACTCTCGATGCAAGGGAGGCAGCCTTTGCTTCTTGAGTTAGATACTCCGAGGTAATGTGCAAACTCTCCCCCAACACCTGAAACAAGATTAAGGCCGTCAGCACGCAAAGCTTCGAAAAAGAGTCCCAAAACCACCTTGCCTTAAGGTTTTACCTGAACAATCCTCTGCACATGACGGCTCGCAACGCTATTGAAAGGCACTCCAGTAAGAACCTTCAAGTCACCCGCGGCCACGGCTCCGTGCGCCCTCTCCACCGCCAGACTTTCGTCGTCCCAGATGGTAGACGAAGAAGAAGCTACCTTATCCTTTGCCGTCTCCAAGCGTGGCCTCTTGGAAACGGGGGTAGGAAGCTCCTCAATCGACGTGGAAGGGGAGACCATCCTCGTCACCTCCGCCCCAGAAGTGACAGGAGTAACCTAGACTGCGGGCGACGCGGAAGAATCTTTTACTCGAACTCCTTTTTTCCCCAAGTTTGACAGGGGCTCATTCTTCTTCGACTTGATCTTGGCGTACAAATCCTTGTTAAATCTCGTAGTCATCTCTGAAAAAGAAAAATGGAAATGATGTAAACAAAGACGAAGAGAAGACAGTCTCTACTCACGAGCCAAATACTTACTTTTCTTTTCTTCAATCTCGATGTTACGGAGGACAAAAGAGGAAGGCTCTGGCCCCAGACAGTAGAAAGCTAAAGTCCTGGGACCCACAAGATCGTCCCAATCCTCGATCGTCTGCGCGTATTCAATGGCTTTTCTTACTCTCTCTTTGTATCAACTTTTCAACTTGGGTCGTTTCGTCACTGCAAAAAATAATCAAGACCAATAAAAACGTCATCAATAGCGACAGGGAGCAAGGGAAAAACTCAACGGACGAAGATAAATATTGACGCACCTAATGACGGGTTTCCCCACTGACGGCGTAACCTCGGGAGATCACCCCAAATCTCACTCGAGGGGGTCTCAAAATCGTCCCCCGACACAAAGAAAAATTGGGACTTCCAGTACCTGAAAGACAAAGGCAATCCCTTGATAATTCTATTTTTTCTCTCCCAAGGCACTAGCTCATAGTACCCGTATTCTCTAGACGATTTTAGGCGGTACAAATGGACAAGCTTGTCCATTTTGAGCATATCCCCGTCTACGGTGGCCATCCAAATACCTATACAACTCACCACGATCCTCCAGGAATTAGGCATAAGCTGTCCAGGAGCTATGCCAAAGTAATCCAACATCTCCATCAAAAAGGGATGGACGGGAAATCTCAACCCACACAAAAAAGCCGCCTCATAGAACAAACCTCCCCCGGAAAAAAACTACAGGCCCGATCATCTACTCCAGGTAAACGAACCCTCACCCGATCTGGAAATTGGAACCTATCTCTAAACCTCCCTAGGGTTTCAGCGTCAAGGCCACACTCTTCCCCAAGGGCGTGAAAGGCCCTAACTTCCCTAAGACTCGAGATGGCTGTGTCTCCTCCCACTAGGTCATCGCTAGACGAAAGCCCAGTATCTAACTCGCTCGACCTAACGTCAGACATGATTCCTGGCAACCTCTTCTTACCCCTATACCAATCCACGGATTGACGAAGCAAAGATAGCAAGTCAGCCAACACAATTTCTAGACCGTTACCCTCACAAATAAAACCCCCTAGGTACGGTGAACTACCTAAAAAACCCCCCAAACGAGCGAACAAGAAGGAAATTGAGGGGCAAGCTGTCCTAACCTCAGAACCACTAACCATCAAAATCTAAAAACATAATGGGTGGGACAACACAAGCCAAAACCCCCATAGAAAAGAAGAGAAAAGGGGGAAAAGGAAAAAGGAACAAAAATCAGAAAAAAAAAATCATCACAGAAAAGGGAAACGAAACCAAAGATTGAAAAAGTGAAAATACCTCGAAAGCGCAAACTTCGCCGTACACAGGTGCCACCACGCAACGTACCGGTCCAAAAACGAGAGATCGCCGGAGAAGAGTTTGCAAAGAAAAAAATAGGAAAAAACGCAGAACAACAGAAATATTTTTGAAAAAAAAAAAAAACAAAGAACAAAGAAAGGGAAGTTAAATAGCACAGAAATTAAAGAGAAACAGCGGGAAAAATGAAGAGGCAAACGATGGAAACATTAATCACCACCAACCGAAGCACGCCACTTGGCCACGATCAGAACAACGCCACCACTGCGCATTTATTGCGGCACGAAACTCCAAGAGTCACCTGCCAACTTTTCACCTTCCATGATCGCCACGACATGTCATGACGACCAAAGAATCCGAGGGCAACTGACGGGACTGACGAAGAAAACAATGACGACAAAAACATCACTGACGGAAATATCCCGAATGACGATGACGAGGATAAAGCAGCAGGAATATTCAATACCGCCAATGAATGCCCAGGTTGGCTGAGAACAGCTGTACAGCCCGTTGGACGAATTAAAGCCTCGCCATGAAGCGAAAGGCGTAACTGAAGGCAGCATTAATGACCACAATAACTGTCACAACGGCTAAGGAGCAAAAGGAATGTATATAAACCAGCCAAAAACACCAGTCAGAGGTATGACTTTTCACAAGAATCTTGCACTTTCTCTACTTTTAATATTCTTTTGCTACAATCCCTAAGAGCTAACTTAAGCATCGGAGGAGCTTTGGTAGGCACCACACCGGTGGCCATTTTGATAGATTGCGCCGTCGCCTCCCAGACCGCTCGAAGGGGAAGTACAGGTTTGATTCCATTTGGGCTTAATTTTTATTTTTACTGACGAACATATTTGCTTCATCAGAAAATTTTCTCAGTTCTTGTGCAAAATCTTAGACGTTTATTTATCACATCACCACAATGCATACAACATAAAAGGTAGTTTTTTTTTTTAAAGAGTTGATGAAATTGAGTGAGTTGATAGGTAACTGTTTAATTTAGTGATGCTAGTTTTTGCCTTGATGTTGAAGTTTATCTTCATGATTTAGCAACCATGCTTGCAGCTGTTGATCCTTCACCTATGACTTATACATAGGGTGTGGTTAGAGTCCAAACATGTGGCATCACTAAGGGACTAACAACATTATACAACAAACAGAAGAGGTAGGACTTTTGGACACCTAAAATCAACAAATGCAGCTACTTGATAGTTCCTGTTCAAGTAAGGTCGTTGCTGCTGCTTGATAGTTGGTTCCTATGAAGACCACATAGGCTGAAATGAGTTTTATGATCCCATTCCTGTATCAGATAATGGGGTTCTAACCATAATCATGAATTTTATGATTAAAACAGTGTAGAGTTAAAGATTGTTTCTCAGTATCCTGAAATTTTTGTATAGAAAAAAAAAATTAAAAAAAAATGCTTAGAGTCATTAAATGAAAAAAGAAAAAGAGAGACAAAACCATTGTGCTCCGACTGACTCATTTGTACTTTCTTTGAAATGAACCAGGTTTAGGAAAGCCACTGAATGGACTGATAAACCCACAGTGAAGGTTGCAGTCACTGCTGATGCTCCCGCTCTATAGTCAAATTGGTCATGGAACGCGTTATGGATTTAACCTATTGATTGATAATTCAGGAGACTTTATGGTTAGAATTAGCGGCCCTCATAGATGTTCATAGTTCCCATCCAAAAAAATAAAAAAAAGATGTTCATAGCTGTTGTGATGCAACTACTTGCCTATGATTGCAATTCAGATATATCCCACATAACTATGGTCCAGCATCTGATTTGGTCACTTCCTCAATCTTGATGCTATATGATACTACAGAAAATAACAAGATTGTACTTTTCTATTTCTTGAAAGAATAAACTCCTTCTGGTGTACCAACTACTTAAATCCAATAAATATTTTCTGGGAAAGCTGAAATGATCCAAAACTGCAAAAAGATAATAATGTTGTGCCAAGATGAAAGGGGGCAAGTAGCAAATTCATAGAAATCATCCTATTAAATAATTTAAAAGACGCAAAATAAAGGTAATGCAATATCTTTTTCAAGTTTATCATAATAATGCAAATAACAAAAATGGCTAAAACACAAAATTTTCACCTAAAACCTCGTCCATGGTATAAAGAGGGAGATGGTGGAAGTGGGAGTTTAGGCTCTTATAGTTACCCCACACCTGGTCTCCTCCAGCTATGTTTTTTTTTTTTTTTTTTTTTTAATTATTATTATTAGGACCAATTTTTATATAATTTTTTCCAAATATAAAAAAGTAACTTATTCATAATATATAACTTTTTTTTAAAAATAATTAACCCGTATACATATTTTTTTAACAAATAGAGTATTCAGCATTATAATAATCTACTATACCCGGAGCGACAAAAATGAAAGAAACACTTATTAAAATTGTTGTCCATACCTTATAATTTCTCCTCACTATGCTCTTTATGTTACGTACATATGCCTATGGACATGGTAGGTGTGATCATAAAATGAACTAACAAACTTTGTGCCACCATAGTTATGTTAGTTTCGTATTTACAGACTCGGCTTATAGATATGTAAAAGGGTAAATTACATTTAGTCCCTAACCTTTAGTTTGAATGTTAATTTGATCTTTGACCTTTTAAATGTATTAATTTAGTCTTTAACTTTTTGATATTATGTTAAAGTAGTTCCTGTCATTGAGTGATAAATGAAAAATGCTGCATGAATTAGTGCCCATTTGGTTGGGCTTTTTCAAGCCAAAAGTTGGTTTTTTAAAAAAAGTGGCCCAAAATATGCATTTGGTTTGAGTAAAACGCAACTTTTTAGAAAAAGTTGCGTTTTACTCCAACGAAGAAAACGCGCTAAACCAAAATGGAGGCATTCCGATCCATAATATAAATGTTGGTGGGCGTTTATAATAGATCTGTTGGGAACTTCGGCAATTACGAAATTGCCCTTCAAAATCCATCCCAAACCCATCTCGTCTGTTCTCTCAAACGAAATTGTTCGGCAATTACGGCAATTACAAAATTGTTCCTCACGCCTCTCTTCTGTTCTCTCAAACCCATCCCAAACCCAACTCAAAATCAACCCAAAACAAAATCAACTCAAAATCAAACCCAAAATCCACAAAAAAAAAAACCCCAAAAACCCAAAATTCACCCAAAATCCTTATGTTTCAATCATCTTCATCTTCATCATCATCGTCATCATCATAATCTTCTCTGGAGTATGAAAAAAAAAAGAATAAAAAAGGAAAGAAAAAATAAGGAAATAAAGAAAAAAAACGAAAAAAGAGATGTAGAGATGCAGAGACTTCTTCATCATCTTCATCTTCATCTTCTTCATCATCATCGTTAGCTTTCGAACTGTCAAAAAAAAAAAAAAAAGAGATGCAGAGACTATGAGGGAGGGCACGGCAGAGAAAAGAGGAAGGAAATAAGGAAATAAGGAACATTTGGAAGGAAATAAGGAAATGAAGAAGAAAAGGAAGGGCACGGCAGGGAAAAGTGGAAAGAAAGAGATAAAGAAAAAAAAATAAAGTGTCGGTGCGTGGAGGAGAAAAAAAGATGAAAAAAAATAATAATAAAAAAAGAAGGAAATATGAATAAAAAAATAAAATAAAATAAGGAAAACATCAAATAAAGAGTAAGAAATTAAAATTGAGAAATACTGTTACAATATTTTCATAATATTTTTACAATAAATTTCAAGTAGTAGGTTATTATTAGTTAATATTAGTGAGAAAAAAATAATTTGTTTAGAAAGAGAAAAAAATAATTGTAATAGTAAGTTTAAATTAAAATCAGTATAAAATTATCACAATATTTTCACAATAAATTTTAAATGTTAGGTTATTATTAGCTAATATTGGTGAGAAAAAAATAATTTCACAATATTGATTTAAGTATGAAATAAACTCCCTTATATATACATTGTCATTTTTGGTAATTTATTCCTCAAACTGCAACTTTTATATGTGCTAACCAAACACTCAGCTTTTTCAAAAAACACATTTTAACAGCTTTTACCAAACACTCAGCTTTTTGAAAAAACACTTTTTCATTATGCACTTTTTAAAAACTCAATTTTTTCATTATGCACTTTTTAAAAAGCCCAACCAAACTCATCCTTAATGGCCAAAGTCAAATATAAATTTACAACACATAAATTGCCACTTGGATTGACACGTGGCCTAAAAAAAAGAGAGCAAGTCCACATGTAAACACATCTTAAATACTTTTTTTTTTGGTACCTTTTCATCTTTCTAGTAAACTTTCCTTGGAAACAAACATGTACTAAAAAAAATCAGACCCAAGATTAAACCCCATCCACTAAGAGAGAATTTAATTTTCTTGGCATCCAAACAGAAAACCCTTATAGTCAGAGTCATAGATGCAACCTTAAAGCATCAAGTAGGCAGAGGAGGCCCTAATCCCCATTGTGTCTCACTCTCACATGCAAGATGATCTTTCATCTTCAGTAAAACCACTAAATAATTGTTGAATCCATCGTCACTAGCCTTGAAAAATATACCGACTGGTCGAGGCAAGCTATGAATCTTTCAAATTCCATTCATCTTACCACGGTGTAGGTAAACAATCTTGCTTCCTTGATTTTAATCTCAATAAAATCTCTTTTCAGTAGGTGATGGGGAAGGAGTTGTTAGAGAGAAAGGGTGATGTGGCGGCCTTTGATTGGGCCTTCTTTGAGGGAGAGAGTGAAAAAGATGGGCGTGTGGGATTGAGGGACATGGATGGTGAGAGAGTGGACAGGTGTGGATGGTGAATGGTGGAGGATGGGAAGTCTAGGTAGAGAGAGAGAGAGGGAGATGTGGGTGGGTGGGTGGGTTGAGTCAGTGAAGGAGTGTGGCTGTGTGGGTCTATGGGAGCAATTGTGGGGAGTAGAGAGTATGGGTTTTGGATTCGAGGGAAGTGGTGAAGACTGAAGAGAATCTGGGTTTGAGTTTGGGTTTTGAAATTTTTTTTTTATATGTTTGTTTCCGAGAAAAGTTTACTGAGAAGATGAGAAGTGCAAAAAGAAAAAAATTAATGAGATTGAAGTTTTATTTATTTATTTATTATTATTTAGTTTAGGAAACATGGTAGTCCAAGTGGCAATAATTTTATATTTTATTTTGTTAGTTAGTAATGCCACTATTTTTAATCTATCACTTAATGGCAATGACCATTTTAACACAGTAACAAAAAGTTAATAATCAAATTGAAACATTTAAAAAGCTAGAGATCAAATTAATATTTGGCCTAAAGGTTGGGACCAAATATGTAATTTACCCTATATAAAAATTTCACACAAGCAAATATAAAGATACTAGCCTTGTCACATGCACAATGAGGTTTTTTTTTTGAGAAAAAAAATTGTGTTTTTTTTAAATATATATAATTTTAATTTTGAAAATCTAATTTATAAGTGAATAAAGTAATTTTTTTTAGAATAGTAAATAAAGTAATTTAAAAACTAACATAAAGCTTTTTTTTTAGTGATCCTATTTTGTAGAAAAAAATTGCGTTTTTTATTTATTTTATATATATAATTTTTATTTTGAAAATCTAATTTATAAGTAAATAAAGTAATTTGAAAATTAACAGGAAAGTGGTTCTATTTTTCAGGCAATGTTTTAGTGGAAGTTAGAGTTGTATTTTTACCAGATTGTCCTGTAATTTTATCTCAACTTAAATATAGAGGTTTAGGGGCATTTTTTAATTAAAAAATGAGGAATCCAAATAAAGGAAGCCTCTTAAATAGTATAGTTTATAGTAGTATAGATAATTAATATTGGAGATGAGTTCAAGTTACACCGGTGTAATTTTAAAGAGTTACACCATTTTTAAGCTATTAGATTTAAGTAGATCCAACGGTCAGAAAAAGATCCTTACTAATACTAATATTCTAATTGATCTCATTTATTATCCTTTATTTAATACATTCCATACTTATTTTTGAACTCAAAAAAGGTTATACCTCAAACTCTTTCTCTCTTCATTGCACGTCTCTCTCTCTCTCTCTCTCTCTCTCTCTCTCTCTCTCTCTCTCTCTCTCTCTCTCTCTCTCTCTCTCTCTCCACGATTCTCTCTTTATCTCCTCCACGGCTCTTCCACTTCCATGGCTAGGTCCCTGGCAGCCAAAAAAAAAAAAAAAAAACCCACAGTCGCCAGACTTTATTGAACAACACAACTACTGCTTTTTGTTGAATAACACAATTATTGCTTTTATATACATTGATAATTATTCAACAACTAATTATCAATGTATAGTTCTCTATCTCCACGTTTCTAGAACAACTAAGCATCATAAGTTTTGCAATTTATTCTAACCTAATTTAATTCTTGAATTTTATTCAATTTAACTTGTATCTAGATCTAATCAAATTTGAATCCTCGTTATCCAACATATTTCTTAGGTTTAGTGTTTGGACTTATTGATATAATATAAATAAAGAACCCTTTTGTGTTTCAATTTGATTGAACAAAAGTATACCCCTTTCTTGCCCCAAATTTTGTGGAAAGTCAAATTTGCTAATCAATCTCCAACTCTTGTGGAAGACTTACGAATTATTCCCATCTCCAACTTAGTTTTTTGTTTCACGACTCACGAGATGGTGGAAGATGGTGAAAGTTTTGCCTGCCTCTTGTTTTTTGGTTAAATGAAAGCAAAAAGTGCATAATCTTGAAATCCAAATATTATTTTAATAGATATTAAAAAACCTGCTTCGCTAGTTTGTGAACAAGCTACATTTAATTATTGTTTTAAGACTTCACTAATGATGAACACAGTTTGGCGGCTGCGACCTTTTGTTTTAAGACTTCATTAAAAGCAATAGTTATTTTATTCAACAAAGTCCAACGGTTATGGCTTTTTTTTTGTTTTTTTGGTTGCTACCAGCAACCTGGCCGTGGAGGTGCATGGAAGAGCTGTGGAGGAAATAGAAAGAGAAACGTGCAAAGAGAAAGAGAGAGAGGCATGCAATGGAGAGAGAAAGAGTTAGACTTATAACCTTTTTGGGTTCATAAATAAGTATGGAATGTATTAAATAAGGGATAATAAATGAGATCAATTAAAATATTACTATTAATGAGGGTATTTTTTTGACCGTTGGATCTACTTAAAGAGTTACACTAGGTGTAACTTGAACCCATCTCTTAATATTGAGTAGTTATACATTCAGTTTGTTTATTTAATGTTTTACCATGAATCGAGTGTGGGGCAGATATACCCAAACCCAGCTCAAAACTTTAACCCATGGATACTCGGATTCTATTACCCATTAACTATCCATACCCAATTATTACCCAAATATTTATCTATAGATGCCAGACTTGACAAGAATACAATTTTTTTTTCTGTTAAAAAAAAATAAAGTTAAAAACATGTTTTTCCATTCAAACATTTTTTAAACTAAAAATCAATCTTTCTTAACGGATGTATGAAAGGTAGATTTTTTTCACCATGGAATGTGCATGAGTGCTTGACGATGAAATCAATGCTTAAATCCATGTCAAATGCGAGCATTCACAGTAAACTCTTAAAAGCTTAAAATATATATATATATATATAGCAACTCATTACACAAAAACATACTACAACAATGGTGCTATTCTTAAACTTTTTTGGCAAATGAGCTATAGTAAACTGCCATCTATAGCAGTCAACTGTAACCTAAAACTTATAAAAAATAATATTTTTATATTTCTTACTTCTTCTTTTTTTAATTTAAATAAACTATCTCTCTCTCCCTCACTATTCTCTCTCTTTTCTTCTTTCTTTCACTAGTTCTCTCTCTCTCTCTCTTTCTTCCTCTCCCCAGCCCTATTTTTATTCCTTGAGTAGTGTGATTGTTCAAAAAGTAAAATCTCACATTGGATATTAATGAAAAGAATGAGTGGTTAATATATTATAGTTAACCTCATACTCATAGGGTTTAAGCTTTTTAAGTGATGTCTCTACATGTAATTTAACTATTTAAGGAGTCTCCTCAAGATGTTTCTCTCCACAACAAGTGGTAACAAAGCTGATGGTTTAAGAAACAGTTTTACAAAACAGATTTTTATTTGAAAACAGATTTTAGATTTTTTTTTTAATTATTTCAAAACAAATTTGAAAAACAGATTTTTCTATTTTGAAAACAGATTTTTATTATTTGAAAACATATTTTTATATTTTGAAAACAGTTTTGAAAAACAGATTTTTATATTTGAAAACTGATATGAAAACAGTTTTCTTACTTTTGAAAACAGGTTTGAAATACAGATTTTTATATTTTGAAAACAATTTTGAAAAACAGGTTTTTTCTTATTTGAAAACAGATTTTTTTTTTCTTTTGAAAATAGGTTTGAAATACAAATATTTAGGTTATGTTTGATAACAGTTTTTATTTTATATTTTCAAAAACTTGTTTTTGGGAATTGAAAAAAAAAATTCTTGTTATTTTGTAATCAGAAACATGTTTGATTAGTTGGAAAAAAAAAAAAAGCTTTTTGAAGAAAAAAATAGAAAATACTGAAATATGTTGTTACTAGGACTCAAACTCTGGCTCTAAATCATTAAATGGGATGGATTCATTAAATCAGGCTCGTATTTCCTTGGCTTTTAAAAATTAGAACTGAAAACAGTTTTTTGTCTGTTTTCAATTTCCTTCACAAATTGAGTTTTAAGAAAAGTTTTTGTTTTCTGTCTTTTTTTTCCAAACAAGTTTTTTAGTCTCAAAAATTGAAAATATTTTTGAAAATAGAAAATAATGGAAAAAAATAGTTACTAAACATACCCTTATAGTTTGAAAACAGTTTTGAAAAAACATGTTTTTTTTTCGAAAATAGTTTTATATATTTTGAAAAATAGGTTTTGAATTTCCTAAAAGAAAAAAAAAAAAGAAAAAAGAGGTTTTTTATTTTTTTTGAAAACTCTCTCTCTTTTTTTTGTAAGGGTGGGAAGAGATTTTAGAAAAAAAAAAAAAAAGCACTTTCTTAGAATAGTGTGTAGAAGAAATGTTTTACCCAAGCATATTTATTTTATGGCAATTTTAATAATGAGAAATGTAAAGAAACAACAATAATAAAGTGCAAAAAATAAATTGCATAAATATTAAATTGCAAGAATGTAAAGTGCAAAAATATAAATTGCAAGAATGTAAAGAGCTGAAATATTGTAAAGGTTAATTAAAAAGTCTTTTTTTTTTCTTTTTTTATGTCCCTCTTAAATAAATTTTAATCTCTTTCAAGCCTTATGAATTCTTCATCATAAGAAAATGAGAGTTCTAAGCCATCAACCATTTCTGTGAGACATACCCATATTGTGCTTTATTTGAGGTCTAAAAACCATTTAAGAGGGATGATAGAAAATCTTTATTTATTTAGGTTTCTAGGCGTGTGTGTGTGTGTGTGTGTGTGTGTGTGTGTGTGTATAATAAATAAAGTAAAGGGGGAGAGGGAATGTGCAAGAAATTAAAGGGATGACATAATAAATAAAAGGGGATAGGGGTTGCTTGAAAATAAATGGGATGACATAATTTAAAAGGGGATGGGAATCTATAGATGCCTAGGTGGGATGAGACTTCTTCCCCTAACGGTACTTCCCATACATTGCCTAGGAGATGGTCTAATACCCATCTAGGGATACAAACATAATAAGCGAAACTACAATATTGGTCCATCAAGTTTACTCTCACAGCACAGTTAATCCCTCAAGTTTTAACTGAGCACAATTGGTCTCTCAAGTTTAAAAAATGAGTTCTATTAGTCCTTTTACTAACTTCCATTAGTTGTGTTACTTATGTGGCCAACTAAACAATGACATGGCATTTTTTAATTAAAAAAAATTAAAATAACTAGTTTCCAAATTAGAACAAATCTAATGCAAATTCACTCGGTTAAAATCAAATCTAAATCATATTGACCCAATTAAAAACAAATCTGATTTTTTTTTAACAAACGTGCGTGCGTGCACGCGCGCGCGCGCGCGATAGAGAGAGAGAGAGAGAGAGAGAGAGAGAGAGAGAGGGAGAGAGAGAGATTGACAAACCCTAGCCTACCGTGACACTGCCTCCCTCTGCTGGCGACGGTGGCCTCTTGCCTCCAAGTGACGCTTCCTTCTTAGCCACTAGTGTCATTGTGCTAGCACAACCACTGTTACCAAGCCCTCGCCGCTTCTCCTACCCTCATTAAAAACCCTTTCAGGTGTTGCTGTTTTCTACCTTCACCAATGTGTTGTCATGTTGGGTGGGTGTTTTATGCATAGAAACACTTCTATTTATTAATAATTTTGAATGGATATTTGTAACTAAATTCAAAAATTACATTTTTTTTTGCAAATTTTTTTTTAAATTGCGATTGCTTTCTGAAAATAAGCATAAAGTTTAACAGCTTGCTAGTCAACGCTTAATAGCTTGATTAGTTCATACTAAATCATATCAATCAATTTGTTTGAACTATAATTAGGAATCTAAATATTGGTAGTCTCCTTCAACTGTTTTAGAGTTTTTCCTAGTGTTTTTGGAAGTTGTTTACTGGCCCCTAGCAAGCTGTTAAACTTTGTGCTTATTTCCAAAATGCAAACACAATTTTTAACACCCTTTAAATGAGTCTAAAAACCCTAGTTTTAACATATATATATATATATATATATATACAACCTTATGCCTCCAAACTAAAACCCTAGCCAGGGAGAGTTGATTTTTGACCTAAACTCATTGAAGAACACTCTCATCTCTGAATTTTCTGCACTCATTGCCACCAAGCACGTTTTTGGTTCTTCAAAACCTCTCTCTATTACTCATTAGGGCAAAAACTATTGATCTCATTTCAAGAAACGTTTTCAAACATTCTTTCGTAAGCTTTTTCAAGAATATCTTTTTATTTTGAGTTGTGATTACCCAGTAGTGAAGTTAGGATCTTAATTTAAGGAGGGCAAGATGAAAATAAAAAGTTGAAGACAAAATCAATTTCAATTTTTTTAATTAGTATAATTAAAAAAAAACTTAACTAATTAAACAAAAAATGTGATTAACATATAAAATTTAATGTTAGTGTTAAGTTTTTTTTTTCCCCTTATGCGTAACGTTAGATTTAGTATAAATGTTGTTGTACTTGAGATACTTCATAGGTGACCATAAGTATATTTTTCAAACAAGTAAAAGATTAAGAAAAAAACAATCAATGTATAGTCATTATTATACGAAGTTAAAGGAGCTTCTTACTAATCGCTGGCCAAGAAAAGTATATTATAAGTGGAGCCAAGAATGACAGCCTCGTAGCACAATTTCATGTAGAGTTGAAGACCATAAGCTTAAAGCAAACAGAAACATATACAAAGCAAATACTAAATCTAAAAGAAAGATATATATATATATATATATATATATATATTAAGGGGGTGGGGTTTGGGTGAGGTCAGGGGGGGCAATTGCCCCTTCTCGACCCCCTAGCTCTGCCCTAGTGATTACCTATAAACTATTGAATCTTTTGATTTCCTTGATATCTCATTGAATCTTGTTATGTAGGCACAAGGGATCGATTAAATATCAACCAAGTTGTGTTCCATAAGCAAGGTGAGTCTCTCTTCATGACTTTTCCTTAATTTGGATCTTTTATAAGTTGTGTCCTTGTTGTTCTTAATTGATTTATATGTTATAAATGTTCCAAAATATGATTTGATTTATTTGGTTTTACTTTGTTGTGTCTCACCATGTTTTGAATGAGGAGTTGGATTAGTTTATTAGAAGCATGCTAGGTTTTGTTTGATTGTTGTTTGTTGCTTGCTTTTAATATTGTGTTTCTGGGCATGCACATGCTTTATGTATGCATATGCATACTCAAGGCATGCGTACGCGTATTTCGTGTATGTGCACGCATACTAGTGCCCAGAAACGCAAATTTAGGGTTCTTGCTATTTTATTTGTTTTGAATAGTTTTAATCACATGTTTAGGTTTTGTTTAGTCTAGTTTTCACATGTTTAGCATTAGGGTCAATAGAGTAGCATGTTTCACATGTTTGGATTGATAGATTGGTGATTAGGGTTTATGCTTCGATGAACCATGTGAACATTTATAAGAACTTGAACATGCATTGATGCATATGTGCTAAATTGTTATGGTGCAGCAAGATAAGTGACATAAGTCATGCATAATTACATGAACATGCATTTGATTTGATTTGGTTGTTGAACATGGTGAACTTTCTTAATTGATGAACACAATGAATATGATAGATTAATTCCCTGGATTGATGATACTGCCTTGGATATACTTGCTGCTCTTGGAAAAATGTGTTAGATGAATGGTAGGGTTTTTATGGTATGGATAAGTGTAGGACATATGCCATGTTTTGGATGTTAGATGCATGTTAGTGTGTGTGAGTATCGAATAACATATTAAAAGATCCTTTGATGGGATTAGGATTTGGAATACAATGAGTGGAGGCCGACCTACGGGCAGGTAAGCTTGGGTGCCTAATGCCTTTCCATCCCCATACCTAAACTCCAGACATGTGCTCTGGTAAAGATTAGTCCTTCTACAAGGGTGCTACATTTATGGTTCTTAGACCTAATCTTGGTGGCAACTCCATTTACACCCTCCGTCATGGTCCACCCTAGGCCAAGACGTATTTCCCACAGATTTGGGGAAACCTAAAAAACCGTCGTGGGTGCTTGTGCCCACATCAGCCATTTCGAGTCGAGTGAGAGAGAGACCAAACCAAAATACTTTTTTGTTCCCAAATTTGTGTCTTTGGAGAAGATGACTTGCATTCCACTGCTTGTAGCCACCACTTAGTAATGACTTCTCTTTAAACCAACCTGGTCTTTGGAATCTCTTCTTACCTTTTTCTCTCTAACCCATCCTCTTATGTCGAAACCCCAAAGCTAATATTCTCAATGGTTCGACCCCTCAAGGCCAAAACCCAAACGAATTTACAGCGATGATCCAATCTCGCTTTATCTCCTTTGTCAAATTGGATCTCAAACGTCTCTCATCAAGAGAGAGAGAGAGAGAGAGAGAGAGAGGTAAAATTTTGATATACAAGGAAAATTTTGATATGTAAAAGACTAAAATGAAAATAGCCACAAACTTTGATTTTTTTTTTTTTTTTTGGTCAAAAGCGGAGTGGGTAACCAAAGTGTAGAAGTATACAGATAGGGATACTTAGAAATTAAGAAACTGAAAATGAAGAGATCAAAAAATAATGAGGAAAAAAAATGTAAGAGCTAGGAGCAAGCAAAGTTTGTAATACTAGAGAGATTTTCATGCCAAAACTTGGAGTTAGGGAAAATTGGGAGAGTGTTGATTAGATTCGAATATAAGAAATTGATTTATATTGACTCTTAGCCTTTCAAGTCTAAAATTGTTTTCATGAAAGCCCTTTATGTTCTAATGGTTTGATTTTAGCCTTTTATAGTTGATTCAGTTTTCTTTTTTTTGAAGTCAGTTGATTCAGTTTTCTAGTTGACTCTTTACATTTAAAAATAGTCATATTCATAAAGGACTAAAAATAAAACTAAATAAAAATGAATAGTCAAAATGAAAATTATGATATATAAAAGGCTAAAATGAAAATAACCACAAACCTTAAAGGGTGTGTTTGTTTGGACGTGAAATAAAGTAGATGAAAAAATTTGGAGAGAAAATAAAAAGAAAAACTTTTTTGAAATGTGTTTAGTTGAGTAGGGAGGAAAGAAAATAAATGGTGGGGTCCATATATTTTCTTCTCGGACCTACCAACATGTTTTCTCTCAAAAATGAAAAGAAAACTAGGAGGAGAAGAATTTTTTCTTAATTGACAATAATGTCTATGTGCACATGGGTTTTTTCAAGTTGCTTTTATTTTTATTTTTTTCTTCTCCCCTGGCAGTAACGTTGGCGTCATCCCCCTTGGTTTTTTTTTTTTTTTCCTGTTCTTTTTTGTTTCTTTTGATTTTCTAAGCCTTGGCGTGGGCAGTAACGTTAACGTTGCCCTTTTTTATTTATTTTTTAATTATTATTATTTCGGCCTGGGCGTGCCTTCTTTGTTCTTCTGGGCAACAACATTGCCTTTTTTTTTTTTCTAGGACCTGGGTGTGATAGCTGTTTTTTTTGGGACATGATTTTTATTTTTTTTAATAAATTTAAGTGATTGCTCTTTTTTGTGATTATTTGTCACTTTTTTGTTTTAATTGAGCATTATTTTTTAACAAGGATATATGAATAAATTTATTAGAACCCATTTTTCTAAAGGGGTGTTTGGTAGAGTAGTTTTTCACTCCTCCAACCAAACGAACCCTAAGAGCTAAAGGGGTGTTTGGTAGAGTAGTTTGAGATGAGATTTTTGTAGTTTTTTGAAATACATATGGGTGAAAAAGTGTGTAAAAATGTGTATAATATTGTTTAAAATGTAAAAATATGAGTTTGAAATGGTATAACAAACAGGCCCTCCTAAGAATCCAAGTAATTCAAGTGAAGAAGATTTGAGAAAATTCCTATAAAATTAGGCAAATATTATTATATAATATATATATATATATTTTTAGCCAACAAGCATCAACACGACAAAAAAAAAATGAATTTTTAGATATAAAATCAGTGAGCAGTACATTTTGAATAATAAATGCTTTTCTTCTTAGTGTTTTTTTTTTTAATTTAATTTAATTTATAATTCACTTATGGGGCTCATTGCACATGAAGTGTACACAAAGGAAATTATTTTAACCATGGATAATACCTTGCTGAACGTAAATTTAGTTTTATCTTTTAAGAGGGCGGTAGATCTATTAATTTAAAATTTTATCAAAAGGCAAGGTGACTATTATGACTAAAACAGATATTTTACTCTTTTTTATTAAGGGGATTGTAGCCTTGTAGGTTTGGAGGAAATATAACCGTTTCAGGTGTATACTTCTTAGTTCTTACTACTCACAGCTAACTGAATCTCACCCATGTGACTGAGGAAATTTACACCGAAAACAGGGTGTATTCTCTTGTTAGGTTACGTGGATTAGGAGAGCTAAATATATACATATATATATATATATATATATATATATATATAACATGTAGGTTCCATAAAAAAGAGTGCAACTCTAAGAGCATTCACACCGGTTGATGTAAAAGCTTCTAAAATAAAAATAATTACCAATTTTATATATTTTGAACAAAAAAACACTCATATCAGTGGGTGTAAAAATGGCTAAAATTGTGCAAACCCATCCACGAGTTACAGTAACCATGTATATTTACATAGCTACTGTAGTTTGTTTATCCCATTATTATATATTTTCCGTTCGCTCCATCTTTTCTCTCTCCTTTCCGTGCTCAACAAACCAGCTAAAACCCATCTTCTTCTTTTTCCTCAGATGCACAAAAACACACTCCCACACAAACACATCCACACAGAGATACACTTGCCTAAAAGCACTTGCCTAAAAAAAAAAACAGAGTTACACAAACAAAATCGGAGCTCGGATCGGAGCTCGGTACTCGTGGATCGGACGAATCGGAGCTCGGTGTTCGTGGATCGGATCGGATCGGAGCTCGTGAATCGGATCGGAGCTTTGTGCACGGATTGGAGCTCGGTGCTCAGATCGGATCGGAGCTCGGATCGAAGCTCTGTGCACGGATCGGAGCTCGGTGCTCGGATTGGAGCTTGATGCATGTGGATTGGAGATGGAGATTTGAGAGAGAGAGAGAGAGAGAGAGAGAGAGAGAGAGAGAGAGAGAGAGAGAGATGGGCAAAGAGAGAGAGAGAGCAACAAACAGAAATGGTAAAAAAGAGAGAGGCGCTTATATATATATATATCTGTTAGTTAGAATAATAATAAAAAAATGTGAGGAAATTGATTATTTAATTAAAAGATATGTAGAATAGATGTATTCATGTGGGCATTTTGTAAAATTAGATGTGTAAAATAGAAAAAGTAAGTTTTTAGTGTAAAATAGACAGAAAATTTTAAACGAGCTAGTGTGAAAGCTCTAATTTTTTATCTTCACAGCTGCATCATGTTCATATTTATATTCGTATATCCGACACTACACAATAACCAAGAAATTAAATAGTTACCTTTGCATAGTCAATGCTTATCTTTAGAGTGTTGTCTTTATCTTTTGATACCAACGTGAACGTAAATCAAGATTTAAGGAGGTTTTTTTTTTTTTTTTTTCTTAAACTCACATTTTTACATTTTAAATAATATTATATATATTTTTACACATTTTTTCATCCACACGTATTACAAAAAATTACAAAAATTTCATCTCAAACTACTCTACCAAATACCCCCTTAGTGTTAAGAAATTGTAGATTTGGTAGATTAGGTAAGAAATAAGAATTGGAGTTTGTCCATCTGATGAGTCATGACCCATGAAAGAATTTTGCGCATGCTTTATGTATGTGTACGCATACTCAAGGTATGCATACGCATACTTTGTGTACGTGCACGCATACTCGTGCTCAAAAACACAGATTTAGAGTTCTTACTATTTTGTTTGTTTTGATTTGTTTTAATCGCTTGTTTTGGTCTAATTGAGTCTAATTTTCACATATTTAGCATTAGGGTTAGTAAAATAACATGTTTCACATGTTTGGATTGATGATTAGGGTTTATGCTTTGATGAACCACATGAACATTCATGATGAGAACTTGAACATGCATTGATGCATATGTGTTATAGTGTTATGGTGCAGTGAAGTAAATGACGTAAGTCATGCATAATTACATGAACATGCATTTGATTTGATTTGGTTGTTGAACATGGTGAACTTTCTTGATTGATGAACACAATGAATATGATTGATTAATTCCCTTGATTGATGATACTGCCATGGATATACTTGCTGCTCTTGGATATATATGTGTTAGATGAATGGTATGGTTTTTATGCTATGGATAAGTGTAGGACATATGCCATGTTTTGGATGTTAGATGCATGTTAATGTGTGTGAGTATCAAATAACATATTAAAAGATCCCTTGATGGGATTAGGATTTGGACTACAATGAGTGGAGGCCGACCTACGGGTCATGTGGGCTTGGGTGCCTAATGCCTTTCCATTCCCATACCTTTTCTCCTTGAGAAAGATGGATCTACCTATAGCATCTTCGGTGCTAGTAGGGTTCTAGTGTGTCTTTTATCCCTTTAGTCTACGATTTCCTTTGGTACGATCATGGAGGAGTTGACAAGAAAGTGTGACGGCTTGTCTTTATCAGCGAAGGAAGGAGAAAAGGTGGTATTGTCAAAATCACTTACCAAGGCAAAACATGTTTTGGCTACTAAATTCCTCACGAAAAGGAATCTGAGTATAGAAGCCGTGGCTAGGACGTTTCGACCACTGTGGAGGACGAAAGAAAGTTTCTGTGTGAGTAAAGCAGGGACCAATATTCTGTTGTTTGAGTTCGATCTTGATGTTGATGCTGAAAAAGTTCTCCAAGGTGAGCCTTGGTCTTTTGATAGGCACCTTGTGATTTTCCAGCGATTTGATGGTAGTAAATCTATAAAAGAATTGGAGTTCAAGGTATGCTCCTTTTGGATTCAGATTCATGATCTTCCCTTTAAATTTATGACTACAGAAACGGCAGAATTTATTGGAGAAACTATTGGGTCCATCATTAAATCGAATGATCCTTTGGAGATGAAAGGGGGTACCTTTATGAGAGTTAGGGTTAGGGTGGATGTTACTCAACCTCTGTGTCGAGGTAGGAAGATAAGTTTTGATGAAAAGGAGGAAGGGTGGGTGGCTTTTCAATATGAAAGGTTGCCAAATATCTGTTTCTAGTGTGGGATGTTGTTGCATGATGGTAAAGACTATGAGATTTGGTTGAAGAGTAAAGGCACCCTTGGTGTGGAAGATCAACAGTATGGGCACTGGATTAAGGCCTCTCAGTTCAGTCCAGTACATCGCCAATACATTGAAGTTAAGGGGTATGAACAGAGGGGGTCGCAAACTTGGTCTAGAGATAGGCAGCCAAAGGGACAGGTTCAATCTGAGAGAGAAAATACTTTATCAAGGTTAGGTGGAGTAGAAGTGGTAGGGGAAGTAGAGAGGGTTCGAAGCAGTAGCCCAGCGAGAATAAGTGTAAGTTCTAAGGAAATCTCTATTGTAAACAGAGATGTCCCTGTCAGCAATGGACTTCCTATCTCGGGCAATTCTGGTTCAGATTTTGAGGTTATAATTGAGGATATTGACAAAGAGATTCGGGATGAGGGGACTGTGTCGAACCCAATTGTTACGGAGATTATAAAGGAGTTTCAAGAGACTACTAAGGTGGATGTAATTGATTAAGTGGTGCAGTGTGTTCATAATTCGAATCAGAGCTCAATCTTAGACAATGTCCCCACTCCTAATGCTACAGCTATTGAAGTTGGAGATATTTTTTTCAGAGAAGGATGGTCTGACCAAACAAAGAAGCCTAAAGATATGAAATTTTCAAAAGGGAAAGGTGAAGGGGCTTGATAGGTGATAGACAAGTAAGTGGAGGCTCTGATAATAACAGAGAAGGGAAGAAGGCTGTTGGACTAGACTAACTAGTAGGACTGTAGGTGCTGAAGATCAAGTCATGAGCGAAACTAATGTGGGTTCAAAAAGGAAAAATTTTATGGTGACTAAGGAGGTTGGCGAGTTGGATGATAAAGATAAGAAGTTGAAGATTGATGAGGAGACTAAAATTTTGGGGTCTCTCTTTGCCACACATTTAGGAGTGGCGGCGGTTGCTAAGCAACCCTGCCAAACCCAATGAGTCTTCTAAGCTGGAACTGTCGAGGGATTAGGAACCCTCAGACAGTTAGTGCCTTGCAGAAGGTCATTAGGTTAGAGAAGCCCAATTTTGTTTTCTTAATGGAAACAAAGTCAGATGTTGAGTGGATGAAGATGGTAAGAAATCGATGCGGGTTCCAGGAAAGTCATGTAGTTTCAAGTGATGGGTTAAGTGGGGGGTTAGCTTTGTTTTGGTATTCAGATGTCAAATTGGAAGTCCTGAGCTCTTCTCAATCCCATATTGATGGTATTATCGATGAAGGTGGTACTACTTCTAGGTGGCGCTTGACAGGGTTCTATGGTAATCCGAAGACTTCGCGAAGGGTGGAATCATGGCAACTTCTCCATTCCCTTTCTACTGTGTCTCCTTTGCCTTGGGTGATAATCGGAGATTTTAATGAAATACGAATGGAGTCTGAAAAGTAAGGTGGAGCTCCTCGGCCCAAACAGCAGATGGCAAGGTTCAATAATGTAATTAATTCTTGTGGGCTTCATGAGGTTGGTTTTATTGGGCCTAGATTTACTTGGCTTTACCAAAGAAATGATGGTTTTCAGATACGGGAGAGGCTTGACAGGGCGTTAATGAACTCGGGCTGGGCTTCCTTATTTCCTTCGGCAAAGCTGATCCATAAATCTTCCTCCACTTCAGATCACAATCCACTGCTTCTCCAATTCTTGGCTGTCAGGAAACGGGTTCATTCCAAAAAAGTCTTCAGGTTTGAGTCCATGTGGCTTAAAGACCCTAAATGTGATGGAATTGTGTCTGACACTTGGACTAAAGGTCTAATAACAGCTACCTCACACCCTTTGCAGTTGTGTTTGAGCTCATGCAGAAATAAATTGCAAGTGTGGAATCGGTCTGAATTTGGGCACGTGGGTAAGGAGATTGCAAGACTCCAGAAGCTATTGGAAGTTTTAGAGTTGCAACCAACTAGTCCAGAGGTCATTAAGAAGCTAAGGGAAACTAGGGTGGACCTCAATTGTTGGCTTGAGAAGGAGGCAGCCATGTGGAGACAAAGGGCTCAGGTTGATTGGTTTAGGGAGGGGGATTGCAATACAGGCTTTTTTCATGCCAAAGCTTCTTCCAGGTATCAGAAAAATTTGATTAATGGGATTTTAGATTCAAATGAAGTTTGGCAGGAAGAGGAAGCGGAAATTGCAAAGGTGTTTGTGGAGTATTACAATGATCTCTTTTCCTCATCCAACCCCACGGAGTTCCATGAAATTGTGGAAGCAGTTCAACCAAAGGTAACTCAGCATATGAATGAGCAGCTGATTAAGGAGTTCTAGCCAAATGAGGTCTTTAAAGCCTTGAAACAGATGTACCCTTTAAAGGCTCCGGGACTTGATGGTATGCCTCCTTTTTTCTATCAGCATTTTTGGTCCACTGTGGGTAATGTAGTCACTCAATCTGTTCTAGATTTTCTTAATTTTGGTATTATACCTCCTCACTTTAATGATACCCAGATTGTTTTAGTTCTTAAAATTGCTAAACCACAGAAAGTTACCAAATTTAGACCAATCAGTTTATGCAATATGGTGTATAAATGGCTGCAAAGACCCTTGCTAACAGGTTGAAGAAAATACTCCCTGCAATAATTAGTGATACTCAAAGTGCCCTCGTCAATGGCAGACTCATCATTGACAATATTTAGTTGCCTTTGAAACAATGCATCACATTAGTCAGAGGAAAACTGGAAATAGAGGGGAGATAGCTTTGAAGTTGGATATGAGCAAGGCTTATGATAGGGTCGAATGGATACGCTTGGAGAAAATTATGGAGAAATTGGGTTTCCACCCTAGATGGAGAGCCCTTATGATGCAGTGTGTCTCTTCTGTGTCTTATTCGATCCGAATTAATGGTACGTCAAAGGGTCATATTGTTCCCACAAGGGGTCTTAGACAAGGTGATCCTCTTTCACCCTACCTTTTCCTTCTTTGTGCTAGGGGTTTGTCTACTTTAATTAAAAAAGTTGTTGATGATGGATCTATGGCAGGTATTTCAATATGCAGGAATGGGCCTTCTATTTCTCACCTATTTTTTGCAGATGACAGTCTTATCTTCTGTAGATCTTCCATTGAAGAATGTGATTCCCTCTAGAGAGTTCTGAAAGTCTACGAAGAAGCATCAGGCCAACAACTAAATAGGGCAAAGACTTCACTCTATTTTAGTAGTAATACTGATGCTGCTATTCAACAAGAGATCAAGAACAGGTTTGGTGCACAAGTTATCAAGCAGCATGAAAAATATTTGGGTCTTCCTTTTCTAGTGGGAAGAATAGAAAGAACTCCTTCAAGAGCATAAAAGAGAAACTGGGCAAGAAGTTGGCGGGTTGGAAGGAAAAATTGCTTTCAAAGGCAGGGAAGGAGATTCTAATTAAAGTAGTGGCCCAGGCAATTCCGACGTATGCAATCAGTGTTGGGATATGTGTCCTTAAATCCTATTATATGATGCTATGTATTTTATTATGTATGACTTAATATTGTGATTAATAAAGTTGTTTTATTATTATTTGAAAATAATGGTAACATGAATATTGAGACATTATCTTATAGTCCATGAGATGCATAGTATGTGATTTATGTGATTTAGTTACAGAAGATATAAATCATAAGTTCTTTGTAAACTCAGAATTATAGTTCGTAGTCGGTGATGAAATTAGGCATTTCATCTGCGAAGACTATAACATATCAACTAAGATGATTTGTCTTGATCATGGAAATGGAGATTTCTAGTTGGTATGTTAATATGTTTTAAGAGTTAAAACATATTGAACTGGACCGGTGTAAGATTTATTATTCTCCTAAAGACTGTCAATTGAATAATAAACTCACAACTTATATTTGCAGGAACTCTTAATCCTAAGAAGATAATGGACCTGATCATAAAGTGTAGGTTGCTTTGATATATCAAGAGTGATATCTTTAGTTATGGTCAAAATCTCAGTATGTTGGGCAACCACATTTAGTGTTGATGGAACATATATTCTCAAGATGGAATTCATAGTCTCTTAACGGAGATACAAAATATTCCCTTGAGATAAGTTTAATAGGTTTGTTATTCAGAGAGTTGGGCCTAACCACTTTAGTAAGTAGTTACTAAAGTATATATTTATGGAATTGGATTTCATAAATATATGATGAATAACTTAAAGAATTAAACCGGGTACTCAAGGAATATAGATATAATATACAAAGTGGCAGTCTACTTTCATGACTTTGTATTACTATGAATATTTTTATGAAGGGGTTGCATATATAATAAAGTCTTGGGATATAATTTATTAATAAGGCCTAGAGTGCAACTATATTTATATAGTGGTATTAAATATAGTTAATGGTAACTTTGGACTTGTCAAGAGTTGACAGAAAAGCCCAAGGCCCATTGGAGCTAGTGTCTTATTGGTCCCTTTTGGTCCCACTCCAAGCCACACACTTAAGCCCAATTGGAAAGGCCCAAAAGGCCAGCCCAATTAGAGAATCAGTTAGATACAAAGGGAGAAACACACATAAATTTTCAGTAAGCGAATCTGTAGAGAATTCATAGAGAGAGTTTGAAAGAACACTCTTGTGAAGTGGTGTAAAAAGTGTTAGACTCTTTTGGACATTCTCTTTTTGGAACTGATTGAGAGACCACACATCTTGGGCGTTAGTGGAATTGGAGTGAAGATTGAAAGTATTCCCAAGTGCTTCTGTTCTTCAAGTTTTGAAATTCACCGCTCCAAGGTACACTCTCTTGTTCTCAAATTCTGAAACTTATATAGCGCATGTTAACTTATATGTATGAAGTAGACCCGTTTATTTATTTTTTCGCTGCGTATGTTTGTATGAGATACAAGCATGTTACATTTTCCCAACAATTGGTATCAGAGCGGTCTTCATTACATATCTGTTTAACATGTTTTAAGTTTTAGAATTTATGACAATAGTTTCATGTTGTTAGAAAATAGTTTTCTGCATGGTCATTGAAATTATTGTTTGATAAAAACTGATTTTGATGTTATGATGTTGTTTGATTTTTAGTTTAAGTATGTTAAACTGAACTTTAAGGCTATAACATCAATGAAATTCAGTTTTGATATCAATTTGTGTTCAGTATTATCGTATGATAGTTGTTTTGTACATGAAAACGTTGAAAAACTGTATTTGGAAAATTCTGAAAAATTCAAAATTCGCGAAGCTCGATTAATCGAGAATCTGTCGAGAATCTATCAAGCAAACAGAAAGTTTCTTGATCGATCGAGGATCTATCGAGGATCTGTCGAGCTTCGCGGAACGTTTCTTGATCGATTGAGAATCTGTCGAGGATCGATCGAGGACTGTTGATCTAGAATTTTTTCTAAGTGTTTTTCCATGTATAAAAGAGCTAGGCAAGGTGTAATTATATTATGCATGTTTTATATTTAAAAACCTTTATTTTAAAACATCTAGTGGGAGAGAGATACAAGGGTTGGATCTCATGGCCTCCATTGTCGGTTTATTGTAGTGTGATTAAGCACCTCGCCTTGGCGTATATGCCTTGCTCCCTTCGGAGGGTGTTTAATTCATGGTACTATAGGTTAAACTTCTTTATGATGAATAATATGTGTTTTTTGCATTGAGAATGACCATGCTTCCGTGGAGTTACTTTATGACTCACATAGAATTCAGTCAATGGTGTACACTAGACTAAGTTTAATGCTAATCTCCCTTCGGAGCTATGTCATTATTACTTAGAGGCTAAAGTAAAAACGGCATGTTATTAGTGTTTGATAAAAGTTATCATGATAGCACTAATAATGAGAATGGTTCTCAATCAATCATAGTGTTTATAATTTACTTGCTTTCAAGGAATTTTAAACATGGGATTGGGTTGTTGTTGCATATATTGTTTTATGGTTTTGTTAAGGTTCCATATTATATGCTTATATGCTAAATTGATAATGTCCAGTTTACTTATTATATTCATGTTTATTATTTTTAGATTTGAACATGGCATCATTTAGCCCACTTGTTTCTATTCTTAATCAAAACAAACTGACTGAATCTAACTATGTTGACTGGAAAAGAAACTTGGACATTGTTTTAACTACTAAAGAGCACAAATATGTGCTTACTCAGCCATGTCCTAGCTTTCCTTCATTAGATGCTCCTCTTGAGGAAAAACAACGATATGATCGTTGGCAGAAATCTAATGAAATGGCCAAGTGCTATATCCTAGCGTCCATCTCAAATGTTCTACAGCATCAAATGCAGGATGTAGAACTAGCTTCGGACATTATGCAAAGTCTAAAGGAGATGTTTGGTGAGCAAGGCCGTTCTGCAAGGTAAGAAACCATGAGGCAAATTTATAATACCAAAATGGCTGAAGGAAGTTCAGTGAGGGAGCATTGTCTTAGGATGATTGCTAATCTGAACACATTAGAGGTTTTAGGTGCCGACATTGATGGAGAATCCCAAGTGGATATGATACTCCGATCACTATCGGAATCATTCAAGGAATTCAGACTAAATTATAATATGAATAAAAAGGTTTATTCTTTGTCTGAATTAATGAATGAGTTAGTGGCGGCGGAAGGCATCCTTGGTACTTCTAGTGTTGAAGCCAATATGGGTGAAGTTTCTACTTCTCAACCTAAGTCGAAAGGTAAGGGTAAGAAGAAGAAGAAGAAGAAGAAGGACTTCACTAAACAAGAGGGTAAGCAAATTGTCTTAGGTGTTGCTGATAAAGGAAAGAAGCTCAAAGGATAGTGTTTCCATTGTGGTGAAAAAGGACATTGGAAGAGGAATTGTCCAAAGTTTAAAGCTGCCAAGAACAAGGGTATGAAATCTTCCTTACTTCTTGAAATATGTTTGGTATAGAATCCCACGGATTCCTGGTGTGTGGATTCAGGTTGTACTAATCATATCTGCAATTCTTTGCAGGGGTTTCAGGAGACCAGAAAACTGAGTGAAGGGGAATTGTTTCTAACTTTGGCTGATGGGAGCAGAATTCCGGTTGTAGCTGTTGGTGTTGTTAATTTGTGCTTTGAGTCTAGGGTTTTAATATTGCAAGACTGTCTGTTTGTACCTAATGCGCGTAGGAATTTAATTTTTGCTACTTATTTGGGTAAACATGGATATTGTATTATCCTAAAAGACAATGTTGTAATAAAGAAGGATAAAATGTTTATCTGTTCTGGCAATATTGTGGATGGTCTTTATATTTTAACTCCTGTTAAGCATGAATTGCATAATTCTGTATTAGATAGTAACTCTCATGTAAAATCATTAAAGAGAAAATTTCCTTCTAATGATGCATATCTTTGGCACTTGCGTTTAGGTCATATTAATTCAAACAGAATTCAAAGACTGATCAAAGATGGACTCTTGGAGCTTATGGACTTTGATGAATTTCTAGTTTGTGAATCTTGTTTGGAAGGTAAAATGACCAAGCGACCTTTTAATGCAAAAGGTAGAAGAGCCCAAGAGTTGCTTGAATTAGTTCATATGGATGTATGTGGTCCTATGTCAACCCAAGCAAAAGGAGGTTATGAGTATTTCATCACTTTTACGGATGATTACTCAAGATATGGTTATGTGTACCTAATGAGACGGAAGTCCGAAGCCTTTGACAAGTTCAAAGAGTTTAGGGCTGAAGTTGAGAATCAATTAGGCAAACGCATAAAAGCCATTCGATCTGATCGAGGTGGCGAATACCTTCTTGGGGATTTCAAGGATTAGCTAATTCAAAATGGGATTATATCCCAATTGACTACACTTGGAACTCTTCAACAAAATGATGTAGCGGAGAGAAGGAATAGGACTCTTTTGGAAATGGTTAGGTCCATGATGAGTTATTCAACTTTACCAATTTCTTTTTAGGGATATGCCTTAGATACAGCAATACATCTTTTGAATTTAGTTCCATCAAAATCTGTCCCCAAAACGCCCATGGAATTATGGAGTGGGCGTAAGCCTAGTATGAGGTATCTCCACATTTGGGGTTGTCCAGCACATGTGCTTAAGGGGAAGCCTGATAAGTTGGAACCAAAATCGAAAGTGTGTTTGCTAGTTGGTTATCCAAAAGAAACTAGGGGTTATTTATTCTATAGTCGAAATGATAATAAAGTTTTTGTTAGTACAAATGCTAAATTTTTGAAAAATGACTATATGAATAATTTTACTCCTAAAAGTAGAGTTGTTTTGGCTGAAATGTATGAATTCGTAAATCAACAACCATTGGATAAATCTAGGGATGATGTGGTTGTATTAGATACACCATAAGATACTACTCATGAAATGTCTAGTACATAAGTGCCTCGTCGTAGTGGGAAAATTGTTCGGCCTCCTGTGAGATTTATAGGTTTAGGAGAAACTTATGAGGCTATCTCAGAAGAGGCTGAATTGGATCCTTACACTTATGAGGAGGCAATAAATGATATAGATGCACATCATTGGGTTCAAGTTATGAAATCTGAATTAGGTTCCATGTATTCCAATCAAGTTTGGAGTCTTGCAGAGGCGCCTAACGGCATTAAACCTGTTGGTTGCAAATGGGTTTACAAGAGGAAGAGAGGGATAGATGGAAAGGTTGAAACCTTTAAAGTAAGGCTAGTGGCTAAAGGGTATACACAAAAAGAAGGCATCGATTATGATGAAACCTTTTCGCCAGTAGCCATGCTTAAATTTATCAGAATTCTCTTATCCATTACTACTCATTATGATTATGAGATTTGGCAAATGGATGTCAAGACTGCATTTCTTAATGGCAATCTTGAAGAAGAAATCTATATGTTGCAACCAGAAGGTTTCATAGCAAAGAACCAAGAGCATATGGTATGCAAGTTGAGTAGGTCCATTTATGGACTTAAGCAAGCATCTAGGTCATGGAACATCAGATTTGATCAAGCAATCAAATCATTTGGTTTTGAGCAAAATCTTGATGAACCATGTGTGTACAAGAGACATCAAGACAAAGTAGTAATGTTCCTAGTGCTTTATGTTGATGACATTCTACTCATTGGAAACGATGTAGGAGTAATGTCATCGGTTAAAGTTTGGTTGTCAAGCCAATTTGATATGAAGGACTTGGGCGAAGCTAACTATATTCTAGGGATCAAGCTATGGCGAGATCGAAAGAATAGGATGTTAGGTTTGTCACAAGCTGGATACATAGATAAGGTTCTAGAACGGTTTAGCATGCAAAACTCCAAGAAAGGATTACTTCCTTTTAGACATGGAGTTCCTCTGTCTGATAACCAAAGGCCTAAGACTTAAGAGGAAGAAAATATGATGAGACAAGTTCCTTATGCTTCTGCTGTAGGAAGTCTCATGTATGCCATGCTTTGTACTAGGCCGGATATTTGTTATTCAGTTGGCATGGTCAGCCAATATCAATCAAATCCAGGACTTAAACATTGGCAAGCTGTAAAGCATATTCTCAAGTATCTACGGAGAACGAGAAATTATATGCTTGTTTACCGTTGTGAGGATTTGATTCCTATTGGCTATACAGATTCAGATTTTCAGTCAGATCTAGATTTCAGAAAATCCACGTCGGGTTGTGTTTTCACCTTGGGAGGTGGAGCCATAAGTTGGAGGAATGTTAAGCAATCTTGCATTGCGGACTCCACCATAGAAACCGAATATGTTGCTGTTTGTGAAGCAGCAAAGGAGGCTGTTTGGTTCAAGTAATTCCTTTCTGATCTTGGTGTTGTAAGAATTGAGCAAGTTCCTATTATATTGTTTTGTGACAATAGTGGAGCGGTTGCACAATCCAAAGATCTAAGGAATCACAAGAAAGGAAAACACATAGAAAGAAAGTACCACATCATTCGAGACATTGTTGCTCGTGGAGATGTGATTGTAGCAAAGATTGATGGTGCAAAGAATCTAGTGGATCCCTTCACCAAAGCCTTGCCTCAAAAGACTTTCAAGTCACATTTGGAGGAGATGGGAGTTAGATTAGTGCACAATAGTCTTTAGTCCAAGTGGGAGATTGTTGGGATATGTGTCCTTAAATCCTATTGTATGATGCTATGTATTTTATTATGTATGACTTAATGTTGTGATTAATAAAGTTGTTTTATTATTATTTAAAAATAATGGTAACATGAATATTGAGACATTATCTTATAGTCCATGAGATGCATAGTATGTGATTTAGTTACAGAAGATATAAATCATAAGTTCTTTGTAAACTCAGAATTATAGTTCATAGTCGGTGATGAAATTGGGCATTTCATCTGCGAAGACTATAACATATCAACTAAGATGATTTGTCTTGATCATGAAAATGGAGATTTCTAGTTGGTATGTTAATATGTTTTAAGAGTTAAAACATATTGAACTGGACCGGTGTGAGATTTATTATTCTCCTAAAGACTGTCAATTGAATAATAAACTCACGACTTATATTTGCATGAACTCTTAATCCTGAGAGAATAATGGACTTAATCATGAAGTGTAGGTTGCTTTGATATATCAGGAGTGAGATCTTTAGTTACGGTCAAAATCTCAGTATGTTGGGCAACCACATTTAGTGTTAATGGAACATATATTCTCAAGATGGAATTCATAGTCTCTTAACAGAGATACAAAATATTCCCTTGAGATAAGTTTAATAGGTTTGTTATTCAGAGAGTTGGGCCTAACCACTTTAGTAAGTAGTTACTAAAGTATATATTTATGGAATTGGATTTCATAAATATATGATGAATAACTTAAAGAATTAAACCAGGTACTCAAGGAATAAAGATGTAGTAATATACAAAGTGGCAGTCTACTTTCATGACTTTGTATTACTATGAATATTTTTATGAAGGGGTTGCATATATAATAAAGTCTTGGGATATAATTTATTAATAAGGCCTAGAGTGCAACTATATTTATATAGTGGTAATAAATATAGTTAATGGTAACTTTGGATTTGTCAAGAGTTGACAGAAAAGCCCAAGGCCCATTAGAGCTAGTGTCTTATTGGTCCCTTTTGGTCCCACTCCAAGCCACACACTTAAGCCCAATTGGAAAGGCCCAAAAGGCCAGCCCAATTAGAGAATCAGTTAGATACAAAGAGAGAAACACACATAAATTTTCAGTAAGCGAATCTGTAGAGAATTCATAGAGAGAGTTTGAAAGAACACTCTTATGAAGTGGTGTAAAAAGTGTTAGACACTTTTGGACATTCTCCTTTTGGAACTGATTGAGAGACCACACATCTTGGGTGTTAGTGGAATTGGAGTGAAGATTGAAAGTATTCCTAAGTGCTTCTGTTCTTCAAATTTTGAAATTCACCGCTTCAAGGTACACTCTCTTGCTCTCAAATTCTGAAACTTATATAGCGCATGTTAACTTATATGTATGAAGTAGACCCTTTTATTTATTTTTCCGCTGCGTATGTTTGTATGAGATACAAGCATGTTACATTTTCCCAACAATGAGTTGTTTTAAGATTCCGGATACACTTTGTAATGAGATGACCAGTCTTATGAGAAACTTTTGGTGGGGTCAACAAAGAGATGAAAGGAAGATGACTTGGATTAGTTGGGATAACCTCTGCACTCCTAAAGCTCAAGGGGGTTTGGGGTTTAAACAATTGAAGCAATTCAATCTTGCGTTACTTGCTAAGCAAGGGTGGCGATTACAAATGGGGGGTGACTCACTGTTCTATCGAGTGTTTAAAGCAAAGTATTTCCCGAATACTGATTTTATTCAAGCTTGTTTGGGTGCGAACCCTTCTTATGCGTGGAGGAGTATCATGGTGGGGCAGAAAATTGTAAATAAAGGGATGAGATGACAGGTAGGTAATGGTCAAAGCATTCGGATATGGATTGATAAATGGACTCTTAGCCCATCAACTTACAAAATTATGTCTCCTTCGGTTGGCCTCCCTGTAGAAGCTCGGGTGTGTGAATTAATTGAGCCATCTCTTAGGATTTGGAAAGCTGACTTGATTCAAAGCATTTTTCTTCCTCATGAAGCTGAGAATATTTGCAGCATAGCTCTGAGCTCTAAGCTTCCACCTGATAAACAAATTTGGGCTCCTACAAGTAATGGAAAGTTCACTGTTAGCAGCGCATATAGAGTGGCAGTGGAGCTAGCTTCTGACGGCTTAGGTGGGACTATGTCTAATGGTAGCCAGCTAAGAAGATTTTGGAAGCAACTGTGGCAGCTCAACATTACTCATAAGGTTCGCCACTTCGCATGGAGAGCCTGTAGAGATACTCTCCCAACCAAAGAAAATCTGGTGAGGCGTAAAGTGCTATCTGATGGCTTCTGCGAGTTGTGTAATATGGGAGTAGAGACATCGGGTCATCTGTTCTGGGAGTGTAATCGGGCCAGGGCTGTTTGGGATAATCTGAAACTCTTCCATACTTCGACATCCATTCACTCTCATTCTTTCATGGATATGGTTTGGTATGGCATGGTTGAAGCTGTTTGGGATGGAGAATTGATTGCAAAGATGGTCATGGTGGCGTGGTCTATGTGGACAAGCAGAAACGAGGTTTGAAATGGCAGTGTTAAGAAAAGTGCCATGAAGGTTGGGTCTGACACTCTAGAGTATCTTGCGGAGTACCAGGAGTGTATTAAGGAACCTGTGTAGCAAGTGGTAGCTCAGCCTGTTTTCTGGAAGCCTCCTCCGGGTAACAAGTTTAAAATCAATGTTGATGGAGCTGTTTTGCTGACCAGAAAATAGTGGGTGTGGGAGTTTTGATCCGAGATGAACAGGGTAACCTTATTGGTGCTTTGAGTAAGAAAATCTGGGCTCCTCTTAAAGCACTGGAAATTGAAGCTAAGGCAATGGAGATTGGTCTGCAATTTGCAAAAGACCTCCTTATCCAAGACTTCATTCTTGAAGGTGACTCACTCTTGGTGATCAATGCGCTGAAGGAACTTTCTCCCCCTCCATCCACAGTAGCAGCCATTATTTTTAGCTCTCTTTTAGTGGTTCAGGAATTTAGACAGGTTGATTTTTCTCATATCCGGCGGCAAGGTAATAAGCTGGCTCATTTATTAGCTAAATATGCTTTAGGCATAGATGATTTTTCAGTTTGGCTAGAAGAGGATCCTCTGTTCCTTAGTCATGCTCTTATTCAAGATGTAAACGGTTTTAATTCGGTCCAATAAAAGTATTTAGTATTTCCCATCAAAAAAAAAAAAAATGCATTTACTGATCTTGACTTTGCATTTTTGGTTTTCTTCTTTAACGTGTCACATGGGATGAACTTAATTAATGCTATATCCAAGTAATTTAGGCCATGTTTGGATTAGTGGTGTTTTGAGTTATATGACTAAAAACTCATAACTGAGTTATCAAAAAATGTGAAATCTACACAATTTTGAGTGTTTGGCTTGATTTCCTGATCTTGTTTTCATTACTCAAACTCAAAAATTTTGAGTTTGAGTGATGAAAACTGAAAACACTAAATTGGTGTTTTCATTTTTTGAGTTACATAACTCAGTGGCAGTTATGTAAATTTTTTATCTTTGTGGGCCCGTTTCTGTTGATTTTGTTCCCTCTCTCTCTTACTTTATCCTCTCACTCTTTCTTCTCCCTATCTTTTCTTTTTCTCTCCACCTGTTCCTGTCATTTCTCCTTCTTCATTTTTTTTTCTTTTACCAGAGCTCTCTCTTCTCACTGGCCCTTCATTGCTCCTCCACAAGCCGCCGCCACCACACCGGTCATCACCGTCACGAGCAACCACCGGATCGGTTCAAGCTCAGCCCAGATCGGAAGTTTGGGTTTGATATGTTTGTGGTTTGGGCTTGCCGTTGGTGGTGGACCTCGAGATCGGAAGCTTCGCCGGCGACAGGGAATTCGAAACCTGATGGTGGTGGACCAAATTGGTGTTGGTTTTTTTTTTTTTTTTTTTTTTTTGTGGTTTGGGTTTGCCGTTTGTGGTTTGGGTTTGCCATTGGTGGTGGACCAAATTGGTTTTTTTTTTCTTCACATAGTGATGGCTGTAACGCTGTGTGACCTGATGCTTCTTCTTCTTCTTCTTTTTTTTTTTTTTTCTCTTCTTCAATCAAACACATTTGGTTGAAGGCTGTTGGTGGGTTTGGATTTTTGATTCATTCGGATTTTTTGGTGGAGGTTATGGTTGTGTTGAGGGCTGTTGGTGGTGGGGGTTGTGGTTATGGATTTCTGGGTTTGCCGTTGGTGGTGGTGGAGCTTCGTTGACGGTGGTGGATGAAGGGTTTGCCGTTGGTGGTGGTGGTGGAGCTGGGTTTTGGTGTAGCTGGGTTTGAATAGAAGAAAAGAAAAGGGAGGCGGGTAGTAACTGTATTCTTCTGTGTAGTGTCAGTGGGTGGGTCACAAAAAGTGAAGTTAAAAACTGAGATACATGTTTGAGTTTTGGGAGCAAACAAAAGTGTTGGAATTTTTGAGTGATGGTGGAGTTTGGGATATGAGATATGTGTTTTGTGACTGAGTAATGAAAACTGAGTTTTGAGATATGAAAATTGAGAGATGACTAAACCAAACAGGCCCTTACTCCTCCATTAAGAAAAATAGAAGAGAAGAAAGTGTAAATTCGTGGTAAGTACGTTAGTGGAATTTTTTCTATGTTGCTTTTTGACAAATTATAAAATTCTATTCATAATTCTTTTTTTCTTTCTATTCAAAATCAATATGATGTGTCACGCATACTATGCACTTCAGATCCATGAAAGAGTTTTGTGCTGCCAGGAACAACAGAACTGAAAATATAGAATTCTTCTAGAGAGAGAGAGAGAGAGAGAGAGATAACGTGCCCCTTCCATTCTCATCTCCGGTGATTTTCAATGACATCCTGTAACTGGTTGCTTCTTTCTTCTTCCTATTTTACTATTTATGATCTAGATATGAATATATTGTTCCTCTTTTCATTATTGGGTTCAGATCTTCCTTTCACATCCATTGCTGGTAATCTACCGATTGAGGTCTAGTTCTTTTTCTTTATCTTATTCTTCCCAACGTTCACTGCATCTACCTATTTGCAAGCTATTTAAGTAAGTTCTCTTTGCCTCTTTGACATGTCTCTATGCTATTTACTTCTTTTCTTTTCTTTTTTTTTTTTTTTCAATTGAGGAAAAAATAGTTTATTAACACAACCAAAGGAGATGGCATAAAATATTATTGCACTTATCAGGTTCAAAGTTCAAACTATAGCCAAAACAGGAAATTAAAAAGTGAAATTAACAACACAAAATTTACAAGTTTTAAAACAAGTACAATACAAATGAACACTCATTTGAAGGAATTTTTTCTCAGTCGCACAACCCAATCTTTAGAGTGGTAGTGAGCGTCAAGAGAGGATTGAAGTATTTATGGGTGGGTTTGAAAAAATTCTTCCATTTGAAAGATTCAAATTCCTCCGAGAGTATCACAAGTTCATTACTTGTTTGCCAACAATTAATAAACTCCAAAACTTTATTCAAGGATCATCTATTGAACGAATCCAAACCATAAGGTAGAAATTTTTAAATTTAAGAAATCATTTGAACTCCAACTTAAATATATATATATATATATAATAAAAAAATAAAAAACTGGAGCAAAATAAAAAAGACCAAAGTTTAGTTACAAAATTGATTATAGTCTAAGGATACAGCCTTACCCAATATCTTTTTATTAAAATTGAAATTTGACAAATCTACCAATAGATTTCATTTTCTTCTTATATCCCATGCTTGCAAAATTTCTAGAAAATTAAAGATTAATAGTCATGTCATCAATAAATTGTTTAAATTTCAAATTTTTATAATTTAAAATTATGCATAAAATATAAGTTTTATAGATCACATAGTAAATAATATCTGATTGGTACAAAAATTGGCATGTGTATTAAAAGCATAAAGAACATAGAATCCAATGGTTAGACATACAGTCTAATAAAAAATTATTTGCGATATTGTTTAACATTTTCCTTGATGTAAAATATTTTCTGTTAAATATTTAAAAATGATAACAAAATTAAATTGTGAGTCAATAAGAAATAAAAAATAGAAGCACAAAATTGTGAGTCTAATACTGAAGTAAGTGCACTCTAACATGTCTCTCATGCTGTATTGTTGTTGTTTTTTTTTTGGTTTTCGTTTTGTTTTGCTTTGTTTTTTTGGCTGAATAAATAGTTGAATTAACACAACTAAAGGGAAGAACCTCCTCCATCTTCTGTCTCCTCAATTAGCACATACTGTGCTAATAAGGGAGGGAGGAGATGACTAGATTCCTACCTTATTCAAACCAAAAAGCCATACATTCTCAATAGATACTAACAATTGTTGAGAACTGATATTGATACAGATCTGAGTTGTATATTATCATAACATTAATTGAATATTATATTGGTAAATTGGTTTAAACATTTTATATGATGTGAACTCTCTTCCTTTCTTTTTTTTTTTTTTTTTAAAATATTTTAATTATATTAATTCAAACCAAAAAGTTATACAAGCTCAATAGTCACTATAACATGAAGGAATTAAGGAAACAATGGTTGAGAACTGATGCTGATATAGATCTGAGTTGTTTATCGTATCACTAAGTGAATATTATATTGATAAATTGATTTTAACATTTTATATGATGTGAATTCTCTTTCTTTTCTTTTTCTTTTTTTAAATATTTTTAAACAAATAGAATAAATTTTTTTATCTTTTATAAATATATCTTAATTATATTAATTTATAAATTATGGGGTTTTTCTTAATCCAATTATGTTTTAACAAGGAATAAAATTTTAAAAATAAATAAAAGTAATTACATGTTGGGAAACAAAGAATAAAATCAAGGACTTAATTTTGTTATGTTTGCAATAAATAAAAAACAAAAAATTTGGAATAAAAAGAATATTAACAAAATGATATTTCTTTAATGTTTTTATTTTTTCTTAAACTAGAGCAAAATAAAAAATAAAAAATCAGTTCTGACATTGAGTACCACTTGCTCTGAGTTTGAGATTGATTTATTTAGGCTTTAAACATATGCGATGTTGTTTAACATATATAATAGTGACCTCTTCTCCTCCTCTTATATTTACAGCCTATCACCTCTTTCTCTCTCTCTCTCTCTCTCTCTCTCTCTCTCTCTCGCTCTTCACAGTAAGTGAACTCTGACATGTCTTTCACGCTGTCGTTATTTATTTTTTCTTTTCTTTTTCGATTGTCTATTTTATTTCTTGACCAAATTAATAGTTTGATTAACACAACGAAAGGATTAATATATTAGGTCCAATTCTGTAGCCTATGATACAACAACCTTTGTTTATCGATTGTACATGCTCACTTCATGAAGGAACGGATAATAACAATTGTTGAGAACTAATACTGATATCGATACAGAGAGTTTGCAAATAGAATTACTATATTATATCACTAATTTTATCTAAATTAATTTATATCTGATTTTGATATTGTGTTATTTATTTACTGCAAGGAAAAAGAAATATGGGTAGACAGAGAGATCAATTTTGGGATTATGCTAAGAAATTAAATGACCGTTTCAAATGTAATTATTGTGGATGAGATTTTCCCAGAGGTGCATCAAGGATTAAAGCACACCTGGCCAGAGTTCCAGGTCATGACATTGTGGCATGTAATGCTATGCCTCAAGATGTTCAAGAAAAAGCTCACGTAACTAAAAAAAAAAAAAAAAAAGAAGCTCAAGTAACTCAAGGGACCAACAAAAAACTTAAAAGTGTACGAACCTCAACTTCAAAATAAAAAACTAAGGTGATTAAAATAGTCCCAACTCTATACATAGTTATTTATTTCTAACAATTCCAGTACTTTTTAGGATAAATATTAGTACGCACCGGTGGTTGCAAACAACCCTGCACACACACTTTTTGCACTGAGCATAAACATTGCTCTACTTTTTAACCATTTGCAAATAGTTTAATACAATTTTCTCTTTGTAGGGTGAGGAAGAATATAGGGCTGAAATTATCCTTAATGATGTTGTGGACAGAATAATAACCAATGTGTCTTCACTTGCCACTCAGCATATCGATTGTGAGTTGAGTTTCAAGGTGGAGTTGATAAATCTCCTGGAAACATTATTCAAGATTAAATTAGTGTTAGGTGATGCTCAAAAGAGGCAATCAAGTGATGAGTCTATGAGGGTATGGTTAACGAACCTTAGAGATGTAGCTTATGATGTCGATAATGTGCTAAACAAATTTAGCTATGAGAGTTTTTTGCAAAAGGTACAGATTGAAAATCAAGTGATGGATCAGGTATGTAACTTTTCATTATTCAATCTTGATAAAGTTAAGACCATCAAACAATTGTTGGATAAAATTTTGAATGATGTAGCTGACTCTGGTCTTAGAATGGAGTTGGCAGATTCAATCCCCAAAATTAGCTTAGACATGAATATAGACTCCCTCCTCAATGATTCAGAAGTTGTAGGAAGAAAACAAGATATCAAAAAAATAATAAACTTACTTATTAGTTCAAGCGATTAACATGTTATGTTTGTTCTCCCTATAGTGGGTATGACAGGTATTGGAAAGACAACTTTAGCAACACTTGTGTATAACAATGAACTGATAAAGAAACATTTTGATGTGCTAGCATGGGTGAATGTCGGTAAAAATTTTGATGTTGAAGGGATTATAAGAGAGATTCTTATATCTCTTGGAGAAGAAGACTTGAGTGATTTAGAATATGATGAAGTACACGAAATATGTGCAAAAATTTTATGGGCAAAAAAATATCTTCTCAAACTTGATGATGTGCAGATTGAAGATCTTAAGAAATGGGATACTTTAAAGGGTTGCTTATTAGAGTTTAATTCCAATACAAGAAATAATATTGTTATTACAACCCGTAGTGATAATGTGGGGCAAATCATGAAGATACATCCCCCACATCACTTAGAGAAGTTATCAAAAGATGATTGTTGGTCTATAATGAAAAAAAGAACATTCATAGATGGAATTCCATTAAAAGATTTGGAGGTTATTTTCAAGGAAATTGCTAAAAGATGTGGAGGGGTTCCATTGGTTGCAAGAATTTTAGGGGGAACAATGAGCTTTCAATTTGATAAAACCAAATGGCTGGAGATTCAAAATAATAAAATATGGGATTTGTTGGATGAAGATAATAGTGATATGTTTCCCATGCTTAAGTTATGTTTTGATCATCTTCCAACACCATCTTTAAAAAGATGTTTTGCATATTGTGCAATATTCCCTAAAGATTATGACATGAAAAAGGATGAAGTAATTCGGTATTGGATGGCTGAAGGGTTCCTACGAGCTAAAGATACTAATATAGAGATGGAAGATATGGGTAACATGTATTTCAATATTTTGTTGGCCACTTCCTTTTTCCAAAATGCTAGAAAGGATGCCTGCGGTAATATTATTAGTTGCAAAATGCATGATTTGGTGCATGACTTTGCACTCTCAGTTTCAAAATTTGAAACTCTAATCTTGGAGGGAGATTTAGTGGATAATGGTAGTAGCATACAACATTTATTTGCCCGACTTGATGGCAAACCAACACTAGGAAGTTCACTTAGTGGAGTTGATTTTACAAAATTGCGCACGTTAATTTCAAAAAATTTCAACTTTGACATCATGTTATCAAATTTTAAATGCTTACGCGTTTTGAAATTATTCAAGGATAGTATAGTGGAGTTGCCAGATTCAATTGAACAATTAATACATTTAAGGCTTCTTCGCATCTGACACTCCCAATTACCAAAATCCATCACCAAACTATACAATTTGCAAACTTTAAGAATTGAAGAGTGTGCGCTTCTGGAAGACATTAGCAATTTGATTAACTTAAGACGTATCCAGAATAATTTTGTAAAAACACCTAAAAATATGGGGCGTTTGACTTGCCTTCAAACTTTGCGATTTTTTTGTGTGGGTCCAGATGAAGGTTATCAAATTAAAGAATTGGGATGTTTGAAGAATCTCAGAGGAGAAATAAACATATACAATCTAGAGTTCGTGGAAGATGAGGAAGAAGCCAAAAGTGCAAAATTAAAAAAAAAAGGAAATATTCAAATTGGGATTATACTAGGATTATCCTTATAGACAATGGCGCATGTATGATAAAGATGAAAAGGTGTTGGAAGGCCTCCAACCTCACCCAAATTTGAAAAGCTCAACAATCAAATCATACAAAGAAAAGAAATTCCCATCATGGGTTGGTTCGTCGCTATATCACAATTTGATTGAGATCAATTTGAGCTTTTGTAAGGAATGTGAAGAAGTTCCCACTCTGGGGCAATTACCCTGTCTTAGGGTTCTTAAAATAATAAGAATGGAGAAGGTAAGCTGTATAGGAAGTGAGTTTTACTTTTACAGTGATGGGAGTTCCAGAAATACTACTACATTATTTCCGGCATTGAGAATACTCAAATTGGGAAAATAATGTAGTTGGCAACCGCAGATGAGGTGTTGTTTGTGTTTCCTTGCCTTGAGGAGTTGATTATTGGATGGTGTAATAAACTGAGATATTTGCCAGACTCACTGTGCACCTGCGTTTCCCTTCAGAAGTTGGTAGTACAGGGTTGTCCTGGGCTGAGTTCATTGCCAGGTGTCCGGTCCATAATAAGGTGTGGTATTGAAGACCCACCCAGTGGGTTACAGTGTATTGAATATTTGGAGAATGGGGATTGCCGTCTGCCTTCTACTTCCTCCGTTCACCCCTCCCTCCAAAAGCTCAAATTGCGTGAGTCACCCCACTTTCTCTTGGACCAAATTCAATACTTCATTGCCCTTAAAATTCTATGGATAGAGGAATTTTATGAGATGGTAGCTTTGCCAGAGGGGTTGGGCAATCTTTGCTCTCTTCAACGGCTGTATATTGTGGATTGCTGGAACTTGGTGCATCTACCCACGGAGGAAGCCATGCGACGCCTCACCCAATTGAAAACGCTGATCATTTATGAATGCCCCAATTTTGAAGACAATGAGCAGATCAAGATTAGCCACGTTCCATGGGTTAAAATCAATGATTATGAGTAAGTCTACTCATACTACCCTACTATTTCCTCTTCTTTTATTATCTTATATTCGTAATGGGTGAGAGTATTCCGGTATAAATACTTAATTGGACCCGATTAAGAAAATATATAAATACTACAATTTGGGTTAATGGTTCTTCAAATAAATAGTACAAATTAATCTCACTAACCCTTCAACTTACACTTAATAAATCTTTTTTTTTTTTTTTTTCCAGTTTATGAAATTATTTGCAGTCATTTGAGAAAAGCTTTTAAAACAAGAGTTTAATTAGAAATTTTGTGATGGCTATCGAATTTCTGTTTGCTAGCCTATTTTCTTTCTACAAATTTTTCAATATTGAATTTTCTGGACATTGGGAAATTTGGAATATTGAATCAATCACTGTTAGAGCTGTCCACATACTCATTATTTCGATCAGCATTTTGATACTGTAAGAGTTCATGGATCAATTCTTTTACTTACGGCTGTCTAAAACTTGACAGTAGATTTTATTGATTTGCACAGGGTCATAATTGCTCTGTTTATGAGAGTGGATTTATTGTGGAAAATGCAGCTTAGTTGCATAGGAATGAGAAATTGGGTGGGTGAAGGTCTTGCTGATTTTTCATTTCATGTTTGGGTTGGTCAGTTTTACAGGGGACAATGAAATTATGTGATCCCAAGTCCTACTAGTGCAAGTAAAATTAAAATTAAAATTTCAGGCAGCACTGAAGGCGTTGATGGTTCTAATATATCTATAAATGGTTTTTACCTTTTGAAGGGAGCCACGTTGCTTAGATTTTGAAGACTAACTTTGAAAGATGGCAAGAAGTTTGCATCTGATGACAACTAATGCCCAGGCACTTTAGGTTTTCTCTCTTACCATTTGCATTATGTGTACATAATTTACTTCATAATTGGTCATTTACAAAACCAAATTCAGTTCAATGCTGAGAAAGTCTATTCATACTACCCTATATCCTCTTCTATTCTCTTATATTTGTAATGGGTGGTAGTATTCCTAGTATGAAAACTTAATTGGATGCCATTGAAGAGATATATAAATGCTGCAATTTGGTTTAATAGCTTTTGAAATTAATAGTAGAAATCAATCTCACAAACCACCGTGGCCACACTTGAAAAACTCTACTCTTCTTTAATCTTTGAAATTTTCTGCAATCATTTGCAAAAAGTCACTAAAAGCATAATATAATTAAAATTTCTGTGCTTGCTATCATTTGGCTTGGTTCTACTTAAATTTTTGTCTCTGCAAATTATCACAAACACTTAAAAAGTTGTTAAAATTATAGTAATTAAATTTTTTTTTTTTCTGATTGTTAGCAATTGTCATGCTTCTTTTCAAATTTCTATTTACCAGCCTATTTTCTTTCATCAAATTATTACCTTATTATTTTTCAAAATTGAAAATTTCTATAAATTTGGAAATTTTAAATATTGGATTCATCACTATTAGAGCCTGAAGTCCACATGCTAATTCTTGGCCTCTGTGTTTCTTGAAACCTTCACTTATTGTTGTCAAATAGCTACACCTGGTTTCTTGAACTGATACTGTGATAGTTCATGAATCAGTTCTTGGGAAGAGATTTTGATGATTTGGGCTGGGTAGTAATTGCTATATTTATTAGGGCGAATTTATTGTTGGAAAATAGAGTTGGGTTGTATAAGAATGAGAAATTAAGTGGGGGAATGTCTTATTGATTTTTGTTTTCATGTTTGGATTGGGAGGTCAGTTTTTCCGGTCCATGAAGTTATGTGATTCCCTGTTCTACTAGTGTAAGTAAAGTTTAACTCACTTTCTTATAAAGTTTCAGACAGCACTGAAGGTGTTTTATTATTCAAATATATTTCTATTTACATTATTTTTACCTTTTGAAGGGACCTGCCAAAATTAGAATTTTAAGGCAAACTCATGAAGCTCAGAAATGTTTGTGTCTGGGAAAAATAACCAGCTTGATTAGAACTAATGCCAAGGTACTTAAATATGTTTTCTCTTTTACCATTTGGGATTTGTATATATAATTTAATTCAATCTGGTGTGTGTGTTTGTGTGTGTTATAGAGTCACTGAGTTTTGTAGCCAATGTGCATATCTATATAAGCAAAACTTTTAGTCTATGTAAAGGCATGGAATGTTAACTTAAAATGTGTGTTCATATGTAACCAAACAATGTATAGATTGAGTCCAGTCAGATTGATGAATTGTAGTTTGACACCTTTTGATAAGAAAGTCATTGATAGCTTAGCTTGAACAATGTGGAATGTCCTTTGCTTTGACGCTTTTAGCATGGATATGACGAACTAACTAAAAGTTCAAAGAGCTAAAAAATTATGATGTTAGAAAGCTTACAAAAATACAAAACTAACAACACATGGATCCTCATTATTCAAAGAACTAAAAGATTATTCAATAAGTTCAATATCTTGCCTCAATACGCAGGTACTAGCATATCTATTTTGTTCAGCTAGAGGAAATTTTTTTTCATGGAGCTTTAACCCACTTTCAAGCCAACCAAAGATCTGAATATCTGTCATTTCCCCAAATTAATAGAAAAATGTGCAAAGGGTAGAGGTGCTGAGTGGTCTAGGATTTCCCACATTCCAACTATCTATTTTGATGAATGTATTAAACACGAAGCAGTTTGAAGATCATGTATCAGATCTTCGGGATCTTATTTAGAAAAAAATATGCGATTTAGGAGAAGTTTTTGGTTTTATGATGGATGCATAAATTGGGTTAGAGACTGTAGTGGCCTTGATAGCTACAAATGACAATGGTACAGGGGTGTCCTATTCTGGAAATCAGTTATCTTGATGGGATGACAGTGACCTATAAATTTTTTGACTTCTTTGGACCTTGTAATATGTTTTACTTGTGTCTACCAGAAAGAAAACTGCAAAAATCTAATTGGCTTGATGTTCTATTGCAGGATCTCTTGGTCAAGAATCAGCAGAAGGTGTGCACTTCCCTCTTCTGTGTTCATACTACATAGGGTGCTATTTTTAGGCATAATTACGTTTTGAGTTTAGTCATTTTCTGTCTTTCATATTCATCTTGCTACTTATATGTGCTTTTTACTTGGCCGGAATTTGGTAGGCTCTCGTGACTGCATAACCAATTAAATTTAAACTAGTAGCTTAGTGTATTTGGTCATGTTTTTACAGTTACTGAAGGTGGCAATGCATGTGAGAACTCAAGCATGATTTTTATCAACAAGCTAGAAGAGTTGCCTTCAACCATATGCCACATAAATAGAAAGGTTTCAAAAGTAACTTTTGTTCCTATATCACTGTTCCAATTATGAAAGATCTTATTTGTGTATTTATTAATTTTTAGTTTTAATGTTTAAAAATAACTTGGAGAAACAGATAAGTCTAGATTTTTTAAGAATAGGTTTTTATATCATTGTTCTTGAAGGGTTTAGGTTTTTGTTATTATAAATGTCTCGGGGCTACCTTAGCTTTATATTATTGTCCAAAGATACTTCTTGTAAGGAGAGATGGGTGTTAAGTCTAAGTTTTATTTAGTAAATTGGGTAAAAAAAATGTTCTTCATTAAAGGAGGGAGGTTTGAGGATCCGTAAATTGAGTACTTTTAATAAAGCCTTATTGGACCATGGAGGGATCAGTGGTGAGCTTGTGGGAGAGTATTAAAGCAGGGCAGAACTCCTTTTCAATCATCTGAATTTTCTAGCGGGGGATGGTTCTCATGTTCATTTTGGTATGACTTACGGTGTGGGGATTTCCTTTTAAAAACACCTCTTATTGGTCATTGAAGATGACTAAAGTGGGTGTTGGAATCCTCAGTTTTCTTAGTTGTTACAAGACTGGTAACTAGAGTCAATGGACAATCTCTTTAATTTGTTGTATTCTAATTTTTGGCTCGTCAAGAATAGGAACAGTTAGTATGGAGATTGATTTAATATGGAACTTTTAAAATTCATTCAAATTATGATACTCTGAGAGGGTCTATCTAAGTGCAATTCCCGTGGAGAAGCATATGGGTACTAAGGTGCCTTGGGTAATGTTGCTTACGCCAGGTAAAATTTAGATTTTGGACAATCTTCATAAATGAAGTATTATGCTTGTTAATTGGTGTTGCATGTGCAAGAATAGTGGGGAGTCAATTGAACATCTTTTACTCAATTATTCTTGGCACGAGATATTTGATCTTTTGTGTTTGCATTATTTCGAGTAATTTGTGTTTTGCCAAAAATGTGCAATAGATTTTGGAATGCTAGCAAGGAAGATGCATCATTGTAACGGACCAAAGGTACAAAAGCAATTCTACTTATCAAAAAAAAGATACAAAAGAAATTCTGGTATGTGTTTGGTGGGCCACTTTGGAAAAAAAGGAATTAAGAACTTTTGAAAGTGTCAGGCACCGTAATCATGTTATTGAACAATTTTTTTTAAAACCCCTGTATGATTGGATGACTAACCTAGGTAGCGTCCCTTCATCCTCTTTTCTAGACCTTATAGATCTTTTGAGTCTTAGATTCTAATTTTTTTAGGAGTGTTTCATTGCACACATTGTATTCAAACATTCTCCTCTCTTGAATATAATTGTTTTACTTATAAAAAAATAACTTTGGAATTTGATTGCTACAAGTCACATTATTATGCAGCTTATGAATGTACCTCTCACATATGACTTCCTTTTTTTTTTTATTAAGTACACCTGTGGGTACCTTCTTTTGTTGCACATATTCATGACTCTTTTTTATTTATTTATATGTTTTGCATTGCAAGAAGGCAATTGGTAACAGTGTTCGTGACTGTTGGATATGTTATGCAACCTTCTTGTGAAAAAGATTTTGCTAAGGTGAGCCCTATATGAATAAATGTAGGTATTTTTAGTGGGGAAAAAAGCAAGAATTAAAACTGTGTGAGTCCCAACTCATATGATACCATATACATACATGATGTTAACACAAAATTGTAAACATCCCTGATCAAGGTGTCATGTTATGGTGATATTGTAAACAAACAGAATTTGGTATGTGGAATTGTACGCTTCAAAGTGGTTTTGACTCCAGTCCATTGCTTTTTTTTCCTTGAAAGAAAAGTATTGGATTCAGTAGTTGTAAGAAATATGATGCATCGGAATGTGTTATAATTTGATCACATGGCTTTTGGCCTAATGGATCTTGTTTGATTTGATTTAACGAATGTTACTGGCATTTTGGTTGGTCGTGTATGCAGTTATGCTCATGATAAATTTTAGTTTTCTAGTTGTACTGTTTGATTCATGCAATTAGAAACTTATAAGTTGTCCTGGTTTTTGCAGAGGGGTGCATTTCCTTTGTATCCTACTTAGAATGGGTTGATATTCATGCCCCTCACCTTTGAGCTTCCTTTATCACCTCAATCACAAGAGGTTGACGTAGTTCTCCATAAAGCAACTGATGAAACTATATCCATTGAATTGATGAGCCGTACAAACTTCTTTAACAGAATAGTTTACACCAACAGCATGCAAGGTTTACAAAGGTGACTTTTCAGGTCCATAAAACTATATGTTTCACGATCTGGTATGATTTGGGTAATCGGGGAAAAAATGAGCATGCCAATGCCAATTTTTATATTTAGCCTCACATGAATCTCTATTATTTATTTTTTTGGTGGAATTGTTTTGTGATTATGCCAACATGAATCTTGTCAAGCTTTGGTCTTGGCCAAAGTCAAATGCTTGCCTTGTTAATGAACTCAATAAAAATACAGTGATAATTTGTTAGTCCATGTATTCATCAGATTCATCGAAATGCATCCAAAATGCGTGGAAACCTCACTTATTTTTTGAACTATAAATATTCGAAACATTTTTCCCTGTAATTTGTTGTAATAAAAATTCTCATACTATAAATTGAATCAATATAGTTAATATTAGTGTTAAAAACTAAAAATTCCTACAAATATATATGCATGTAAATTTACAATATATGTAAGTAGGTATTGACAAAGTTATAATCTTGTAATAATTTGTAGATCCATAGGTTAGTTTTGAGTTTTTATTTATTTTTTATTCTGCAGTGTTTCTGTAGGCAATTAGACATGAGCATTTTATTAGAAATTGAAGGGGCATTTTATTAGAAATTCTGATAATTGAGGAAATCTTTGATATTTGATTAAAATAAAATTGAGGAAATTTTTGTTCTGATTTTAGCTGATAACATAATCAGTAGTTTGTTTTTACATGTCTCTTTGTATTCATTTATTCTATCCAGAAGTCACAACAAAAATAATGAGCATTCTTTAAGTTTTCTTTAATAAAAAAACTTGTTCTTGCACAGATATTTGGAGGATCATCCTGATTGCTGTGTGATTGATTCATTTAACAACATCTACCCTATGCTAGATCGGCTGGAAATTCAAGAAATTCTACTTCACTTGGAGGATCTCAGAACTGAAGGCCACTCTACAATCAGGGGCCCCCATTTTTTGAAGATCTTATGTCTTGATGGTTTTTTGGTTATGGTATTGCTGTATCAAGTTTTTTTTTTCCTTTCAATTCAACCATGGTATTTTTTTTGAGGGAATGATTAATTGGGATTTATTTGTGTTAGTTGCTATACACAAAGATAATCTCAATTATTTAATCCTTGGGTGATTTGAATGTTTGAAGTAATTCTGATCATGTTTAACGAAGCTCGACTTAAGGTGTAAGTTGGAATAGTGATCCATTTTAAAATTGATCAAATTTCTCCCCAAATTTAGTAAGTCTGGATCTTTATATGCAGGTTGATAGTTTAAAAGAACCTGATTTGCTGCAAAGGTTGTCTGAAGCTAAATTATCTCTTCCAAGTATAGTGAAGCCTCAAGTTGCATGTGGTGTAGCTAATGCTCACAAGATGGTACTGACTTTATCTAGTTTCATTCTGGATTTATGTATTATTAATTAAAATTTCAAATTCTCTCACTTTATCACTTATATGAAGAGGAAGAAGAAGAAGCCACCATTTATCTAGGCCAATTACCTTGGACTTTCATATTTCTAGAAGGTACAAATGACTGAAATTGATAGACATACTAAGGACAGATGAGGTAAAATCAAAGTAAAGCAGTATGGACTGGCTAGAGACAAGTCCATACCATTTTGTATGGTATTACAAAGCATCATGTATGCTTCAGTAAAGCAGTATAGTATTACCCAGCAACTGGTTATGGCAGGTGTAGTTAGTTGCCGGTAGGTTTTACTAGCTAGAGACAATTCCAAAGGGCTTTATTTTAGAAAGGTTCCTTGCATTATCAAAGAAGAATGAAAGAAGTAAGCAGTATAGTATTACAAAACTTCATGTATTTGCTGCACATTATCTAGTAGTTTTCTGAATTTTTGATCAAATTGACATTTCTTAAAAAATATATTTGGCTAGGGCACAAATATGGGCATTTATGTTTAATGCAGATATAATGTCACCATTTAATTTTTATTCTTTTTTGGGTTTCATCTTTACCATGAAAATATATGGTGGCAATATGAAAACAATTTTTTTGAACAGAGAAGAGTTACACTTATTCAATTCGATGAAGAAAATCTTATAGTTTTTGTTGTTTTAACCTCATGCCAGTTGAATGTTCATTCTCTTGAAACTGAATTATTAAACGTAAAAACTCATTTTCGTTCTCTACCCTTTTCAAGAAACCACTTAACAAAATTAAAGAGGGTTTCATCTTGACCATGAAAATATACAATAAATAATGCTTTTGTTGTTTTGCTTGAATTCTAATTGGCATGCATTACTGACAAATGATCTGCCTTTATACTTCTTCCTGGGCACTTAATGTGACTAAAGTCATTTTAAAAGTAAATCACCATTCAAGTTCCTGTATTGCTGGTTCAAATTTGTTAATTGGTTGTGATGATTTCTATTCAAGCATCCAAGTGACTTTGTAGCTATGAAGCACAGGTGCATTTCCGGATTCGGGTACAAGTGCGGGACTCGGCAATTTTTTAAAAAATAGGGTGTAGGTGCGGCAATTAAAAAATTATTAAAAATATTTTTATTTATATTTTCTTTATGTTTGTACTATTAAAATATTCTTAAAAAACACATAATTATGCCCTGATCCACAAAACAAAGAAAGAAGAATGCAAGAAACACAAAAAAAAAAAAAAAAAGAATGCAAGAAACAAAAAACAAAACACAAAAGAAGCAACAAATATTCAAAATAAAATTGAGGAAGGACAGATTTAGGATGTTTGGGCCTTATTTAAAGTCAATTTCGGCTGTTCCAGCATGATTCAGTCGCCGACCGATAAGACCCGATACGGCTTGATTCTGGCCGAATCGTCCCAATTTGGCGCGAATCAAGCTAAGTCAATGTGAAAAAAAAAAAAAAAAAAAAAAAAAAAAAAAAAGGGAAGCTCAAACGCAGCACCGACGCATGGGCAGCCATGTCGGACTCTAGTGCGACACCGTCCCAGCCATGTTTATGCTTCATAGCTTTGTAGCTCATCTCTTCAGCTTGCCCAGTCATTTTAAAACATTCATTTTGACTGTTCCTTATTGAGAAATTGTCCTTGGTCTATTATGTTAAGCTATAATGATCTAAATTCTTTTTTTTTTTTCATTATTTGAATTAAATAGCTTATGTTTTATATAAACAGGCAATCATATTCAAAAATGAAGATTTTAAGGACTTGAGTGCTCCTCTTCCAGCTGTTGTGCAGGTGAGCAAGAAACAACTTTCATTATGAAGACTTTGGAGTACTTCTGTTATCCTTATTGTGGAATTAGTACTCTCGAATTTCTCTCTTAAAAAAAATTTCAATGTGGAAAGTTGGAAACTAGATTAACTCCAACTATATGTAACTTAGTTATTGACGTGAGTGTCTGTCAAGTGCGTGCATGTGTGGGTTAATATCTTATATGGTAGGGTTATGTTGATTCTTGGGTATAATGGATTACTCCTTTGGAACGTGACTTTGAAGTTATTGGAACTGTAGGAATATGTGGATCATTCATCTACTTTGTACAAATTTTATGTCTTGGGGGAAAAAGTTTTCTATGCAGTTAAGAAGTCTACACCAAATGCTGATATCTTGATGAAATTATCTGAAAGTAATGGACTCAACCCTCTAGTCTTCGACAGGTATGTGTTTATTGCTTCTGTTTTGCTTCTTCCTTTTTGATAGTGATTTTTTGGACCAATTGGAATTTCCTGTAGATAATAGGTGAGGGCGGGGTGGTAGTTTTACTCACGTGGGTGTGTGAGGGTGTTTTTTTTTTTATTTATTTATTTAAGATTAGTTATTTATTTGTAAGTTTCAAATGCACCCTGTGGGTCTTAAACCCATGACTTCACCCTCCAACCAATTATTATGGGAGATGTAGGTGCCAATTGAGCTACGTGGGTGTATGAGTTTTGCCTACCTATAAAAAACCCCTTTTCTTTTGGTCTTTGCTTTGATGATATATGTTCAAGAGCATGTATTTGATAACCCATGATTTGATTGTTTCTCTCTGCAGCTTAAAATCTCTTCCCACTGCCAAAGAAGATTAGAATTATGGCAATGGTAATTGTTCCAAGGCCACTAATAGTTGTGTTGATCTTGATCTGGTTACAGACGCAGCAAATTGGCTTAGGGGAGTGCTTGATCTTACCATCTTTGGCTTTGATGCTGTTGTAAGTAGCCAAGTCGAGTTTTCTTGAATACATATTCTACAGAAGTTTGCACTCATTTCTCCTTATGATGATTGTATTTTCCATGAATATGTTATAATTGATTTTCTTTATTGCTGAACCATGTAGATTAACACACAACTTAAAAACTAAATATTTCCATAATTAGTAATGATGACCAATCCTGCACCATACAATCCAAAACTGGAATCCCTAGATTTTCTTATCTTCCTCAAAAACCTCATAGTTGAAAGAAGGTCATCTTAGATGCTATTTTCCATCTTGACTGACTTGCCTTTGAGTTTTCTTGTATTCATTCTTGTAGATTGGTTAATTTAGCAGGAGTTATCTTGTGTAATTTAAAAATTGTCTATATTTATATACTTTGAGTGAAACTGAAATTGCCTTAACTTATGTTTGAACAATCCATGAAATCTTGAAAGGTTGGTCAAAAGCTAATCAATAAATATATATATATATATATATATATATATTTTTTTTTTAAAAAAAACAAGGAAAAGGAAAAAGTAGTGGATAAGAAAGTGGCTTACAATCTATGGAGAAGTTTTACATGTGATTGTTGTGAATACCTTGGCCTTTCAAATAGGTGAGTTTGGCTTCCTAGACTTAGCTCTCTAATGGCCGATGGGTCTCTTTTGGAAAGCTAAAATCAGCAGATGCAACTGCTTGATTTTTGGCTCCTTACTTCCTTTGCAGGCCACATAGGCTTAAATGAGTTGGTTTTTTTTTATTTGTGTTGCATTAGGATCCCATTCCTATATCAGATAATGGGTTCTGACCATGATCATGAATTTTATAATTAAAACAGTGTAGAGTTAAATTGTGTTTCTCAGTATCCTGAAATTTTTGTATAGAAAAAAAAAAAACTTTTAAAAAAATGGTTAGAGTCATTAAAAGAAAAAAGAAAAAGAGAGACAAAGCTATTGTGCTCTGACTGACTCATTTGTACTTTCTTTGAAATAAACCAGGTTTGGCGAAGCCACTGAATGGACTGATAAACCCACAGTGAAGGATGTAGTCATTGCTGATGCTCTTGCTCTAGTCAAATTGGTCATGGAATGCCTTATGGACTCCTGAGTATTTAAACCATTGATTGATGATTCAAGAGACTTCATCTTGTGGTTAGAATTAGCGGTTCTCAAATATGTTCATAGCTGTTGTGATGCAACTACTTGCCTATGATTTCAATTCAGATATATCCCACATTACAGGGGTCGAGCACTTGATGTTTTTCTGTTAATGTACTTCGTATAGGGGAATCTGATTTGATCACTGCCTTAGTCTTGATGCTCAACAGTACTATAGAAAATAACAAGATTGTAATTTTCTGTCCACTTGGTCCACTTGGTCCACTTCATTCCATTTAGTCCACTTGATCAAAATAACACATATTCGGTCCTATTCTGTCCACTTGGTCCACTTCATTCCATTTGGTCCAACTTGGTCTATTTGTACCCACTTCGGTCGATTCAGACCACTTCAATCCATTTTGGCCCTCTTCGGTCCTTTTAATGTATATGATATCCTCTGAACTTCTATGGTTATTCCAAATTTTTTCTTTTCATCTTGAAATTCACTTTCTAGTTTTTGATTTCATGGCCAAGTTAACCAAGTGTTCTTGTTGATTTTGACCTTTTCTTTTCAGGTTTAAAAGTACATACTCTAAATTATCATAATGATCAGTTACTTGTAATCTAACTCGTTAATCTCTTCTTTTTTTAAGTTTCTTGATTTTATATTGCCCTACATTGAACCGCATTCTCACTTCTTTTTTTACATCAAAATGTTAAAATTTGAAGTTGCTCACTTTTTTAACTTTCTAACCTGGCCCCATTTTTTTTTTTTTTTTGGAAAACGGATCAAATTATCATTTATAAAGGCAAATGAGCCAAATTAGAATACAAAGCCCCAATAGTAGAAGGAGAGTCCTCTAATCAAAATACATCAGAAAATATATGTTTAGCGTAACTGGCCAAACTATGAGCCACTGAATTAGCATCTCGGCAAACACTACTAACTGAGAACCAACATAGTCGAGTTAGGACAGTCTATTTGGTATCTCTTCATAACTTCCCTCCATAATCTTTTAGACAAATTGCATTTAAAAAATAAATGGTCTGGACTTCTTATGCAACTTCTATAGAAAGCACACAAATTTTCATAATGATCAATTTTCCCTATAGAAACCAGAGAATTAGACCTAAGTGGCTTCCAGAGATAGCTTTTTTACATTCAATACACTTGAAACTTTTACCTTCAAGACTACTCGCAGGTTGCAACAACATTAGACTACTCTGTAACCATACCCACAAGATAATAAATTTTTTCCATCCCCTATAGAAGATCATATAAAACTATCTTGTGGACTTTTATTTGTGCACATTGCTTTCCTCCGAAACTTGGTTGACATTAATATATATATATATATATATATATATATATACTTAGTAATATAATATGTTTGGAATAGTGTATTTATTTTTTTATTATTTGATTTGATTTATTTATATATAGTATTATATATTTTACTTTAAAAAAATATTATGTTTTTATTCAATTACATAATTTTGAATACATAAGTTAAGGAAAAATAAGTTATAACAATAGCACATTTATAATTGTTACCTAATTTATATTTTTTCTAGAACTGCATAGATAACCAAGATAAAATGTTGAGGTAAATGGTAATGGAAAAAGTTTCTCACAAAATTAGTTTGAAAAGTAACTATTCAAACTCTTCTTATATCTTTTTTATTGCATGTGAATTTTGAAAATTTAACCGTTAAATTGCATGTTTTTATTATATTCTTCATTGAAAAAGGTTTCTCACCAAATTAATTTAGGAAGAAATTCTTCAAATTCCTCTTATATATATATATTTTTTTTATTAAATGTGAATTTTGAAAATCTAACTGTTTCTCAAAAAATTAGTTTGGAGAAAAATCCTTCAAACTCCTCTTATATTTTTTTACTAGATGTGAATTTTGAAATTTTAACTATTAGATTACATGTTCTTCTTATATTTTTCAAGCTTGCAAATTTTCATGAAAATCAAAGAAAAAAAACTATGTCATCAATGACATATTTAAATTTCAAGTATTTATGGTAAAAAATTATGCACAAAAATTAAATTTATTGATCGAATAGTAAATAATATCAAATTTAAACAAAATTTAATATGCATGCAAAGAATATAAAAAAATGTAATCTAATAGTTAGATTTTCAAAATTCATATTCAATATAAAATTATAAGATAAGTTTAAAGAGTTTCATATTAAACTAATTAAAAAAAAAAAATTGTGTAATGCTAATGGTGTCGCCAAAAAGACGAACTATTGTCCACTTGGGTATCAAATTGTTTTTGGGTTTTTTTTTTTATTTGGGTGCAAAATTTATTATCTTGTCAGTGTTCACATTCTCCAACGTATTTAATAAGTGCATTTGTCATAGACTCATACAGTATTCCCACTTAAATTAATTTTGCTTTTCACAGCCTCATGGCTATATATTTAAGAAAAGTCAGAAAGCTAATCTTATGTTTGGTACGACTTTTTGGGGCCGAAACATGAAAACCCATGTTTTCACATTGGGCTCTCGGAGGTCCAATACAACACAAATCCAATAAGATACTGCTGGAAACTTTCTCCCGTACCCTATAACACCCTTATAGTTTTTCCAAAAACCCAAATTTATCCTTCTGCACCTAACCACAAAACAGTGAAACACAGCCCATTCTAAGAACATCGCCGTGTTGCAGGACGCACCTCGCCGTTACATTTTTCTTCTGCATTTTCATCAAGTACATTTTTCTTCTACATTTTCTTCACAAATCAATTTCAAGTGAGCTTGTGAGACCCACTGATACTGGCGGTGATGCGTTGTTTATGACTTATGAGGAACTGAGAGTGAGTGAGAACTATAGGGAAGTTTACTGGTTTTGGTTAGACAAAACAAATGGGAAAACACAAAGAATGAAAAAACAAAATGAAGATAGAAGATAAAAGTGGAGAAAGAAGGTGAAAGTAGAGGAGTTGAGGAGTCAGGAAAATACGTGTGTGGAGGAGAAAACCAAGTGGGAAAAAAGCAACAGCCACGACAACCACAGCCACAGCCATAGCCACTGACACCACCATCCACAACCAAAACCTCTCTCACAAACATATACCTGTGATGAAAGGAGAGACTGAGACGACGAGCAACCCAAGCCATGTGAGAGGAGAGAGATGACCGAGGAGAAGCAGAGAGGAGAGAAATGGGAGTAGGATGTGGCTTGCGGATGAGAAGGGAGAGTATAGACAGGAGAGAGAGGGAAATGGAAAAAAATAAAATAAAAGTGAATAAAAAATTTATAACAACAAGCTACAATGATCTGCTAGTAGTAACAAATCATTGTAGCTAGTTGTCAAATTTTCAAAAATATAGCATCACTGCTGTATTGGGTTTTTAGTTGAATGAGTTGCTAAAATGAAGATTTAGCATTTTTCACATCTTTGACGTGAATGATTTAATAGATATTACAAATGTCAAAAAAATTTTAGTATTTGTGATGTATCATTATGATTATTTTAAAAATTATTATTACTATTATTATTATTATTATTATTATTATTAAGATGAAACAATAAGTATGAATGAAATTATCTTTATTTACTCATGTTGTCCATTTTAGTAATTTATACTTCAAACCATAATTTTATAAGTGCTAATCAAATACTCTATTTTTTCAAAACCACTTTTTAATAGTTATTGCATATAAAAACAAAAACCTAATTTCAAACCCTACTTTTAAAAAAAAGCCATTTTTCAAAAAACTCAGTTACAACAGGCTAAACCAAACTCAAAGAGTCCAATGGTAACTTTAACTGTTACTTTGTTTTTGTTTTTGTTAAAGTATTTTTGTCAAAATGAAAACTTTAAAGTTAAAGTCCTTTTCAGTTATGGTCCATGGGCCAAAGGAAATCATTGCTTTAACTTTAACTTTAACTATGATAAGAGTACTCAAAGTGGTGGTAATGGTATGATATTGCTATTTTTAACAACTTATTCCAACCAAAAAAAAAAAAAACCAGCTGCATTGATGCTACTATTTCTAAAATTTTTTGCAAATGTGTTATAGGGAACTGCTATCTATGACAATACTACTATATCACAAATGCTATATAAATAATAATTTTTTACTCTCTTTCTTTCACTTTTCTTTCTTTCTTCTCTCTCCCTTTTCTATTTTCTTTCTTCCCCACCGCCAAGCCCTCTCTCTCACCGACTCTCTCTCTCCCTTTTTTTTTTCTTCCTCACTCTTTGCTACTCTTAATTTGTATTCAAGGTGGTTTCTATTTAGATTAGCAATATCTAACTCCTCATAGATTGCAAGTTTCATCTCATCAAGAAACTAGCTTCTCACATTTATTTTCGTATTAAAAGAGAATATAGATTAGAATATACTATTGCTATATTGCTAGTAATGACGATATAATTACTTAGTGTTATTCTCTCCCCTCTCTCCCAAGCCTTCTCACTTGCCAAGGTTACTCCTTGCCTATGGATCAACCTCTTCTTGATAGCTCCAAGAAATGCCCAAAGCACAGTAGCTAGCCAAGCAACACTACCAACAGCACAGTTGGCTTTGAGAAGCAAAACCCATGTCACTTGCTTGGTGTGGTGTGTGTTCATATGCGTATGTGTTGGTTGTAGTTGGGTTCTTGGTGTGGTGTGTGTTCATATGGGTTTGGTGGCATGAAGTGGTTGTGGAGCTGTGGAGGCTTGGTTGGGTTCGGCCATAGAAGAGCAGAGAGTTTGGAGAGCTCTGACCATGGTTGCCATGCTTGGTTAGGAGAAGAAGAATTTGATAGAAAGAGAGGGGGACACCGCTTAGGAAGAGAGAGAGAGAGAGAGAGAGAGAGAGAGAAAATAAATGAATAGTTTTTTTTAGAAGAAAATAAATTAATAGTGTTTAGCTATGTTGTGAAAAATAAGAGCATTGATGGATGGTGAGTTAAAATAAATAAAATTGCTTTTTATGGACGCTAAAAGCTAAGCTTTTAACACCAATGATGTGAATGCTCTAATAATTTGGTGAACATAAATTTAGTTTTAAGAGGACAATAGAGTAGAGACTAGAGAGAGAGATAACAAAACTCTTCTAGAGAGAGAGAGAACGTGCCCCTTTCATTCTCATCTCCGGTGAGTTTCAATGACATCCTATGACTAGTTGCTTCTTTGTTCTTCATTCTTATTTTATGTAATTTGCTATGATTACTTTTTTTTTTTTTTTATTTAGATATGAATATATTGTTCCTATTTTATGTAATAGAAAATTTGATCATTGGAGGCATGACATGTTGGTTCTAATGATGGCATTAGGAAAGCTCAAAGATCACTAGTAAACTAATGGAGCATACATTCAAAAGCGAAAAGGGATTAATAAAAAGAAGTAACAAATAATGTCCTTAGCAAGAGCAATGCAAAACCTAGCAAATGAGCCCAATACATTATTGTTTGTGGTTTTTGAAATAATAAGACAAACAAATTGAGTTCACCGTCATTATTTTGATATTGGTTCACGTAAAAGTGATTCAAATATTTGATTCACACTTATTCTTCTTCGATAATTCAAAATTAGCTCAAAACAAATGCTACAACCTGAGATGCTATTCCCAAAATAGGGCAAATAGCAATCATCACTTCATCGATTCAAACAACCTAACTCTATACAAAGTAGATTGAAAATGTAAATGCTATCTAATTTTATTTTTCAATAGTTATAATGGGGAGGGAGGATTTGAACCTTGGATGTTATGGACACACCAAAAGATACCAACTGTTTGAGTTGCAATGCTCTTGGCTAAATGCTATTTAACTAGTAACTAGATAACATTAGATTGATACAATTTTAAGTATAATTAAAACACTTTTGATTCCTAATTGTTGTATCAATAACAAAGCCTCAACGGGCAACCATTTAGACCATGCAAATTGAAGGAGATTCTAGCCTTTTGCCCTTACTGGGCAAAATATTTGGCATTATGCCCCTATTTGTAAACTATATAGGGGCGTGCCCTTGTTTCGATACTCAGCCTCTTAATAATCGAGTTATTAAAGTAGCTCGATTATCATAAGGCAGAGTTATATGCAGGTGCTTGTCACGGTGGCAATCCAGCGCGGCTTTTGGGGAATAAAGTATTCCCGCGATACTGTTTACAACTCGGCAATGTGGAAACCGAGTTATCGGCAGAATAAATTGGGATTTTGAATGTAACGTCTCTAAAATAGTTTGTCTCCCTCCCTCAGTCTAATCAGTAGCCACCCTCAATTCGTTGTTCTGTCTCCCTCCTTCAGTAAGTTCAGAGTAGACCCATTCCAAGTTCTGTTATTGCTACCCGTAGGCCGAAGCTGAACGCAAACCCACACCCAAACCCACCCCCAAACTCTCACCATAACCTTCACTATAGCCGAAGCAACCCAATCCATCTTCAGAGTTAAAGGATTAGAAACGTATTAAGGTAATTTGTAAATGTTGAGTTCAATTTTTTTTCCCTTTGCATTTACTCTGGGTTAAGTGTGGCTTGTGCATGTACTTTGATTTGTGTGTGGCTTCTTAAGTTTTTCTCTGTTAGATTGTTCTCTATTCATTATTATTGTTGCTGTTTTAGATTTGTTGGGTTTGGTTTTGAACTGGGTTTTGATGCATAACTAGGGCACAAATTCATGTAAACTACAGTTAAATGTCAATGGTGTTCATTGTTAGGGAAAATAGCTTTTTAATTCATATAGGTTGAAAGTGTATCAAATCAAAGGCAATGTAATATCTCAAAATGATGGTTGACAAGGGATTTTCAGCAAACAACCTGGTGGAGATTTTTAGCATTGTAGCATTGATAGTGGCAGTGATGAAAACTTGTCATGAAGGGGAATGTCGGTGAACATCTTTTGGTGTTGTTGGTTGCAATAATTTCAGGGGGAGTGCTGGAAATGGTAGTGGTGATGGCATGTGGCATGGTCTGTAATAGTGATGGTAGATAGTATGTGATAATAGTAATGGAGATTTTAAAGATATTGTTGATAATTTTTGGTGTTGGCAGAGGAGCAATGGTTTCATAGTGTAGCACTAGTGTAGGTGGTTATGTTGGTGAAGGTGGTGATAATAATGGTGACATGGTAATGGAGATTTTAAAGATGTTGTAAAGGATGGTTATGGAGATGTGGTTTCTATGATAAATAAAGTGGTAGTGGCTATCATTCTTAAAGATATTAATAAATTTCTAATTAACTTATCAAATAGAACTTTTTCATAACTTATATGCAAATACGAACTATTTACTTTACTACAAATTGAAAATGAAAAATAAAAAGAACCTGAGTTGTTTGGTTAATTGTTTACTGGTATAGTTAGCATTAATTTTGCTAATAGTAGAATAGTACTCTACTGTGTCTAATACATGAAGATCACTGGTTTGACTCTCTCTATACCCCTCCCTTGGGGCCACAACCTACAAAAAAGAAAGAAAGTAATATTTAGAAATTTAAGGATGTCCTTCTTTTTGGATGTTGAAGATTTCAAAAGGTTAAATAAAATGAATTGCTTAATCAAGAGAGGGTTCTATTTAGTTGATTGGTGTTATCTGTGCGGTGGACTGGGGGAATCCGGAATCATCTATTGCTCTATTGTGATGTTGCATATGCTTTGTGGAGTGCATTTTCTAAAAATGTTGAGATTTAGCCTATGATGCCATTGATTGATCAACTCTGTTATTTGGTTGGAGAAACTGGTTTGGTAAATATGCCTCGGATGTATGGAATCTTGTGCCGACTTGTTTGATATTGTTATCGTGGAAGGAGTGGAATACTCGGGGTTCATAGTAGGCTGAGAGCTCTTTTTAGATCAATTTCAGTCCTAGTTGATTGGTCTAGGGCTTTGGGGTTTTACTCATTGTACTTCCATTCTTGAGTTTCAAATCTCCCTTAGATTTTCTGTAATTTTTTTAGATGCTTTGTGTTTGTCATCGTGAAAAGTAAGCATTAAAGGACAATCCCAAACATTACGACTAGGACTGTTGATGATAAAGGTTGAATCTACCATAAAAAGTACATCTTGAAGAAATTTTATATCATAATCTTGTGGCAAACATGGGATAAGAACAATAGCAATACCATTCTATTCATGACATTCAACTTAATTTGATTGTTTTATGAAAAATAATGGAGAATATATACAAATAGCAAGCAACTTTGGACTAGGTTTTCAAAGATGTTGATAAAACTGATAGACTTGTAAAGAGAAAAATGCATATATATATATATATATACACATACCTGTTTTGAATGAGGTTATGAAGCCGAATGATGAGGCCTTCTTCTTCCTTAGAGAAATCACCTCACTTTACACCAGGACTTAGATAGTTAATCCACCTTAATCTGCAACTTTTGCCACACCTTTTCAAACCTGCACCAGATTTGTTTGTAAAAAACAAATGAAGTAACAAATAGACCTAGATCTTCAAGTGTTTCCAACACTTTCCTATTATGGAAATAAAACTACAAATATATATATACCTGTCGTTTTAGCTACATGGTTCCACTTCCCTTTTCCATGCACCTCTATCCAAGGACCTTTTCTGTGTTCATTCTTAGATTCCATTCTCATTGCAAAGTAGAACTTTGAGAGAGAGAGAGAGAGGTGGCTTTTTTTTTTTTTTTTTGAGAACAGAGAGGTGGCTTTTAAGTTCCTTAGTTGTACTTGGGTGTTTTGGAGTTGCATTCACCTGTGGAGGTGTATATATGGTTACATACTTATATTATGTTTTGAAAATTATCATTTCCTTTATTTGAATATTTAAAGCTTGTTTGGGAGTAGGTTTCCAAACAAAAGCTCATTTGGGAGTAGGGAATGGGGTCAACTTAATAATTTGAGGCATAAAATGATAATTTTAAACAAAAACTTACACATATCAATTGACTAGTTTTTTTGTTGTTGTTGTTGATGATAAATTGACTAGTTAATTGTACATAAATTTGATAATTCTCATCTTGAATTCCAACTTAACGCACTAGGAAATCTTGAGAGTTTAAATTAAACTGATATTATGTTTTCAGGTATTTGGTATGTTAGAAAATTTTAGTCAACGAAAAATTATAGTATATAGGCAGAAAACATTTACAATTTTTTTTTTTTTTTTTTATAAATCAAACTCATTTACACCTTTAAAAAACATAAACGGTTTTCTGAAGAAAAAGACTTGCATTTATCCCAACCATCCTTATCCCTTTTAACTCCCTATTTCCAAACTAAAAAGGCAAAGAAGTGTTCTAGGTAGCAAAAAATTCTCCATATTTACCCAGTACATAATGTATTCAGGGCAGTCTAAATTAGTGAAGCTTTATGATTATCAAGGATTCCATTTTCCTTAATCTGCTGCAATAAAAACTTCACATATTGGATAGCTTCCTCAAGCATTGTGCTAATATCAACCTGTAATGCCAAAGATAAACATTTGTCAGAATTTCAATTACCCCAAGAGACTTTCAGAACAATTTGTAGATAGAGAAAAGTGGTCACCTTTGTTCCATTAGGGACTTACACATGACGGACTCTCAACCTTTCATCTATTTTCTCTCTTCTTTTCTGCAAGATACAAAGGTAGAATTAATTATTGAATGTCACATTCATAAGCAGGAAAATTTCAATAAAATTGGTCAATGTGCAAGGATTTGAGGGAACTTAACCTTGCATAGACACTCTGGGGATCAGCGGCTGAACCCATCCAGGCTCTTGTTTTACCATTCAATTTTAGAGTTACATCCCCTTTTATGGTCAAACTTGAGGTCACTCCTACATTCAGCTCCTAAGAAGAATTGGACTCATTAACTAGTTAGCCTCCAGGCCCTTGTTTGTAGGGGCTGAACCCCTCTAGGCTCTTGTATGTTTCATCACATTATGCACATTTATGTATGCATCGAAAGAGCTTCGTTAACCTTGGGGTAGCACAGTTGGTTGGGGACCACATGGTCATTAGTTTGAGTCCCTCCTTTTCCCCTTTCCCCCTTCCCTTGGGACCAAAACTTAATAAAAAATTTAATTAAAAAAAGCTCTACGTTCCCACCATTTTGTATTTTTTTAAATATCTTTATCTTTTCACAAAGTTGTTTCTGTCTAAAATATGCAAGTCTTATGTTTTTTGCAAGCCTTGGTTGTATTGGACATTATGAATGTTTATAATTGCAAGTTTTGGCTGTATTGTTAATGTTTGCCTATGATCAATGGTTTATTAACATGTTTGCATGCGTGTCAGATATGCAACAACTGCCAAATATGGATCCTGGACCCACGGTCGGTACACAGTTGACGCAGCAACTGGGTCATCGATCCACGGTGCTGTGGGAGACGCCTGCTGGCGGTCAGGTACATAGTTGTACTGTTCTCTTCTTATAGAATAATGTCGTGCCTTATGACTTTACTTCCATGAAAGCTTTTGTTCTGTTCTCTCTCTAAAGTCTCAATATAATCTTGTCAAGTCCTATTTTCCTTCTATGCTGGGAGTAAGGATGAGAAATTCCTATAGATATGTATATATTCATGTCAAAAACTAAACTAAATTTCCTATAATTATAATAGTCACCTGGTAGTCTTCTACCCTCTTGTATCTTATTTTATGAGACCTGGACTGGCACAGTGGGCTCCTATAATTATAATAGTCACCTAGTAGTCTTCTGCCCTCTTGCATCTTATCTAATGAGACCTGGACTGCCACAATGGGCTCCTATAATTATAATAGTCACCTGCTAGTCTTTGGCTTCTTGTATCATATTTTATGAGACCTGGACTGGTACAATGGGCCAAGTGGTGTAGACACCACACTATAGCACTTTTGTGGAGATTATTATTTGTGTTATCTTTATCTTTAAGAGTTTATCCTTATTATTGTGATTCTTGGAAGCTAAATATAAAGCTCCAGATGATTTCTTTTGTATCTAGATACTACTTAAACCAAAAAACCTTAGGTGGTGAAGCCTAAGGTCTACAGTGGGATTAATCTAGGTGGGAAGCCTAGGCTGTCCTACATTACCAAGCCTTTATTAGGTTAGGTATCAGCTAGAGTACCTCAAAGCTCCACTCTTTTTAGGAAACATGGGTTGTCACTGACGGTATCTCCCTAATTGAAGCCTAATGCCTTAAACTAATGTAATAGTTTTAATTTTTGTCAAAAGCTTTGTAGCTCAATGGCATAGCTTGTCATCCTTTATTTAAAAAACCAAGGATCAAATCCTTCCTTTCCAATTGTTGTAACTATCGAATTATATATATTTTTGTTTATAAGAATGTAATGAGATAACTGTTGTTGCATTGGCAGTGACTGCCTTAAGAAGCATGGTCTATTTTTACAACTCATATTAGATCTTCATGTATATACAAAAAATTGAAGACATATTTTATAGTATATTTTAAAGTTTTCAAGATAAATAACTATTAAAGTATTTTAAAATATATCTAAAATTAAATGATTTTTTATGAAAATTAATTTGTAATTCCTCCTGTCACATTGAGATTTGAGAATACCCATCCAGCAGTGTGCCATGGAATGTCGACACGGATAAGCTGGACATTTCGGAGTGTTGTGTTTCTTATTTAAAAGTTATAGTAATCAATTAATTTCTATCCGCTACCATTATTTTTCCAAATGTGCACACACAAATAGGCGTGGCTACGCATAAGACAACTGGCTTTGATTCCTAATTCCCTACTCCATTTGGCATAGTGAGGCACTTTGTTCATTCATTTCAAAACATAATGCCTATCACCTTAGTGCTAATTTTAAACAATGTCATTGATCTTCAATTGATCCTATCTACGATTGAGCTAGATTGAATAACCAATTAACATTGTAACTAACATATTGCAAAATGTTCGTAATTAAGCAATAAGCCTACTGTTTGTTGCATATTATTATTATGCACTATCCTAAGACAACACTCTTTCATGTGCAGGTAGTGCTAGGCATGCTAAAGTGCAGACGCCGATCTTGCCAGTTACCCTGGCATGGGCTAGACCCACGGATTGCCCATTACATAGCTAAGGCAGGTTTCAAAGGGTTATTTAAGGTTCCAAACATGGAAGTTGATCACGCATTGATCACAGCACTGGTCGAGCGTTGGCGTCTGGAGACGCACACGTTCCATTTACCGTATGGAGAGATGCGTATCACCTTAAAAGACATTGAGGTGATGCCAGGGGTTCCTGTTGATGGGTTGCCACTGATTGGGAGTGTGAAGCTGCAGTGGCTTGAGTTGTGTCATGAATTACTGGGTCATCGTCCTCCAGACCCGATACCGCATCCCATGAAAACATGTCCATCCTTGCTGGGGCAAGGTTAAGGGTTAGCTGGCTAAACGAACAGTTTAGAGGTCCCCTACCTACGGATGCTACTAATGAGGTAGTGCAGCAGCATGTGCGCTATCACATACTAGTTTGGTTGGGGCCCATTCTGTTTATGGGCAAGTCGGTAGACCGGGTGTCGATCATGCCTCTACAGTTCCTGAACCCAATTAGCAATGCAAAGAGGTATAGTTGGGGCAGTGGAGCATTAGCCTGGCTGTACAAGAATCTATGCAAGGCATCGGAGATGAAGGCAAAGCAGGTTGGAGGAGCACTGATGTTGGTGCAGCTGTGGGCATATTTAAGGTTCCCAGTTATATGCCCTGTTCTGAGGCCGCCATAATCGCCGGTGGAGGCAGGTCCCCTCGCCAGGAGGTATGTTATTTGATTAATTTGATACAATTGTCATCCCATTTGTCATTAACTGTGCATGTCTCTATAGTTGACTTTAATAATAAATTCATATTCGCACTTATCTCGTTTAGCACATGATAGGTGTTGATTGACATATGATCTCCTTCATCTTAAGTAAAAAATGTATTATATTTTTTAATATAACGAGCCACTTTCATTTTTGTTCTTTTTCGTTGTCAGAATTCTCAATGTGAAAGAACCCTCCAAATGTTTTTCACTCCGTAGAGACTTCTCATCTTTAGTTAACATCCTTTAGCTTGTGATCCTGCTGTCACCTTGATCCTATTCAATTTCTTTGCCGAGAGTTAGCAAGTTTAATAATCGTTTTAAACTTCGCTTGTTAACTCTCTCTTTATCTTTCCAGCCTCCAAAAAAATAGAGGTTGTTCTTTTAAAGGATGAATAATAGGAATTTTCCAAATAAGCTAATAAGTACAGTCATTAACAACATATCAAGAGCTGAAAACTCTTAACTCTTAAGCCAAAATAGAGATCACTCTAAAATCCAGTCCGCTATGTAAGCTCGCATTGTCTGAAATTGTATGTTTACTAGATGGAAGGGGCCGAAGAGCATGACAGAGCATGCCACACATGTGCTAGCTGCGTACCATGCATCACTGTCGAGTATACAGGCACACCAAGTATTCTACCTCTACATGTCATCAGGATATAGTTCCCCCTAGTTTTGTTTTTCACTTGGTAGGGTTGTCAAGTATTGTATGTGTATAGTTAATAATGTAACTTCGGTCGATTAGACCATATATATACAGGGAATTAGTTACGACCATTTCACATGCCAGGAGCAGTCAATATAAAGTACCTTCATTAGTAATTTTACATTGATGTTTGTGCTTTCATTCCACACATATTTAGCTATGAACCCTTAAAATTACTCCCTCGGTTAGTATCCAAGTGCATCTTACCATGTCAAATCCGATAAGAGGAGGAAATAGGTCAACAATGTCTTAGTATTTTAGTGAAGTGGTTCTGCAATGATCTTGTACATATTTGTTCAGATTGAGGATAGCTTGTCATAAGTATGTATTTGATTTTGTTTTTTTGTTGACCGTTTATTCAGGTTGTCTGGGAGTTGTATAGGGATGTGCTAGACTCGCTGCCCCTATATTGCACTGCTGGCCGACATATATGGAGGGTCATTGTGCCGTTGATCTATTTTTGGATAGTAGAGGACCATCATCCCGAACGTGTCTTTCGTCAGTTTGGGATGAAGCAAGTGCCACCGGAACATGTTGATACGTCGGTTGATCTCCACAGAATATCCTTCCAAGGTAAACTAGAGAGGACTTGGGAGCAAGAACATGCTGTCTACATTGAGCGATGGGCCCATAGAGGGGAACATCTTGCCGAGGCACCGACATTGAATGGGGACATGACGTACCTTGTTGCTTACATGGAGTCATACCGAAGGATGACCAGGCGGTACATTACACGTGAGTCGGCGTATTGGGAAATCTTGGTAAGGCAACAATTCCATGCTTCTTTTAATAATGCTTTAACAATATATGTGTGTTGCTGCATGAATTCTGAAATTTAGTTTTAGAAGCCATTGAATCAATATGTGTGTGTTAGATATGCATTTTTCACAACCAATATGAATTGGTGTGCCATTTCAATAGCAGCACTATATATGAATACGCTGATCATGTATAATCTGTTTCCGAACGCATAGTTTTGCACAGCACTAAAGTAACTAGAAAAGTTTTAACGTGACTCATTTATTTCACGGGTTGAGTCCAATGTTGCATCACTACGACAATGCGAACCAGGTTCTGAAATGTACAACCACCTGCTATGTACGCTGGATCTTGTTAGAGAGTTAAGTCGGGTGGCATTGGAGAAAGCGCGTGCGACGAATGAGGCGAGCACACAGGCCACAGGCTGTGGCGGGCGAGGTGGTGGGTCAGGAGGGCGTGGAGGCACTGGAGGTCGTAGAGGTGCTCGTGGGCCTACGCCTGTGCCCGTACACAATTGTGAGGATGAGGATGAGGAGGGCAAACCACCTCTAATACCTCCAATTCTCACTAACTTCCAATTCTAGTACTTTCAGTTGTAATTATTCCTATGATGTATTATAGTAGCGAAGTATATTTTCATCACAGCCACACATGATATCACATGTTGCTGATTTCACATATTTCAATGGCTCAACACCACTCTATTAGCAAAACTGAAACGATTCTCACTTATCCCAGATCAAATTGACTGAATCCCTTGTTTTCATCTTAATAAATACAATTATGTCTGTGCAGATGAAGAGGCGTTCAAGGGTGATTGGGACATGTACATGGATGGCATCGGGTCATCGCAATGCACGCCTGATGCTACTGTTGGGCCATCCCACCCTGTTGGCCATGACGTTAGTGCTGAACACACATCCTGTGCTCAAGCCGGCCCTCGGTCCCCACCACCCACTCGACTCTCTCCCCCATTGTTTAGCGGCTCCGCCCACGACAGTGGCTGTATATTTGTACCGAAACCTGGCCAACCGACCTTACTTGTAGTTCCGGTTGAGCCCACCCAGGACCCTTCACTTCCTAACCCCGACAAATCGGCTGCATAGATTGAACAGATACAGAGTGAAAATTTTGAGCCGATACAGACTTATTTACGAAGATCACTTCACACTGACATACATCCCCCTGGTTGTGGGACCGGTGACGGTAAATACCATGATTTATACCCTCATTTATGAAATCCGATTGGTATTCGCATAATTATAAAACATATATAAAACTTGTAAAGGAATTATTCCTATGTCTACCTCCACTATTATATGTCCAAGTCTTATATCTTAAGAGTGATAAAGTAATTATTTGCACAGCTAGGAAGGCATTTGTCTTAACTGCTATCTGTTAATTAGATTCTTCCACAATTAACTATCCTATCTCAGTTTTGGAGGTATTATTTTCTTATTTACCTAGTATATCCTCTATAGTATTATTTGTGGTTGTGGAATTTGTAGTAGTCATGTGACATTGGAGGGCAACCCAATTTATCACCTAACTTATTAGTGGTGTCAAGGGTGATCAATCATTCCTATAGAAATTTTCTCATTTGGTTTTTCTTTTTTCATTCCACAAAATCCTCACAGAATCTGCACAATGATGTAGCCTATTGAGTGTTGACCCCTAAACACACATTTTGCTTTGGTCTATTTAGTGGATGAGTAAAAGAGACGCCATATAGCTCCTTTCCACATCATTGTGGCCTTAGAGAATGTGCGATCCCTCTCTTTAAACTCTACTTTAGCTATTAGCGAATGTGTGCATTCAAGTAACGTGGTCTGCTTTCAATTTCAGGTAAGATACGATTGGCCAAGGCAGTTGTGAGGAAACAAAAAGATCGTTGAGCTGTTGATGATGTGGAGCATATGGGGGTAAAACCTTGTCCAATATTTGGACTTTTTAATTTATTTTTGTTTTTTAGGATCACAAAAGCTAAATATAGTTCACAACCAAAAAAAATTATAACAACACAAATTCAATATTAGACACAAGTGTTATGTTTCAACTGAGACATGGAGTCTAATTAATTATATATCCCAACTAATTCATAGAAAATGATTATAATAAAAAAAACTTAAAAAATTAGTATAATCCCAGAAAAGGAGGGAGTCCTATATTTTTGTTCAGTACTTTAGTTAAAAACACTTCTTGTAATGTCGAGCAGAATGAGTGAAATAAATAAAATTTGGTCTTCTTCCTCTCATAAGAAAAGCCATGTAACCAGCAAGGGAACTTGCTCACCCTTTATACTTTCATCTCTCATTTGATCACACTATAATGCTAGTTTACGTACCAGACTAAGTCAACATGCATTCTTTATACAAATAAACTAAGCCTTATTGAAATTTCATAGATAGGTTTCAAAGTGTGACTTGGCCATTGTACTTAAATTTCACTTCCTAATTTCGTCTCACCCTTTTGTGCACACCATCACACCAAATAACATTACTCAACACGTCACTAAACTTTTACTGAGTATTTTCACTTAGGATCCAGAACTCATGCCTTCCAACCTTTGTCAAGAAGATTAAACCATAATAGCAATTTGTAGAAAATGAATAACTTACCTTTACAACCCAAATGTCATGTTTTCCATCACCATTGGTGTAGTGTTGTTATGCATAGAACAAGATTTCAAACGTAAAGCACGAAATTCATCAATCACACATTTCCAACTACAACCGTGATTACATATGCTGTCAAAATAAAGCAATTTTTTATCTCACTGTTATAACTGCAAAAAGCACTTCAATCAAATACCAAGGTCATGAAAATTGTCCAGATGATTAAAAAAATAAAACTTTTTGCTACAAATATTAAAAATTGACAACAGAGTTGATGCAACTTCCAGGAAGACTCTAGCAAGGAAGATTTCATCTTCATAAACAGGTTGTTCCCCAATTGGAATACTTGTTGTGCACCTATGTGCCATGGGGGTTTGGGGATAAAGAAGATGATGATATTTAATCAAGCTCTCTTAGGTAAGTGGCTATGGTGCTATGAAATTGAAGTTACATCATTAAGGAGAGAGTTTTTAAAATCTAAATATGGTGTTAATGGAGGGTACTAGTGTACAAATGAGGTGCGGGGGCCAAATGGGGTGGGATTGTGGAAGCATATTAGGCATGGTTGGGAAAATTTAATGTGGATTTTCTATGGTACTAAAGTGCGTTTCAGTGAGGTGTACGTAGACGTTATGAATCTTGCTATAACTTTAACTTATACTACACATTCCTATCTATAATTTGTTTTTGTTTTTCATTTACTGATTCATATTTGGTGGCATATTTTGCAGGCTTCAGTAGATCCTAATAGTGATAAAACTTTGACAATCTTCTAGTCCTAGTTGTTTTCCTTGTTTTGGACATAGAAGACTTAGACAGCTTTTTGGAGAGCATACATGTACATGGACAGATTTTTTGGACAGCTAATTCGAGCTTATAAAATCTTTTTAAACTTGTTTTGTAACCAACGGGTTCATTAATTGTTTTAGGTCCTATATGTGCATGTTTGAGTAAGCTTCGAGTTAGGTACCAATTAAACTTGATTGCAAAGGGTGGATATTTCCATATGCAATGGAAAAGCTCATTTCTATATTTTTGTATCCACATATCTGCATATTTGAACAAAGGCAGCTTTAGACGAATGCAATATTACACAATGCATGTCTATTGGAAATTTGAATTGAAGAAGTTTAATTTTACCAATACATTTGTTGACATTTCCAGATATGTGGCTCTCTTATTTATAAGAAAAATACTCTTGTGTAACTTTAGCTTCCCAGTTATGAAATTATGTTTGGACCATGAAACAAAGGTTCATCAATGTATTTGTGTTATGTTTATATATGCGTTATTAGATTAAATTAACTTTCTTGAGTACAAAAATTGAACTTCATCAAAAGCATTCATAAATGAGCAAAAGCACGATGTTTTAAAGATTTAGATTTTAGCTTCACAACGTATTGCACAAATTCTTCCTAGTTTGAATTTTAGTAGAGTGGATATTTTTACTTTTTGTTTGATTTCCATAGGTACTGGGGTAGGTTAATTAGCTTATTGATCTTTAATTGTCAGCTATAAGGTCCATTATATTTAAAGTGTTGTCATTGTCGTAACACCCGTTAGCATGATCCTAACTTTTGCAAGTTCTTGTAGTTTATTTCACTTATTTTTAAAAACCAATTTTGTGCCTTATTCATTTGAATAAATGAGATATGAATTAATTGTAGTTTTTGACCAAAAATGGTGTTTTAAAAAACTACAACTAATACGTCAAATAAATTTAATATTTTATTCGAATTAAGGTATCAATTGAAACAGAGCATGTGATTAAAACATTGTTTATTCCCCAAAAAAAATTGCAGATTGACAATTTTGAATTTTCTTAGATGTTAGATTGACTTTATAGAATCAGAAGGAGCTAACAATAGCATGTAGGATAGCCTTCATCTTAGGTCTTTAATCACAGAAAAAATATATTTTTTTCTTGGGTTGACGGACATAATCATTAGGTTTGTAAGTTGTAAATATTGGTGGTCAACGGGTTCATTAATTGGCTTGTAGATTTTAATTTAGCTTCCTGTAATAGCAAATTAAACAATAGATTCCACAATCCATTTACCTCATTCAGCAAAGGTACGTACATGATATTTTTCACCTCATTGGTTTATGTAATTATACTATCTTTCTCACAAGATATATAAAACTTTGCGGTCAACTGAAACTCAGTCTGTGACAATGTGTACTGTGAAAGAGAAATCAACTTATACAATTAAATTCGTTCACATTATGCAGCCCCTCCTATAAGGTGGAAGTCACGATACACAGCTTATCCTTTGGTGTGAAATAGGTGTGAAAGAAAAAATATTCGTGTTGTGTAAAATAGGACCAATCTTAAACAATTTATCAACTTGCATAGCATCTTAGTTTGGAAGTAACTTTGGCACTACTCATATGGACGAGTCTGACCACTTGGACTTTTTTTTTTTTGCTTCCATGGGTCACATGCCATTCAAACAAAAAAAAACCAAAATGCCTTATTTCAAAGGCACCATTTTTTTGGTACCTTTTTTTTAAAAAAAAAAATTGTGTTAACGGGTTTTGTTTTTTTTTGGGCAATTGGTAACATCGAGTTATCGGGATCCTTCTGTTAGTGCAGACTCGATCTCAAAGGACGCGAGTTATAGTTAATAACTCGATACTAAAGTAGTCGAGTATTACGACAGAATATTGGATCAGTCGAACTGGGCTTCGACCCATCGAAAAAATGCATGAGTCTAGGCAAAGTTTACCCAAGTTACCTGTGCGAGTCGATTGGTAATCGATTGATCTTTGATCAGTCCACTTAATAAAACTCGGTTTTAAAGGTGGCAAGTAAAATTGTACTCGATTATTCCAATATCAAGTTATAGGCTTTCAAGATACAAAAGTACGTTATTAACTCGATATTAGAGTAATCAAGTATTGTTATAGAATTTTTGATCAGTCGAACTGGGGTTCGACCCATCAAAAAAATGCATGAGTCTAGCCAAAGTTGCCTGTACAAATCGATTGGTATTCGATTGGTGATGTTTATAAAACTCGAGTTTACGGATAGCGAGTATTACAGTACTCGATTATTGTAAAGTCGAGTTATGTGCATTTTCTTATCCCTTATTCAGTGTTATTTCTGTTGTTAGATTGCTGCAGTAGACTCTCCACAGAAGCAGCAATTTGATTGCTCTCGATTCCTCAAATAGAAAAGCGACTTCCCGGGCTCCAAACATCACTCTTCCATTTTGTAAGACTCTTTTACCCTTGGTTCCCATTGTGGTTAATTCAAAATCCTACATTAATCTCCCTTTAGGTGTCTGAAATTTCGAACTATGCAACTGTGGGGATATTCATGATTTTGGGTGTTGTGGTCTAAAATGGTTCATGGGTTTTTACGTATGCACATTGTTCATACGATTTGTACCCTTTAATTACATAAACATAGTTGATTTGTAAAAGCCCATTGAATTTAGGGTTCATGTGTTCATATGGAATTTGGGGGATTTTCATAGGTGTGGGTGTTTTGACGTGAAATATGTAATGGGTTTTTTGGTATGGATATTGTACACATGTTTTCTACTCTGTCCAACCAAAAAACGCATGATTTGTGAAAAATGGAGAAATTAGGGTTAATGTCTTCATATTGGGAATTTGAGGATTTTGATGAATAGGAGTAGTTTTGAACTATTATTGAACTCAAGGTTGTTGTGTATGCATGTTGGTGACACGTTTGTTTGTGTTTATTTTCTTTGTTTGCACATCTGGGTATGCATGTTGGTTCATTCGCCAATCTTGTTCTTCATACAATTTGGGGTTTTGTTGAATTAGGTATAGTTGCCTGAAATTGACCACCGTGGTAAGTTTGATGGATTGGTAGTCATTGGTTTTACACCCGCTGCACAATGTGCATTGTGAGTTCGCATGTTTTTCAAATAACTTGATTGCATGGGTCAATGTTCATATATATACAGAAAATTGATCATTTCAATGCATTCATTCATGCTCCAATTGTATCCATGCATCATGTGTTCACTAATTTCTCATGCATATGCACAGTGTGTTTATGTGTCTCTATGTTTATAATCTATATTGGTTTTCTGTTGTGCTTTCTCTGTAGATCAAATGCAATATGGCTCCTAAGAAGTCTAAAACCATTAAAACCAAAGCCAAAAGAGTGTCTGCCTCGTCATCTAAGCCTGCAATTGGGTTTGACCAAATAATGTTTGAAACAGTTACAAACGAGCAAATGTTTGAAAACTTAATTCAGTATAGGAATATTTGGCCAGAACGACAAATCAATCTAGATGAATTGCCTCTTTCTATCCATAGAAATCTACAGTGTAGGAACTGGCTGTCTCTGTGTAAAGATTTACAACCCCTTCTAGCTGCCCTGATTAGAGAGTTCTATTCCAATCTCCACATTCGGTCTGATGATGACCTGGGTACTTGGATTCGAGGTCAAAGTTTTGTCATAACTAAGAATAATGTATCTGATGCTCTTAATGTACCTCGTGTTTTAAGACCTACTTATCCATACTTGAAGCGTCCTCCTATATCTGATGTTATGACTCTTCTTTGCGGAAGATCAGTGACATGGGGATCTAACCGAAGAATTAACTCAAGTGAGTTAACCAAGCTTAATTATATCTTCTTTAGGATAGCTTGTCACAACATCTTCCCCATCTCCCATGTCCATACTATTCCTATAGAGAGGTGTTTCTTTTTGTACGCCCTCATAACTGATGCCTCCATTTGTTTTGCTTCCCTTTTCTTTCAAACGCTTGTTGAGGCGCATAGGAGCAAGTCTAAGAAGCATGGTCTATTTTTCCAAGTTTTCATCTATAGGGTTCTAAACTTTTTACAGTTAGAAAACTTTCCTTCCCTAGAGTTGATCCACATCACAGCCCCTATAGGAGCCACCTTTCTCAAACAGCGAAGTGCACAAAAGAGGAATGTTGGACCGAGTGTTGGTTCATCAAAAAGACCACGAGTACAATCCACTGCTGGAGATGTTCCTGTTGAGGAAAGTCCTGTTGATCCTACAGCTGCTGTTGCTAACGATTGTGACGATAGGGTACATGCTGACAGTGTAGCTGCGGAGCCCACCGTTCCTCCTCTCTCTCTTCGTGCTATGATGGAGACCTTCATGATGACTCAAGCAGCTCATGGGCAACTTTTAGATGGGCTTATTGCTGAGGTTTCTGCGTTGAGAGCGGATTTTTCAGAGTATAGGAGTGCTTTTCCACCTCCTCCACCCTCTAACTCTTGATGATTGCCTTTGGCAATACATAACAGACAGGGGAAGTAGGGATTATAGCATAGAGGGGAGATTAGTGTTTGTAGCTTCCATAGATTAAGAGAAAGTTTTTTAATGTGATTCTCAAGTATTTGTATATTATTATATGTACTGTTCAAGGTTTTAATTTCATGATAATATGACCATATTCACAATGTCTGATGACTTTTATATTGAATGATCCTTTCCTTTCAACTGGAATGTGGATAAGGTAGCCTCAAAATAATTACTCGATTTATAATGACTCTTATTTGTTTAAAACTTTATTATTAGTACTTCTTTTATTATAAGCCTTTTGTTCAAGGTTTTAATTTCATGATAATATGACCATATTCACAATGTCTGATGACTTTTATATTGAATGATGCTTTTCTTTCTTTTTTTCCTTTCAACTGGAATGTGGATAAGGTAACCTCCAATGTTAGATAACATATGCATATTTGAAGAAAAACTACACTCATTGAAATGATAATAGAAATGAACTTACCTCATCAGATGCATTATCGAATAGTATTGGATTCAGGTAATTGGTACTTACAACAAAGAGGGGTTAATGGACACAGTCTCATTGTTGATTTAAATGCTAGCGGGCAAGACAACGAAAACAGTCAACTATTTATTTATTTAAGCTACTTAGGTAGTTGGGTTTGCTGATGGAGTAATGGAAAACAAACTGGATTTCGGATGTTTTTTCAAACATTTAGATGCATGCATTTTAATTTGGATGTCGTTACGAGTAGTTTTAAAAGGCATGTGCACAAAAAAAAAAATTAAAACGAAAAAAGCAAGTTAGGGCAGTAACTTCGGCGGGGCTTATTGTCATGACCCAAACCTGATACCCGAATTTGTGGCCATGACCGGCATAGTAATATCAAGCCTAAACCTAGTATTAACAAGAGCCAACTAAATTTTTACAAATAATAACTTATACACTCTTCGTAGGAAAATAACTGTTCTCCTTCTTCTTATCATATTAATTGTAGGGACACAAATTAAACTGAATCAAAGGCGGACCGATGAACCAGTCCAATGGGCCCTGAACAATAAATTTATAGAGAATGGGCTTCTAATCTAAGGTTTTAGGTGATAGAGAACATGAAAACTGGATTGAAGTCCAGAACATAATGTTATATTTCGTGGAATAACGTTTACACCTTGAGTCCGAGGACAAGCTTTTGTATTTTCATACAAGTGTTCTCTCTATTTCTCTCTCTCTTTGGATATTTTTCTCTCTCCAAAAAGATCCCCCCTCTTTCTTCCTTCTTTGCCTTTTATAGTCCCGAACACTCTTCCTCTTCCTTCCACGTATGATCTAAATTCTCCTTTTGGATACTTGTCCTATCCATCCTTCTCACTAAAGTCTCTGGCGGTAAGAGTTAGATTGAATTCCAGGGCTCAGGCGTCACTTCCTCATTAATGCGGCCAGAGAAGTAGGTGCAGAGCCTTAAATGCGGTGGTAGCAGCTTTTTCCTTGATATTTGTCTGCTACTCCCCTTTGCTTTCTACTTTCGTTTACTCAGTTTCTGTATTAGAGGTTTCCGCACAGGCCACGTTAAACTGCCAGATCACTTACATTGTCCTCGACAATGCAATGCCGAGGACTAGGTTGTCCTCGGACGTTATATTTCTTGGTACTTTACCCATGCATGATACCTTCTTTTGCCACGTGGCATAGTATGCTGGAGCTGTTGTGTCCTCGGACCACGTCATGTTGTTGGGTTGGCATTTCATCCTTATGGGAGCTTTTGGGCTGGCCCAATATACGCTTTGGGCCCACGGGCACTACATTAATATTACCAAAACTTTTCGGATTGAATTTCTTTCATTTCTTACAAAGTCACCAAATATAATGTTGATTATTTAAAAATCACATATACATATATATATATATATATATATATATATGTGTGTGTGTGTGTGTGTGTGTGTGTGTGTGTGTGTGTGTGTACTTAACCACTCAAACACATAGTTTAACTATAAAATTGGGTTGGGGTGTTACACTTATCACATGGATCAGGTGCTCATTACGAAGATCATCTCCTCAAATGTTTACCATTATTAGTAGTGCAAAGATAGATTCCAAACAGAATAACCAAAAACAGCTTGCTATGATACAAACAACATGTTTCAGCCATAGGAGATTGATATATATATATATATATATATATTTTTTTAAGTAAAGGAAATTTTTTTTCAAGAACTTAATAATGAGTAACCCGAGTATACAGGAGTTTACAAGCATCCATCAAATCATAGACCGAAGAAATAGAATGACTTCCTACGATAGACATCTAGTCCGATAGAGTTTTAAATCAAATGTAGTCTTTTCAGAATCTCCAAAACACTAGTTGTTTCCCTAGTTTCCTTGCAACTTGTTCTGAACCACAAAATTTCACATGCAACATATATCATAGGAAAGAAAAAAATTATATAATTAAAGAATAAACATTCTTCACAAAAAGGAATGAAAACATAGGCAGATGAAAGAAAGGAGTAATCAAACCTTAGGAATGGTTGGAATTCGTTTTGCATAGCATAAACTGAGACTGTTAAAATTTTGAGTTTCCTTGCAACTTACTATGAAACAGAAAATAAACATGCAACATCAGTGATAGGAAAGCAAAAAAATTATATAATTAAACAATATATATATATTTGATAAAAAGGAACAAAAGTATAGGCAGATGAAAGAAAGAAGTAATTAAACCTTAGAAAGCATAAACCAAGACCATTAAAATTGTGAGTGTCCTTGCAACTTGTTATGAAATGGAAAATAAACATGCAATATCAATCATAGGAAAACAATAAAATTATATAATTAAACAATAAAATTTTTTGACAAAAAGGAACGAAAGTATAGACAGATGAAAGAAAGGAGTAATCAAACCTTAGAAATGGTTGGAATTCGTTTTGCAGAGCATAAACCAGGACCATTAAACTTGTAAAGAAAAGTAAAAACGGAATAGATGGAGAACCTCTTCCTATATAAGATACAGAAATACCCAAAGACATGCATCATTAATACCGAGAGATTCTTTTCAATTTACATAGCATTCATTGAAGAAGAGGGGAGCTATATGTTAAGGTGCCTAAATCGGTCTAGTAACTAGAAACATGCAGCATTAGCTGAGTAAGAGATGAATGATTTTCAGTTTTGATTATTGTAGAAGGGGAGGTGAACTTGAAAATAAGCGGGTGTGGGAAAAAAACATGAAGGAGCTTAGCTAACTTTCCCCTAACTTCTATACGAAAGTGAGCGTAATTACAACTGATCCCAGTTAAAGTTAGACAAATGGAGGAAAATTAGACACCAATTTCCTATTTAAATTGGTGTGATCCCTACATGAATCTAGACACATGACATTGGGAACATTTATGACCCTGTTCATATAGTGTTTTTCCTGCCTATATTGACATGACAAGCCCTAATAACTTTGGATTGTAATGCTTGAACCATGAAATGAGGCTATAAAAGCACCACCATAATACTCCCCCTTTTTCTACCCCACTAACTATGTAGATTGACTAAGCTATGAGTCGCAACGCCTCAACGTCAAAACCTAAAATACGAAACAAGTTTGCATCTACTTCAACATATGGATCATCACAAGTTTCAGCAAATCAACAACTACAGACATACACAGACCACTATGGAGGGAAATGGGTTGGAAAGAAGAGAGATTTCGTTAATATGCCAATATACACGTACGAGAGTTTTGGAAGCGTCGGGCACATCATGGTCGGCAAACCTACAAAACTAAGTACAGATACTACCGCAACAGAGTTCACCATAGCAGAACCACCATGGTCAACCCTATACGAGAAGAGGTGTGAGTTGGAGGTGTATTGTCGATGGCATAGGTTACGAGTTCCTAAAGCACGCTCAGCCGAGTTACCTAGAGATGAACCTGCCAACATATTTGCTCGTCCTGAACAAGAGAACAATCAAATGCAAAGGCGCCTAGACCGTTTTCATGTAATCCAAAAAGCTAGGAAGCATCTAAAGGGGAAGGTGCAAGAGCGAGCCATGAAATCTATTAATGAAATTACTGCCTTAGATGATGAAAGAGATATTTCAAACTTCTCAGATTCAAGCAATGATGATTTCCAAAAATTTCTACCTACGAACATTAGATGTCGTTGTTAATGTCTACACATTCTGTGTAATACAAAATGTTGTTGTTAATGTCTAACAAATGATGATTATGCACGTTCAACTTTTGCAAATGTAAAGATTAACTGTTCATTAGTTTTGGCTAAGTTTATATGAAATTAGTTTTTCATTTTTTCCCTACTGTTCTTTGTTTGCTACATATGAAAATTTAATATGAAAATTTCATAGATTCAATACATACAGACTCATCCAAACCACACATATGATTCAATAATGCGAATAATTTAGGTTATGACACCGTGAGTCGTTGTATCATATACCCGTATCCTTGTATCGTAGTTCTACTAATGTACTACTTTATATAGATACATTTCATACAAATGCGTTAACCAGACTAACCACTCATTCTTTCTTCCTCTTTATGTACATGAAAATTTTTTCGTAACAAACTTTTCTCTGACTTCATGTTTTGTGGGCAAATCATATGAGGGATATGTTTGTATCATCTTCATCTAAGTCTATTATTTCTACCTGATGATCTTCCAACTTTAAGATTTGTTGGGTGGATATTGAATCTCAATGGCAGTCTTATCAAATATAAGAACATCGAAACTTGAATTTCCTTTATATTTGAATACTAAAGAATAACCATAACAGATAGAATGATATTCAACGAAATCCTACCAACCATTACAAAACCAAATGTTGTTATCAGCTTTCTTCAATCCCACTTGCCAAATACCACCATAGGGAGCAGTGAGTGTAGCTACGGTGGATAGCTCAACACTGTTGAACCCTGACCACAAGTACCATCCACACTCATGTGAAAACACAGAGCATCCTTCCAAAGTTTATGCATCAGTTTTGGGGGTGAGCTGTCCACCATTACTACACTAATGTTTGCAGTGCTGCATGTGCTGCTCAACAGCTTAGTACTGTTGGACCCTGTCTAGTCATATCACCTACACACACGTCAATACACAAATATGCATCCTTTTGCAATGCACCATTTTCAAGGATGCAAAGCATCCCTAAAAAGTTTGTGATACATTTAACACAGCTTGGCACTATCTCGTCAAGTCATGTCAGATGAAGCATAGGAATGCTGAATAGTCTTCACGTGAATAAATACACAACCTCCTTTGCAGTACACATCACCAGACGGTGCATAGCTTAGCGCTGTTGAACCCTAACCACAAGTACCCATCCTCACTCACGTGAAAACACAGAGCATCCCTCCAAAGTTTATGCATCAATTTTAGGGGTGAGCTATCCACCATTGCTACACTAATGTTCGCAATGCTGCATGTGCTGCTCAACAGCTTCGCACTATTGGACCCTGTCCAGTCATCACCTACATGCACGTCAATACACAAATATGCATCCTTTTGCAATGCACTATTTTCAAAGATGCTGAGCATCCTTGAAAAGTTTATGATACATTTAACACAACTCAACACTATCTCGTCAAGTCATGTCAGATGAAGCACAGAAATGCTAAATAGTCTTCACGTGAATAAATACGCAACCTCCTTTGCAATACACATCACCAGACGGTGCATAGCTCAACACTGTTGAACCCTGACCACAAGTACCCATCCACACTCACGTGAAAACATAGAGCATCCTTCCAAAGTTTATGCATCAATTTTGGGGGTGAGCTGTCCACCATTACTACACTGATGTTCGCAGTGCTGCATGTGCTGCTCAACAACTTCGCACTGTTGGACCTTGTGCAGTCATATCACCTACACGCATGTCAATACACAAATATGCATCCTTTTGCAATGCACCGTTTTCAAGGATGCTGAGCATCCCTGAAAAGTTTATGATACATTTAACACAGCTCGACACTATCTCGTCAAGTTATGTCAGATGAAGCACAGAATGCTAAATAGTCTTCATATGAATAAATACGCAACCTCCTTTGCAATACACATCACCAAATGGTGGATAGCTCAGCACTGTTGAACCCTGATCACAAGTACCCATCCACACTCACATGAAAACACTGAGCATCCCTCCAAAGTTTATGCATCAATTTTAGGGGTGAGCTGTCCACCATTGCTACACTGATGTTCGCAGTGCTGCATGTGCTGCTCAACAGTTTTGCACTGTTGGACCCTGTCCAGTCATATCACCTACACGCACGTCAATACACAAATATGCATCCTTTTGCAATGCAATGTTTTCAAGGATGCTGAGCATCCCTGAAAAGTTTATGATACATTTAACACAGCTCGACACTGTTTCGTCAAGTCATGTCAAATGAAGCACAAGAATGCTGAATAGTCTTTACGTGAAAAAATACGCAACTTCCTTTGCAGTACACATCACCAGCCCGCTGCTATAGCACAAGCTATAGCCATATCAAATAGCTACCTCAGCGAACCACATACACTAACAGACGCCACTGTACACCCAAGTCATGTTTGCAGTTTTGCACGTGCTCCTTAACACCTCACTGAACAATACACTAGCGAGTCATATCATCTTTATTCACGTGAATACTTGCCCTTGAAAAAAATCTTATATAAAGTCCCATTTACATCTACCCTTGCAAAACATCTACACATACCGAAGTCTCATTTACATATATCCTTTCGATACTCGATCTACACATATGGATCTGAAGTTGCATTTTCCAATGTCAATGCGCTATTGGATGCTACCTTGTTTTCCAGATAACTATAGGAGGGAGAGAGATTCCGATGAGAAGGAATACTATGTCGGACTGCAGTTGGAGTGGGACTTTCGCGTGAACGAGTCCAACGCTCTGCATGATGATCTCGTGCGACTCGGAGCACCTCTTGTCAACCGTATCTCGCTCACACTGCCACGGTAAAACATGCACCAATATGAGCATGCAGTGACTAAAATAAAAAAAGAGAACAATCTTATGATACTCCGTAGGTCCAGGTATCACATGCTACAATTGGCAGAAGAGCTAGCCGCCGCAACAAACAGGCAACTCACTCCGGCGAAACGTAACAATGTCATCAACTACGAGAATTACCTGTCTGAGTGAATGCCTATGTGGTGTGTGTGTGTGTGTTATGCATATGCAATGTTAGTAGCGTTAGAGTTCAATATGCAATGCATGCATATTGGCACCTTCGTGTAAGTTATTTTAAGTTTTATGTATTATGTTGTATGTGCTTCTTGAAAAACATTATGTGTGGGAATATTTAACTTTTATGCGTTATGTGGGAATAATCTAGATTACGAATAACATACATGCTCCTCACAATCAATAATAAGATTTACATAGTACAAATGCAACAACAGTGACACACATATAACATAGTCAAGAAAAATAGTTCTCCAACAAAGTCTAATTACACCACGACACGATTACTCTTCATCTGACATCTCCACATCTGACTAATAAATGGGATCAGCAAGAAGTGATCGCATGAATTGTGCATGCTCGTACCACCCTCCCTCCACCGACTCTCGAATCTCGATTTAGGTTCGATATCGACTAAGACGTATCTTCATTCGATTATTTTCTTCTCTTATGCGGTTCAATGCTTTACAAAGTTCGTTGATCGTGTCTCTGGGCATTTGCGATGCGAGTCGCCGAGGCATTGGCAACTTATAACCAACCAGCTCATCATTAAACATTTGTTGTTCATGAAATAACCAATCCCAATCCTGTCTTACGATATTGTGAACGTAAGCACTATTTCGCAGATTTGGATTGATTGGATAGCTGAACTCATCTTCCAATACCCAGCAATGACCCATAGCAGTGAACACATCATGAGGCCTATAGAGTTGTGGGTTGCCAGAACCAGACATTGACGCTGAATACAATAACATCATATGATCAAGTTAACAGTGTGCAGCAACTGTTGGTAAATAATGTAATGCTGCATAAGATGGTACACGACATAGACATTCATAAATTTATGTACTATTCATACTAAAAATGAAATACTAACACTCACATTTGACAATAAACATTAGGCGTTGTTGATAATGTCTACACGTTATGTGCAATACAAAATGTTGTTGTTAATGTCTGACCAATGATGACTATGTACATTCAGCTTTTGCAAATCTAAAGATTAACTATTCATTAGTTTTAGCAAATCTAAAGATTTTTATTTTTTGTCAATGAAATTTACACCAGCAATGACCCAATGTACACACATAACACTCATCACCGTTTCTATTAGATTATTGTACATTTTTTATAGCACCAAACAACTAATATAACTCTAATCTACTCACATAATACTCATCTACTCACATAATACTCATTCAAGAGAATACCAAAGCACAAGTAGTAATACAACCCATTAAATGAAAATTCTTCTCTACAACTACTTTTATGGTTGATAAACTTTTATAATATCTACAACCACTTTTCCCTACACAATAAAATTCTCTATGTATTTCAAAAAAGAAAATGAGTTTCTCACCTGAGGTGATAGAGAGATAGCACTAACTTTCGACAGAAAATTCTGACCTCTGTTGAGAAGCTGATCTCAAAATGATGAGGAGAATGTAATGTAATATTGCATGAGAAGCTGATTTGTGTGGGAATAGTAGAACAACTCGATTATACCAAAGCCGAATATAATTAGTAACTCGATTTTTCATCCATCGAGTTGACATTCACGTGCAAGCAGGTGATTTGAAATCCTGTCAGTAACTCGGTTTCCCCATTGCCGAGTTGTAAACAATATCGCAAGAATACTTTATTCCCCAAAAGCCACGCTGGATCGCCATCATGGCAGGCACCTGCATATAACTCGGCCTTATGATAATTGAGCTACTTTAATAACTCAATTATTAAGAGGCCGAGTATCGAAACAGGGGCATGCCCCTATATAGTTTACAAACAGGGGCATAATGCCAAATATTTTTCCCAGTAAGGGCAAAAGGCTAGAATCTCCGCAAATTGAAACCTACCAAATAATCACTTTACAATCACCCATCACTTCAATTAGGTTTTAGAACCAGGTCTTAATGATTCTAACAACCTATTCCTTTGCCTTGATTACTCCACCAAAAAGCCTACTCTTTCTTTGAATTCAAAAGTGGCAAATTGTTGCCCATAATGCCACTTTGCAAAGAGAAGTTCTGAACCACTTTCGATATGCACGGTGGGTTTCTTTCGTTTCACATGCCTATACACCTTTCTTTTTATTAAAAAAAATTAAATAAATTTTAGAGAATAAATTAAACATTATATCATATTACAAAATAATTATATATTCTCGTGCATCGCTTGGGTTTATGACTAGTCTATATATATATAAGTAAAGTTTAGAGAAAATCCAATTATTTTTTTATAATTGAAGTTCAATTTTGCGTAATGTGTCCTAAATTATTTATTTTTAGAGAGAGTTTTATTTCTTAATTTTTGAGTAAAATGTGGGACCGTATCATAAATATCCATCCAAATGAGTTATTACGTCCGAAAACCTAAGAGTCTAGAATTAATAAACATAAAAAAATTAAAAACAATGAAAAATTTACATTTTCTACCTAATAATATTCATACAAGACTTTTTAAATAGTTAAAAAAATATATATAAGAATGACTATCAATAATGTTTAAATTATATATATAAGAATTATATTATTCATCTTAATGTCTATCTTTTAAGTATATCCACGCATATACATGAAGTTACAAACTAGTTTAAATAATGATAAAAACATTTTAATCTATTCTATATTATTGATTTTTATTATTAGTGTAAATATACCATATAATTTTTTTTTTTTTTGAAAGGAATATACCATATAATAGAACCATATGGTCTCCCACTTTGAGATTTTTTCTTTCTTATTTATAAAACATAAACCAAATAAACTATATATATATATATATATAATTAGTACACACCTATAAATCATTAATATATATATATATATATATATATTTAACCCACGGACAAAATAATATTTTGACGTCAACATAATCTTTGTTAAGGTAAAAAACTAAAAACAAACTTCATGCATTCCCAAAAGCATGTACCAATACAACCACTTTAGACAGCTTTTTATTAATAGTCTTGGAAAATTCTTTCCGCTACGATTTCAGGCTTTCAGCCAAGAATCGTACTTCACAAATGTGTGGATTTCATGAAAGAAGGGCCAATTAAAAGGAGTGGATCATGAGCATCCACATCAGTCCGTTTAAATTTTTTGTCTATTTTACACGAAAAAACCTACTTTTTCTATTTTACACGTCCACCTTTACAAAACACCCACATCAGTTTATCTATTCTACACATTTATTCAATAAAATATTCATTCTTTTACTATTTTTTATTATTTTCTACACATCCGTCTCACTCACTGCCTATCTCTCTCTCACAGACCAACCGCCATCACCAAGCAACCAACCTCCACCATCATCAACCCATCCAGTCTAGGCCTGTTCAGGATCTGACCAGCACCAATGAAACCGCCTGGCGCCGAACCTATCCGACCGCTAAAAAGCACTACCGCAGGTGTCCGGTACGGTGGTCAACGGCAATCTAGGCACACCGAAGATAGCCGGTGCGGCAAGCAGTGGTTCTTTTGTACTCCGACGAGAAACTGCACCGCACCGGTATATATATACAAACACTACAATTTAACATATGTCCATATAATTTTATGCTTCACAGAGAGAAGAGAACTCAGAGATGGAAGGCGAGAGAGGCAAGGTTGAAGAAGAACGGCTGCCTGGGTGTGTGGGTTAAAAAAAATGTTAGGGTTTTTATTATTAGTTATTTATATATACACTAAAACGACGTCGTTTTGAACCTCATATTAATTTTAATATCAGTTCCAAAATGACGTCGTTTTATTATTGGATTGAAAACAAAAAAATACCCAAACGACATAATTTCAATTTTGAACCCTAGATTTAACTCACGCCCCTGCTATCTCTTGCTTCAGTCTCCCTCTCGGCCTCTCCTAGTCCCAAACTCCAAGCAACTCTCTCTCTATCTCTCTCTCTCTCTCTCTCTCTCTCTCTCTTCCCCCTCAACTTTTGCCTTCTGCCGCTTGCTGCCCTCGGCCCTCGTACACCGCCACTTGATGCCATCGTTCTAGGAGTTCACCCTCTCCTCTCTGTCACGACATTCTCAGGTTTTCTAGTGGAGGTTTTGACTTTGGATGCTCAGTCTTGCAATGCTTTGTACCAGGTTTGTGTTTATTTTATTTTCAATGGTTTTGTTTTATATTTTATGGGTTTGGTTTAGTGTTTTCATTTGGATTTTTTGTGATTTGAAATGTGATATTTTTTAGAGAAAGATTGAGAATTTCTTTGTAGCTATTTGTTTTCTTTTTTTTTTTTTATTAGAATATATAGGTTTTTCAATGATTATGATGTGGTTTTGGGATGCTAATTGTATTGTATTTAGTTCTTGAGAAAATAGGGAATTCACTGAACTAACCGCGCCGAACCGATATGATGCACCGCACCTTTTATAGACCGGTTCCTACCATCCACAAGTGAGATGCGGTCAAGTATGAGGGAAAACCGCACCTTACAGGTGTGGTGCAAAAATACCCCAAATAACCGGCCGTACCGCACCGTGTATAGGCCTAATCCAGTCAAACATCATCAACTCACCTGGCCATATCGACCCACATACCCGAAACCCCATTCAACCCAAAGGAAAGCCAAATCAACCCCATTCAACCCGAAACCCACTGATCAAACAACCAGAAATAAAGGAAAGCAATCAGATCGGTGGAGAGATCAGCGATCGGTGGCAGTGGCAATCGGTGGTAGTGGCGGCGAGAGATTGGTTTGCTGTTCTAATCTGATGGAGAAAACGAAAGAGGGTGAGAGACAATTAGATCGAAGTTGGTCGACTTGATTGGAGGGTATGATGAAGCATCTTCGCTCATGGCGGCAATTGTGATGGACTTAACAAGAGAGAGAAAAAGCTATTAAAAAATTAAATACACATGCTACAGTGCCCGTGTAAATTTACACAGGTACTGTACTGTAGCTCGTTGAAAATTTTAGAAGACTTAACACATTTTTAAACGGACTGATGCGGGTGTTTTTTGGTTCAAAATGTTTAAAAATTGTACTTTTTTCTATTTTAGAAGACTATAAAAGGACTAATGTGGATGCTCTGGAAACACATCCTCACTTCAATGCAGCCACACATTAAGAATGGTATACATGTAAATTCTACTGTTGTTTGATTCATTTTGAAGAATCAATGCTAGTCCAACCATCAGAATTAAATTGCATCTTCAATTTATTTCCTACCTATCACTGTCAGTTGTATTAGTAAATTCTACGCTTGTTTGCTTCATTTTGAAGAATCAATGCTAGTCCAGCCATCAAAATTAAATTGCATCTTCAATTTCATTCCTACCTATCACTATCAGACAATAAATAGAGGCACCTAAAATCAAATGTTGTATTAGCAAATTCCACGGTTGTTTGATTCATTTTAAAGAATCAATGCTAGTCTAGCCATCAGAATTAAACTACATCTTCAATTTCTTGCCTACCTATCACTGTCAGACAATAAATTGAGGCACCTAAAATCAAATGTTGTATTAGCAATAAAGGCAACTCCAAACTATCGCAATGGGTTTACAAATTTACAATAGAAAAATATTACGTCCGTAATATTTTTACAACAAACTTTAAGTGATTATTAATTTTATTGGTTCTAGTTAGATCAACTAATAAAGTCTCTGATAATAGAATAAGAGATTTGGGGTTCAATCCCCACCTACACTAAAAACTGATCGGTGTTTTGGTTTGATGATAAAGAGCTATCATTAAGAGTGGACGCTATAGATTAAAACTCTCTCTCAAAAAAGGAAGAAGTGATTATTAGTTTTAATTTAAATGCACTTGTGGGGACCCGAGGACCAAAGGACCCGAGGACCAATGAATAGTTTACAAGAAATCCTGTTCGGGATGGGGACCGAAGACCCGAGGAACTTTCGGCAATCGGCGTGAGCACTACAAATATCTGGAAGCATTGAATGCTGAAGATAGAGCTTCTAGACTGCATTAAATGAAGAAGTAGCAGCCTTATCAGTGACATTAATAAGGAAGTGACCTGAACAGTGTAGTTGGCAGCTAGATAACATACTGCCACCATCTTCTACCAAAGAGGGACACAAGTGTCACCAGATGGAAGTGGTAAGGTGAAAGATGAAGGGTTGAGATGACAAGAGCGGAAAGTATAAGTAGGAAGAAGACACACACAAAGGGGGGGATCGAAGAACAAAGAGCAGGAAAAAGAAAAAGGAAGAAAGGATTGGGACCTGTAAGAAGCATCAATAGCTGTGACATTCAGGAAGAAGTGGACAGTCTAGGAGTCCTCGGGGCACACTTGTTCATTGTTGTGTTGTTCCCTCTCTACAAATTTTGTTGTTACGGGCCAAAGATCATAGTGGGTCTCAGCTTTTCATTGTTGGATCGTGGGCTTTGGCCTTACCGTAGGATTTTGGACCTTACAATTGGCACCGTCTGTGGGGACAACAAGGTGGAACGTGCTGTCTTGAGGATAAATGGCAAGTGTAAGCCAAGATAGGGAGGAGTCAATGGGTTCGTAGAGTGAAAATCATCAGAGGAATGATACTCCAAGTATAGTGGTGGAATCACATCCTAGTGGTCAAGCACAGAGAAGTCTTTCGTACACTGGAGATCGAGCTTCTCGCGATGAGGATATGCGGAGGATGCAGTCGGAAATAGATTATTTACAAAGAAAATTGAAGCAAAGGCGAAATGATGAACGAAGTTCCTCCTCTTCGTCCAGTGATAGTTCGGAGTTCGCTAGAGAGAAAGGTGATCATCAGAGGTCCAAATCTCCTCCTGATAAATCCCACCCTAGTTCAGGCACGGTGAATAAGTCTAAGAGAGGTGGGAATAAATGTGTTGGGAGATGGTCGTATCAAGGCACGGAGAACAATGCTATGAGTAAAGCCTTGAGACAGATTTCCAAATCTCCATTTGCGAAATGGATAAACAGGGCAAGACTGCCCCATAGATTTTCCCAACCTATGTTTGCTATTTATAATGGTAGGACTGACCTTGTGGAGCATGTAAGTCATTTTAACCAAAAGATGGTGGTTCATTCGCATAATGAGGTGCTGATGTGCAAGGTTTTCCTTTCCAACTTAGGACCGGTGACTATGAGATGGTTTGATGCTCTGGAGGAGGGTTCACTAGAATCTTTTGAAGGATTGACAAAGGCGTTCGATGCGCGACTTATAACATGTAGTAGGGTCCCAAATCCTTTAGATGCGCTGCTATCAATGGCCATGAGGGAAGGCGAGACCCTTAAAACTTAATCCGATAAGTATTGGGAGACCTATAACGAGATTGATGGCGATGTGGAAGATGTCGCGGTAAGAACCTTTAAGGTGGGGCTCCCAACCGAACATGGGCTGAGAAAGTCTTTGATAATGAAAACTGCTGTGAATATGCGCCAACTCATAGATCGTATAGATAAGTATAAACGGGTGGAAGAAGACCAGATTTAGAGCAAGGGTAAAGTAAAAATGTTCCCGGAGAAAAAGGACTCCCAGGGTGGGGGTTATCAAGGCAATCAGCCTAGGAGAGATTTCTTGGGTCATTCACCCCTACCAAGGATGCCCACGGTTAATGCATTATTCAAAGAGCCAATATATCAAATATTGGAGAAAATACAGAATGAACCCTACTTCAGGTGGCCTAGTAAGATGAATGGAGATGCATCCCAGAGAAACCAAAACCTTCATTATCATTATCACTAAGATAAAGGGCATACCACGGAGCAATGCAGGACATTGCGCGATCATTTGAACCAATTGGCTAGGGCGGGAAAACTCAATCACTTCTTGTCCCAACCGGGAGGACAGTTGCAGCGTAATGGAGGTGTTCGACTTGATAATGCTACTCGGCCAGGAGTGGGCACCATCAATGTAATTTTAGCAAAGCCAGGGGGAGAACGCGTAACCCCCTCTAGGATCATATCTGTGCTGGGTGGCTTGGAAGATGGGGCAGAAGAGTTGGGTAACTGATGAGGACAGTCGCATCAGTTACAGAATAGGAAAAGAAAACATCCAACAAGCAACTATTATACAGGATTATTTTATCAAATTTTTATAATATACATAAAAAAAAAAAAAACCTTGCTTAAGATCTCACTATGGTTTAATCATGAAAGAGAGTAATAAAAATCAAGTTATAAGATTCAGGCAATGTCCTACAAAGTGACATAGTTCTGCATTAACAAGAAGCTCTTCCTCAAAAAGGGGCATTAGTTTGATGGAGAGATTGATTCAGTGATGCTCATCAGAAAATCTTTTCTTGGTTATACAAGGGTGACAATCAATTCAAGAAATCTAGAGGCTTAAGGAAGAATGACCACTGTTTCGGTAGTGACAATTAACAAAATCATTGTTGGTGTGGACACTGTTACTCTAAAGAATGATCACTGAAAGATGCCAATAAGATGCAAACAGGGATGCGGCGGGCACCCCTACATTTAGAGTGCGTGTGTGCACTCACACACATCTATATAAAAGACATTACAAGGGTAGGGTAGCTTCTTCATAAATAGAATCAACCTATGCTAATATTCATCACCAATGAACTACAATCTAAAGGGAGTAATCAATCATATGATACACAAGTGAAAAAATCATCTTGATGATATAAAGATTTAAAAATTATATACAGGTGAAAATCCTAGTCATTGCAACAGTCAAATCCTAGTCCTAAAGTTTGTATCTTTAAAGAGACAACATTGATCCAAGAAGTCAAACAAACATTTTGATTTCTATCAATAAAATTGAACCATGGATATCTCATAAACTCATCACAATTCAAATCAACCTTAAAAAACATATCTTTTGCATGAAATACTCATACACCTCACTCAATACTAGGTCACCAATTAAAACCACAGATTTATTTTAACAAATACTTAACAACTAACTCATCACAATTCAAATCAAAAACCTAAAAGACACATCTTTTGCAGGAAAATTTTCACACAATCCTGTTAATTTCATTAAATTTGAGCTTAAATGTTAGAACCAGACATCAATTTAATAAACACTATACAAGCAACTACAAACATGAAATTCAAGTATTTAACATTTTTAAAACCAAAATTAACATAAAAGGATTAGAATTAAGAATGAGAAATAGTATGAAAGGGTACAAACCATGCCATCTTCAACCTCATCAGGCCCAGTAAAGCTAGAGCCTAGCCTGGCTCTCTGCATAGCTTTGTAAGCTTGATTTTTACCCATTTTGAGAGACACCCAGATGAGAAAACCAAGCAAAAAAATCAAAAAGAGAAAGATAACCCACCAAGAAGAAAGGAAGAGAAAATATGGGAAAATATTTGATTAAGGCATTAACGGTCAGAAACCCATGTAGAGGGAGAGAAAATATAGGGTGTGAGAGGGATTAGAGTTTAGAATAGAAGAGAGAAAAAGGTTTTTTGTAGGGATGGCAATTTAAATCCGACCCGCAGATACCCGGCCTGGCCCGACCCTAATGGGCTGGATTTTACCCGGTCCAATAAAGAATAAGGTCGGATATGGGTTTTTTAAAAAAAAAAACCGAAGCGAATCTAGGTCGAGTCCGGATTTTTTAAAAAAATTCGAAACCTGGCCCGGATAAAAACCCGGTTATATTAAATTACTAAAACCCCCTATTTATATATATATATATATATATATCATATTAGTAATCCACTAACCCTACCCTAATATATATCATATTAGGAGCTAATGGATCTTTAATTTTTTTTTTTTCCAGTGAATAGCATTGATGAGAGTTTCTTGGATGAGGAAAAGGTAGTGAAGTGAAAGTAGGGAATTGTGATTGTTTGATGGGCAATACATGCCGTGGATCTTTCAAAGGAAAATATTTTCAAGGCAACATGGAGAAAAGATGATTCTTCTTTGGTTGGGCTTCAAAATTATTATTTTTTAGTTGGGCCAGATTTGGGCCCAAGAGATAAACGGGGCCCAATGGGGCGGGTCTGGGCCCCAAAAAAAAAAAACCGATTAATAATCGGGCCGGGTCCGGGTCTCGGGTCTTGCCCCGCAGGTCGGGTCCGGGTATGTAAAAACCCGGCCCGAACCCGACCCGTTGCCATTCCTAGTTTTTTGGGTTGAGAAGGTTTTGATTTGTGTTACAAAGGGATACAAAGCCAAAGGTTTGAGGCTGTGACGCATGGGATTGATTGTTTGGGTTGGGTGAGATCACGAGCACGTGGGTTCAAGCATGTTGGTGACGTGGCAAGTTTTGATTTGTTTAAAGAGAGACAAAGTCAAAATGAGATTAGTTTTATAAACTTATTATATTTATATAATTATCTACACCCTTCTACAGATTGTGGATTTTTTTTTTTTTTTTTGTTTTAACGTGACATACAGATTGGGTTAATTAAATGAGCAATGCTACCAACACATTTTTCTTTTTCTTTTACTATCTTTTGGATAACTTTTTACTTTCAAGTTGTGAACATAATGCTATTTTCACAAATTTTGTTAATTTGATAAATTGTGACATCAATAATATAATTTTCACATTAATTTACCATTGATTCTACTTTCATAATGCAACAACTACATTGTATCACGTCAACTTACAAATGCTAGATTAATTTAAATAAGCAATGTGATTTGATCCCAAAATAAAGGTAAAAGTTTAGGATCTGCTTATTTTACTAAAATTGAAAACTTTTTACTGAAAGTACTGTAAATAAAAGTAAAAGTTAGATAAAATAGTACAATGGTACCCATGAATAGTATCAAAAAGTGCAGTGAGACTCATATAGAGTAGCAAAAATAAGCTGAATAGTAAAATAAGTCGGCAAAAATAATCTTTGCCAAACAAACACTTTGGAAACAGCTTATTTAGCTGGAACTGCAAACTTTTTATTGAAAGTACTGTAGATAAAGCTAAAAGTAGTACAATGAAACCATGAATAGTACCAAAAGTGCAATGATACCCATGAATAGTTGCAAAAATAAGTTGAATAGTAAAAAAAACAAGTTTTTTAAGCCAATGCCAAACGCATACTTAGGGTGTGTTTGAATACTGCTAATTTTGCTGAAACTGAAAACTTATTACTGAAAGTACTATAGATAAAAGTAAAAATTAATTGAAATAATATAGTGGGATCCATGACTAGTACCAAAAAATGAATGAACAGTGCTGTGAGACCCACCATTTTTTTATCAAAACACAAAAAATTTTCATCCCCAACACAATCCAATGGCATGCTTAATCTATACATGTTCAAACGCTAAATAATCTCACACGTGTGCGTTTGACATGAAATATTTTTGCCAACTTTTTTTACTATTTAGCTTATTTTTGCTACTATTCATGAGTCTCATTACACTTTTTGGCACTATTCATGAGGTCTCATTATACTATTTCAACTAATTTTTACCTTTATCTACAGTATTTTTAATAAAAAGTTTTTAGTTTCAGCAAAATAAACGAATCTTAAACGGATACTAAATTATATATTAAATGCAAGTCAATGTTTGTGTCCAATGAGGAGGAAGAGGATGAAAAAAACTATAAAAACTCAGAGCCCGTTTGGTCATAGAGTTCAAAATTTGTTGTTTAAAAAGATGTGAAAATTGTGACTTAAAAAGTATAATTGAAAAACGTGTTTTTAGTGTTTATAAAAAAATTAAAAAAAAAAAAAGGTGTTTGGTATCATGGTTTATATAACATGTTTCATTGTTCAAAAAATATAAATTTGTGTTTAGTATGTGTGTGTAATTTTGTAAAAAAAAGCTAACCAAAGTACAAAATAAACATTTTTTTAATGCCGCTGGGTTGCTCTAACTGTGTGGGTGAGGATTAATGGTGAAGAGATGATCAGAAGAGAGGAGACAATACTTGGAAAAAAGCTGACTAGGTGGGCCCATAATAGTGTTTAAAATAACTACCCAAATGCCACTGAACACTAGTGTTTGTTGTTTAAAAGCAGGCCAGAGGTGATTTCAAAACAATCATTTTAAACTTGAGTTTTTGAACAATGTTTTCCAAACAACCCCTGAACACGAATGGTCCATCAAACGCGTTATTTTTTTTTTTTTTTTGACACTGGTGTTCAGTGTTTAAACACTGAACACTAATGTTTAAAATAGGTGACCAAATGGCGCCTCAATGTTTGTGTCTCTAATAACATTGCCATTTTTTGTTATGGACCAAGATGCATGTCATCATATCGAAGAATTGGGATGCTTTTAAAGTTGGGATATTGTTGGAGTGAGAACCATGCAACACAATACTCGAGTATAACATGCTCGAGTACCTTTTATAAAAAAAATGTTGTTTATTTTATTTCTGCGGTACTCGAGCTCACCAAGCTAGTGCTCCATGCCATTTCTCGTCTCTTAAGAATTTAAAGATTAAAGAAATTAAAAGCACAACATTCAAAAATATTAGCAGCAAGCTCATTACCCTTACATCCCTTAATATATTTTTTTTATTATAGAACATTCATGTAAAATTGTGATGATATGGTGTCCATCTCACCAGATGAGGATATATGACCCTTTTGCATCTCTCTCCGTATAAAATGATGTATGAAATTGAGTTGTTCACTAGATGCACTACACACCTTTTTTATTCTTGAGAATTTTTATGTAATTGATTGTCTTACCCACCATTCTTATTCCAGAGAATTTTCATGTAATTGATTATCCTAATATTATACCATTTCTAAGTATGCCTGGAGGTTTCGAGTCCCTTTTTCAACCCTTGGAGATAAAAGGGTGAGTTTGATTCAGCTTTTTGAAAGTGGGCTTTATGAAAAGGTGGAGTTTTCAAAAAGTCGAGTCCCTTTTTCAAAACTTGGAGATAAAAGGGTGAGTTTAGTTCAGCTATTTAAAACTGGGTTTTATAAAAAAGTGGAGTTTTCAAAAAGTGCAATATGAAAAAGTGTTTTTTGAAAAAGCTGAGTGTTTAGTAAAAACTATTAAAAAGTGCTTTTTGAAATAGCTGAGTGTTTGGCTAACACTTATAGATGTGGCAGTTTGAGAGATAAATTACCAAAAATGACAATGTATATATAAGGGAGTTTATTTCATACTTAAATCAACTACTTCATTTTCTTACTAAAAAAACTAATAATTAATAATAATAATAATAATATATTATTGGTTTCCATACTATTATTTAAGCTGCTACACTTATTTGGACCAGATTTTTTTTGCTCCAAAATACCCCTATATCCCTAAGTTTAAGTAGAGACAAAACTAAATGATAGTTTGGTAAAAATACATGTTTAACTTGCACTAAAATATTGCCTACAACATAGGAACATTCTTCCATTAACCCACTTCTTCAAAATAACTATACGTTTATTATTTTTTTTAAATATAAAAATAAGTTAAACACTACACGTTTATCCAAAAATAAATCTAAATATATATATAAAAAAAAACTATAGGAATTTTTTTTGTTCTAAAATACCCGTGCATTCCTATGTTTAAGTAGAGACAAAACTAAAGGACAATCCGGTAAAAATATAACCCTAACTTCTACTAAAACATTGCCTAAAAAATAGGGTCACTTTCCTATTAATTTTCAAATTTATTTATCCACTTATAAATTATAAATAAAAATTATATATATAATAAAAAACATATATTTTTTTTTGGCTACTACCACTTAAAAAAAAAAAAAAAAAAGCCCCATCACACGCGCTTCGCGCGTGTAATGAGGCTAGTTACTATTTAAGCGGTTGCACCTGTTTGGACCAGATTTTTTTTGTTCCAAAATATCCCTACACCCTAGGTTTAAGTAAAGACAAAACTAAAAGATAGTTTAGTAAAAATACATGTCTAACTTGCACTAAAATATTGCCTACAAAATAGAAACACTCTTCTACTAACCCACTCCTTCAAAGTAACTATATGTTTTTTTTTTTTTTAAATAGAAAAATAAGTTAAACACCTCATGTTTATCCAAAAACAAATCTAAATATCCTATCAAAGTATCCTTACATTCTTACGTTTAAGTAGAGACAAAACTAAAGGACAATCCGGTAAAAATACAACCTTAACTTTCACTAAAATATTGCCTAAAAAAATTTATTTATCCACTTATAAATCAGATTCTTAAAATAGAAATTATATATATAATAAAAAATATAGATTTTTTTTTTTTTTTGGCTACTACCACTTAAAAAAAAAAAAAAAAAACCTCATCTCACACGCGAAGTGCGTGGGATGAGGCTAGTTATTTTAATAATGTTTTGGCAATTTTTCTTTTTAGTGTCATAATTATTTGTTATTACCATTAATGACTTCTTATCAATATTAATTAAATCTAAATAATTTTTATCATCACGAAGCACAAAATGAAAATGTAAAAAGACGATAAAATACACGGCGAAAATGGCCAAATACCATCTTTTTTCGAAATTTGTAGCAAAAAAACACTATTTCAGAACTAAATAGGGAAATACCGCAGTTTGGCAAACTCGAGTACCATTTGGCCACCGTGGCACTGCTGAGGTGGAATTTGGACGATCAAAAAAAATAATGTAGTACTCGAGCATGGTATACTCAAGTACCATGCAACACAATACTCGAGTATAAAATGCTCGAGTACCTTTTATAAATAAAATGTTGTTTATTTTATTTCTGTGTGCTCGAGCTCACCAAGCTCGAGTACCTTGTAACTTTTTTTTTTTTTGGGATTATCAAAAAATAAACATAAACATAAAATGTTGCTTACTTTATTTCTACAGTACTCGAGCTCACCAAGCTCGAGTACCTTATAACTTTTTTTTTTTGGGATTATCGACAAATAAGCATAAACATAAAATGCTGTTTATTTTATTTCTACAGTACTCCAGGTCACTAAGCTCGAGTTCCTTGTAACTTTTTTTTGGGGGGGATTATCGACAAATAAACATAAACATAAAAATAAGTAGCTTTTTTTATGTTTTTATTTATTTAAATAGAAGCATTGTAAAATAAAGAGATTTTAATTTCAAAATATGAATTAATTTCTACATTAATTAAGATTGTTCATTGTTTTCTCATAAAAATTGTTCACTATTTTCTGCAAAAACTATATCTACAATTTTGCATAAAATTATTTTCTGTTCAGCATTATTTAAAAAAATTTCACTCTCTTTTCTGCATAAATTATTTTTTGTTCACTATTTAAAAAATTATTCATTGTTTTCTCATAAAACACCTACTGAAATCGTGTTTTATAAATTTAAACGTCAAACCTAAATGTTTTTTCATGCTTAAATATCACAATTATCAAATTTGTTTTTCTGCATTGATAAAATCTATATCTACATTGATAAAATCTACTTTTAGCCATACAGTCTACCTTTCTAGAGCATCAAGTAGCTGAATGATTGTGTCTGTCTATTTGTCTACCTTCAAGCTTTGCAAGTAACAACTAAAAACATAACAAAAGTGAAATGTCCTACGATATTTAAAAGATTTTTGTTTTTCATTAAAAAAAAAAAAAGATATTTGTTTTGTGATGCGTTTGGATGGCTATCAAACTATAGATCATTTTGCCATTTTGGAAGGAATGTAATAGAATGATTATATGTATATATATATATAAGGATTCGTTCTAAATTTAAATTGGAAGAAATGAATCAAATGATACCCTTAAAGTGTGGATGAAATGTTTTATAATGCTTAAATTTATAAAAGATACTAGTGAAAGTTCCATGCGTTGCATGGCTAAAATTGTGTTTTCTTTATATATATTTTTGAGAAATTATAACTAAATGAGTTATTATTATGTAATTTTAGAATTATTTTCTAACTAAATGAATGATTATTATAATACAACATGCATAATTTTGTATATTTGTCCTTGTATATAATATCTGTAATTAAGATTATCAGTAAAAACCTTTCTAATTTTTTTTTATAACTCCTTATTTATTAATGAAGGAGATGATTTTAACTCAAGCAACTAAATCTTTTATAATACTTGCATATTATTGTTACTTGCATATGCGTAAGTTGCTACTAAAAAAAAACAATAAACAAAAATGTGGGGTGCAAATCACTATTCAGTGGCGACAAATCACTGTTTCACTGGTGACAGATCACTAGTCACCATCACGCACGAATAGCTTCTAGACCAAAGAACCGCCAAAATAAAAAATTGAGCGGCATTGTTGCTGTACTTAAATAAGTTGTCACAAGCAACATAAATTACTGTTGGGAAATTTAGACCCCGGTTGATAGAATTAACAAGTTTTAAACCCAAGTTGTTAATTAAATTTATTATGCATAAAACTTGTTAAAACAAACAAACATCAATATCATGTCAAAAATAAATGCAGCGGAAAAATAAATAAGACAAGATATGATGACCCAGGAAAACCAACGAAACCAACCAGTTTCACATTAAAAAACCTGGGGGGAAGCCTTCCCGAAAAGCAATTCACTATAGTAAAGAGAAGTTTCAGATCTAGTACAAAACCTTTGTCTCTAGACTCTACAATCCCCGTAGATGAACTCACAGCAGAAACCTTCTACTGCTTCAGAACCTCTGAACTCTTCAATATATGAACACCACCCTTTGATGCACGAATCCCAATACGTGACTAACTCCTTTGCACGAATCCTAGTACGTGACTCACTCACCAACTTGAGAAAGAATAATGTTGGTTGCAAAGTTCTTCACTTCATCAACAATGAAGATCAACAAGCACTTGGTTACAAAACCCTAAGGCGCATAAGACGCAGTAGCTTCTTTCTGAGAGAATAAGGCTTCGGTCACCTTTTACATATGTTCTCCTTGTATTCTCTTGTGTGACGGCCTCAAAAATAAGCCTTATATATGCCTAGGGTTGTGAGAAAAGAAACCCTACACAAATACAAAAGCCTGGCCCAAAAATCAGATCTGGAAATCTGAATTCCCGTAACCTCGATAGATACCTCGATCGATCGGGCAGCTGTCGAGTCTCATTAAACCTCGATAGATACCTCGATAGATCCTCGACACCTTCTCGATCCATCGAGGTTGTCTCGATAGCTTCTCGACACCTCCCAATCGATCGAGATACCCTTGCATGCATTTCATCTTTTTTTGTTTTGCATTTTTTTTCCCTTTGTGTCCATTGCACCTTGTTTTTCTTTCTCTTGTAGGTCTATGGTTCCTTGTTCTCCTCTTTTCCTCTTTATCTGTCTTCTGTCTTTCTCCGGTCAAGTCTTTTGGTTTTTTATACCCTTTGACAATCGTGCCAAAAAGGGGGAGAATTTTGAGAATTGAATGTCATTCCTCAAGGGGAGTAATAGACTTAGGGGGAGAACTTCATGTTAAAGGGAAGAAAGTTTTTGTTGTAACTAACTTAGGGGGAGAGTTAGTTTGATACACATTAATATTGATATATTTTTTTGTGTTGTGTATCTTTTGGTTTTATAACCATTTTTACATACATGATGCTTATCCAGTGGTATATGTAATGATGTATGTGTTTCACTCTTTATCTCACATGTGCTGTTTCTTTTCTCTATTTATACACATGTTTCTTGTTTATTCAACTTGTCATTGTTTTCCACATGGTACCTTGATGTGTTTTGTTTAGTGCCTTTCAGGAAAGACAAGTTAAAGCCAAGTCAAGATTCCGAACCTTCTTCTTGCAGCAACTTCCAATGTTCAAATCTTTTAGACTAGGCTTATTTATTCTTGAGTAGAATGTGATGATGCGAGGAAAATCAGTAGGCTGGATGCTTCGGGTTTGATAGGGCTCGCAGTTGATCTTGGTAGCCTGAAAAAGAAAGAAGAAAATCAAAGGTGACCGGGGTTGCCGGCCAATAACCCTCCGATGACAAAGTCAGTTTTTCTCTCAAGTATTTTCAAGTTCCAATTTTTTGGGAATGATTTTCACATACCTTTTCTTGGTCTGAACCAACGTTTATATAGTGTCTTAAGAGCGGTTATTGGATTTGTAACCTCCCCTTGATTTGAGGAGGTTTGTATTAAAAAATAACTTCCTCAACCGTTTAGGAGTTACCCTTTTTGTGCGCAACGGTCACTGGAGGTTACTCGTATAATTAGGAGATATTTAAGACTTTCATAAATTTCCAAGTGTTCACGTGTCGTCCATAACTTTTCGTCTTGAGCACGTCAAGACAGCTTACCTCGTCTTGAGCATGTCGAGACAGCTTACCTCGTCTTGAGGATGTCGAGACAGCTTACCTCGTCTTGAGCACGTCAAGACAGCTTACCTCGTCTTGAGCACGCCGAGACAGCTTACCTCGTCTTGAGGATGCCGAGACAGCTTACCTCGTCTTGAGCACGTCAAGACAGCTTACCTCGTCTTGAGCATGCCGAGACAGCTTACCTCGTCTTGAGCACGCCGCCTGTCCTGGACGATCTCTATGGACAAAATTGGAGTTGTATTTTATCATACCACATCAGTTGCCCCCTTGTCCATGGGTCGTCTAGGATTCACATTCACTAACGTCGTTATTTGGACAGGTGTCCTTATGCCAGCTGTCGTAAGTGCCACTTGTCACGATTTAACTGGAGACCAATCATGTCAGCTCGTTTTTTGAGGGACGTGCCATTTGTCGCTTTTTGGCTGGTCGCGTCGCTTCGTGTACTGGGGTCAATGCCTATAAATAGTTGAATTCCTCCGCTGCCCTCCTCATTTTCTCAAATTTTCTTCTTCAACCTTCCTCGTCTTAGCGCCTCGTCTAGAAGTTTCCTACGTCAGTTAGTCTCCCCTCGTCTAGTTCCAGGTATTCTCTTCAATCCTCGTCCTTAGATTTTAAGCTTCTTTCTTAAAAATGTCTGAAGTAGTCCTTTCCTCGTCTAGCGATAGCATTGCCAAAGCTATAGACGAGTATCAGGACCCTAGTAGCTTTAGTGGCTCTAGTGATAGTTCTAGGAGTAGCAACAGTAGTAGCGACGGGAACACTACAGACGAGTACACGTCTGGTGTCCCAGGGGTTCCTCCCGAGGTGTTTAGGGAACAACATAGGACGAGGGTTAAGTCTGGTTCCATGGCTGGCACAAGTGCTCCCTCGTCTTCTGCTCAAGACGAGGAGGAGGAGGAGGTCGTTTATACTTGTGCTATAGGGGTTGGTTCTAAGACAAACGAGAAAAAATTAGAGCTTCTCAGAGCTAGGTACCAAATCCCTGATAGCTTAAACCCTAGGCTACCCGTCCGTGGGGAGTGGTGCTGTCAACCCCGTTTTGGCGTGGGTATTTTTGAGGCTTACCTCCTAGGAGGTTTGAGGTTGCCTCTAAATGCCTTCGCCAGGGAGTTGCTTTCTAGGTTAGGTATAGGTATATGCCAACTTAACCCCAATGCATGGCGTCTAATAGTAGCTATGCAAGTTTTGTGGAGGGAGGTGTTTGAGGGGAACCGTCCTCTTTCCGTGGACGAGTTCCTCTATTGCTATAAACCCTCCGAAATTAACCAGTCCCTTGGCTTTTATCAATTTACAGCCAGAGGGACAGATTGTAGGTTAATTAAGTCATTAGTCACGTCAGACAGAAACTGGAAGACGGAGTTTTTCTTCGTCTCTGGTTGCTGGGCTGGTCGTCCTAATGAAATAGCCCAAGATCCATTTCCTCCCTATACAGGAGACATAGGGAACCTTCGTCCTGAAGGTATGCATTTTTCGTAATGTTTATTGCACTCGTCCTTGCTAATGGTCGTCTAACATTTTTTGTGTGTTTTGTTTTGAAGGTGTCAGACGACCTCACTTGGATAGGCTCCAATTGGAACGAATCGAAAAAGCTTGTCTCCACACTAACAGGACCTTCCACTTTTTGGTTACCCTTAGGCGTCTTGCCATCTGGGGTTTAGGTCCTGACCCTTCGGACGAAGCGATTGCTCACGAAGTTACTGTGAGAAGACGTAAGTCGTCCTTACCCTCGTCCCTTCTTCTCTTCCCTTTTTTTTTTTTTTACTGACGTCGTTCCTTGCAGGAATGGCTACAATGAAACAAAATAAAGGAAAGAACGCTATGGACGAGGAGACTAGGCCGGGGGTGAAGTCCCTCCCTCGTCCAGCTTCTGGTGAGAAGAGGAAGAGCCTTTCTCTAGGTGTGGACTTGGGTAACCTCCCAAGTAGGCGCAAGGAGAAGAGAGCCAAGCACAAGTCGTCCAAGTCTCAAGACGTCCAAGCTAAGGACCAACATGACCTCGTCTCTCCTAGCCCTCCAATCCCAGTTTTAGACGTTGAACAAGAGCTTTCTCCACCCATCCCGTCTACAGTTCTAACCTCATCTCAAACTCCCCTCCAAGTTCCTCATAATCTTCTTGAGGACGAGAACTTGGCTTGGGAGAAGTTTGAGAAGGCTGTGACGGACGAGGACATAACGGCATGCTACAACATGTCGTTGAAGGATTTTGAGCGCTCCGGCGTTCATGACCTTTTTAAGGTATGTAACTTTTTTTTTTTTTTTATGTTTGTATCGTCTTGTAGTTAGTTTATGCATGCATTCTAATGAAGCTTTGTGCTATGCAGGCAATGTCCAAGTTCATTGCAGCGTCCAGACAGGCAACTGAACTGGACAAGATGAGGGTGTTGTTGGAGAAAACCGTCCAGAAAGGGAGGGACGAGTCCAAGAGGTGGGCAGAGGTGGCGGCTAAGTCCAAGGACGAGGCGGAGGACTTGAGAAAACGCGTTGCTGCGCTGGAGGATGAAGTCCACCAAAAGGATGATCGTCTTTCCTTTCTTCAAAGAAGGCATGACGAGTTTGAAGCCATTGTAGAGAAAGCTAAAGGAGACGCCGTCGCTGAGTTCAAGGCGTCCAAAGAATTTACTGATTCAATGGACGCCAACTACGCGGCTGGCTTCGAAGACTTTAGGATGGACGCCTCAGAGAAATTCCCAGAAATGGACTTCAGCTCTATAAAGCTCAATCTCGGTGGGGCGTCCACGAGTTCTCTCGTCCAGACCAGCTCAGAAGACGTCAACGTGGACGATGACGCTACCACCTCGCTACCTCAAGACGAGCCAGACGTCCAACCCCCATCCGTTTAAGATTTTACTTGCTTTGATGTAGTTTTATCCCTTTTTTGCTTTTATTGAAATGTATTTAAGTACAATTGTCTCGTCTAGAGTGTTATAGACGAGAGTATTAACAATTGCCTTTAAGGCTTTATTTGTAAGGGTTTTTGGACGATGGACGTCTACCCTTTTATTTTAATTTAATGAATGTTTATTTTTATTCATTACTTGTTTGTGTATGGACGTACTTTGTTTTTGTTGTGATAGAAACTTGTATAATCCTTAAGTATTAAACGGTCGTCCATATACTTTGCTTATGGATGTTGTTCTATCACTTTGTTCTCCCATAGACGAGTTGGTGATCACCTTTCGTTCATAGGTCTGACCTATTTTCCTCGTCCATAGGTTTTGGCTTATTTGCCTCGTCCATAGGTTTTGGCTTATTCGCCTCGTCTGTAAGCCTTTCTTCGGCCTTTGACGTTTGCTAATGTTTGAGTCGTCCTAGAGTATCTGTTTTGGTCAGATGCTCGTCCATGGACTTGTATCAATTTTTTGTTTCTTTAGCTTTTGCACTTTATCCTCGTTTTGAGGAAAGTCTGCGAACGTTACATCCCTGCGTCCAAGGATTTTTCATTCGTCTTTAGATTTTGGCCCCCTTCGTGGGTCTGACAATGGAACTTAGATTTTACGCATAAAATACACTTAAAATCCAAACCATATTATATAAGCATTGTTCACAAACATAGCACCTGCTTGGAAGCTAGTGCATTATGAAAATACTTAAAATACACAACCTTGTCTTTAACAAACTTGTCTGTAGACGGTGCAAATGTTTAAGAACTAATGCACCTTTATTCTTAGTACACACCATAGCAGTAGTAAGAACACTAGTAGATATTAAACGTAGTAGTAGGGTCGTCCATGATAGAAACCTCGTCTTTGATTACCCTCGTCCAAGCTCATTGATAGTACCTTCTCAGGTGCTCCACGTTCCAACGGTGCTCTAGCTTTCGTCCGTCCAAAGCTTCTAAGTAGTACGACCCTTGCCTTTTGCAGTTTACTACCCTGTATGGTCCTTCCCAATTGGGTCCCAATTTTCCATGAGCTGGGTTCCTAGTTGCCAAGGACACTCTCTTAAGAACGAGGTCCCCTATGCTGAAGCGCCTGGGTTTCACCATGGCATCATGCTGTCTGGCCATGAGGTTCCTGTTCCTTGCTGTCCTTTGCTCCGCATCCATTCTTACCTCATCAATAAGGTCAAGGTCAAGACGAAGCAATTCTTCATTTTCCTTCTCCTGATACTTCATCACTCGATGGTTAGCCATATGAACTTCTGCTGGTATGACCGCTTCACTTCCATAAGCTAATTTGAAGGGAGTTTCTCCTGTCGGGGTTCTCACAGTGGTTCTGTAGGCCCAAAGAACGCCTGGTAACTCGTCTGGCCATATCCCCTTTGCCCCCTCTAGCCGAGTCTTGATGATTTTCAGCAAGGATCGGTTTGCTACCTCTGCTTGTCCGCTTGCCTGTGGGTGGGAGGGTGAGGAGTAATGATTTCTGATTCCAAAATGCTCACAGAAGTCCCTGAACGGTGTGTTGTCAAACTGTCATCCATTGTCCGATACTAGCACCCTCGGTACTCCGAACCTACACAAAATATTCTTCCAAACAAAATTTTAAACGTTTTGCTGTGTAATTTTTGCAAGAGGTTCAGCCTCCACCCACTTAGTAAAATAGTCAATTCCTACTACCAAAAATTTCATTTGTCTGGTTCCTGGGGGGAAAGGACCCAGGATATCCAGTCCCCACTGCGCAAAGGGCCAAGGGGCCATCATCGGGGTCTGGTACTCCAACGGCTGCCTAGGTACGTTGCTGTAACGCTGACATTGGTCGCACACTTTGACATAAGCCTTAGCGTCTGCCTGAACAGTGGGCCAATAGTAACCGGCGCGAATGATCTTATGGACGAGGGATCTTGCCCCCGAGTGATTCCCACATGCTCCTTCATGAACCTCCCTCAAAACATAATTTGCTTCGTCCGGAGCTAGGCACCTCAGGTAGGGTTGAGATAAGCCTCGCTTGTAAAGTACTTCATTTATAAGGACGTACTTTGCAGCCCTAACCCTAAGTTTCCTAACTTCGTTCTTGTCATCTGGAAGCTTCCCATCTTGTAGATAGAGTACAATTTGACTCATCCAATTTTCTTCTCCTCCAATCTGCTGTATTTCTGGGAGGTCTATGCTCGGCATGTATTGGACTCTGCCATACTCGTCCATGACTCCACCTGCCGACGCTGCTCGCGCCAACGCATCTGCTTCTATGTTTTCTTCCCTCGGGAGTTGAACAAAACTCACTTCTGAAAACTTTTGCACAAGTCTCCTAACTTTTCTAAGGTATTTCTTCATTCGTTCTTCCTTGGCATCACACATTCCATTCACCTGGTTGATCACTAGCTGAGAATCTCCTCTGACTATTACTGACTCCGCTCCCAAGGACTTAGCCAATTCCAGCCCTTTGAGAAGTGCTTCATATTCAGCTTCATTGTTGGTTGTTTGGTACTGTAGGCGGGCTGCATACTCTAACTTATCACCCTCTGGGGACTGGAGTATGACTCCAATCCCTCCTGCGTACATCGTAGATGATCCATCCACGTTGATAACCCACCTTCTTGTTCGCTCGTCCTTGACCAGCTCGTCTTGGCTTGGAGTGAACTCCGCAATGAAGTCCGCCAGCGCCTGCGCCTTGACTGCATTTCTTGGTCGATACTTAACATCAAATTCACTAAGTTCTACCACCCATTAGACTAGCCGTCCTGCGGCTTCCAACTTGCTCATCGCCTTCTTCAGGGGATGATCCGTCAAGACAATAATAATGTGAGCTTGAAAGTAGTGTCTCAACTTCCTTGAAGCCGTGACCAATGCAAAGGCTAACTTTTCCATCATTGGATACCGTCCCTCCGCTCCTCTAAGCGCCCGACTAATATAGTACACCGGTTTCTGCACTCGTTCTTCTTCTCTGACCAGCGCAGAACTTATGGCATGCGGGGATACCGCCAAATACAGATATAGCTCTTCGCCAGGTACGGATGGACTCAGCAACGGTGCCTTTGTGAGGTAAGTCTTCAAATCTTGGAAAGCCCTTTGACACTCGTCTGTCCATTCGAACACCTTCCTGAGGACTTTAAAGAACGGTAAACACTTGTCAGTAGCTTTCGACACAAATCTGTTGAGGGCGGCAACTCGTCCAGTCAGGGACTGTACTTCTTTGATGTTTTTCAGCGGTTCCATGTTGAGTATCGCTTGGATCTTATCTGGATTTGCTTCAATGCCTCTATGTGAAACCATGAAACCCAAGAACTTCCCTGATAAAACCCCAAAGGCACACTTACTTGGATTAAGTTTCATGTTGTACCGTCGTAGTGTGTCGAAGGTCTCTTGAAGGTCGTCCAAGTGTTTTCCCTCGTCCAAACTTTTCACCAGCATATCATCAACATAGACCTCTACATTTCTGCCAATTTGTGGACGAAACATTTGGTTCACCAGCCTTTGGTAAGTTGCCCCTGCATTCTTCAGACCAAAAGGCATTACCTTGTAGCAAAACAAGCCTTGGCTGGTGACAAATGAAGTCTTCTCTTGGTCTACCTCGTCCATCTTGATTTGGTTGTAGCCTGAAAAGGCGTCCATGAAGCTTAGCAACCTGTGACCAGCCGTCGAGTCTACCAGCTGATCAATGCGTGGGAGCGGATAACTGTCCTTTGGGCAAGCTTTGTTTAAGTCAGTAAAGTCTACACACATTCGCCACTTACCATTGGCCTTCTTTACCATGACTACATTCGCCAACCAGTCCGGGTAGTAAACTTCCCTAATGAACTCCGCCGCAATCAACTTTTGTACTTCTTCTTTGATGGCGTTGTCTCGCTCAGGAGCAAATACCCTTTTCTTCTGACGTATGGGTTTGGACGAGGGACTTACATTCAGACGATGAGTAATAACACTTGGGTCAATCCCAGGCATGTCTTCATGACTCCATGCGAAAACATCAAGGCTTTTCTTCAAAAACTGGACCAGCGCATTCTTCGTCTCTTCTTCCATGCTTGCCCCTATTCTAGTAAACTTATCAGCTCTACTATCGTCTAAGGGGACATCTTCTAACACCTCAACAGGCTCCGCCGTGATTCTTCTAGCACCCTCGTCTATGCTCATCGTCTGAAAAGGCTCGTCCATAGCCAACATAGCGAGGTAGCATTCTCTAGCGGCTAACTGATCTCCTTGCACTTGACCCACGCCCTGTTCAGTTGGGAACTTGACGGACAAATGGTAGGTAGAGGTTACCGCCTTCCAGCTATTTAAAGTAGGTCTCCCGATAATAGCGTTATATGATGATGAACAATCAACTACGAGAAAGTTTACCTCTCTGGTTATCTGCTGCGGATACGTTCCAATCACAACGGGCAGTGTGACACTGCCCACTGGTTGCACTTTCATTCCTCCGAATCCTACCAGGGGCGAATTCACTGGGCGAAGCTGATCTCGTCCTAGCCTCATTTGCTGGAACGCAGGGTAATAAAGAATGTCCGCCGAGCTTCCATTATCTACCAACACCCTTCTGGTCGTATAGTCAGCAATGAGTAAGGTAATGACAATCGCATCATCATGGGGGTGATGAACTCTTCCAGCATCCTCGTCCGTGAACGTGACGGCTTGCTCGTCAGCTTTCCTCGTCCATGGAGATCGTCCTGACAGCTGGACGCTTTGAACCACCTTCAGGTACGACTTTCTGGATTTGGATGACTGTGCTGCCGAGGTTCCTCCTATAATTACCCTTATTTCTCCTAGTGGGGGTCGTGAGGACTCTTCCACCTTGGCTTTCAACTTCTCGTCCTTGTGGTCTCGTCCAAGGAAATTCCTCAACTTTCCCTGCCTGATGAGGTTCTCTACCTGCTGCTTTAGATCAAAACACTCGTCCGTGTCGTGGCCATGGTCCCTGTGAAAGCGACAATACTTATTCTTGTTGCGCTTGTTAGGATCTCCCTTCATTTTCTCCGACCACTTCAAGGACGGATCATCCTTGATTTGCATAAGAACCTGCTCTAGCGGGGTGTTCAGGGAAGTGTACTGGCTTCTTGAGGACGAACTTGCCTTCCTACCATCCCTATCCCTTTTTTCTCCTACCTGGGCCTTCTTAGGACGAGGAGCTTGATCTGAATGTCGGTGCCCGGTTTCCGAGCGCTCTGACCTTTTCCTCTTCTTTGCTATTATTGCGTCCTCGGCGTTCATGAAATTTTGGGCTGAATGGACGAGTTCAGCCATGGTCTGAGGTTCCTGCTCGTACAATTTGTGAATGAACAAGTCAGAATTAACCCCATTATGAAAAGCAGCCAACAGCAACTTATCGTCCATCTCGTCCACTGTCAAGGCTTCCCTGTTGAATCGGGTGATGAAGGACCGTAGACTCTCATGCTCCCCTTGTTCGATGGTTAACAAAGTAGAAGAAGAACGCTTGTGGCGTTGTCCTCCAATGAAGTTATTAACGAACATTTTACTCAATTCTTCGAATGATCCAACAGAGTTTGGGGGTATTTTGCTGAACCACACTCTCGCTGGCCCCTTCAGCGTGGTAGGGAACGCTCTGCACATAATCTCATCTGGAACTCCTTGAAGGTGCATGGTTGTCTTGAAGGTAGCTATATGGTCACATGGGTCACGGTTTCCATCGTATGAATCTAAGGAAGGCATCTTGAATTTAGGGGGTAGGGGATGACTGTTGATGGAAGCCGTGAATGGAGAATCCGTACGGTGAACTAAGTCCTCCACGGGGTTCGTCCGCCTCATATTCTCCTTCATTTCTTCCATGGATTTTCTCATCTGATCCATTTCTTTCTCCAAATGTGGCACCCTCCTTGAAACGGTACCCCTTGTATGATCTTCGGACTCAGCATTTTCTCCTCTACCTTCCTGACCCTGGGGTCGTCCCTCTGCATGTCCTTCATGGTGCTGCCTTCTTATGTTGATCTCCCGGTTCAACTCTTGATTCTGGCGGGTCAGTTCCGCCATAGCAGCGGCCATGGACTGCATTTGTTGAAGGGACGACGGTCGCGCAGCAGGCGCTGACCGGCGGTCGCGGTAGGGATTACTGGAAGCATCCCTACTTTCCTGGTGGCCCGGGCTGGTAGCCCTTGATCTTGTCCGAACCATTCAGCCTTTTGTCTAGGAACAAAGGGTGATCGAAAGAATGAAACAAAAACGAAAATCTCAAAGCTTCCCACAGACGGCGCCAACTGATGATGCGAGGAAAATCAGTAGGCTGGATGCTTCGGGTTTGATAGGGCTCGCGGTTGATCTTGGTAGCCTGAAAAAGAAAGAAGAAAATCAAAGGTGACCGGGGTTGCCGGCCAATAACCCTCCGATGACAAAGTCAGTTTTTCTCTCAAGTATTTTCAAGTTCCAATTTTTTAGGAATGATTTTCACATACCTTTTCTTGGTCTGAACCAACGTTTATATAGTGTCTTAAGAGCGGTTATTGGATTTGTAACCTCCCCTTGATTTGAGGAGGTTTGTATTAAAAAATAACTTCCTCAACCGTTTAGGAGTTACCCTTTTTGTGCGCAACGGTCACTGGAGGTTACTCGTATAATTAGGAGATATTTAAGACTTTCATAAATTTCCAAGTGTTCACGTGTCGTCCATAACTTTTCGTCTTGAGCACGTCAAGACAGCTTACCTCGTCTTGAGCATGTCGAGACAGCTTACCTCGTCTTGAGGATGTCGAGACAGCTTACCTCGTCTTGAGCACGTCAAGACAGCTTACCTCGTCTTGAGCACGCCGAGACAGCTTACCTCGTCTTGAGGATGCCGAGACAGCTTACCTCGTCTTGAGCACGTCAAGACAGCTTACCTCGTCTTGAGCATGCCGAGACAGCTTACCTCGTCTTGAGGATGCCGAGACAGCTTACCTCGTCTTGAGCACGCCGCCTGTCCTAGACGATCTCTATGGACAAAATTGGAGTTGTATTTTATCATACCACATCAGAATGTATTCTAGGACATTCAATGTACTCTTGTGGTTTTGTCATGGATTGCCAAAGGGAGAGATTGTTGGGGACATATTTTTATGTAATTGGCATATCCTTTGACAAAACGCACTTTACTTGTATTTGGGTAAATCTAAGTATGTTCAAGATGATCATTACAAGTGGTTAAATTGAAGACATGAAGATTACTCAAGAACTGCTCAAGAAAAAGTGCAATCTGCAGGTCTCGATACCTCCTCCTCGACAGAATCTCGATCTGTCGAGATTCATTAAAGCTCGATAGATATTTCGATTGATCGAGCTTACGGGTTTCAAATTATAGCCAGCAACGTTTTTACTCTAAAAGGCTAATTGTTTATGGGTTTGTATAATTCTTATTGGATTAGGAAAACCCAAGGTTTGTGTAAACCTATTTGGAATAGGAGAGCCCATTAAGCTCCTATTTAAAAGGAGGTGGAAAAAGAAAAATCTAACCCTAGAGAGCTTCATAAGGTTTTCTTTTTTTTTTAAACCCTAGTCTCCTCCTACAGAAGAAAGAGTTCTTGCTGCGTTTCTTGTACGCCGTAGGGTTTTGTAACCAAGCAAAGTCTCTTGCACCAACATTGAAGATCTTATTGGTGTTTCTATGTGAAGCTGCTGCAAATCAACTACAACAATCAAAGGGTTGATGTGGAGTTAGTCACGTACTTGGATTCGTGCAAAGGAGTAAGCCGTGTACTGGGATCCGCGCATCAAATTGGTTAGTCACGTACTTGGGAGCCGTGCATTGAAAGTAGGAACTGTCACTACAGAGCAAGTCCAATTGGGTATTGGGATAAGGGTTCAACTGTAGGTTGGTAAGGTACTTGGGATTCCTTGCTTGTAATCGCTTGCTGTGATAATAGTGGAGTTTCGGGAGTGGTGACCTTAAATCACCCGGTGGGGTTTTTGCCGTGAGGTTTTCCCCATTTGTGAACAAATCACCGTGTTATTTATTTTCTACTGCATACTCTAATTATCGGTGATTTGTTTGTGCTGCCATGTGATATTGCATGTTAATTTGATTAATTAAAAACTAGGCTAATTAATTAATCTAATTTATCACAAGGGGTCAACACGTTTGTGGCCTGACAATTACCAACCAACCAAAAACAAAAAAAACAAAAAACAAAAAAAAAAAAACAAAAACTACATCCACCTGATCAAATAAAGGTGGTAGCTTGGGTTTTAAGTTTTCACATACAACTTCGAAGCAGGTTCTTAGCCAAATATTTTGTTTCTTTAAAGTCTTTCAATATCAGATTTGTTATATACTTTGCCTCTTGGCCAACTTCGAAGCATGTAATTTATGTTAACTTGGGATAAAACAATAAGCCACTATTATGAGTGTATAACCATATGCACAATCTAAACTATATTTTCTCTTTGTGGGAAGGTAGGCATGGCACTGCGAGGGTGGTGCAGTGACACGAATCTCAAGGGGTCTAGAAGTAAGAAGAAAAAAATGGTTGACAATAGCTATTGGAGGCCATGGTCAGAGCTCCCTAAGGCTTTGTTTGATCGGATAACAAAGTTAGAGCTCCCTAATGGTTCATAAAATCTGTTTTCTGCATTAATTAAAACTGTTCACTGTGTTCTCTAAATTTAAAAGCCAAATCTGTATGTTTTTTTCATGATTAAATTTCACAATAATCGAATCTGTTTTTCTGCATTGATAAAATCTATTTCTACATTAATAAAATTTGCTCTCTGCACATCATGTTTACTGTATATTCAAATCTGCTTACTGGATTCATAAAATTTGTTTTCTGCATTAATTAAAACTGTTCATTGTTTTCTCATAAAAAATTTTCACTGTTTTCTGCATAAACTATTTCTAGTATTTTGCATAAAATTATTTTCTGTTTAGCATTATTTAAAAAAAATTTCACTCTCTTTTTTGCATAAATTATTTTTTGTTCACTATTTAAAAAATTGTTCACTGTTTTCTCATAAAATACCTCCTGAAATCGTGTTCTCTAAATTTAAAAGTCAAATTTGTATGCTTTTTCATGCACCATTTGTACCCATCCACACTCACGTGAATACACAGATATGCAACTACACTCACATGAATAAACAGATATGCAACCTTTTGTAATGCACCGTTTTCAAGGATGCAGAGCATCCCTGGAAAGTTTATGCATCAATTTTAGGGGTGAGCTGTCCACCATTGCTACACTGATGTTCACAGTGCTGCATGTGCTGCTCAACGATTTGGTATGTTCTTTGATTTTCTATTGAGTTTACACGATTTTGTTCATTCAACGATTTCGAATTTTTCAACAAATTCGGATGATCAATACATTACTACACAATTTCAAATTTAGTTCATTCAACGGTTTCGATTTTGTACTTTCAAGATTTTATACATTCAATTAATAAATTTTGCTTTTTACAAATTCGAATGATCTGTACATCTAATGTACACAATTTTCTCTTGAACTTTCACAATTTTGTACTTTCAACGAAATCAAATTTCTCAACAAGAGAATAATTTATGCAGAAAAGAGAATGAGCAATTTTTTAAATAATGCTGAACATAAAATAATTTTATGCAGAATGCTAGAAATAGTTTATGCAGAAAATAGTAAACAATTTTTATGAGAAAACAATGAACAGTTTTAATTAATACAGAAAACAGATTTTATGAATGCAGTAAGTAGATTCGAATATACAGTAAACATAATGTGCAGAGAGCAAATTTTATTAATGTAGAAATAGATTTTATCAATGCAGAAAAACATATTCGATTATTGTGAAATTTAAACATGAAAAAACATACAGATTTGGCTTTTAAATTTAGAGAACACAATGAACAGTTTTAATTAATGCAGAAAATAGATTTTATGAACCATTAGGGAGCTCTAACTTTGTTATCCGATCAAACAATGCCTTAGGGAGCTCTGACCATGGCCTCCAATCGCTATTGTCAACCATTTTTTTCTTCTTACTTCTAGACCCCTTGAGATTCATGTCACTGCGCCACCCTCGCAGTGCCATGCCTACCGTCCCACAAAGAGAAAATATAGTTTAGATTGTGCATATGGTTATACACTCATAATAGTGGCTTATTGTTTTATCCCAATTTTCCACATTACATGCTTCGAAGTTGGCCAAGAGGCAAAGTATATAACAAATCTGATATTGAAAGACTTTAAAGAAACAAAATATTTGGTCAATAACCTGCTTCGAAGTTGTATGTGAAAACTTAAAACCCAAGCTATCGCCTTTATTTGATCAGGTGGATGTAGTTTTTGTTTTTTTTTTTTTTTTTTTTTGGTTGGTTGGTAATTTATGTTGCTTGTGACAACTTATTTAAGTACAGCAACAATGCCGATCAATTTTTTATTTTGGCGGTTCTTTGGTCTAGAAGCTATTCACGCGTGCTGGTGAATAGTGATCTGTCACCAGTGAAACATTGATTTGTCGCTACTGAATAGTGATTTGCACCCCACATTTTTGTTTATTGTTTTTTTTTAGTTGCAACTTACGCATATGCAAGTAACAATAATATGCAAGTATTATAAAAGATTTAATTGCTTGAGTTAAAATCATCTCCTTCATTAATAAATAGGGAGTTATAAAAAAAAAATAGAAAGGTTTTTATTGATAATCTTAATTACAAATATTATATATAAGGACAAATATACAAAATTATGCATGTTATATTCTAATAATCATTCATTTAGTTAGAAAATAATTTTAAAATTATGTAATAATAACTCATTTAGTTATAATTTCTCAAAAATATATATAAAGAAAACACGATTTTAGCCATGCAACGCATGGAACTTTCACTAGTATCTTTTATAAATTTAAGCATTATAAAACATTTCATCCACACTTTAAGGGTATCATTTGATTCATTTCTTCCAATTTAAATTTAGAACGAATCCTTCTATATATATATATATATATATATATATATATACACATATAATCATTCTATTACATTCCTTCCAAAATGGCAAAGTGATAGATAGTTTGATAGCCATCCAAATGCATCACAAAACAAATATCCTTCTTTTTTTTTTATGAAAAAACAAAAATCTTTTAAAAATCATAGGACATTTCACTTTTGTTATGTTTTTAGTTGATACCACTTCTAAAAGTGGATTTGTTACTTGCAAAGCTTGAAGGTAGACAAATAGACAGACACAATCATTCAGCTACTTGATGGTCTAAAAAGGTAGACTATATGGCTAAAAGTAGATTTTATCAATGCAGTAAAACAAATTCAATTATTGTGAAATTTAAACATGAAAAAGCATTCAAATTTGACTTTTAAATTTAGAAAACACGATTTCACTAGGTGTTTTATGAGAAAACAGTGAACAATTTTTTTAAATAGTGAATAGAAAATAATTTACGCAGAAAAGAGAGTGAAATTTTTTTAAATAATTCTGAACAGAAAATAATTTTATGCAAAATCATAGAAATAGTTTTTGCCGAAAACAGTGAACAATTTTTATGAGAAAACAATGAACAATTTTAATTAATGTAGAAATTAATTCATATTTTGAAATTAAAATCTCTTTATTTTACAATGCTTCTATTTAAATAAATAAAAACATAAAAACAACTACTTATTTTTATGTTTATGTTTATGTTTATTTGTCGATAATCCCCAAAAAAAAAAAGTTACAAGGTACTCGAGCTTAGTGACCTAGAGTACTGTAAAAATAAAATAAACAGCATTTTATGTTTATGTTTATTTGTCGATACTCCAAAAAAAAAAAAAGTTACAAGGTACTCGAGCTCCCATAGAAATAAAATAAACGACATTTTATGTTTATGTTTATTTGTTGATAATCCAAAAAAAAAAAAAAGTTACAAGGTACTTGAGCTTGGTGAGCTCGAGTACTGCAGAAATAAAATAAACAACATTTTATTTATAAAAGGTACTCAAGCATGTTATACTCGAGTATTGTGTTGCATGGTACTCGAGTATACCATTCTTGAATACCACATTAGCAGTGCCACGGTGGCAAAAGTTCGAGGAACTTGAGTGTCTTAAACTCGAGTTTCAAATGGTACTCGAGTTTGCCAAACTTGAGTACTATAAAAGTGGTATTTTCCTATTTAGTTCCAGAACTGTGTTTTTTTGCTACAAATTTTAAAAAAAGATGGTATTTGGCCATTTTCGCCTAAAATACACACTAATAATCCAAGTTATATTGTACTACATAAAAATGTAAAAATATGATAAAAAACATACCAATAACCCAAGTTTAAAATGTACTATATGATATTATTAAAAAAAAAACTACTAATTATTATCCCCCCAAATGGAACTAGCAATGGAATCACGAAGAACCACCATTGCAAGGTCTGTTAAAGTTCCTGAGTTCTGATCATAACTGCTATTTGCTTTGCTATTATGTTTTCTTCTAGAAATTGAATCTCGATTAGCGTGTATGAAGCCCCTATCATCCTTATCATTTAGTCTAACAAAATTATGAAAAGTCATAGTAGCAGATACAATAAGTATTTGGATATAGAATGGAAAAGATAGCATGTTTCTGATAATTCTCTATTTATTCTTCCACACACTAAAAGTGTGCTCAATCACACATTAAAGAGATGAATGAGCATCATTAAATTTTTCATGTCTACTTCTAGGGCTTCCATCTCTCCTTCGAAATTCCTGAAGATGGTAAGATATCCCCTTGTATGGTGCCAAGTAGCCTTTCATCATTGGGCATCCGAAATCAACTACATTTGCTCCAACATATACTTTAATGAACGTGCACCCACTTTTTTAATATGGTCCGAAGAGTTCCTTTTATGTTTTGCGCGTTCTATGTACATTTGGGAAACGCAGTTTTCCCTAAGACTCAGCTTTTTAAATACACCAAACACTCAAACAGTATTTGCTTTTTCAAAAAGTGTTATTTGGGGCTACAAAAGCCAAAACAAACAGGCACAAAATGGGCAATATTAAAGTTCTACTGACTAGGCTACAATCATGTACAATAATAGAATATGAGAGGTGCTACGTCCACAACATTTCATAACAAATCATAGATGGTTAGTTATTATTGGTTCAAATTTGAACTTAACACTAAGATTACTTTTTTACCTCTACAATAACAACTTATCACTTAGGATTTGTTGTAAAAATGTTGTGAAAATGTTATGGACATATCATTTCTCGTAGAATATATCAGAATGTCCCAATCTGATATCACTTCTAAATTTAAGATAATTAAGTTCTTATTTGTTTAAATATTAAAATTTGCAAAAAGTTGGGTATCTGTCAGAGGGGTTTCTACTTGTTTGATGACATTGAAGATTGATAGGATTTGTACCTAGTCTCATCAATTTCTCTTCCATTCAACCCTCGCATGGGTCTCTTGAAAGACTAGAATTGTACTGTGAGCTAAAATCGACTCTTTGCCAGATAAAATTCAACGCTTCACTGCAGGAATTCGATAGAATTGAAGCTTTGTTTTGAGTGGTTGAGCAACCTTAATTCTGTTCAAAGTTTAAGTCTTTAATTTGATATATCTGTCCACAACACAAGTCATATGATATGACCAAATTAGAGAAAAGATGTGCAAAATCTTAGAAATACTACAGATTATTGATTGCCCCAAATCAAAGAAAATATATTCAAAGTCAATATGCATAAAGTGATCTAAAAATTGTTAATATTCTAAATATCAGCATCAAATAAAAATGTAGAAAAAAAAAAAGCCAATTATACAACTGGCTTTCTACCATTCGTTCAAAAAAAAAAAAATTTGGCAAATGTACTCACTCATACTCCAAATCCTCTCATATTAATTCAGTAAAGTATGTTGCCTTAATATCTAAGTAACGTGGATATCGCATGCTATTGTGTTACACTTGTGGAAAAATCAATTAATTAACCTAATGGAAAAGTTAATCCAATCACTAGCTAATAAAAGATCGTAAGTGTTGGCTAAAATTTGCCCACTTTTTTTCTTTTTTCAATGGTTTGTGCGTATTGTTTTTGACTTTGAATTAGAATTTTGAAAATTTTGTGTAGATCATCTTGACTTTGGGTTTGAATTTGGATTATTCTTCACTTTATTTTATCTCTTTAGCAGTTGTGAAATTAAAACTCTTGTGGTATATTTTGTTATTAGTTTCCTCCAATATTTCTATAATTTTTCTTATAAAAAATTGTATCTTTAGTGTTTTAATTTATAGACATAATAAAAATACAATAAGAGTGACATAATGATTTGATCATACTATATATGTTTACAAATTTAAAAATTGCATAATAGAGTGACTGATATTGATGGACATATTTCATATTTACTCAAGAATGCAATTATCATTTTGATAAAATAAAAATGCTTTCAGTTTTTTTATTTTTTTGTTAATAAATTATTTCTCTTTTTCTGTTGTTGGACTTTGTTTCAATTATTGCAAAAGTAAATAAATTTGTGCAAGAATGTCATATTTCAAATCGATTGTTTCTCATATACACCTTAGAAAAATGACATCAAAATTTTATTATACTTTAATAATTAATGCATCACTTAAAATAATTAATATACGAAATAAAGATATTTATCCTATTAGTAATATTTTAATTACACAGAATATATATATATATATATAGATATTACTAATAGGATAAATATCTTCAAAAAAAAATTGGTTTATGGGTTATGGCAGAAGAATGGGCCTAATTTATGGGCCTTGGACAAGCTTGGGATATTGAGCCCTAGACAAGGCATGTATGCTCCTCGAATTTGGGCATGAAAGAATAGGCCCTGTTTAGACTCCCTAGCCCTAAAGCAGACTTGGGCATAATAATTCATAAAGCAAATTCTTTCCCTCTTAACTTGACACTCGACTGATGTTAAACTGTGGATTGAAAAATATTTCTAACTCCTAACTTCTAAGAACCTACATATTGTGCTGGAGGAATAGGTTCTAAATAAATAAATAAAATAAAATAAAATAAACAACTAAAACAACTTGACAGAATTTTTATCTGACCAACTAATCCTTATGTAAGTTGCACTCATATTCCTAGAGTTGCTTTTTGTACAAAATGTCATGTCACCAAATACAAGAAGAAAAGCACTCATCTCAAGCCTCTTCTAGGTGAAGCTGCTGCTGTTAGTTTGGCCATTTCCTTGACAAAAGATCACAATCTCAACTTACCTTCTTTTTTTTTTTAGGGTGATTTCAAGTCAGTTATTGAGCTGAATCTTTTTTTATGTTGAGATTTCATTTTCTTACAAAAAATGTAATCTTTTTGGCTCATAATATTGTCCGTTCCACCAACTTTTGTACGTAAGATGGGCTTCTCACCATTTTCTCTCTTCCTTCTCGTGTCTTTATTCCCGAGGATAGAGACGGCCGAGGCCTTCCTCTCTTTCTTCTCTTAATTAATTATCTTTTACTTACACACATTTAAGGGGTGAAAAAAAAACACTCATCTCAAAGATTTGCATGAGACATGATGTTGATGTGAATTATTATGCATATTAGGATTGTTTGGCAATGATATGATTTTTTTTTTTTTTTTGATAAAGTAATAATTGGCATATATACCCTTCTTTTTTTTTTTTACTGTTTCATTTTAACCTTAACCTTTATATTGCTTTTCACTTTCCTAGTTTCCTGTGGTGGAATTTTGACAAGCACGAATCAAGAATTCAGTGGACAAAACACATGCATCGAGAGAACCCAACTACAAGTGGGCCTTGAACTTGAGACCACAAATCTTTGTCATGGGTCCATTTCAAGTTAACGCATGCTATTAAACCAATATATATATATATATATATATATATATATTGGCCTGATTTTTTTTTTTTTTTTTTGTTAAATTACCTTTTGAACTTAAAAAATTTTTATTTAAAATGTTTCATTTAAAATTCAAAATTTTCGAAATATGTAAAAAATTTGAACCTTAGAGTCTTAGGTGTGAGTTTCATTTAAAACTTAATCTAAACTAGTTAGTCATGACTCATGCAATATTAATTTAGTGTCAGCAATCTTAATAGGAAAAAAAATGTGATAAAAGGTTTAAATAAACGTCATTTATCCCTTTTTTTAGCTTGCAAAAGTAAGGTGTGGAGGATTTGAAACTATATTCAACTTTATAAAAGTAACTTGATAATATCACTGAACCACAAAACTTTTAATTATCTAGACTTGAGTTTTAAGTAAATAGTAGCGAATACAATAAAAACCTCCTTAGTGGTGACAACTGCCAATTTATATAGTGTCAGTATGTATTCAACTATATAAATTGATCAAAATTCATTATGTTTAATAATTGTGTCAAAACTTTTAATTTAACTCGGCATATTTGTCAAGTGAGTTGATACAAGTGGACACATGTAACACACTACATAACATATTTATATCACACTGTAAAATATGTAGCACATATTTATATTACACTGTAAAATATGTAGCTTGAGGGAAGGATGATTGTCACATGCTAGACCAATCGTGCTCCATTTAGATGCATAAATCCTCCTTTAAACACTGGCCACTGTTGATTTGCTCATCATCAAATAATTATCTACCTAAGCGATTGAAAATAACAGTATTTTAAGTACTTCCTGAAGAATTTTGTATATAGAATAAACATTTGCTCGTGTGATTTTGTGAGCTTAGAAACACATTAACAATCACAGAGCAAACAACAAAGAAGAAAAGAACAGTGAAGAAGAAACAGAGAGAGAGAGAGAGAGAGGATGAGAAAAATATCTTCTTGATCAAATGATTGAATTATCAAAGCTTAGTTACATCATAAATAATCTACTCTATTTATTGTTACAATTAGTATCAATTTCTGTATACATTAAGATCCAAACTATGCGCCGAGATTCACGGAAAAATCAGTTCAACCATAACTGATCTTCGCGCCATAATAATTGATATTTGAAGCTTGCCAAGACGACACCGTTTGGAGATGAAAATGGGAATACCAGAACATAAACTAAAACGGTGCGCATCACTTCTTGCTTTAATGAAATGGTGCGCTTGACTTCACAGACAAATCCTTATGATACTAAACGGTGCGTTTGGTCTTGTATTTTAATTGAGCTATTGTTGTGATCTTCTTCTTCTTTAACATCCCCCCTCAAACGACAGGGGGAAGAGTCCACCAGGAGTTTGGAACGAAAGAAAACAAAAGGAGGAGCAGGTAAAGGCTTTGTGAATATGTCAGCTAAGTTATCTTTACCAGAGACAAAGCCAATTTTGAGACCTTTGCGAAGAACCTTCTCACGGACATAGTGATAATCCACCTCCAAGTGCTTAGTCCTAGAATGAAAAACAGGATTGGCAGAGAGGGCAATAGCAGAAATATTATCACACTATATCACAAGCACATGAGGAAGAAAAATCCGGAGTTCTTTGAACAAAATGCGCAGCTAAGAAATTTCAGCAGCAGAAGTGGCTAAGGCCCTATATTCAGCCTCAGTGGAAGAACGAGACACAGTTTGTTGCTTCTTAGTAGACCATGAGATAGGATTAGGACCAAGGAAGACCAACAACCCAGTGGTAGAGCGTTTGTCAGTAGGATCCCCTGCCCAATCTGCATCAAAGAAGGCAGTGAGGGTCAAAGGACCAGGGGAGAAGCAAATGCCATAATGTAAGGTGCCTCTGATATATCTCAAAACACATTTAGCAGCTACTAAGTGCACTGAGGTAGGATTACTCATGAATTGACAGAGCTGATGCACACTAAAGGCAAGGTCAAGTCTGGTAAAGGTAAGGTACTGAAGAGCACCAACCATACTTCTATACACAGTGGGATCAGATAAGGCAACACCAGACAAAGGCACCAAACGAGATGAAGAGCAACAAGGAGTCTTCACAGGTTTGGAATTTTCCATGTTGAACCTAGGAAGAACATCTTATGCATATTTAGATTGAGTGAGGGTGATGCCATGCTTAGAACGAGCAATCTGAATGCCCAAGAAATAATTCAAGGGGCTTAAATCCTTGAGATCAAACACTTGACTGAGAGCAGTGATGAGATGAGCAACCTGAGAGGGACTGTTGCCTGTGTCAATGATGTCATCAACATACAAAAGCAAGTAAATGATTAGACCAGATGACTGAAAAATGAAGAGTAAGCTGTCAGCAAGAGAGGCAATGAATCCCAAATGCAGAAGGTGGAAAGTGAACCTCTCAAACCAGGCTCTTGGAGCTTGTTTGAGACCATACAAGGACTTATGAAGCTTGCACACATAGGTGGGATGAAGTGGATCCACATAGCTTGGAGGTTGATGCATATAGACATATTCCTTGAGATAACCATGTAAGAAAGCATTAGAAACATCTAGTTGCCTCAAACACCAATTACAGCTGACCGCAATAGACAAAATAAGTCTCACAGTGGCTGGTTTAATCACAGGGCTAAAAGTTTCATGGTAATCAACACCAACCTATTGATGGAAGCCCTTAGCCACTAACCTGGCTTTGTATCTGGAAATAGAGCCATCACTGTTTAACTTTAACTTATAAACCCATTTGCACCCTACTAGATTCACATTGGGAGGGGCAGGAACCAAAGACCATGTTTGCTGTTTCTGCAAGGCTTGGAATTCAGCCTCCATAATTTCACACCATTTAGGATACTTAGCAGCAACCTTATAGGATGGAGGCTTAGTGAATGAGTAACCTAGAGCAACCTTGTAACAGAATTTGGGATTGGGTTTAGAGATACCACTCTTAGACCTAGTCTGCATAGGGTGAAGATTAGTGGGATCTGGGACAAGTAAGGGGTGAGGGGCAAGAACAATAGCAGTAGGAGAGACAGACATGGAAGAGTCAGATAAAGGTAGGGAAGAAGAGGAAGATGCAGGAAATGAACCAAGGGAATCAGAGGAAGAATGTGGTACCAAAGAAAAGACAGCAGTAGGTGTGGAAGTAGAGAAAAGACCAAGAATGGAGGGTTGATTGGTAGAATGAAGATAGAGTAAATTTGAAAACCAAGAAAAGTCAGAATGTAATGTAGAAGAAGAAGAATCAGATGTTGAAGGTTGGAATGATGAAAAAGGAAACTTGGTTTCATTAAATAGAACATGTCTTGAAGTGTATAATCTTTTGGATGGAAGATCTAAACACAAGTAGCCTTTTGTGCCTACGGGATAACCTAGAAAAATGCATTCGGTTGTTCTTGGGGCAAGTTTATGGGGAGTATAAGGTCTAAGGTTAGGGTAGCAGGCACAACCAAACACTTTGAGTTGGGAAAGATCAGGAGGAGAGGAATATAACTTTGACCAAGGAGATAGAAATCCAAGGACAGGTGTGGGAAGCAAATTGATCAAATTGACAGTAGTTAAAACTGCATAAGACCAATAGGGGGTAGGCATGGAAGCATGTGATAATAGAGTAATGGTAGTTTCAATTAGATGCCTGTGTTTTCTCTCAACTAAACCATTCTGTTGAGGGGTGTATGGGCAGGAAACTTGGTGAGCAATGCCATTTTGGGAGAGAAAAGGCTTGAATGAGGTGGAAATGTATTCTCCACCACCATCTGACCTGAAGGTTTTAATTTTAGAAGAAAATTGGTTTTCAACCATTGATTTGAATTGAACAAACATAGGAAACACATCAGACTTGGATTTGAGTAAGTAAATCCAAGTAAACCTGGTAAAGTGGTCAATGAATAGAATGATGTGCAAGAAATATATACAATAAAGTACTCACATATCTACATATTTAGCCTTACTTTTATGTTATTTTGTTACTGATTATATAATATCTTTATGTTGCAGGTAACAAGAGCTTTACATGCAAAGTGGGACTAAGCCAATTAAATTCAAGTCCAAGTGGAGCAAGGAATCAAAGGAAATTTGCACCAAATCCAAGTCCAATTCGGATTAGGAATCCAGCCTGCACATCAGTAGTATTTTTAGCATAACTTTTGGCTCAGATATCCAATAAAGATGATTCAAGTTGGCTGAAAAGTTAACTTAAAGGGCTACAACTTTGTAGTTTAACAAAAGTCCAAATTCTGACGTTAAATGGGCCAAAATCATCAGTTAAGTGAAGCCTAAAAATCTGGAATTTTCTCCAAACGGGAATAGGACTCCTTGACCTATTTAAAGACTTTTTAGAAAAAAAAAAAAAAAAAAAAACCCCTAGAGAGGAAAAGGAGGTGCCGCTAAGAAGAACTTGTTTTGGGAGTCATTATGAAGAGGAGGATCTAAGGACAAAGGCGAGAGCTTCAAGTTGATCAACCAATTCAGATGAAAGACATAAGTTTTATTTGCTTTCTTTTCAACTTTATCATGAACTAAATTTATTTTCTAGAGCGTTGATGTAGTCTAGCAATGAACACACAATTTATTTTCTGAGTTATTTTATTTTTAATATTTCCATGATTGAGTATTTAATTCTTATTCTTAATGCTTACTATTTTCTTTACGAATTATAGTTTGATCAATTGAATTACAATGAGACCGAGAGGTGATTTGTTATTTTAGTTCTAGAATTAAACATCATTAGTTGAGCATAAGTAGAGATGCTTTACCGCGATTAGTGTGATTTTTCAGAAAATTCAAAGTACGTAACGAGTCTCCAATTAATTAAATTCACATAGAGATATGGAATTGTTAGTTGAAGATATTTTTGATATTATTCGAGAGAAGATATTGAATACTTAAGGAATTTTTAATCATCAATGGGAGATTATTAGAATTTAATAATTAGGAAGAATAAATTGTGTGGGATTTGTTAGGTGAAATCAACTGCTCTAGATCCATTCTTATCATATTTTTACACTTTTAGATTTTTGCATTGTGTTAATCTTTTATTCGTAGATTTATTTTTATTAAGTAGTTTAATTTAATTTAGATAGTAGAACGTTCCATTTATTTTCAATTTTCTAAATAGTAATTGATTTAGTGAATTTCGGTATTCAATAACATAGTTAATCTCAGTGGGTTCGATATTCGTTTTTCTAAAAACACTTTACTACTTGTTACGATTTTGTGCACTTGCAGATTATTTTACGTGAACATAGAACATAGTACTTAAAACCATTAATGGATTGAATAGGAGCAGGACCCCACAAATCAGAGTGAATAAGCTCAAAAGGAGATGAAGCAGTAAAATGAGAATTAGTAAAAGGAAGATTATGTATTTTACCATACAAGCAATGAGTACAAGCATTATCGACAGAGGTACATCTATTTAACCTAACATTGGCATTGGGAAACAAGTACTTAAGAACCTGATCAGATGGATGACCAAGCCTTAAATGCCAAAGAGTTTTATTGAAAACAGACACATGAAAAACAGAATTACAAGACTTAGGAGACAATGAGAGCTGGGAAGCCTTGTGAGAGTAGATGGGATAAACACCATCTTCACTCTTGCCTTGGTAAAGAACTTTCCCCGTGGCTAAGGCTTGGATAGAAATGATATTTTCATCAAAATAACACCAACATTGATTGTCATGACAAATTTTATGAACTGAGGCAAGGTTTGAAGCAATGGAAGGAACTCTAAGCACATTTTTCAAATGAAGTGTAGATTGAGGAAGGGAAATAGATGCATTACCTAAGTGAGTAATAGGAAGATTTTGCCCATTGCCCACAGTGATATGGTCTTGACCTTGGTAAGGTTGAGGAAAGTTGAGATGTCTAAGGCTTGATGTAACATGGTCAGTTGCTCCACTATCAGCTAGCCAAGGCTGTTCTTGAGTCAAGCAAGCATTGGATGCAGTAGCCATAGCTGCAAGTTTAGTAGGAGGATGCTTTCTTTGATAAGCATAATCCATTCTATAATAACAATCAAGTGCCAGGTGGCCCACTTTTCCACAAATCTGACAAATTGGTCTCTCTGGTCTAAATCCATTAGTATTGGATTGAGCCTGCTGGTGCTGATTGAAAGGAGAGAATTGAGATGGTGGTCCATTGAAACCTCTACCACCTCTACCACCTCTATGATTAGTGTTGCCTCTACCTCTACCTCTGTTATATGACTGATTAAAGCCATTGTTGTTAATCTTTGAGGTAGATCCTGCTGCCATAGCAAAGATAGTTTCTTTGGCTTCAAATCCATCAACTAGTGATTCCTCTTCAGCATTGAGCATGGTTGAAAGCTCATCAAAGTTTAACTGAGTACTCCTGGTCCTGATAGCTGACCGAAATGCATTGTACTCATTGGGGAGTCCCTTGAGAGTGATGTGAAGTAATTCTTCATCATCCACAATCACTCCTACAGCTAGCAACTTATCTCTGATCACTTTAATCTTTTGCAGATATAGATCTACAGAATCAGATCCTTTCTTGATGTTGTGGAGCTCACCCTTAAGGTTCATGATATGAGACCTTGAAATTGAAAAGAATCTATTCTCCAACACCTTCCAGACCTCCAAGGCTGATGAACACCCAACAAAGAGTGCAAAAATTGAAGGTGACAGGGTAGAGCTCATGAAGGTAAGTAGAGCCTTCTCTTTTGATTTCCAAAGCAAGAAATCAAGATTCACAACAGTGGTATATGCACCTGAGAGGTCTTTGAGATATTTGTCTGGTATCAATTATGGTTCTTCAATCAACTCAAAAAGTGAATAAGTCTCTAGCACCATTGTTATCTGATGCCTCCAAACTATGTAGTTTGTATTGTCCAGCTTGATGGTCATCATATTTGCCATATTAGAAAGAAGAAGAAGTGGTTGATTTAGTATACTCACAAAAGAGCTTGAAGAAGAAGACGATGTTGAAGATGCAGCCATTGTTGAACTTGCCATTGTTTCAGCAGTAGGGAGCTCTGATACCATGAAGAATTTTGTATATAGAATAAACATTTGCTCGTGTGATTTTGTGAGCTTAGAAACACATTAACAATCACAGAGCAAACAACAAAGAAGAAAAGAACAGTGAAGAAGAAACAGAGAGAGAGAGAGAGAGAGAGAGAGGATGAGAAAAATATCTTCTTGATCAAAATGATTGAATTATCAAAGCTTAGTTACATCATAAATAATCTACTCTATTTATAGTTATAATTAGTATCAATTTCTGTATACATTAAGATCCAAACTATGCGCTGAGATTCACGGAAAAATCAGTTCAACCATAACTGATCTTCACGCCACAATAACTAATATTTGAAGCTTGCCAAGACGACACCGTTTGGAGATGAAGATGGAAATACCACAACATAAACTAAAACGGTGCGCATCACTTCTTGCTTTAATGAAACGGTGCGCTTGACTTCACAGACAAATCCTTATGATACTAAACGGTGCATTTGGTCTTGTATTTTATCTGAGCTATTGCCGTGATCTTCTTCTTCTTTAACATAAAAGCCCCCACAATTAAGCCAAAAAAGGAGAAAAAGCACCCACCATAGGTCATTATTACTGTTTTTATAGACAACCGTGAATCATATGAGTGGGATCTTTATTACAATTTGAGACCCACCTAAACATTTTCTAAGTCTAATGTGCACTTACAAGATCCAACTTTACATGATTATGATCATTATTTTATGTAAGTGATATTTAAGGTAGCACTTTGAATGAACACAAAATCTTTTTTTTTTTTTTTTGCATCCTGGAGCAACTTTAGCTGGATGGGGTTGTCAAATAAAATGGACTTACTTCTTAATATACCACTAAAACTTTGAATCAATAAGATAAATAAATTGATTGATATCAATGGATTGGTCTAGTGATTTTTTGTGGTGAGGTCTTGACTCTTGTGTTCAACTCTCTCTCTATTAATCAAACCAATTCCTTAAGAGAATCTCTAAAGATTAATGGTAGTAATAATTGGTGTATGCATCATGCATGAAATAGGAAACCCAAGACTAATCAAGTCTCGATGAATATTCAAATATTATTTTAACTTAATATATGGTCGGGATTCTTTGCCTCAAAGAAATACCCAAACATTATTTTGATATTTGATTATTTAATCTAATATATTTAATCAGATTTAAAAAATAAATATAAATAAAAATGGTAGGAAAGGGAGATCAAAGTGATTCTTTCTACTTGAATTTTATCATAATAGCATCCCACCTGTTATGTTCAAGTTTGCAAATAGAAGAACCTGTCAGCCACAGCTTATTATGTACCAACCTTGTGATGGCTCTAGTGGATATTAAGTAAAAAATGTGAGATTTCCTAAGTGTTTTCCATTGCATTATTCAAATTTGAGATCTTTCGGCTCTCAAACCACTTGAGAGTAAGCCTAAATGCCCAATGACCACTAGACCACCACTCCTAGCGGTGATAATGAGGAACAATGAGAGATTGTTTTAATTGTTTACGTTATGAAAAATGAGAGACCCGTGTGCCTGCTTGGGTTAACACAAAGATCAATTGATTTTGCATGACTTGGACCCCTGTTTGGCCAACAAAATTCTCCCCAAAGTAAATCTCCCATCAATTCTTACAAAATTTTAATGAGAGCTATAACTATTTTTATATATTGTTTATTAATAATAGTAACAATGATTAACAAAATGACATAAGCAATTGATTTTGGAAGTTACTGTTCCATTTGACGACACTGCAGCATATAAGACATTCTTTAATTTAATACTATTTTTTTTTTTTTATAATCTTTAATTTATCACTATTGTTTATACAATCAATGTCACATAAATTAAGCAGACCATGTAGCTATAGTTGACTGAGTTATACCAACTATGTCCCTTGGGTAGTAATATACACCCAGTGCCTACTCCTAATGTGTCGGCAGTGGCGGAGCCAGGAAGTTTTTTTAGGGGGGCAAATTAAATATAACAAAATTATTGAATTAAAAAAAATTGAAGACCAAATAAAAAATTTTATTTTATGAATTAATATTTTAGCTTAATAATGTTGTGTCCTACGTTTTTTTATTGTATAAAACTCATTTATAATTTAACCCCTCAAGCCAAAATATAAATGTAAATAACAGTACATTGTAATAACTAATTACATATAACGATATTTTATAATCTTATATATTATTATATAACAGAAACTCAAAAATATTATAATATATTATATAATTAAAGTGAAAGACAGAAACCCACACTTGTCAAATTTAAAACCACAAAAACGTCATTCTCAAAATTAGACACAGTATTTTGAAGTGCTGTACAGCAATAACACATCACACAGAGTTATACAAAACACAGTTATAGAAAAAAAAAAAAAGAAAGAAATAAAGAAAAAGAAGGTAACAAACACACAAGAAGAGAGCGAGATAAAAAATGAGAAAGATACCAGTGATTCATAGAAGGGTGACCGGCAGCGTGGAGGACTGTCAAGTCTGTCATGGAGAGGCGGCGTGATGGGGGCATTATACTCCCAGTAAATGTAAGAAGAGATTTGTTTTGCTCTTTTGTTCATTTATTAGTATTATTTTTTTCATTGGTGATTTGGAATTTGATGGAGGAGAGTGGGGTTTTTTGTTAGCATTTAGAGGGTGGGCTGAGGAATGAATGGGCCAGATGGGGTTTTTCTTTCTGGGTTTTCTTATATCAAAATTATTATTTTTTTACCTAATTGATTTTGTTGGGTTCCGCTTTTATTGGGTTAGTTCCTAAATTTGAGGGTCAAATTTAAATTTTGAGATAACAAATTCAAAATCTGAGGGGGCCAGTAGGCAAAATTCTATGTGATTGATAATTTTTATACTACTTTTAATAGAAGATTAGAAATTTTTTTGAAAAGTCAGGGGGGGCCATTGCCCCCCCTCGCCCCCCCCTAGCTCCGCCACTGTGTGTCGGTGCTTATACGGACAACGGAAATTGGCACGCATGACTGCTGTAAGATTGAAAATTATGCTCCATTTGTTTTTATGTAATCATTCTTTTTCTTATTCAACGTGTACTACATAGAACAATAGTAAAAAAATACGGTTTGCTATGTCTCTTCACATAGGACAAGAAAGAAATAGTATTTTCAAGAAATTAGGGTGTTCAAGTGGTAGACTCGTTGGTCTAATTTAGGACGCGATATAAACTTGATGATCTTAAATTCAATCTACCAGACTATCAGTCCATAATGTTTTTGATGTGCCACAAGAATGATGAGAATATGACCATTTTAATATTGAGATTCTTGATTTAGGGAAATTTACATTTTGCTCCAAAGTGTAAATTATATTAGATATTTATGCAAAACTTTGTTTAAATATCTTTGATATCATGCATTGTATTTCTTAAACACATGTTTTCAATTTTTAAATAATATTACATGTATTTTCATACATTTTTTTACCCACTCATATTTTAAAAATATAAAAATAACGTTATTAGAATAATGTTACCGCAGCACCTAGAATTTTGAGATTTTTGTGACAGAATTTCTGATAGCAAACTACTATTATGTGATGTTATGTGTAATTGGAGAGAGCACGAAACCATGTGAGTAATGCTTGAGAAATACGTCAAGTGCTTTGGATTAGGACTGAACAAACTTGGGCATACATATTATAGCTTAATTGATGCTTTTAATAGTAGTTCGTTAGCCGCATTAATAGATAGACCCAAAACAGGTGCATTTAATAATTCTATCAAAACATTGTGCATTTAATAATACATTTAACGCTGTTTTCACTTTTTGTTTATTTTTAAAAGAGAAAACCAATTTGCGTACAAATATAATTATAAGAAAAAAAGGTGTACAATGACAATCACCATGAATTTATGTATGTTAACAAAGAAATGATTTCTTAAATTTAAATGGCAGCCAAACACAAGAAGAAAAAAAAAATTATATAGCAACTTATAATTAAATATTTATAATATATGCTAGCACACTAGGAAAAAAAAGTAGTTGCAAGCCAGTCAAAACTGGCATGCTCAAATTAATGCATGAGTAATGTTTGCATGATTAATTTGTTCTCATTTTACATGTTTCCCCTTTGATCTATATAAAGAATTAAACGTTTTTTTTTTTCTCCAAAAAAATAATGCGTTTTTGCTTTTTTTTTTAATTGCAAATTACACTCCTAAAGTTTGAAGGTGTTTAAATTTTACACCCTAAAATTTTAGAATTTTGATTTTACTTCTTAAAGTTTGGGGATGTTTAGATTTTATACTCTGAAGTTCTAGAATTTTGATTTATCTTTTAAAATTTAGAGGTGTTTAGATTTTTCACTCTCAAATTTTGAAACTTTATGATATAAAATCCAAACACTTCCAAATTTTATGGAGTAAAATTCAAACACTTCCTAACTTTAGAGAGTAAAATCTAAATTCTAAAATTGGAAGATGTAAAATCCAAACATCCCTAAATTTCGAGATGTAAAATTCAAATTTTGATATCCAAACATCCCAAATCTTTAAGGATCTAGTTTGCAATTTAGCTTTTTTCCCTTCCCTAACCCTAACCAAATGATTTGGAGGACTGTGTGTAGTGGTGTAGCCTCATTTGATTCGTGACCTTACCTAGCGTCCTCCTAACGTTTTAGTGCAAGAAAGGTGTTGGGTAAAAAAAACCTGGAAATGTCATATTTGTATAAGTATTATTTATTAATTAGTGGAAGATAAATGTTGGCTAAAAAACAACGTTAATGCCATGTTTGTATTATGAATAGTAATTGCCGTGACATATTAACAAACATGAAACGATTTTGTATGATAATGACATCTTTTCACTAGACTATACGCGGCAATGAGATTGAGACCTATCATTCAATCAATAATTTTTCCCTTTTCAGGTTTCGTATAAATGCTAGGCACAAATTACAGAATTTTTTTTTACTGCAATATAATCTTGATTTTTATTTTTTAGATTTTCTATAATACTTCAATAAATTTTCTTAAATCTTAATTATTTTTTTATAATTTAAGATTTTAGATTCTGCCATGTTAATATTCCACTAATAATACTCTTAAAATTTACCTATTAAGTATTTTTTATCTTAAAATTTTAAGTAAATTTTATTGATTCATGATATTTCAAATGACTGCTGTAAGGACACAAATCAAACTGAATCAAAGTTGGACCAATGAACCAGCCCAATGAGCCCTGAACAATAAATTTATAGAGAGTGGATGTTTATTCTAGGTTTTCAAGACAATTGATAACACGGAGGCTGGGCTGAATCCTATAATTCATGCACTGATCTCATATAAAGGTGTAATATTAGGTGAAATATATTGGTGCCGAGGGCAGTTCTTCATGCCTCTTTTACAAATTATCTCTATCTCTCTTTCTCTGATTTTTCTCCTCCCTCTTTCCTATCTTCTTTTTTCACCTTTTATAGGCCTGCCTCCTTTCTTCTTTTCTTCCATGTGTAGTCTGGATCTTCTTTTCCTTTGGATACTTGTCCCATTATCCCCCTTTCCTAAGGTCTCTGGTGGTGAGGATAAGGCTGAAATCCAATATTCAGGCGTCACTTCCTCATTAATGCGGCCAGAAGGGTAGGTATAATGCTTTTAATGCGGTGGTAGCAGCTTTTCCTCTGATATTTGTTTACCAACTTCCTTTATCTCTTATCCTCATTCTCTTAGCTATAATACATAAGGTCTCTAGCACGGGAGTCTTTGAACGGCAGTGCCAATAATATTGTCCTCGGCAACATGCTGCCGAGGACAAAATCATCCTCGGACGTCAAGTCTAGTGGCGTTCTGCTCATGTATGATACCTTTCTTCGTCACGTGACTTCATAGGCTAGAGCTATTAGGTCCTCGGACCATTTTGCGTTATCTGTTTGGGGCTTTCTTCTTTGTGGGAGCTTTTGGGCTGGCCCAATATGTACTTGGGGCCCATGGGCACCACAATAGCCCCTCGAAACCCTGATTTCTATTTGGTGAAGAGGAATGAGGGTTTCGACGCGCATACACGTGAGGTAACCAATTTCTGACGCTTCGATCTGCAGAATCTCACTTCAATTAAATGTTGGCGGCTTTGTTTTCCCCGCTCTCAACCGCACGATGTTCATCCAACGGGTGAGCGTGTTTCAAGGGAATGGGCGGGAGGTCTCCCGCTTTTCGTCTTTCCACGAAATAAAAACTGCCATTTCAAAAGTCTCTCGTTCACTTCAGAGTCTGTACATTGAATCTATCTTTTCCTGCAATCTACACGCGTCTCTAGTCTTTTCGATTCTAAGCCGAGGTGACCTAGTTACTTAAAAGTAAGTACTCCAACTCTCTGCTTTCGTTATTATTGTTCGTTCCTTCTAGTTGTTCTTATATATTTCTGTCCTCGGCAGTCTAAACACCTCACCTCAACATAGTATTCTTCTCGTAGTTTTAGGAAATGGGTAGACTTGCATCTTTAGTAAATACTCCTGAGAAAATAGAGGAGTTTAAGATTAAATACGGAATCCCTCAGGGAGTGTCCGTCAAGTATTGTGAGCAAGGGGGATGGCTCACCGATAGGGACACCGGTGAGGTGGTGATCCCTATAATAGCTTTCTTAGAGGGGGCATGAGAGTTCCTATGATGCCCATCACCAGGGATTACCTTAGGACATCTAGGTTATCTCCCACTCAGTGCGCCCCGAACATGTTTAGGATCTTAGGGGCTATCGATGTCCTAAACAAAAAGCTAGGATTAGGGCTCACTCACCACGAGGTGAACTGGGTGTACAATCTCCACTGCCTAAAAGGGCACACATACTACCTAAAGTCTAGGCATCCTGAGGTTAGGTTGATCCAATGCCTTCCCAACTCCAACAAGGGTCTAGACAAAGATTTCGTTATTCTGTCCGGGGACTGGCACGACGGTCTTCCTTGTCCGACAAGGGAGGGGGAACCTGGTAAGTATTTGATTGTCGTCAGTCTTTGTTAAAGACGACTTCTTTTTTTTTTATTTTCGTTTCTGGTTGTGTTCTTCTTTGACTGACCTTTGACAAATTGTTTTTTAAAATGTGTGCAGATCGCCGTGCGCTTACCCGTCGTGCCAACCTCGTTAATTTTGAACGCCTGAACAAAATTTTGAAGGCCGAGGTATTTGTGCATTCAGACGGTCAACTTCGCGCCGCTCACCTCATCCTCGGATACACACCCATCTCATCCGCCTTCCAAGCCCCCAAGTGTGTCATTAAAGAGAAGGATCCTCGACTGCCGAGGATCAGCGTAGCGGTAGAGGGCTTCCTGTTACCTGCTGGCATTCCCGTGCCTCGAGGTGTTTTGATCACCGAGCTTGTAAGGGTAGTTCCGGGAGCTACGCAGTTAGCCACGCCCTCGGCTCGACCTAGATTGGGTGAAGTTTCTACCTCTCAACCAGTCGCAAAAAAGGAAGAAGGAGAAGAAGAAGAAGAAGAAGAAGAAGAAGAAGAGGAAGAAAAAAGGGAAGAAGTTGTTGAGCTTTCTGACTCCGAAGAGGACTTCGAAGCTTTCCAGCGACTTCCATCACCGAGGAGCCTGCCTCTCGCCGTTGGTTCGCCGTCCATAACCTCATCTGACGACGACGACCAACCGTTGATAAGGATGGGTATCCAGCGTAAGCCTAAGCCCAGCCTTAAAAATGTGCTGGAAGGGCAGGTTGGAGCACAGGAGCCTCCTAAGGTGCCCACAGCAAAACCTAAGGACAAGGGCACCGAGAAGGTTCCAACAATAAGGGTCAACCTTCCTCCTCCCCCTCCTATTCAACACCCCGACCCTGCTGACCATAAACGGAAAAGGGATCAGTCCAAGGGGAAGCAAATACTCGAAGGGGATAAGGACCTCCCCATTAAAGAAACTGATCCGGAGAGGGGAGGCAAGCATGCGCGGCATGCCCACACGCGATCAGAGAGGCGCAGTGACCTTCCAGTAGTATTCCATGCGCCCATTTGAGCTCCCCAAATGCAGGTAGACGATCAGGCTGTCACTGCCGACGCGTCCATTAGGGGATCCGATGAGGGCACAGCCGCATGCATCGCTGATGCACTAGAGCAGGCACTTCTCTTGCCCGAGGACATGGGTGAGTTAAGAAGGATGAGGGATCACAAAGTCTTCATGATCCTCAAGAAGGAATTAGCTATGGTAAGGATTTAAATTGGTCGTTCCTTTGCACTTGTGTTTTTCCTTGCACTTATGTTAGTGTGCCGTTTACTAACAAAGCTTGTACGTAGGCTGTTCAATCTGCCCATAGGGCAGAGGAGATCACTGCTAATTCCTACAAAGCGCTAAGGGATGAGGAGATAAGGCTGGATCACATTAGGAAGATACTGGAGCTTAAGGAGAAGAAGCTCTAAGAGGCGACCACCAGCCTAGGCAAGGCGGCGAGTGAGAGGTTGGGTCTGGAAGCCCAACTGAAGAATACCAGTAGGCAGGCCGAGGATCAGAGATTGCTGCTGAAGTGCGCCAATGAAGATCTCACCTCGGCCAGGACGCTGGCAGAAGGCCTTGCGAAAGATCTTACAGCGTCTGAGGAGGCTAAGGAGGAAGCTCTTAAGGCCAAGGAAGAGGCACTTGCCAAGGCACAAGCAGTCGAGGCAATAGTTGACGAGGCTGAGCAGAGCGGCTACGATATGGGCGTGGCAGAGACCACGGAAACATTCAAAGCCCAAGTGCCGGGGGTTTGTAGGGACTACTGCCTCCAGGTGTGGAAGGAAGCTCTCTCCCAAGCCGGGGTTGATGCTTCCTCTCCCCTATGGAAGGTGGAGAATGCCTACATCCCTCCTGCAATCCGCGTGGCTACCTCTAGCTCAGCCAAGGATGATTCCTCTCTTTCCTCAACGGGGGTGCAAATGGAGGAGGGTGTTGCCGACGACGCTGCCCCTACTGCCCAAGTTGAAGATGCACCGCCTCCCCTTGCCCCCAAGGAGCTGCCCCCAACCCCGAGGTTAGCGGGACTATGGAGCTAGTCTTGGCGACTTTGCCCATAAGACCTACAGAAAAGGTTGGGGGATCCTCGGCCTCGGTGGTGTCTCCTGCTGATTCAGAAGACCAGACCCAGCCCAAGCCCAAGCCATAATCACTTGTACCTTAGCAGTCTCCCGTTCCTTTTCTTTTTCTTGTATTTGCCTTTATATTTTTACTTCTTAGTTTCGGTTTTCTATTTTCTTTTCTGTGTAACTTAACAACTCTGGCTATAAGTGTATTGACAAATCTTTCATTCAATGAAAAGAGTTCCCAATTTAAACTAATGTTTTGTGTTATGTTTGGTGTTGATATCTCATTTCGTTATTACACATGTAATATGGTAATACAACAGCTTGGATCCACAGCATATATTTATAACTTTCTACCATTAGTCAAGGAAATTTGTGCAACTCATATACGTGCAAATGCTTTAAGTGATGACTAACAACTCTTGTTCAAATTTGAGGACAAATAAGACGCTAAAAAAGTAATACATTAATGTGCAATCCGTTTGCTTAGGACTTACTTAACAGCTAATTTCATAACAACATATTAAAAAGGAACATAATGACATATTTCACATTTGAACTAACAGTACCTCAAGCCTCGCGTTTAGTACTTAGCCACAATTAAAGATCCGTTCCCTTAGAAACTTCAACGCTGTTTTTATATCAAGAAAAAGGATCCGAGACAACCTTACTTCTTTGTTTTAAATTAAGATAGAGGATCTGATGATCCGACGTAACCTTAATTGAATTGGGAATAAGGTAGAGGATTCGAGGACCCGGCGTAACCTTACTTTTTTGTTTTAAATTAAGATAGAGGATCTGATGATCCGACGTAACCTTAATTGAATTGGGAATAAGGTAGAGGATCCGAGGACCCGGCGTAACCTTACTTTTTTGTTTTAAATTAAGATAGAGGATCTGATGATCCGACGTAACCTTAATTGAATTTGGAATAAGGTAGAGGATCCGAGGACCCAGCATAACCTTACTTTTTTGTTTTAAATTAAGATAGAGGATCTGATGATCCGACTTAACCTTAATTGAATTTGGAATAAGGTAGAGGATCCGAGGACCCGGCGTAACCTTACTTTTTTGTTTTAAATTAAGATAGAGGATCTGATGATCCGACGTAACCTTAATTGAATTTGGAATAAGGTAGAGGATCCGAAGACCCGGCGTAACCTTACTTTTTTGTTTTAAATTAAGATAGAGGATCTGATGATCCGACGTAACCTTAATTGAATTGGGAATAAAGTAGAGGATCCGAGGACCCGGCGTAACCTTACTTTTTTGTTTTAAATTAAGATAGAGGATCTGATGATTCGACTTAACCTTAATTAAATTTGGAATAAGGTAGAGGATTCGATGACCCGGCGTAACCTTACTTTTTTGTTTTAAATTAAGATAGAGGATCTGATGATCCAACGTAACCTTAATTGAATTTGGAATAAGGTAGAGGATCCGAGGACCCGGCGTAACCTTACTTTTTTGTTTGAAATTAAGATAGAGGATCTGATGATCCGACGTAACCTTAATTGAATTTGGAATAAGGTAGAGGATCCGAGGACCCGGCGTAACCTTAGGTACAACAAAATTAATGGTACAAAAATGATAGGAATAAAATGACAAAAGCGTTTTTCATTAATAATAATATCGTCTCAAATTACTTACATTCCAAGGATGAGGTACAGCCTTTTCATCTAAGTCTACCAGGTAGTAAGCTCCTATTCCAGCTATTGCCGTGATGCGATACGGTCCTTCCCAATTAGGTACAAGCTTTCCCCATGCTGGATTTTTGGTGTCGCCCACTACTTTCCTCAGCACTAAGTCCCCGAGAACAAGTGGTCTTGAGTTTACATTCGAATCATATCCTTGCTTCAGTTTTTGTTGGTAGTGGGCCAGATGAATCATGGCAACCTCTCTCCTTTCCTCAATCAAGTCTAGGCCCTTTTCTAGCAGTCTATCATTATTTTCTAGAGTAAAGGAGCTTGTCCTCATTGTTGGAAAACCAGTCTCTAAAGGGATAACAGCCTCGGCGCCATAAGTCATTGAGAATGGCGTCTCCCCCGTTGATTGGCGGGGTGTGGTCCGGTATGTCCGTAGGACATGGGGCAATTCCTCCACCCATCTCCCTTTGGCGTCCTCTAACCTCTTCTTCAGCCCGCTCACTATAACTTTGTTGACAGCCTCGGCCTGCTCATTTCCTTGCGGATAAGCTGGAGTGGAGTACCTATTGGTTATGCCGAGGCCACAACAATATCGCTTGAACGCCTTGCTATCAAACTGCAAACCATTATCAGAGATGAGGGTACGAGGGACACCAAATCGAGTGACGATATTCTTCCACACGAATTTCTTCACATCGACATCCCTGATGTTTGCCAAGGGCTCGGCCTCTACCCACTTAGTAAAATAGTCAGTGCCAACAACCAAATATCTTCGGTTTCCAGGCGCCTTCGGGAAAGGACCCACAATGTCCAAACCCCACTGTGCAAAAGGCCAGGGGCTCGTTAGAGGATTGAGCACACCTCCAGGCTGATGGATGTTTGGTGCAAACCTTTGACATTGATCGCACTTCTGCACGTAACTCTGAGCTTCTCGCTGCATGTTCGGCCACCAAAACCCCTGTGTTAGGGCTCTGTGGGCCAAAGACCTTCCTCCGATATGACTTCCGCAGATTCCCTCGTGTAACTCTTCCAAAAGTAGCTCTGTCACCTCAGGATGCATGCATAACAGGTATGGGCCAGAGAAAGATCGTTTATAAAGTTTACAATCCTCGGCCAGCCAGAATCGGGAGGCTTTTCTACGTATTTTGTCCGCCTCAACTTTTTCCTCGGGCAGAACATCATCTTTCAGGAAGGATATAATAGGGTCCATCCAGCTAAGCCCCACTCTAATCTGGTGCACATGGATAACACTCCCAATCATTTTCGAGGGTTTCGGTAAGTTCTCAACTAGGATAATCCGAGGTAGTCCCTGTGCCGACGACGTAGCGAGAGTTACTAGGGAATCAGCATGCGTATTGCCACTTCTGGGGACATGAGACAAAGTAAAGGACTCGAACTTCCGTTGCGCAACTTTAACCTGACTCAAATAGTCCTACATCCTCGGATCTCTGGCCTCCACCTTTCCATCCACTTGACCCACAACAAGTTGCGAATCCGAGAATACCAGCACGGTCTTTCCCCCCAACTTATGGACCATATCCATCCCTTTCAGCAAGGCTTCATACTCGGCCTCATTATTAGTAGCCGAGAATCCCAATCTCAAGGACTTTTCCAGCGTGAGGCCTTCTGGGGTCGTAATTACTAAACCTACTCCGGATCCCCTTTGATTGGCAGCCCCATCCACATAAACGATCCAATCTACAAGACCTTTGCATGCAACCATACCAACTGATTTTTTATCAATGTCCCTATTAACGACACTATCTTCTATTGTGGGCTCGGCGAATTCTGCAACCAAATCAGCTAAGACCTGACCCTTTATTGATGTGCGTGGCATATACTTTATATCAAAGGAGCCCAATATGGTTCCCCATTTTGCAATCCTGCTTGTGTAATCCGCACTCCGAAGTATAGCCTTGAGGGGAAGCTGAGTCAGAATAACTACCGTATGAGACTGAAAATAGTGGGGGAGCTTACGTGTACCATGCACCACGGCCAGGATTGCCTTCTCTAATGGGGGATAACGTACCTCGGCTTCATGCAAGGACTTGCTCACATAGTAAACTGGCTTCTGTACGTCTTCGTCGACCCTTATCAGTACTAGACTAACAGCGTGGGGTGCCACTGCAATATATGCGAATAGGACCTCGTCGACTTCGGGCCGAGACATGATAGGAGGGTGAGCAAGATATTCTTTAAGTTGCTGAAAAGCGACGGCACACTCTTCTGTCCATTCAAACCCCTTCCATTTGTTTAACAATTGGAAGAATGGCCTGCACCGATCAACAGATCTTGAGATAAATCGGTTGAGAGCAGCCGTCATCCCAGTCAACTTTTGCACTTCCTTTGGATTCCGAGGTGGCTGCAAGTTATTGATGGCCTTGACCTGAGCGGGGTTAAGCTCAATTCCTCTATGCGTCACCATGTAACCCAAAAATTTGCCAGATCCTACGCCAAAGGAACATTTGGATGCGTTGAAGCGCAACTTATGTTTCCTCAGCGTTTGGAAGGTGTCATCGAGGTCTGGTATGTGAGCCGAGATAGTCTTACTTTTAACCACCATGTCATCTACGTACACCTCAATCGTTTTTCCCAACTGCGGTTCAAACATCCGCGTCATCATTCTTTGATAGGTAGCCCCAGCATTCTTCAATCCAAAGGGCATCACCTTATAGTGGTAGTTCCCTGTGGGTGTGACAAAAGCTGTCTTCTCCTGGTCTTCTGGGGCTAAGGGTATTTGATGGTAACCCTGGAAAGCATCCAAAAAGCTCATCCGAGGATGACCCACGGTAGCATCCACCAGCTGGTCTATACGGGGCATGGGGAATAAGTCCTTAGGGCAAGCCCTATTCAAATCTGTAAAGTCTACACACACTCTCCACTTTCCATTCTTCTTCTTCACCACCACTGTGTGTGCCAACCAATCTGGGTAGAATACCTCTTTGATTGCCCCTGCCTTTTTAAGTTTCAGCACCTCTTCCTTAACGGCGTCAACGTGCTCCTTAGATGAGCGCCGAGGTGGTTGCCTTCGCGGCACTATGGCCAGATTAACATTGAGGTGATGACAAATAAATTCCGGATCAACCCTTGGAGCTTCGTAGGCATCCCATGCAAATACATCGATATTTCGTTTTAAAAACGCAACCAAATCTTCCTTCTCTTGTAAGGGTAGCCGACTTCCTACCTGGAAGAATCTTTCCGTATCATCTGCAATAACTACTCTCTCCAAGTCCTCGCATCCAGACTTTTCAACCTCAGCCTCATCCGATTTGGCCGAGGACGTTAGTTGCTATAAACTGCTCTCGGCCGGGGTCTGGGTTTCTTGCTTCGTCTAACGCATAATAGCCGTTGTCATGCATTGCCTCGCCATAAACTAACTACCTAATATCTCCTCCACCGCGTCCTCATACGGGAACTTCACTTTAACATGTAGAGTTGACAAAACGGCACCTAAGGCGTGCAGCCATGGTCTTGCTATTATGGCCGTGTATGGGGAGTAGGCGTCTACTACGATGAAATCCACGTCCACTACCACTGGCCCTGATTGTACAGGCAGTCGGATTAACCCCTTTGGAATAACAGTCTTCCCTTCAAAACTTATCAATGGGGAATCATAAGTCGTGAGATCTTCGGACCTCAAATTGAGGCCCTTGAACAAATTCGGGTACATAATGTCAGCCCCACTCCCTTGGTCAACCATTACTCTCTTCACATCGTAACCCCCGATTCTTAATGTGATGACCAACGCATCGTCGTGTGGCTGGATGGTGCCAACCTTGTCTTCCTCAGAAAATCCCAGCACGAGCAGAGGATTCCTCTTAATCCTCTTCGACTCAGAGTTGAGGTCCTCGATAGTGGGATGCAGTACTGACATCACTCTGGTAGCACAAGACCTAGTCCGACCTGGCGCAGCAAAGATAACATTGATCGTGCCCAGTGGAGGTCTTACAGTGTTACTGCCTTGGTTGACTGAACCAGATTGTGTTCCTTGTTCGTTAGGCCGATCCATGAATTGCCTTAGTTTTCCCTCTTTCACTAGTTGGTCCAAGTAAATCCATAGATTCCTGCAATTTTCTGTGGTATGGCCTTTATCTTGATGATAATTGCAGTATAGGTTCTGATTACGCTTCGTAGGATCACCTATCATTCTGTTTGGCCACCGAAAGTACGGTTCTCGGCAAATCTTGTCCAACACTTGCTGCACCGGCTCACGAAACACAGCGTTCACTGTCTGGGGTGGGGCCAATCTAGTCTGACTAGTGAAATCCCTCCGCGGCCATTTGCTATTGTATCTCTCTGCTTTGAAATCTCTACTCTCTTGGGGGGCAACCTTCATTTTCCCCTTGCTTTGCTGCTGGTCGTCCTCAACCCTTTTGTATTCATCGATACAGTCCATAAGCCGACGAACCATTTTTACAGGTTTCTTGGTCAAGGATTTTCTTAGATCATGCTCAATTGGAAGGCCGACCTTGAAGGTGTTGACCGCCACCTCATCAAAGTCCCCATCAATCTTGTTAAATGCTTCCCAGTATCTATCCGAGTAGGTTTTCAACGTCTCACCCTCCCTCATGTTCATGGCTAATAACAAATCCAGCGGCCGAGGTACCCTACTGCATGTAACGAAGTGAGACCCAAACGCCATCGTAAGGTCCATGTAGGAATTGATGGAGTTTGCCTTTAAGCCGTTAAACCATCTCATCGCAACGGGCCCTAAACTCGAGGGAAAAACCTTGCACATCAAAGTTTCATTCTGCGAGTAAACCGCCATGCGTTGGTTGTAATGACTCACGTGCTCCACTGGGTCTGTTTTGCCGTTGTAAATGGTGAAGTTTGGTTGCGTGAACCGACAAGGGAGTTTTTCCCTCTCAATACGATGTGTGAAAGGTGACTTGGAGAGTTGGTGCAATGCTTTCCCCATGGCGTTAATGCCCGAGCCCCTGGGACGGGATTTCTTGCTCGCCATATCATGGAGACTTCCTTTTTGGTACGAGAAGGTTTCACTAGGAGGAGTTCCTGATCTCGACTTATAGCCACTGCTCTGAGAGTCATCGGATGAAGGGTCGGATATGGAAGGCGTCCGTTTCCGCTTAGCCCGACGTAACTTTCTCTTCAGCTGGTCAATCTCCCTCTGCATGGCTCTAGTATCTGCCTCACCAGAGATCCTGCTTCTGTCCTGCGGATGATTACCGGCAGTTTGCCTTGAATGCACACTGCATTCTCGATCTCCCATCTGCTCTAGCTGTTGTAATGGATCCTCGTGCTGAGATCCTAGAGATTCTGCATGGTCTGGATTCAAATCCGCCATCACGTTATCTGTGCCAAAACTCAAGAATTCCCACAGACGGCGCCAATTGTAAGGACACAAATCAAACTGAATCAAAGTTGGACCAATGAACCAGCCCAATGAGCCCTGAACAATAAATTTATAGAGAGTGGATGTTTATTCTAGGTTTTCAAGACAATTGATAACACGGAGGCTGGGTTGAATCCTATAATTCATGCATTGATCTCATATAAAGGTGTAATATTAGGTTAAATATATTGGTGCCGAGGACAGTTCTTCATGCCTCTTTTACAAATTATCTCTATCTCTCTTTCTCTGATTTTTCTCCTCCCTCTTTCCTATCTTCTTTTTTCACCTTTTATAGGCCTGCTTCCTTTCTTCTTTTCTTCCACGTGTAGTTTGGATCTTCTTTTCCTTTGGATACTTGTCCCATCATCCCCCTTTCCTAAGGTCTCTAGTGATGAGGATAAGGCTGAAATCCAATATTCAGGCGTCACTTCCTCATTAATGCGACCAGAGGGGTAGGTATAATGTTTTTAATGCGGTGGTAGCAGCTTTTCCTCTGATATTTGTTTACCAAGTTCCTTTACCTCTTATCCTCATTCTCTTAGTTATAATACATAAGGTCTCTAGCACGGGAGTCTTTGAACGGCGGTGCCAATAATATTGTCCTCGGCAACATGCTGCCGAGGACAAAATCATCCTCGGACGTCAAGTCTAGTGGCGTTCTGCTCATGTATGATACCTTCCTTCGTCACGTGACTTCATAGGCTAGAGTTATTAGGTCCTCGGACCATTTTTGCGTTATCTGTTTGGGGCTTTCTTCTTTGTGGGAGCTTTTGGGCCGGCCCAATATGTACTTGGGGCCCATGGGCACCACAACTGCTATTGGTGTTTCAAAAAAAGATAAAAATAAAAAGAGTGCTATTGGTCTTTCTGTTATAAAACTTGACCAGTTTCTAACTTCGGATTTGCATCTACCAATTCTACCAAACCCAAATCAAATTCAAACTATAACGGCCTAACCTACTTGCATTTTTATTTATTTTACCCAAATTGAAATGTGTACAGTACTCTCGCTCTCTCCAAACCTTGATTGGTGTACTGTTTATTAATGTATGGTGTAAATGCACAGGGCTAGACTACAATAAATTATAACGGACTTCAGAAATTGACATAAAGCAGCCATATATGCACAAATACTATTCAAGTTTGGTACCATTTTTTTTTAATAGTAAATGCAGTGACATATTAACAAACATGAATTAAAATAGTTCATTAGATGAAATTAAAGGCAGGCCAGTGAACAAGTGTGAAATGGGTGATTACGAGTCAACCTTTGGCTTTGGTTACACACAATAATGTCGGTTTGGTTTAAATGTGCACAACAAGCCAAAGCTTTTTGCCCAATGCAGCCAACATTCTTTTTTGAGTCAAGTTTTGGCAAAGGGGTTTCCACTTTCCACTTGGGAACTGAGTTACGTTTTGTGCAGAATTTAAAAGCATATTCCATATCTTCATGCATACAATACAATAAAATAAGCCCTTCTCCACTATCAATTTATTAAATTTATCTCTCTCAATATATATATATATTTATTTATTTATTTATATGGTGTTGTTTATAGATAAATAAAAAAACATAAAATTTATAGAGTTTTGTGCCCTGAGGTCATACATTAAGTTATATATTTTTAAAAATATTTTATGAAAAATTAAAAAAATTGTAAAATTACAATTTTAATAAAATTTTTTAAAAATAATATATTATTATGTGCTCTAATGACATATGTCAGTAAAATCCAAATTTAGATGCTGATGTCTTTCATAAACAGTACTAGAGGGTACAAGAAAAGACGCAAGGGACTGAGTCACTGAGAAGATTATTTTAGTGCATCATATCATATCTACTTATTTTTTAGTTAATAAGGAATCTATAGGGTCCAGTTCAACTCCAGCTTGTGGATGCCTTGGAGGGTAAGGAGTAGGAATCACCAGTGTGAGTGATTTTTTTCTTTATTTGATAAATTGAAACACTGGACAACACTACAGTCTACTACCAGTGCTGGAGTCATTGAATCATCATAAATTCATACATGCAAATTCCATATTGCTACCTACTTTGCATATATGCTTTTTTTTTTTCCTGAACTTTGCATATAAACTTAATGCTAGAGTAAAAAGAAAAATTTATTTACAGTTTATACATCTAATTAGAATAAGATATCTAAAGATCAATTTTTACTTACATTAAAAATTGATTGGTGTTTAGATTTATTAATAAATAGGACAAAATTTTTTTTTTAAAATTAAAATAATATTATTTAGTATTCACTTTTTTCTATCTCTGGAATACCCTTAACATTACTCCAACAAAAGAAAAAAAAAATTAAAAATGAATGATTGTGGAGATTTTTTTTCTATGTGTTAGGTATATCATACATCTAGTGTGTGTATTCAAGAGAAATTGGGGAAGTCAGGCTTGAAACTCTTGCTTTTAAGTCTTATCCTTCCGCTCCCAACCTGCATGCAAATGTTAAAAGCAAAAATTCAACCAACAGACAACATATATTTGGGAATAATAGAATATTCCCTAATATACATTAATGTAGTAGGTTAGTCGATATAACATGCTCCCATTTTTCTTATAACATTTCAAATTTAAGGTACAAGAGTACTACTCTTCTTGCTACGAGGAGATTGCAGCATAGCTTGTGCTATTCAAAGCTATGAGGTTTGAGAACCCTTGATCTAGAGTAGCTTGCATGTCAACTTCTATAGGAAATCAATCTCTTTGTGAATAAAGAAAAGTACAGGTGAGTAAAGTTATAGGGAGAGACGAAGAACTAAGCAGTGCATGCATGCCATAAGGATTTTGATGGGTGAGCCTTTTGAAAATAGGCTTGTAGGCTTTAAGCCCTCTTTACTTGTCTTGTTTAAGACACATACTTGTACATCACACTTACCTATTATATAAAGACATTTTTGTATTTGTTATTATTTGTAAAATACAATACAATTCATTCCGTATTTCTAACAAAAATGATGAAATATTGATAAATTTTTAGACGAGGGTTTACATCTATAGCTTTCTATTTTGCTAGATTATTCTCACTCTCTTCATCCTTGTGTCTCTGAGTTGATCAAAACCTCCATATATTTTATACCCAAAGTCAAGGGAGTGCTCTGCCCATTTACCTTCCATCGTTACCGAATCCCAAAGCCCTTGGACAATGGACTTTCGATTTTTCTTTGTAATTGTAAGCTTTATTTCTACTTTGATACTTAAGGTCTGTTTAGAATCTGCTTATTTTGCTAAAACTGAAAATTTTTTACCAAAAATATTGTAATTAAAGATAAAAGTTAACTGAAACAGTACAATAAGACTCGTGAATAATATTAAAAAGTACAGTGAAACTCATAAATAATATAAAAAATAAGTTAAATAGTAAAATAAGTTGATAAAAATAATTTTTAACAAATACTTTAGTAATGTGACAGCATTCCCTCGATGCAGCAAAACTGTGTAGGGATGAAAACTGTGGTAAGGGTAATACATAGTGATCGGATCAGTTTAATGGCAACAAGCTTAAGGCTATGAAGAGATGGACTTGACATGCACCTTGTAGCACCTTCCCTTTCATTAATTCTTTTCGAATGAATGTGTTTCCCTACAAACACAATAACCAAAAGGCGCAATATATAGAATGCTATAATCTTTGAATCTTCCTCCCCTTCAGATCATGAGTTGATGCCTGTACTAATCCGTTGCGTAGATTATGGTTGTACTAGTCCATTAGGATAACCTTATTCATGTAAACATTAAAAAAGAATTTTAATTAATGATTAACTTAGAAATTTACAAAAATGTCTCGATCCTCACTTCTAAATGATTGCAGATTCTTTCTCGATAAGTTTTTAACATATCAAAGTGAACTTTGTGTATCAAAAAGTAAATAAGTGTACAGATACTCTTACTAAAAGGAATGCCCTTTATCCGCAAATTTTGTAATGTCACTACTTTCAACCACAACAATGTCTGATTTGTGATATATATGTATATGAAATTAAACTGATATGTTTGACGAGAATTCTAAAATTATGCAATAATCATTTGTTTAAATATGACTTTTTAATAAAAGAATATATCATATAATTTCATAATCATGATTCAAAATCGTGCAAGGTACCAAAAATACATAAAAGTAAAGTAGAAAAAAAAAGCATTTTTTTAAGTGATCCCATTCTTTTTTAGAAGCATTTTTTTGGTCATTTCCATTTTGCACTCTTGGGACAATTTGGACCCACTTGTCAATCGTATCTCGAACGAAGATAAATCCAAGCACTCAAAATTCATTGCTTTATCACAAAATTCTTGCCATTTTCAATTTCTTTTGTAGTATCAAAGGAAGAATAAAATCTTTTCTAGTGTTCTCTTTTTGTTCGGTACACATTGCACTAATACTGCGAGTGGGGAAAGAATTAACCACGAGGGTAAACAATCTACAATGGTGATTGATGGTAAAAGTTAAAACAATTGCTGATGATTACAAATTACAATGAGGGTTTTCCTTTACTATAATATTTTCTGTTCAGAGATTTATTCTTTCTCTGCGAATAACAGAGTACACAGGCGGTGACGAAATGGGGCACGGGTATCTAGAAACTGACAGGTGTCGTATTCTCAAGGCTCCTCTGATAAGCGTGAATCACGGGTTACTGCCATGCATTGTTGTTCTTTTCTCCATTGTGTAGTACGGTATTTCTATTTACGTCGTGAGGTTAATTTTCACCGACGACTACACGACGTCATGTGTGTGAATTGAGGAAGTCTAGAGTCACGACAACTCTACACTCAAATCCATAAATCCATAACATGTTTATTTATTATTATTTTTATATATAAATAAAACACTTTATTATTGAAGAAAATAAACTGCACTAGGAGGGTCGATACCAGGACCAAAACGACCAAAATAAAAATGACTATGAGATCATTTGGCTGGTTCAACATAGCCAAATTTGATATATAAAGTATAAAATTGAGTAATATTCAAGGGACTTGATCAACTAGAGCTCTTAGAATCTATGCATATTGAAAGTTTATTTGAAATCTGCTTATTTTACTGAAACTGAAATTTTTTTGCTGAAAGTATGGTAGAAATAGTACAGTAGGACCTTTGAATAATACCAAAAAGTACAATAAGACCCATGAATAATAGCAAAAATAAACTAAATAGTAAAAGAAGTGAGCAAAATAATCTAACCAAACAGACACTGAATTTGTGATATCCAAATCCAAGTAGGTTATGAAATTGGGTATGATAGTAAATGCCTTGGTATAAATTTGCCTTAACATTTTTCTTTTTTTAAAGTATAATTATAGAGACACAACCAATGACACAATCAACTTTCAACTTATTGAATTAAGCAATTGTAAATGCTAGACATTTTCTACTCATATGAACCCATTACTTATTGTTGACCACTTACAATTACACAAATTAATAATTCGTAAAATTTGATGTAAAACGATTTTGGCTGTAATATTGTTATTTTTCAAAACTTATAAATATATAATACGTTTGGATTGATTTAGAGTATGTCTGGATAGCCTTTTAATATTTGGTGGCTTAATTATTTTTGATCATTTTATATCTCATTAAGCAAATAAATTAATTTAACTATAGCTTATTTGCTCATAATATGATTGAAATAAATTAACTTATTTACTTAAAATCATTTTTCACCTTAAAAGCATTTGCAATGGGAGACCTCTAATTTTCTAAGTAATTGTTTCTAATGCTCTCGAATGCCTTATACCTTTTTTTTATGTTTTTAAATTTAATACAAATTGCCCATAAGATAGTTTAATTTGCTCTTCACTTGAGAAGAAGATAATTATGAGTTAGTTTTATGAGACATTTCTCTCACAATTATATATGTGTGATCGACATAAAATCTTCATATATATTATGAGAGAGATCTCATAAAATCTTCTCATAATATAATTTCCCATAAGATGGTATGGTCTCGTAGTCCTATGTATTACATTCCTGTCGATATAATACATACAAAAGGTACTAACATGAACAGATCCAGACGTTGCATGCTGCTTCAACATTGGGTAAACTTGCATTACAACAGTTAGCTCCTCCCACTACCCACCCCACTTTTTTTTCCCTTTTTTATTTTTAACTTTCATCTACCAAACGTTTCCTTGATGAAATTAGGTAAGGAACCAAATCAAAGGCTAAGATACACAGCAGATGCAATAACATTTTATCATTTGGGGACATGTTTTCCCTGAAGATTTTGCTTCAGAATTTATGGAATATCTCAAATTTTGTAAATAGATAAAGATAATTTTAATGACAAAAATAGTTAAGATCTCACACTCTAATAAAGGATGTAAAAAAAAAAAAACTGTTTGGTTTTAGCTAGGTTGTGAGGTTTTTTTTTTTTCACCGACATGTATGTAAATTGAGAAAGTCTAGACTCTAGAGTCACACTAAATTAACTATAAGCCCAAATCCATAATATACTTAAGTGCTATTTGTGATTAGTTATATGTGTAAATACTGAAATTCAATAACAAATAAACATTCAAGTAAGTTGTGAAATTGAGTGTGTGGTTATTGTTGCTTTGGTGTAAATTTACCTTAACATTTTCATTTTTTAAAGAATAATTATAGAGACATAATCGATCGCATATCCAACTTCCAACTTATTGACTTGTGTGATTGTGAGTGGTGAACACTTTCTACCCATATAGACCACCACATTTTGTCGATCACTCACAATCACACAAATCATCAATTTGTGAAATTAAAAGTAGAAATGGTTTTCTTCATAATATTGTTATTTCCCAAAACCTAGAAGTATAAAATGTGTTTGGATGGATTTAGAGTGTGTGTGTGTGTGAATTAATTGCCTTTAATATTTGGTAGCTTAATTATTTATAGTCATTGTAAGTAGGCAAAAATAAATGTAAACTCAAGTTAGATGGAGAGTTAATATGTGACGGTCTAGTACAATTAATTTGTAGGGAATGGGTTTCCGAGGTCAACATTTGTATGTCTATATGGTTTAGCTTTTAAGTTAATGGAAAAGCATTAAGTAAGTCATAAGAGAGAAGAAGATTTTGATATTAATTCTTCCTCGGATTAGTCTGAGGAGCACCAGTTCATATAATGTTCAAGTCTTGGTTACAAAGTAATGATACACAAAGTATATTTCTCTTTCTAGTTTGTCATCCCCCTATCTGGAGGTGTTCCATTTCTTTATATAGTTATCTGAATTGCATCCCAACCCTTCACTTGTATAGCCAGCCACTGATTTTTCTTTGGATGTTTGGCCCATTAGGGTTTTGTTGGAAGTGGTAGAATGTGCTATAAGTTGTGAGGGTATTATTCAGGGGTCATTCTGCTATTAATGCGGTCAGCTGAGTTGGAGCAATACATTGAATGCGGAGGTAATGAGTGCTTTACCTAGATACTTCCCTTCTTCTTTGCTTGTACGTCTCTACCTCCTTTTTCGGTATTTTGTCTTTTGGTCCAAGTGGCCTGCTCAATGCCTCCCAAGGAATGCTTGCTCTTTAGGTTCCTCGGGCGATCGGCCTATTCGGCTTCAACTCTTAAGCTCTCATTTATGTATTGGATCTTTCCATCTCCTCGGGCTAGGTCCACGAGGTTCTATTTTGTATTCGAATCTTACCCCTCCCATAGTCATTTTACATCTCATTAAGTGTGTAAATTAATTTAACATAACTTCATTGCTCAAAATTTTTTATGGAAACTTAATTGCTCATAATATGATTGAAATAAGTTAACTTATTTACTTAAAATCATTTTCTACCTTAAAAGCATGTTCCACCAGAGGCATAATTTTCTAAGGACCTGTTTCTAATGCTCTTGAATGCATGTATACTTTTTTTTTTAATTATGAATTTCAAATTTCAATTCAATACAAATTGCCTATAAGATAGTTTGCTCTTCACTTAAGAAGAACATATATCTTATGAGACGATCTTTAGAGACATTTCTCTTATGAAATCAACAAGAAACTCACATATATTGTGAGGGAGATCTTATAAAATCTTCTCATAAAATAATTTCCTATAAGGTATTACTTTCCTGTCGATGTGATATAACAAAGGAGAGTAACATGAACAGATCCTCAATGACACAAAATTCTCCATGCGTTGCATGCAGCTTCAATTTTGATAGACATGCATTTACAACAGATAGCTCCTCTACCCCAAGTTTTTTGCACTTATTTTATTTTATTTTTTACTTTCTTCTATTAAACGTTTCCTTGATGAATTTAGGTAAGGAGCGAAATCAAAGACTAAGATACAAAGCAGATACAATATCGTTTTCTCATTTAGGATATGTTTTCTCTGAAGATTTTACTTCAGAATTTACAGACTATCTCAACTTTTAATGACAAAAATAGCTAAGATCTTACTGTTGAGTTTTAGGTTGTTTTGGCTAATTACCATGTTAAACTAAGTTTTAATTTGAGTTGTATGAATAAAAATTTTATCAGGGTAGAATTTAGGTCAAAAGCTACTCAAAGAAAACGAAGTTATATTCTATTCAAAAACGATGAATTAAAAGTCTTTTGTTCATTTTTTTTACATTATAAAGAACTTTTGAAATGTAACTAGTTTTTTTTTTTTTTTTTTTTAAGTAGGCTTCTGAGGCTTCAAAATAGACACAAATTAGATTATTAAAATTCCGAAAGAAAGTAGATGAGTTCATTTGTATCATTGGTTTCTATAAAATATTGAGTTTAGACTATAAAGATTTTATTAGTATAATTTTATTATTGTCATTGTTTCTTATACAGTGAAAATTTTCGCAAGTGACCCGAGTTGTTTTCGTTTGAATTTTTTTTTTTTTTTCAAAAGTCTTTCACTTTATCACCAAATTAGCACGTGCTTTTACTTTTTTCTCTTTGTTTTTTGACTTTTCAATTTTGGTGATACCTGCTATGATTATTCAATCTTAACTGTTTGACTTAAATTAGAAGCTTCTAATTGCAGTTAAGTTAGTCAGTTAATTGCAATGATTATACAATATTCTTAATTGTTGACTTAAATCTTTGCATATTCCTATAGCTTTCTTTTTAAAAATGCTTCCCTAAATTGAATTTTTACACCCAAAAATCTTAAAAGAGATGGTAAAATTGGACTTTTGCACTACCTAAAAATATAAATGGTCTTAGTTTTTAGGCAGGGGGCAACCAACGTGATGACTATAGTAACACTCTACACGTTAGATCGGAGCCTTACTGAGAGGCAACTGAGGTGAGTCCATATTACTAATCTTTGGCAATGTATATGTAAGTATATGATATTGGAACAAATTAAGCTACTAAATGAACACCATATAGAGTCCTTGTCTTTTTGCCTAACTTTAAAAATAGTGAGCATTTCATACTTCTTGAGCTCAATTAATTGCTAGATATAGTACACGTGGCAATCGATTTTTATAACATAAAACAATTAAGAATCCTGGATTCTTAATGTGTATTTCAAGTATGATTCTTTCACATAAAACCTCATTGTATACTACCCATGATATCAATTGTTGCAAAGTACAGATCGACCAAAATCTCGACGGGGACCTCTTATGCAAAACTATCTAAGTACGTGAAGGATGAAGATTGAATTCTATTAAATTTGACAACATCCTTCAACTACTTTATAAATATTCTTTTAAGTTTTGTGGCAAAGGCATATGAGTGTATGACACGTGTGATAGCAAATGAGCAACAACCGCATGGTCCCATTGAAGAAGTAGTTCATGCTACCAAAAATTTCATAGAGGAATAGTTGTTTTCAAAGTTAAAGTTTCTTGCTAGAAGGTAGGGAATAAATTGTACAAATACTTAGAATTGATGGGGAAATTGTGGATGCCGGCAAAACTATTAAAATAGACAAAAGTAGATGAAGATATATATATATATATATATATATATATATTGTCCTAACAAAAAAGAGAGAGTAATGATCGATCTAAGAAAGATTGAGAGTAACCATAACTTGATCTCAAACCATTTTGATTCCAATAAAATCTTTCAGTGAACATCTAAAAAAACCAATTTTGTATCCCATATGGGACTAAATCATTGTTACAAAATCACTCATCCTTTGTGCATTTTTATTTTGTTATATTAGATCCTAGTAGTAAAAGAAACTTTATTGACCTCCAAAAAAATAAGTATCAAATTGAGTTTTGAAATGTTTAAGAAATGAAAGAAAAACTTTATGAAGTAGTTTTTATTTGCAGTTTAACTATAAGCATTACGATTTCTATTTAGACCTGACAAAATTGAATTCAGACGTGTTAAAGTGACTCTAAAAATGATGAGAGAGAGAGAGAGAGAGAGAGAGAGAGCGAAATAAAATATTTATAAAAATAAATTATAAATAATATATGTATATAAAAAAAAAAAAGATTAGTCTATATATATATAAATAATTTGAATATAGATAAAACAAAAGTATATGCACACTTTGTGTGCGGTGGGATTAGTTTTGTCATTACGAAGAATTCAAACAAAAAAAATTTATGAAATTTTGTTTACATCCATATATTAAATTTTCTTAAATAACATTTATAGGCCTACACAGATAATACTTATATTTATATACTAATACTATTTTTTTAACCTTCCTAAATTGGATTTTTTTTAAAAAATTCAATTCTAATTGATCCAATATGATAGGTAAAAAATTAGTTTTTCTTAAAAAATTATTGCGTAAAAATTGTTAATATTAGAGCATTCATAGCAAATGTGCCAAATGCCAAATATTTGGCACATTTGGCACACCAAACACAAAAACGGAACTTTATCAGATGTTGCAAATCTAAAAAATTATACCACATTGCTATAGGACTGTTGCAATTTCCCACGGTATGGACAACAATTGCAATTCTCAAAAATTTATTATTTTATTGTGTTTTTCTCTCTCCTCTTCCACTGGTATCTCTCTCTGTCGACTCTATCTCATTTCTTCTCTCTCTGTCACTCTCTATCTCTTCGCTCTCCTCCCTGCTCAATAAAGTTCCTCAAGATCACTCTCAAGAAAGTTGTCGTCGATCTCGCCGCCTCATTTTCCAGTCCTCATCGCCGATCTTGCCAGTCCTCGCCACTGATCTCGCTGCCTCATTCTCCACAGTTTGCTAGCGATCTCACCGCCTCATGCTCCAACGCTCGCCACCGACATCCACAGCCTTCACCGCCGACCTTCGGATCTCTCTTAATTAAGTTGTGGGTGTGAGATTTGGGATAGGTTTCTATGTGGGTTTTGGGTCAACGTTTTGGATCGGCGTTCTATGGGTTGTGGGTTGGTTGGGCTAGGGTTTTAGGCTGATTGTTGGTAGAGTTTGGATCGGTGTTTTTCATCTCTAGTTTGTTGGTTGGTTGAGGTTTTTTTTTTCCCCCCTCTTTTTTTCCTCTTTTTTTTAAGGTTTTTGGATTTGGAATTTGCTAGTGTTGTTGCTGTCGATGTTGTTAGTTTGTTGGTGTTGTTGCTGTTGATGTTGTTGATTGGCGTTGATGTTGTTGCTATTGATGATAATAGAGAGGAGAGAACATATTATTTTAATGTGTAGTAAATATTATTTTAATGTATAAAATTGAATAATAAAACTTCTGATAAAAGAGATGTTGTAAAATGATGTGGTAAAATAATAAAGTAAGTTTTGGTGTGTCAAAATAGCATTTTTTTTTTTTTTGCAACATCTACTACGGATGCTCTTAGTATAATATCAATGCCATCCATCACATCCATGCCAATTATAATTATGAGGGCATAACGCATGTGATAAAAAATTAAAAGTAGACATGCAATCTCTAATTTTTAACTCTTTATCAGTACTTTCTCTTTAAAATTGATCAAGTACCAAGTTTCTATTGGTTGACAACATAATTAGATTTTTTGATAACTAACCAAAGCAATATGTGACTTAAAAATAATTTATTGTAAAAAATTGATATGGTATTACCTTTTTTTTAACTGACAATATGACCAGAACTGTAGGGGATGGAACTTGACATCATCAAGTGAGGAATATATAAAAAGTTTAATGACAAGAAAGCTGTTATAACGCTGTTCTTTAGATTCCCAATTTATGTTATGTAAAAATCAAAGGAGTAGGATTTTTGTCTGTTTCTTTGTTTTTTATTTCATTTTTTTTAATACTGTTATTACACTGTGCTCAAACCAACACCGAACCTCACTATTGCTAACAGGACGGGAACGGTTGGGTTCGTGTCAAAAAAATTCAATATCAATACAAAGTCAGTAAAAGGAGGGTTGGGTTCAGCTAAAAGGGGGGCCATCTAAAGAAGGTTAGAAATAGATCAGGTCAATTGAATAATTTGAATTATAAGTTGAGTCTGGTTGAGTTTACTTGTATTTTCTTATATTAATTTTTTTTTAAATGTATTTGTTATTGGTAAGTAATGCATCAAATTTTCTTAATGTGAAATGCATTACTTTCATAGGCAGCATTACCCTATATTCAGGGGTTCAAATGACCCCCTGACTACAAATATATATATATATATATATATATAAATAGAATTTTTTTTTGTTAGTTTAATGCTTTGATTTATTCTTTTTTTTTTTTTGAGAAAATACTTTGATTTATTCTTAAAAATATTTTTGCACACCCTTATTACAAGTATTTCCAACTCTAAGAGTAAAGAGTAAGTGTTTGTAAATTGTGTCACTCTTTTTTTATAAATTTATATTATGTGTGAGTGTGTGTTTAATATTGATTGTGTGCATTACTTTTTGTTATAATGTTAGTTGTGTGAATTATGATATGGGTGGATGTTTGTGGGTACAATATAAATTTAATAATTAGGAAATAGAGATGATTTGTTACATGTGTGTATATTGTTATCATGTTATAATAGCTTTTTATTATAAAGTTAGTAAAATTCAAGAAAAAAAATGGTAAAGTTAGTGATTGTCCAAGCATTTGATTGGTTAAATAGACACATAATGTATAATTTTATGTATGAATGAACGTGGTTGTGTGTGTCAATAATTAATACAAAGCTAATAAGTTTAGTTTAGTCATTTAGTTTAAAATATTTTTATAAAAACAATAACAAATAGATAATAACTATTGTATAAAAATAAAAATGCTAGATAAGCTTAACAAAATAAAATGATCATAGGCTAGCTACCCACATTGGCAATAAATACTAATAATAAACTATCGTATAACAATTCAAAATTTGAAAACTTGTAAACTTCATTTCTAAATTTTTTTTTTGATAACTTGATATATTAAAAAAAAAATTATTAAAATTTTTTAATGACCCCCCTAAACAAAATTTCTGAAACCGCCGCTGATTACTTTGAATTCGCCACACATATTAAGAAAGAGCATAAATAAACAAATTGACTTGTTCAATAATTAAAAAAATAGCACAAACACAAAGGAGTCTAGTTAACCGTTTGAAATCTAATGAAAACAAACACACAAGTTTCATCTTGTGAAATCAGACAAAAAAAAAATTTCATGGAGAATCCATTATGAATACTCATTCTTGTGACTGATGAAGAATTAAATTTCACAATCCATTATTAGACTGCGACTGTCCTCATATTAACTGATGAGGACAGTTGCTTGTTGGATGTTGTCATTGTCTAATACTGATTTTGTCATTGTGTGAGTGTGTCTAATATAAATTTAATTGGGAAGGACCTTATAGAATTACGTCCGTAGCCGACATTGGGGCTTATCGCTTGGAGGATTTGCACGAAAAAGTAGTTCCTCGCCCCTGGAATGTAAATAATTTGCGGCGCTACTATTACTAGTAATAAAGATTGACCTTTTTGTTATAAAAGATGCAAGTTGGTTAATTTATTACGTCTTGTAGATTGATAGCAAAATCTTTGATAACAACAAAAGTCTTTAAGTGTTTAACTGAACCTAGTCCTTGTCTGGCACCTCGGGCCACAAGCTTAGGGAAAATTAACACCACGACAAAAGTCTCTAAGTGCTAAGCTGAACTTAGTCCTTGTCTGGCTCCTTGGGCCACAAGCCTAGGAAAAATTAACACCACGACAAAAGTCTCTAAGTGTTAAACTGAACCTAGTTCTTGTCTGGCTCCTCGGGCCACAAGCCTAAGGAAAATTAACACAACAACAAATTTCTCTAAGTGTTAAACTGAACCTAGTCTTTATCTGGCTCCTTGGGCCACAAGCTTAGTGAAAATTAACACAACAACAAATTTCTCTAAATGTTAAACTGAACCTAGTCATTGCCTGGCTCTTCGGGCCATAAGTCTAGGGAAAATTAACACAATGACAAAACTTCTTAAGTGTCGAGCTGAATTTAATCCTTGTCTAGTGCCTCGGGCCATAAACCCAAAATAATAATAATAATAATAATAATAAAATTTATTAATTAACACAATGACAAAATCAGTATTGGGTGGCCTTTGAAGCCACAAACACCGCGGAAGTCAACATTAAGTAAGAAACGTTCACAAAGTGCAATTCCAGTGTACGAATCGATTTATGCAAGTCTTGTCAGTTGTGATTCAGTACGGAAGGAAATTTGCGAAAATAAAACCGAGAGAAGAATGAAAATGAAGTTTTTAGCATAAAGTATGGTTACTAAAGCATATGAAATAGAAAGCAGCATAAATGATCAAAAATAACGCAAACCAATTGTTTTTCAAGTCTAAGCTAAAGACAAGTTCACTCTCCTATTACAAAAATGCCACTAAGGCTATCGGATTAACTCTTCAAGCAGTGGATTGCTTGTCTTTGTGCTCCCTCTTTTCCTGCTCTTTGTCTTTTTTCCTCTTCTTCGCATGCGCCACCTCGACCACTTCTTCCTCATCCTCCACGACAATTACGTCAGATTGGGGTGGTGTGGTTTTTTCTTTCTCTTTGCTTTTAGGAGAGGCAAATGAGGGATCTGGTTCTGGTAGTGTTGCAGAAAGGGAGTGAGCAGGGCTAGGATCAGCTAGGGGCATTGGGGGAGAGGGCGCCACTTGTAGTGTGAACGGGTAGTGTATTTTGTCCGGATCTCGGAGTTCGGAGTCAGTAGCTACCCCCGCGACATCCAGTGCGTAACCCCATACTTCCGAACAGAAGGCGCGGGCAACGCCCCGAAGCTGAGCTGTGAGGCTTTCTGCCATTTTCTTCATTCCGGCATCGTAGGCAACTTGTTCAGCTTCGGCCCTTTCCAAATCCTTAGCCTCCAGTTGCCTTTAGGCTTGCTTCAGTTCTACGACTGTAAGGGCTAATCGGTTTTGAGCATTTTTCTGTGCTTCTAGTGCATTGTTAGCTTGCTTCTCATAACTCTCGAGCGCAGATTCAGCGTTCTTATGCACTTTTTCCGCCTCAGATAGCTTGCTGAGGGTGTCCTTTAGTTTTCGTTCTGCCTCGGCTTGGGCTTTAACAGCAATCTCCACATTGTTCTCTGCTTTTCTCGCCAAGTCCAGGGAGTGATCCACCCATTCCTCGGCCATGAAAGATGCTTGAACAGCCTACCAATTACACGGGTTGGAACTAAATAAACAAGTAAAGATAGTATTACAAATAAGTGCTTTGAAAGAGTACAAGAGCACGATACCTTAGCTAAATCTTGTTTTAACGACAAAAAGACCCCCCTCTTCCGAAAAGATCTTAACTCTGCCATATCCTCGGGAAGGCATAAAGCCTTTTCCAAGCACTCAGCTACCAATCTTGAGCTTCCTTTCTACGAGTCTCTCAGATTGGCATCGTCAAGCACGGGACTGCCTGAACTTAGTGTAAAGGCAGGACGCCAAGCTGAAGCCCTTTTGGTTTGGTCGCCACCCGTTTCCTTTGCAGTCCCTGTTTGTGCAGGCTTCTTCGAATGTCCTTTGCCTGCTCGAGTATCTTTGCTGGAGGGTTCAATGACCTCCCTCTCTTCAGCTTCGATGGAGTTTTTGCCCCCTTGGCCTCTCTTCCTTTTCTTATCAACAATATCGACATGCGCAGTACAGGATATTGCTAGTGTAATGGGGCGGGGTGGAACTGCAACAATTGGAGAGGAACTCCCAGCATGGGCTTGCAACAAAGCAAGAAGGTCGGGCTCTTTTTCTTGAAAACCCATAACTCCTGAAGAATGTGCTGCGAATATACTGGGGGCGTCTTCCCGGTAAAAAACGTCAAAGTCTTTCTCGGTTGCTTCGGCCTAAGTGAGTTCAAGGGATGCCTTTTTTACTTCTTCTTCAGGGACAATGGGGGCTTCTTGGGGGTAAGTGGGCTTGGCTGCTATAGGTGCTGGAAGCTGGGCGTCTTGAATTCCTTTTGGAGGGGGTACGTATGGTAAGAATCTTGGTACAGCCACGCCTATCTTTGCTAAACGTAAGTCCTTAGCTCTGATAACGTTTTTTGGACTCTGGAAACGCTTAATGGATGGTTTGTAGCCATGGATCACATGGGCCGCTCTAAGCTGTCCGTCTGTGTGTAGAAATATCTCCGACCTAAGGATTCTGTTCAAGTCCTCAAAGTTCACTAAATGTTTGGCCGGAGCAGTATGATGTTCATCTGCCACAAAATACAAGCACCGTTGGTAAAATGACCAGTATAGATTCATGTGTGTGTAAAAAAAAAAAAAAAAAAAAAAAAAAAACCTAATGGTTTTTCAATCGTCGGGAACGCTACCTGGCTCCCCCTCTCCCCCTCTTGGGTAGGGTAGTGTAGTCCATCATATCAATTCCTAGACACGATAAGAAAATCGTCATCCATGCCCTTGCTCGAATCAAGCAAACACGAGATTAACCTAACGGACGGAACTCTATATTTCATGTAATGTTTAGTTTTCTCCCCTTTCTGGCAATTGTATACCCAATTGACATCATGCCATGTCAAATTAGTTCCCATTTTTCTGTTTATGGCATCTACGAACCCTAAAATCCTAGGGACGTTAGTAGAGCATTGGGATGGGGTTAATCTAAAATTTATAAGAAAATCTCGGGTCACCCTACCTATGGGAATTTCCATCCCACCCTCGATAAAAGCGATCATCAGGATTATCACAGACTCGGGTGTCCGGGGTAAAACTAGCCATTCCCCCTCCTCGCAGTGTTGAATGACAACGTCATCGGGGATCCTATATTGGGCTTTGAATTTTGCTTTTGCTTCTTCCGTGTTTACTAACTTAGCGTATCTACCCATTGAATCGTATGAAAAATAAAGAAAAATAACAACAAAAATGATCAATAAAGAAGAACCAGCGAGAAAGCTAACACACCTCTTACAGAACGCTCAATTTGCTCCTCGAGAGTTTTCCTTTCTCCAAAATGCTAAAATGAACTTCAGCCAGCCCCAAACCCTGTATATATAGAGGTAAAAAAGGCGCGCCAGTTTTTTCGCTCAGTAAAAAGAAAAGATCAGTACCGTAAAATTTTAATCAAATCGTAGAACGTGGGAAGACATAGAGCCGCCTGATACCATAAATGACTAATCGTGGTTACCGAAGCACCAAGGACGTGCTTTGGGACACGAAAAGACATTCTCACGTGGTAGTACGTGAGTAGTAATTTAATTAAATTAAAACTTAGCTTTTGACTCAGAGTCAATAGCATAAGTTTTAAGAGGCTATTGTGGGGACCGGAGGACCACTGAATAGCTTACAATAAGTCCTGTTCGAGATGGGAACCGAAGACCCGAGGAACTTTCGGCAATTGGCGTGAGCACTAAAAATATCTAGAAGCATTGAATGCTGAAGATAGAGCTTCTAGACTACATTAAATGAAGAAGTAGCAGCCTTATCAGTGACATTAATAAGAAAGTGACCTGAACAGTGTAGTTAGCGGCTAGATAACATACTGCCACCATCTTTTGCCAAAGAGGGACACAAGTGTCACCAGATGGAAGTGGTAAGGTGAAAGATGAAGGGTTGAGATGACAAGAGCGGGAAGTATAAGTAGGAGGAAGACACACATAGAGGGGGGGATCGAAGAACAAAGAGCAGGAAAAAGAAAAAGGAAGAAAGGATTGGGACTTGTAAGAAGCATCAATAGCTGTGACATTCAGGAAGAAGTGGACAGTCTAGGAGTCCTCAGGGCACACTTGTTCATTGTTGTGTTGTTCCCTCTCTACAAATTTTGTTGTTACGGGCCAAAGATCATAGTGGGCCTTAGCTTTTCATTGTTGAATCGTGGGCTTTGGCCTCACCGTGGGATTTTGTACCTTACAGCACTGATATCACTTTTTTATCCAATAATAATAATTTGTCACTTAATGTTGGTTTGGATATAGCTTTTCCTTGGTGCGTTTGCGTTTTTCACATTTTGCCTTTTTTTTTTTGTTTTTTTTTTTTTTTTTTTTCAGTTCTGCCGCGTGGGGGACAAGGAGTGCAGGCTTGCACTGTGCACGCACTGTTCACGTACTTTTTTAGCAATTTTTTATTAAAAATGGGTTCCGCAATATTATTCACACATTTAAAAATTATTTTATTACAGTATTTTCAGTTTTCAGCAATAAGCTCTATCCAAACGGACCCTTAATGTGCGTTTGGATTGAGCTTATAATTGCTGCGTTTTTTAGTTTCTGCGTTTTCCCTTCTTTTTTTTTTTTCAACGTGCATGAACAGTAACCGGTACTGTTCATGCACGTTATTTCACTGTAGCATCACTGTGCAGGAGACAAAATTCACTGTTTGGCACTGTTTAGATACTGTTCACGCACTGTTCATGGGACCCACAAGCAATTTATTCAGAAAAAAAAATATTAAAAATAGGTCTCACAATACTATTCACACATTTAAAAATTATTTTGCTACAGTGTTTTCAGTTTTCAGTAATAAACTCTATCCAAACGGACCCTTAACATTTATGGTAAAATTATTGTGTAGAAAGCATTTCTATTAACAATACACGTACTGTACATACACGTAAAAACATTAAATTGAAATGAATAAGAGGATATAATATACATTAAAATTGCTACACCATTACTTCTCTTCCTCAATCCTACTACCTCTTCACTTTCTATTGGCATCCGTTGGCGCTGCATCTACCTATTTGCAAAACTAATAGAGTAAGTGCACTCTAACATGTCCTTCATTCTTTTTTCTTTTTTTTCTTTTTTTTTTTTGAGAAGGAAGAACTTTGAATATTATTGAATAATAGGCAAATCCGCCTGATAAGCTGCAAAGATTTGGATAGGAACATCCTCCATCCAAACTGAATAACCAGTGACATGACGTGCATGTCTAGCTAGGTTGTGAGCAACATTATTCCCTACTCTACCAACATGTTGAAAAGAAATACAAGAAAATGAACGTGCCATCAATTGGGCATCTCTAACTAACAAACCGTATGAAGCAAGTGATGGAGATGGATCCCTCAAAGCAGCCATGACAGTCATCGAATCTCTCTCGAGAATTGCTTTGTTGAAGCCTAGCTCTAGGGTGAATTCAAGTGCTCTACATGCTGCCAAAGTTTCCAAATTAACAATTGAGTGTGGGATTGGGATATTTTGTGATAAAGAAGCTAGAACCATGCCTTGACTATCTCTAACAACCACTCCAATACCTGCCCTGACTTCAGCCTTAAAGATCGCTCCATCAAAATTGATCTTAACCCGGTCCAAAGGTGGGGGTTGCCAGCGAACCAGAGCAGTTGTTGCTGCATTGGACTTCCTCGGCTGTGCAGACCGAAACTCCTGGAGAGACTGGTATGCTTGCTGGCTGATCTGATCCAAAGGCCAACCAGGTGGGGACGTCCTAGCCTTATTCCGCCGAAACCAGATATTCCAAATGAGCATTGCGAAGAGATCACCACTGCAGTCCGATTGCAACACATGAAGTAACAGTTGAGGAAAGGATTGGAAACTGGTAGTGTATCTAAACGCCCATTGAGGATCATCTTCCCAAACTTGATTCAGCCCCGGACATGACCACAGCGAATGAAGCACATCTTCTGGCACATGTGAGCAGAGTGGACATGAAGAGTCATCAATAACACACCGTCTAGCCAGGTTGGTTTTTGTTGGAATAGCATTTCGACAAGCTCTCCAAACAAAATTCCTTACCTTGCATGGGACCGCCAGTTGCCAAATCCTCTTCCACAGATTTTTTGTATGCAATGGAGCATGATTCCTTGGTGGGGCTGACAAACGGGCTTCGGTTTTAAGGAAGAAATATCCGGATTTGGCAGAATAATCTCCGGACTGAACATAAAGCCAGAACAGAGTGTCTTCACTGGGTTGTCGGCTGAGCTGAATTTTCTGAACTTCACTAGCTTCATCATGGCTGAGCACTCTAGTTAGGATGGATGAATCCCAAGTGCGCGAGGCTGGATTTATGAGACAGCTAACAGTAGCATCTTGTAATTCAGCCACTAGAGGTCCATGCAAAGAAGGGTTGCTAAGAGAAGGCAGCCATCTTTCTCCCCATAGCTTGATTGACTCCCCATTTCCCACCCTCCACTTTGCACCTTTCCGAATAACTTCCCTACCAATTAAAATACTCCTCCATGCGTATGAACCCCCTTGACCCTCCTTTGCTTCCATAATAGAACAATTTGGAAAGAATTTTGATTTAAAAACCCTATAGAACAAAGAGTTTTTATTGTGTAAAAGTCTCCAAGTTTGTTTTGCTAAGAGGGCGTCATTGAACAAAGATAATTCCTTGAAGCCCATACCACCTTCTAATTTTGACTCACACAAATCCTCCCATTTCACCCAATGTATTTTCCTTCGCTCACCTCTTTGGCCCCACCAAAACTTTCGAATCAAACCCTCAATTTCTTGACAAAGACCTAGAGGAAGTTTAAAGCAACACATTGAATAGGTTGGGATTGCTTGTACCACGGCCTTTATCAAGATTTCTCTTCCCGCTTGAGACAACAATTTTTCTTCCCACCCTTGCAATTTTCTCCAAATTCTTTCTTTTATGTAATCAAAGCTTGCTTTCTTGCGTTTCCCCACTAGAGATGGCAATCCCAAGTACTTATCAAATTGCTTAATCTCTCGAACTCCTAATGTTTCTTGAATCTCTAACTTCATGGCTTCATTGGTGGATTTAGAGAAAAAGATGGCTGTTTTCCCCCGATTTATTTGTTGCCCCGATAACCTTTCATATTGTGCTAGAATCTCCATGACCTTTTGGCATTCACTTCTATTGGACCTGCAAAATAACACACTGTCATCCCCAAAAAGCAGATGGGTTAGTTTGGGACTTCTTCTGCTTAATCCAAAGCCATGAATTGTTCCCTCACTTTCTGCCTTAGAAATTAGGCTATGGAGGCCTTCCATGCATAGTAGGAAGAGGAATGGTGACAATGGGTCGCCTTGGCGAATCCCCCTGGAAGGTTGGATCAAACCCTTTGGTTCACCATTAACCAACACCGAATAGGATACTGTTTTCACACAAACCATCATGAGATTTATCCATCTCTCATTGAACCCCAATTTCCTCATCACCATTTCAAGAAATATCCATTCCACCTTGTCATATGCCTTGCTCATGTCCAATTTCACCGCCATATAACCTGATTTTGTAGATTTATGAACATTCATGCAATGTAATGTCTCAAAAGCTACAAGAATATTATTAGATATCAAACGGTTTTTTGTAAAAGCACTTTGCTGCTCAGAAATTATATTTGGTAAGATCTTTTTGAGGCGATTAGCTAATACCTTAGAAAAAATCTTGTATAACACGTTACAGAGGCTAATGGGGCAATACTCTGAAACAGAAATTGGATTTTTTGTTTTTGGAATTAAAGTCAGGAAAGTATGGTTCAAAGGGTGGGGTTGAGAGGCTGAATTGAGGTAGGATAAAATGGTTTTCGTGACATCCCCACCAACAAGTTCCCAATAATTTTGGTAAAAGAGTGGAGGCATACCGTCAGGGCCGGGAGCTTTCAATGGGGCCATTTGCTTCAAGGCTGCCTGCACTTCCCAATCCATGAATTCTTGTGAGAGCTTGGAGTTCATTTCATCACTAACAATGCAAGGCAGTGAGTCCAGATCCTCAACACCAACCACCGGATTGGATGAAGCAAAGAGTTCTTGATAAAACTCAATAAAAGAATCAGCTACCTCATCTGAATTCTAAACCCACCGGCCTGAAGAGTTTGTAATGCCATGAATTGTGTTGCGTCTGGTTCTCTGTGTTGCTCGACTATGGAAGTACTTGGAATTTTTATCACCACTGACCAACCAGAAACATTTTGCTCGCTGTCTCCACATCTGATTTTCTTTTATCAACAAGGCATTTATGTCTTTTCTAAGTTCTCTAACCCGTGAGTTGCTTCCGGATTGCATTGCCGCCTGTTCAGCCTTCACCAAGAGTTTTTTCTTCTCAACTAGTTCTTTACGGACACTTCCAAAATTCTGACGACTCCATTGAGTTAATTCAATTCCACATTTTGCAATTTTCTTCATCACTTGAACCTCAGGATCACAAGGAAATGGCGCTCTCCAAACTGCCTCCACTGTTCGCCCACACCCTTTATCCAAAAGCCACATTTCTTCAAACCGAAATGGCTTTGAAATAGGGGGTGGGTCAAGACCATAGGGTACAATCCAAATAGGCACATGATCCGACGTGGTACTGTGGAGATGAAAAACCCGTGTCCCTGCAAATCGTTGAAGCCAATCATTAGTACAGAAAGCCCTATCAAGCCTCTCCCATATAGACTGGCCATTTGCAAAGTGTTTACTCCAAGTGAACTTGGAGCCCGAATATCCAAGATCCAAAAAACAACAAGCATCCACTGCTTCGTGAAAAAGCTGCATCTGATTGTGACTTCTTCTATTTCCCCCCAGTTTTTCTTCGCTTCTGAGCAGCTCATTAAAATCGCCAGCACATAACCATGGGATTTGGAATTTCCGGCTTAGGCATCGGAGTAAATTCCATGATTCAGATCTTCTTTGTGTGTCTGGCTCACCATAAAACCCAGTAAATCTCCACTCCAATTTAGTACTTTTATTGATAATGACATCAATGTGATTCTTATCAGACCCCTCAATTGTAACAGCTATCGAGTCTCTCCAAAAAAGAGCTAAACCTCCACCTCTAGCTTCTCTTGGATAAATTAATAGTTTATTAACACAACAATTAAAATAAGATGAAAAAGTGCATTAGATCCAATTCTAGATGGAGCTATAATGTTTAAAGCATGATCATCTAGGATTAATCCATTAGATCCAATTCTCTAGCTAGCCTGTGAAACAACCAAAAGAGCAACCTTTTATTTTTTATTTTATTATACATGCTCAAATCTAGTTATTACAACATGACGGAATTAATGAAGAATAGTAACAGTGTTGAGCTTCTTGAGAACTAATGCGGAGACTAGGCAATTATAATAACTATGTACTATCCTATCATCCGGTGAATATAATATTTGATAAATTGCTTTAATTTTTTGAGTTAGTTTTATTATCCAAAATTGAATCCCATGGAGTTCACACTCAATACCTTCATAGAGATAAGGCTTAAATACCTTGGCTATTTATGAATAAGACAGACTCAGTTAAAAAAGAACCCATATATTTCTGCGATTGATTATGTAGAAAAAAATGAAGGTGTTGAGTGTAAACACCATACATAGGAAAGTTGTAGCTTTAACTTCAACTTTGTTTATAAAAAATACTTTAAAATGATAATAGCTTGGTGAACGTAAATTTAGTTTTAAGAGGGCAGAGAGAGAGAGAGAGAGAGAGAGAGAGAGAGAGAGAAGGGGCCCTCTCATCTTGTGACTAGTTGCTTCTTCGTTTCTAATTTATGTAATTTTTAATTATTATTATTATTATTATTATTATTATTATTATTATTATTATTATTATTATTATTATTATTATTATTATTTTCCATTTTATGATTTAGATATGAATATATTGTTCCTCTTTTCATTGTTGAGTTCAGATCTTTCTTTCACATCCATTATTGCTGGTAATCTACTGATCGAGGATTCGTTCTTTTCCTCTTTCTCTTATTCTTCCCAATGTTGATTGCATCTACCTATCTGCAAAGCTATTTTAGTAAGTTCTCTTTGCCTCTTTGACATGTCTCTATGCTATGGATTTTTTTATTATTTTTTTTTTGCATTTATCAGGTTCAAACCACAGCCAAAACAGGAAAATTAAAAAGTGAAATTAACAACCCAAATTTTATATGTTTCAAAACAAGGACAATACAAATGAACACTCATTTGAAGGAATCTTTTCTCAGTCACACAACCCAATCTTTAGCCTGGTAGGAGAAAGTCAAGAGAGGAGTGAAGTATTATGGGTGGGTTTGGAAAAATGTTAGGAACCCGGTGGTTCCTAATAGGGATGGGTATGAATTATGGGGGGGTTGATGGAAATTGTAGGGAATTGACTTAATTCGAGATAGTCATCCTCTATAGAGAAATAGAGAAATTAAGAGAAAGAGAGAAATTAAGAGAGAGAGAGAGAGAGAGAGAGAGAGAAAGATGCACTAATGCACTAAGAAGTTGGTTTATTCTTCAAATTAATATCTCATATTGGATTACAATCATGTATTTATAGGAGACTAGCTCTAATCTCATTAGCCCATATGGCCTCATCCTATTGGTTATATTATTCTCCATGTGCATTAACAATTCCAACATGTGCTAAATGTGATTAACCATGTGCACTAATAATTCTAACATGTGCTAAATGTGATTAACATGCTTGGAATTCTAATTAACTAACTAACTAACTAAATCTTAATACAACAATTATTATCTATATGTATATAGCATTCCTAACAAAAAATTCTTCCATGTGAAGATTCGAATTCCTCTTAGAGTATCACAAGTTCATTATTATCAATTGTTATTTTTTTCCAACAATTATCAATTTCAAATGATGTTATTTTTTGTTTATTTTAAATCTAGTAAATAAATTATACATGGAAATAAAATCTAATAATTCAAATTATAGATAAATATCTACCAAATTAATTATAGTTGGAACTCCTCTAAAATTTTCAACATAGGAACAAAAACCTATAGAATCCAAAAATGATAGGCGCGTAACATGCCAGCCTCAACGACTATGGCATTCACTAAGTTTCGATGTCCAGTTGTCCACATTCAAGCTTGGAACCCTCTGTTTAGGTTGTATTTACAATGTAAACGCTCAAAAAAAGTAGCAAATGTACATTTGCAAAAATGTATAATATTTATCGTATTTTGTAAATGTGTATAATATTTACCATTTTTTGTGTATCTACAATATAAATTTACATGGTATTGTACTACCATACAATGTAAAAGAAGAAAATTTTAATGAAATTTCACACTCATTAGCCATTATAGAGAGAAAGAATGAAAGAAATTAAAAGACATGGATCAACAGGTGGAAACTTCCAGTTTTCACATTAATAATTCTACGGAAAAACACTGGTCAAGTCAAATACACAAATATAATGTAATTTACAGCTATTATTTAATCAATTTAAAAAATCAAACCAGTCAAGCCATCAAATTTGAATGCAACTTTTAATATATATATATATATATATATATATATATATAAACTACTATGTGAACTGGGTTAACAAATTAACAATAAGTTGCCATACTATTACTTCCTTTCTTTATCCTATTCTTTCGAATTCCCAAAGTTTACCTCTCCCTCCTCTTGGCGTCTATTGATTGCATCTATCTGTTTGCAAATAAGTAGAGTAAGTGAAACTGACACATAATTAAAAAGCAACAAAATTTGTCCTTTGAGTTATTGACACATAAAATCACCTTTTGCTTTTATCCTATGCAATGGTGAAAAATATTGCGCTATATAGGGTAACCAAAATTCACAACAATTTTATAATACTTTCAATTTTTAAATTTTGATATCACATCCACCTTAATTTGTAATTAAAGTTTTTTTAATAGCCATGTTACCAAGTTTGAGACTCTGAGCTATATTTGGAAAGGTTGTGAAATCGTTATGATTATTTGTTATGTCGTAAATTACTCACATAACATTGATGTTTTTCTTGTGATTCTTGACCCACTTTTTCACTATTCTCTCATAGACTCATTCACGGCAGCTCATTCTTATTCTTTTTTTTTTTTTTTTGGTCTCAATTCCCATATTTACACAAAATAATAATTAAAAAAAACTAAATGCTGGGTTTTGGCTATAAATTGATACATATTCTATTTTGCAAATATATTACCATTTTCTTAAAAGTTAAAACTTTTAGATTGATTTAGTCTTCCAATTTATTTTAAGAAACGAATTAGATGTTTAAAATTTATTTATTTAGATTAATTTTTTACTTTGATTAACTATTAAACTATGTTTGTTTCTTTATTTTGATGATATAAAATAGATACTTGTACATTTTACATTTATATTAGATTTTGTATGATAATTATATTAGTTTACATTTTTTTTATTGATTGATTAATATTTTTTGAAATTAATTTTGTTTTAATCTTGTCCCTCCTAAATTTTAAATTGAAATCCTAACTCCGCCATAGCTTGTTTGCCAACAATTATCAAGTTCTAGAAGAGGTGGGGTGGGACAAAAATTATTACTATTTTTTTATTAATAATTATCAATTTCAAATGATGTTATTTTTTGTTTATTTTAAATCTAGTAAATAGATTATGTATGGAAATAAAATCTAATAATTCAAATTATAGACAAATATCTACTAAATTAATTATAGTTGGAACTCTTCTGAAATTTTGAACATGGGAACGAATATAACCTTATAGAATCCAAAAATGATAGGTTTGTACATGCTAGGCTCAACGACTGTGGCATTTGCTAAGTTTTGAGATGCCCAGTTGTCCACATATCACAACTTTCAAGCCTGGAGGCTGGAACCCAATTTTAGAAATACAAATAAAAAAAATAAAGGACTTTGTTTATATTGTATTTACAAAGTAAACACACAAAAAGTAGCAAATATTCTAGACATCTACAAAACGTGTTCAATATCTGCCACTTTATGTGTTTACAATGTAAATTCACAATGTACTGTAAAGAATTTCTCAAAAAAAAAAACCCATCTTTTTTCTTGCAAAGGGTTAAATTTGGTGGCTGCTTGTTTTAATAATTGAGGGAGGGAAGGAAATTTCAGCGAAGTTTCATCATTGGCATTTAGCCATTATAGAGAGAGAGAGAATGAAGAAAAAGACATGGATCGATCATTAGAAACTTTCAATTTCACATATATGTAATCTAATATATAAGAACTCCTTGTAAATTGCTTGACCACTCCTCTTCTCGTCTATTCTCTTCACAGTCTATTATTACCTTCTCTTTCTCTCCTTCTTACTCTTGCTGACCTCCACTATTGACCGCATCTACCAATTTCCAAGCTTGAAGCTACTACAGTAAGTGCACTCTCACATGCCTTCTATGCTGATTATTATTATTATTTGCTTTTTTTTCTTTTATATCTTGGCTGAATTAATATTTTAATTAACACAACGAAAGACAATAACCTCTTCCATTTTCTGTCTCCTTAGAGGGTAAAGTGGCCATTTTACACGAACTCTAGGCTCAGTCAAAGCTTCTCTGCCGGGGCTTGGGACATAAGAGACGTATTGTGCAAAACCAGAACAAGCACCTGACAATTTAATAACTAACCATTTAATGCTAGTTGTTTTAGATCCTTCAAATTTAGCTAATTAGTCAAACCATTAACTTGATAGGGAAGCATTTTTCATGGTCTCTAGCCAAGGAGCTGCTCAAGAGCTTTAAATCCTTACGATGATATAAAGTCATTCTAGCTGATGAGTTGGTTAGGGAAAAACCAAGAATTTCATGAGGTTTAGTGGCAGCTAGGGGTGTCCCACGATCTGAAATCGTCCAAAATTGACTCACCTGCAACCGACCCAAGAGCTCCCGCAGCCAGTGGCTGGCAATGGGTTAGAGACCCCAAAAACCGATTCTGGTGAGTTGATTGGTGGGTTCTCTCCTCTAAAAGCCGCTTCAACCAACCCAACCATGAAACTTACCAAAATTCAACGACCCAAGCTTTTTCCAACAAATTTTTGGTCAAAATGCTTTAGATCCAACAAGATTTATGCTGGATTTGCGATGATCTCACCAAATCTAGTGAGATCTCAGCCAGATTTGGTGGAAATCTCACTAGATCTAGTAAGATCTCACTAGATCCAGCAAAATCTCCACCAGATCTAGTGAGATTTGACCTGAAATGCACTGTTTTGGCCGGATTTCTCCACCGTGAACGATTTTGACCGAACTGACCACTTTCCAACTCGAAATCCGACCACTCCCATTCGACTCCCTTGCTAGTCGACTGCGGCTCTGAACTTCCTCCCCCCAATTCTATTGGGTCGGTCGTGGACACCCCTAGTGGTAGCTCCAAGAATTTGTTTTTGGGTAGTTAACGAGTACTAAAATTATGGGTTTGTCATATAGCTGATGAACCTTCAATCCACAAGCTCATCCATGCAAGTGATGAGCATACATTCCACAAGGTCGCGTATGAAAAGACGACCATATGGCATTAATGGCGCAACCATTAATAGTTTTGTAACTGACGAGCTTCAACAGACAAAAAGGTCAACCTGAGTTGGTCAAACCTCCATTTAAGCGCAAGTAGATGTTACTCAAACAACCAAAAGAGCCATTATAAGGCCAATGATGGTTAAACTAATAATGAGTCCCAATAGCTATATCAAGACTATAAATAAGCCACCAAACACAGGAAACAAGATACACAATTCAAACACACATAAATATATTCTTATTCTCTAAGAAATATTGAGAATCCTACTGACTTAATCATGAGAGAACCGTTGGCTAATACCACTTTAGTGTCTTTCTCTCTCATCTTTGCAAGGAATGTGACCTCGTCATAAGTTCTGACGAGGCTATCGACTGACGACCATTTTTTGTTTCATTAATAGTTATTAAAAAACTTAAATTATACAAAATCTAATAAAAAGATAACTAACTCTATATATTGACAACAACAAAAAGAAAAAAAAAATGAAAAACACCCAAATACATAAAGTTTGATGTCCACATTCAAGCCTGGAACTCTATTTTAGGAATATAAATAAAAAAAGACAAAGTTTAGCAACAAATCCAATATTTTTTTTGAGTTGAATTTTGTCAAATCTACCATTAGATTACATTTTCTTCTTATATCCTTCATGCTTGTAAAATTTTAAAAAAATTAAAGATCAATAGCTATGTCATCAATAAATTGTTTAAATTGCAAATTTTTTTAATTTAAAATTATGCATAAAATATAATGTTTTAGATCATATAATAAATAATATCCGATTAATACAAAATTTGACTTATATATTAAAAGCGTAAAGAACATGTAATCTAATAATTAGATTTTTGAAAGTTGTAGTAATGTTAATGATATTGAGTAAAGGTGTAATCTTAGGTTATAACTAATTTTGTAACAAAAATTTGTCTATAAAAAAATAAAAACTTTTATATTTAAATATTTATCGGTAGAAAGAGAGAAGCTTGTTTGGTAGAGAAAAAAATAGCAAAAGAGATAGAAATAAAAGAGAATCAATCAAATGCAAAGGGGGCGAGGATTTGGAGAAGAAAGAGTAATTATAATTTTTTTTTTTTTGGCCGACAAACATCAACACGACAAAAAAAAAAAAAGATTTAGAGTTATTAGAAATAAAATTAGTGAGAAATACTTTTTGAATAACAAATGCTTTTCTTCTTCTTCTTCTTTTTTCTTTCTTTTCATAAATTGTATTCGCTTATTTTCTTAATTTTGTCTTTTTCTCCCAGTTATGGGCCACATGGCAGATAAAAGTGTCCAATGGTAACTTTAACTTTTTTTTTTTTGGGTTAAAGTTAAAGTATTTTTCTTTCAGCTATGTGCCAAAGGAAAGCTGTTACAGTAATTTTGATATTATAACGTAAATTTAGTTTCAAGAGGGTAGTAGAGAGTGGGAGAGAGAGAAATAACAAAACTCTTCTAGAGTGAGAGTGAGAGAGAGAGAGAACGTGATGGTAATTTATGTAATTTGTTATTATTATTTTTTTCATTTATGATTAATTAAGATATGAAAATATGGTTCCTCTTTTCATTGTTGAATTCAGATCTTCCTTTCACATCCATTGCTGGTAATCTGCTGATTGAGGTCTAGTTCTTTTTGTTTCTCTAATTCTTCCCAACGTTCACTGCATCTACATATCTGCAAGCTATTTAAGTAAGTTCTCTTTGCCTCTTTGACATGTCTCTTTGCTATTTACTTCTTTTCTTCTTCTTTTTTCGGTTGAGGAAAAAATAGTTTATTAACACAACCAAAGGAGATAGCATGGAATATTATTGCATTTATCAGGTTCAAAGTTCAAACCACAGCCAAAACTGGAAAGTAAAAAGTGAAATTAACAACACAAATTTTACAAGTATTTAAAATAAGTATAATACAAATGAACACTCATTGGAAGGAATCTTTTCTCAGTCGCACAACCCAGTCTTTAGCTTGGCAACTGAAAGTCAAGAGAGGAGTGAAGTATTTATGGGTGGGTTTGGAAAAAAATTTCCATTAGAAAGATTCGTCGAATTCCTCAGAGAGTATCACAAGTTCATTACTTGTTTGCCAACAATTATCAAGTTCCAAAAGAGGTGGGGTGGGACAAAAATCATTACTATTTTTTTTTCCAATAATTGTCAATTCCAAATGATGTTATTTTTTTCTTTTGTTTATTTTAAATCTAGTAAATAGATTATACTATATGGAAATCAAATCTAATAATTCAAATTATAGACAAATATCTATCAAATTAATTATAGTTGGAACTCTTCTAAAATTTTCAACATAGGTACGAACAATGGCGGAGCCAGAAATTTAGGTCAGGGAATGCAAGATTAAAAGACAAGATTGGAAGAAAAAATTAATCTAAAAAAATTGATCAATATTAATAACAAAATAAGTAAACAACTATATGATAATGTAATTGTCATACAAAATCTAACATAAAATGTAAACTTTAATTTATTTTTTCACACATAGCTTATTTTACTCAATTGCCCTCGACGATTTTTCATATTTTGAAACCGCTGCATGATTTCTTCACACTCAATAGTCTTGAATATATCTTTCTCAATATATGTGACTAAGCAGTCATTCATCCACTGATCTTCTATTCGATTGCGTAATCGATTTTTAATTATGTTCATTGCTGAAAAAGCTCTTTCAACAATAGCTGTTGTAACTGATAAGATCAATGCCAAAGTCATTAATGAGTAAACCAATGGATATGAAACATTCTTTTTCATTTCTACTAAAGAACCTTTCCAGCATTTTTAACAATCTTTAATGTGTTTTCTCAATTCTTTTTTCACATAGTGCAAAGCAATTGCCAATGGATATGAAAAATTCTGCAAGTTTGTCTAGTCCATCAAGCTTACTAAGTGTGACCCATCAATTTTATATATAGAATTGTACTAGGAGTAGAAGTCTACTCCTACTAGGAAAGCTGGAAAGCTTCTATCACTTTTGTCAAAGTAAAAAAAAAAAAAAAAAAAAAAAAAAGCTGGAAAGGTAACATAGATTTACTTAATTAGGATTTTTTTGGTCTTTTGTGTAGGGGCAAATATGGTATTTCAGGTATTATTAGTCAAAAGATTTGAAATTTCAGGGGGGGGGCACCTGCCCCCCTCGCCCCCCCCCCCCCCCCCCTCCCTCCGCCCCTGGGTACGAATATAATCTATAGAATCCAAAAATGATAGGCATGTAACATGCTAGCCTCAATGACTACGGCATTCGCTAAGTTCTGATGTCCAGTTGTCCACATTCAAGCTTGGAACCCTATATGTTTATGTTGTATTTGCAATGTAAACACTCAAAATGTAGCAAATGTACATTTGCAAAAAGTGTACAATATTTACCATATTTTGTAAATATATATAACATTTACCACTTTTTAGAGCATTCTTATCAAGATGGGCAAATGTTATATATACTAAAATTTAAGATACAAAATGCTATAACTACTAAAAGCATTCTTATCAAACCTTTCAAATGCTAAAAATCTTATTTTTTTAGCATTTGAAAGGTTTAAGTCCCTCCATCAAAAATTTTATATTGCAAAATTTTTGCAATTGATGAATAGTGCCATTTCATTTTTGAAATGGCACTATTCACCAATTGCAAAACTTTAAATTATTTTTTATTCAATGGGGCCCACAAAGGAGAGGGAGGAAAAATAAAAAAATTAGTGAAAAATAATAAAGAAACAATATTTAAATGAAATTGTAAAAAAAATAGAAGTTTTGATATAGGTTGGATTGGAAAATGGTATTGTATATGTTATAAATATAGGTTTTGAGAGAGTAAATGCTAAATTTTTTACAATGTTTGATAAAAATGCTCTAAAAAGGATTCTCTGTCAAAACTCTTATATCTCATTTATTTCGCAATCCAGCTACAGTGGACTGCTATGTCTAGCAGCCCACTATAGCAAGATTGTAAAACAAAAAATTATTTTATATTCTTTCTTTTATCTTCTTTCTCTAGATTTCTTCTCTCTCTGATTTCTGTTTCTTCCATCTCTCCTTGCTCCCATTTCTCTGCTCTCTCGCTCCCTCTGCTCGACGTCTCTACCTCCCTCTTCGATGAAACCCAGACCGAAGCATCAAGCCAAGCCGATCTCTATCGTAGTGATTTTTTTTTTTTTTTTATATAAGTTTGTGATTTGATGTTAGATTTGGCGGTAGTTGTGTGGGTTATGGATTTGGCGTTTTAGGTCGTGGTCTGATGTGCTCCGGCGATTTTGTGGGTCTGGGCTCATGGGTTTGCAACGTGACCGGTGTGGATCGTCAAGAGGGAGAGAGGGAGAGACAGCGAGGCCGAGAGGGAGACGGTGAGACCAGAGAAAAAGAGGATGAAATAAATAAAAACAAAAAAGGAATAAAAAATTATAAACAAATAATATTTAAATGTGTAAAAAAAATAGAAGTTTTGATGTTTAGTATATTGTAAAATGAAGTATTAAAATTGAAAAAGTAGTGTTTTAAGATGGTAAATGCTAAATTTTTTGCAATCCTTGATAAGAATGCTCTTATATATTTACAATATAAATTTACATTCTACTATACTACTGTACAATGTAAAAAAAGAAAATTTTAGTAAATACTCATTAGCCATTATAGAGAGAGAATGAAGGAAATTAAAAGACATGATCGACCATTGGAAACTTCCGTTTTCATATGAATAATTTTACAGAAAACACTGATTCAGTCAAATACATATATGTAATATAATATACCGCTGTTATTTAATTAATTTAAAGAGTCAAACCAGTCAAGCCATCAAATTTGGATGCAACTTCATTCCCAAATGCACGTACCTATACAACCACTTCAGACAGGTTTTTCTTAGTAGTCTTTGAAAATTCTTTCCGCTACGATTTCAGGCTTTCAGCCAAGAATCGTACTTCACATACGTGTGGATTTCATGAAAGAAGGGCCAATTAAAAGGAGTGGACGATAAGGAAACACATCCTCACTTCATTGCAGTCACACATTAAGAATGGTATACATGTGACTTCCTCGGTTGTTTGATTCATTGTAAAGAATCAATACTAGTCCAGTCATCAGAATTGAATTGCATCTTCAATTTCTTTCCAACCTATCACTGTCAGACAATAAATTGAGTCGCTTAAATCAAACGTTGTATTAGCAATAAGTGTTAAAAAAAGCATTTTGTTTACTTCTGACTCCAAACTATCGCAATGGGTTTACAAATTTAAAATTGAGAAATATTATGTACATAATATTTTTACTATAAATTTTAAGTGATAAATTATTATCAATTTTAATTTAAACATATTATTAATATCACTTTTTTATTCAATAATAACAATTTATCACCTAAAATTTGTTGTAAAATTATTATAAAAGTATCGTGTATACAACATTTCTGTTAACAGTACACGTACTAACATAAAAACATTAAATTGGAATGAGTAAGTGGATATAAAATACGTTAAAATTGCTACGCTATTACTTTATTTTATTTTTTATTTTTTATTATACAACCGAAAGAGCAACCTTTTATTTTATTTTATTTTTTATTATACATGTTCAAATCTAGTCATTACAACATGAAGGAATGAAGAATAGTAACAATTGTTGAGCTTCTTGAGAACTGATGCGGAGACTAGGCAATTATAATAACTATGTACTATCATATCATCCGGTGAATATAATATTTGATAAATTGCTTTAATTTTTTCAGTTAGTTTTAGTATCCAAAATTGAATCCCATGGAGTTCACACTCAATACCTTCATAGAGATAAGGCTTAAATAACTTGGTTATTTATGAATAAGACAGACTCAGTTAAAAAAGAACCTATATATTTCTATGATTGATTATGTAGAAAAGATGAAGGTATTGAGTGTAAACACCATACATAGGAAAGTTGTAGCTTTAACTTCAACTTTGTTTATAAAAAATAGTTTAACATGATAATAGCTTGGTGAACGTAAATATAGTTTTAAGGGGGCAGTAGAGAGAGAGAGATAGAGAGAGGGAGAAGGGGGCCTCTCATCCTGTGACTAGTTGCTTCTTCGTTTTCAATTTATGTAATTTTTAATTATTATTATTATTATTTTTCATTTTTTGATTTAGATATGAATGTATTGTTCCTCTTTTCATTGTTGGGTTCAGATCTTCTTTTCACATCCATTATTGCTGGTAATCTACTGATCAAGGACTGGTTCTTTTCCTCTTTCTCTTATTCTTCCCAACGTTGATTGCATCTACCCATCTGCAAAGCTATTTTAGTAAGTTCTCTTTGCCTCTTTGACATGTCTCTGTGTTATGGATTTTTTGTATTTTTTTTTTTTTTGCATTTATCAGGTTCAAACCATAGCCAAAACAGAAAAATTAAAAAGTGAAATTAACAACCCAAATTTTATATGTTTCAAAACAAGGACAATACAAATGAACACTCAATTGAAGGAATCTTTTCTCAGTCACACAACCCAATCTTTAGCTTGGAAGGAGAAAGTCAAAAGAGGAGTGAAGTATTATGGGTGGGTTTGGAAAAATTCTTCCATGTGAAGATTCGAATTCCTCTTAGAGTATCAATACCAGTCCAGCCATCAGAATTGAAAAGCATCTTCAATTTCTTAATTTTCTTCCTATCACAGTCAGACAAAAAATTGAGGCACCTTAATCAAATGGGGTATTAGCAGTAAGAGTTAAAAACATTTTGTTTACTTCTAACTCCAAACTGTCACAATGGGTCTACACTTTAACAATAGAAAAATACTACATCTATAACATTTTCAAAATAATTTCTCAGTGGCAAGCTAGTTTTGGTTTTAATCTGAGCACATCATTGACATTACTTCTTTATAGAATGTTAATAACTTGCCACCTAAGATTTGTTATTAAATTGTTGTGAAAGTTTTGTGTATGTAACATTTCTCTTAACAATATAGATACCATACACGTAAAAACATTAAATTGAAATGAATGAGTGAAAGGATATAAAAATACGTTATAATTGCTACACTATTACTTCTCTTTCTTCAATCCTACCTCTTCTCTTTCTATTGGCATCCGGCCATCGGCTGCATCTCCCTGTTTGCAAAAACTAATACAGTAAGTGCACTCTAACATGTCCTTCATTCTATTGATTTTACATTTCTTGGATAAATTAATAGTTTATTAACACAACAATTAAAATAAGATGAAAAAGTTAATGAATTTGATGTCTAACAATATCGAGAAGATCGACAGAATATGGGGCTATAACGTTTAAAGCATGATCATCTAGGATTAATCCATTAGATCCAATTCTCTAGCTAGCCTGTGAAACAACCAAAAGAGCAACCTTTTATTTTTTTTATTTTATTATACATGCTTAAATCTAGTCATTACAACATGAAGGAATGAAGAATAGTAACAATTGTTGAGCTTCTTGAGAATTGAGGCGGAGACTAGGCAATTATAATAACTAGGTACTATCATATCATCCGGTGACTATAATATTTGATAAATTGCTTTAATTTTTTGAGTTAGTTTTAGTATCCAAAATTGAATCCCATGGAGTTTACACTCAATACCTTCATAGAGATAAGGCATTAAATAACTTGGCTATTTATGAATAAGTCAGACTCAGTTAAAAAAGAACCCATATAATTCTGTGATTGATTATGTAGAAAAAAATGAAAGCATCGAGTGTAAACACCATACAAAGGAAAGTTGTAGCTTTAACTTCAACTTTGTTTATAAAAAATACTTTAACTTTAACCATGATAATAGCTTGGTGAACGTAAATTTAGTTTTTAGAGAGAGAGAGAGAGAACATGCCCCTTTCATCCTGTAACTAGTTGCTTCTTCGTTTCTAATTTATGTAATTTTTAATTATTATTATTCTTTTTTACCATTTTATGATTTAGATATGAATATTTTGTTCCTCTTTTCATTGTTGGGTTCAGATCTTCCTTTCACATCCATTATTGCTGGTAATCTACCGATCGAGGATTGTTTCTTTTCCTCTTTCTCTTATTCTTCCCAACGTTGATTGCATCTAGTAAGTTCTCTTTGCCTCTTTGACATGTCTCTGTGCTATTGATTTTTTTTTTTTATAATTTCTTAAAATTTTTTTTAATCAGGTCCAAACCACAACCAAAACAGAAAAATTTTAAAAGTGAAATTAACAACCCAAATTTTAGAAGTTCCTAAACAAGGACAATAAAAATGAACACTCATTTGAAGGAATATATCTTTTCTTAGTCACACAACCCAATCTCTAGCTTGGTAGGTGAAAGTCAAGAGAGGAGTGAAGTATTTATGGGTGGGTTTGGAAAAATTCTTCCGTGTGAAGATTCGAATTCCTCTTAGAGTATCACAAGTTCATTATTATCAATTGTTATTTTTTTCCAACAATTATCAATTTCAAATGATGTTATTTTTTGTTTATTTTAAATCTAGTAAATAGATTATACATGGAAATAAAATCTAATAATTCAAATTATAGAAAAATATCTACCAAATTAATCATAGTTGGAACTCTTCTAAAATTTTCAACATAGGAAGGAATACAACCTATAGAATCCAAAAATGATAGGCGTGTAACATGCTAGGTTGTCTACATTTAAACCTGGAACCCTATATGTTTAGGTTGTATTTGCAATGTAAACACTCAAAAAGAAGCAAATGTACATTTGCAAAAAGTGTATAATATTTACCATATTTTGTAAATATGTAAACATTTACCACTTTTTGTGTGTCTACAATATAAATTTACATTGTATCATACTACCATACAATGTAAAAGAAGAAAATTTTAGTGAAGTTTCACACTCGTTACTCGTTAGCCATTATAGAGAGAGAGAATGAAAGAAATAAAAAGACATGGGTCGACCAGTGGAAACTTCCATTTTCACATTAATAATCTACGGAAAACATTGGTTAAGTCAAATACATATATATGTTATGTAATTTACAGCTATTATTCAATTAATTTAAAAAGTCAAACCAGTCAAGCCATCAAAGTTGAATGCAACTTTTATATATATATATATATATATATATATATATATATATATAAATTACTAATTGAATTGGGTTTACAAATTAACAATAAGTTGCAATACTATTAGTTCCTTTCTTTATCCTATTCTTCCGAATTCCCAAAGTTTACCTCTCCCTCCTCTTGGCGTCTATTGATTGCATCCATCTGTTTGCAAATAAATAGAGTAAGTGCACTATGACATTTCTTTCATGCTTTTTTCTTTTTGGTGACATGTCTTTCATGCTATTGGTTTAATATTATCTTGGCTAAATAAATGGTTTATTAACACAAAATAAAAAAGAAGAAGAAAAAATTAAATAATTTGATGTCTACCTCTATCGAGAAGGAAAAAATATGGATCTATAACGTTTAAAGCATGCTTCTCTAGGATTACTATATCATATGATATCAATGATTGAATATAATATTCGATAAATGTATTTATATTTTATATGATTCGAACAATCTCTCTCTCTCTCTCTCTCTCTCTCTCTCTCTCTCTCCATATATATATATATATATATTTTAGAGAAATAAACTAATTATTTAATATTATTAAAGAAACATAATAAACTTATTTTTATTCTTTTCTACATCAGTTTTTTTTTTTAATTTATATTTGATTATAATATTGTATTCTTTATGTATTTATTATCAAGAAAAAAATATGGGAAGAAAGAGAGATCAATTTTGGGATTACGCTGAGGACCTAAACGGTCATTTCAAATGTAACTATTGTAAACATGAATTCGCTGGAGGTGCAACAAGGATTAAATTACACTTGGCTGGAGTTAAAGGGCGTGATATTCTTATATGTGGTTTTGTGCCTGAAGATGTACAAAAAGAAGCTTATGAAGCAACTCAAGGGACTAACAAAAAAGTTAAAAATGCTTCAATCTCAAGTAGTGATAAGGGAAGTACAATCCCCTCAACTTCAATTTCAACAATTCAAAAGGAAAAAATTGTCACACAGGTCATTATCTAGTCCCAACTCTACACATAGTTGTTTATTTGTAACAAAACCACACTTTAAGTTTAACACTTTGAAAAAAAAATTTCATACTAATTTCTCTTCTGCAGAGCAAGGAAGAATATATAGATGCAATTGTGCTCGATGATGTTGTGGGTGGACTAGTAAACAAAGTGTTTTCACTCGCCACAAAGGATATCATTTTTAAGTGGGGTTTTAAGGAGGAGCTGGTAAATCTTTTTGACTCATTATACAAGATTAAAGTTGTGTTATATCAAAAGAGGCAAGTAAGTGATGAGTTTGTAAGGATCTGGTTAATGGAGCTTAGGAATGTAGCTTATGAAGTTGATAATGTGCTAGACAAATTTGACTATGAGATCATTCAGCAAAAGTTACAACCTCAAAGCCAAATGATAGCTCAGGTATGTAGCTTTTCGTTCTACGATCACAATAAAGTTAAGACCATCAAACAATCGTTGGATAAACTTGTGAATGATGTAGCTGGCTTTAGTCTTAGAACAGAGTTGTTGAAGTCAATCATCAAGATTAGGTTGGAGAAGAATAAGGATTCATTCCTCAATGATTTAGAAGTTATTGGAAGAGAATCTGATGTTGTACAGATAGTGAACAAACTTATTAGTTCAAGTAATCAACAAGTTATATCTGTACTTCCTATCGTGGGTATGGCAGGTCTTGGAAAGACAACTTTAGCAAAGGTATTGTATAATCATGAAGAAATAAAGAAACACTTTTATGTGCTAGCATGGGAACAAGTCAATGGAAATTTTGATGTTGGAGAAGTTTCAATTAAGAATTTTGAATCTCACAAAATAGACTGCACTAATTCAGAAAGGACGAAATATTTTCTTGTATTTGATGATATTTGCATCGAAGACCTTGATCTATGGGACGAATTAAGGAGCAGCTTGGAAGAGATTACTAGACTTAGTATTATTGTGACAACGCGTAGCGACAAAGTAGCACAGATTATCGGGACACTTCCTCCACATCGGTTGGAAAAATTATCAAAAGATGATTGTTGGTCTATATTAAAAAAAAGAGTATTTGCAGACAAAGGAGAATCACTAACTTTTGATTTGGAGACTTTTGGAAGGGAGATTGCTATAAGATGTAGGGGGGTTCCATTGGTTACAAGAATTTTAGGGGAAGCAATGCACTTTACATGTGATAAAAACAAATGGTTAGCAATTCAAAATGATAAAATTTGGTCTTTGTTGGATGATGATAATAGTGGTATCTTTCCAGCGCTAAAGTTTTGCTTTGATAATCTTCCAATACCATCTTTGAAAAAATGTTTTGCATATTGTGCAATTTTTCCTAAAAATTATGACATTAAAAAGGATGAACTAATTCAGTATTGGATGGCTGAAGGGTTTCTTGAACTAGCTGAAGAAGCTAATATGGCAATGGAGGATATTGGTGATATGTATTTCAATATTTTATTGGCCACTTCCTTTTTCCAAAATGCTAGAAAGGATTCCTATGGTAATATTATTAGTTGCAAAATGCATGATTTGGTGCATGATTTTGCACACTTAATTTCAAAATCTGAAACTCTGATTTTGGAGGGAGATCTAGTGGACAGTGTTAATAATGTTCGACATTTATTTGTCCAATCTAATAGCGACACAACACCAAGTTCATTTAGTGGAGATGGTTTCGTAAAATTGCGCACATTAATTTCAAAAGATGTCAACTTTTACGAAATGTTATCAAATTTTAAATGCTTACGTGTTTTAAATATATCTAGGGTTTATAGAATGGAGTTGCCAGATTCAATTGAGCAGTTAATACATTTGAGATTTCTTCGCATCTCAAACATTACGGAATTACCAAAATCCATAACCAAACTCTACAATTTGCAAACATTAATAATTGAAGGATATGTAGAAGAGCTTCCGGAAGACCTAAGCAATATGATTAAGTTGAGACATATTTGTATTAATCATTTCGAGAGACAGATTACGCAAACACCTAAAAATATGGGACGGTTGACTTGCCTTCGAACCTTGTCAATTTTTGTTGTGGGTCCATATGGAGGTAATCTTATTAAAGAATTGGGACCTTTAGAGAATCTCAGAGGAAAAATAAAAATAATGGATCTAGACATGGTGGAAAATGAGGAAGAAGCAAAAAGTGCAAAATTAAAAGAAAAGGAAATATTCAACTTGGGATTATACTGGAGTTCTAACAAAAAAGAGGACAGGAATGATAAAGATGAAAAGGTGTTGGAAGGCCTCCAGCCTCACCAAAATTTGAAAAGCTTAACAATGGAATTATACGGAGGAAAGAAATTCCAATGGGTTGGTTCGTCGCTATATCACAATTTGATTGAGATCAATTTGAGCTATTGTTGGGGATGTGAAGAAGTTCCCACTCTGGGGCAATTACCCTATCTTAGGGTTCTTGAAATAATAGGAATGGAGAAGGTAAGATGTATAGGAAGTGAGTTTTACTTTTACAGTGATGGGAGTTACAGAAATACTGCTACATTATTTCCGGCATTGAGAATACTCAAATTGGAGGGGATGCAAACCCTAGAAGAGTGGAAGGATGCAAAGGAGTTGACAACCGCAGATGAGGTGTTGTTTGTGTTTCCTTGCCTTGAGGAGTTGATTATTAGAGGGTGTTGTAAACTGAGAGAATTGCCAGACTCACTGCGCACTTGCGGTTCCCTTCAGAAGTTGGTTGTAGAGGATTGTCCTAAGCTGAGGTCATTGCCAGGTGCCCGGTCCATAATAAGGTGTGGTATTGAAGACCCACCCAGTGGGTTACAGTGTATTGAATATTTGGAGAATGGGGATTGTCGTCTGCCTTCTACTTCCTCCTTTCACGCCTCCCTCCTGAAGTTAAAGCTAATAGGGCGTGAGTCTTTGCTGGACCAAATTCAATACTTCATTGCCCTTAAAATTCTATGGATAGAGAAATGTTTTGGGTTGGAAGCTTTGGCAGAGGGGTTGGGCAATCTTTCCTCTCTTCAACAGCTGTACATTGTGGGTTGCCGCAAGTTGGTGCATCTACCCACGGAGGAAGCCATGCGACGCCTCACCCAATTGGAAACGCTGATCATTCATCGTTGCCCCAACTTTAAAGACGATGAGCGGATCAAGATTAGACACGTTCGAAGGGTTACAATCAATTATTATGAGTAAGTCTACTCATACTACCCTACTAGTTCCTCTTCTTTTATTCTCTTATATTCGTAATGGGTGAGAGTATTCCAGTATAAATACTTAATTGGACCCGATTAAGAAAATATATATAAATACTACAATTTGGGTTAATAGTTCTTCAAATAAATAGTACAAATTAATATCACTAACCCTTCTGCTTACACTTAATAAATCCAATTCTGTTTTTTTTTTTTTTTTTCAATTTATGAAATTATTTGCAATCATTTGAGAAAAGCTTTTAAAACAAGAGTTTAATTAGAAATTTTGTGATGGCTACTATTCAAATTGGCTTGCTGCTATTCAAATTTTTGTTGCTGCAAATTACCAAAATAATTAGAAGCATAGTCTATTTAACAATTTTTTTATTGTTACCTATTGTCTTGCTACTATTGAATTTCTGTTTGCTAGCCTATTTTCTTTCTACAATTTTTCAATACTGAATTTTTCTGGACGTTGGGAAATTTGGAATATTGAATCAATCACTGTTAGAGCTGTCCACATACTCATTATTTCGATCAGCATTTTGATACTGTAAGAGTTCATGGATCAATTCTTTTACTTACAGCTATCTAAAACTTGACAGTAGATTTTATTGATTTGCACTGGGTCATAATTGCTCTGTTTATGAGGGTGGATTTATTGTGGAAAATGGAGCTTAGTTGCATAAGAATGAGAAATTGGGTGGGTGAAGGTCTTGCTGAATTTTCATTTCATGTTTGGGTGGGGGGGACAGTTTTACAAGGGACCTTGAAATTATGTGATTCCTAGTCCTACTAGTGCAATTTAAATTTAAATTAAAATTTCAGGCAGCACTGAAGGTGTTGATGGTTCTAATATATCTATATATGGTTTTTACCTTTTGAAGGAAACCACCACGTTGCTTAGATTTTGAAGATTTTGAAGACGAAGACTAACTCAGGAAGATGGCAAGAAGTTTGCATCTGGAAAAATAATTAACTTGACGACAACTAATGCCTAGGCACTTCAGGTTTTCTCTCTTACCATTTGCATTATGTGTACATAATTTACTTCATAATTGGTCATTTACAAAACCTAATTCAGTTCAATGCTGAGTAAGTCTATTCATACTACCCTATATCCTCTTCTATTCTCTTATATTTGTAATGGGTGGTAGTATTCCTAGTATGAAAACTTAATTGGATGCCATTGAAGACATATATAAATGCTGCAATTTGGTTAAATAGCTTTTGAAATTAATAGTAGAAATCAATCTCACAAACCACCGTGGCCACACTTGAAAAACTCTACTCTTCTTCTTTAATCTTTGAAATTTTCAGCAATCATTTGCAAAAAGTCACTAAAAGCATAATATAATTAAAATTTTTGTGATTGCTGTCATTTGGCTTGGTTCTACTTAAATTTTTGTCTCTGCAAATTATCACAAACACTTAAAAAGTTGTTAAAAGTATAGTAATTAAATATTTTTTCTGATTGTTAGCAACTGTCTTGCTTCTTTTCAAATTTCTATTTATCAGCCTAATTGAAAATTTCTGTAAATTTGGAAATTTTAAATATTGGATTCATCACTATTAGAGCTTGAAGTCCGTCCACATGCTAATTCTTGGCCTCTGTGTTTCTTGAAACCTTCACTTATTGTTGTCAAATAGCTACACCTCGTTTCATGAATCAGTTCTTGGCAATAGATTTTGGTGATTTGGGCTGGGTAATAATTGCTATATTTATTAGTGCGAATTTATTGTTGGAAAAGAGAGTTGAGTTGTATAAGAATGAGAAATTAAGTGGGTGAATGTCTTATTGATTTTTGTTTTCATGTTTGGATTGGGAGGTCAGTTTTACTGATCCATAAAGTTATGTGATTCCCTGTTCTACTAGTGTAAGCAAAGTTTAACTCACTTTCTTATAAAGTTTCAGACAGCACTGAAGGTGTTTTATTACTCTAATATATTTCTACGTTCTTTTTACCTTTTGAAGGGACCTTCCAAAATTAGAATCTTAAGGCAAACTCATGAAGCTCAGAAATGTTTGTGTCTGGGAAAAACAACCAACTTGATTAGAACTAATGCCAAGGTACTTAAATATGTATTCTCTTTTACCATTTGGGATTTGTATATATAATTTAATTCAAACTGGTGTGTGTGTGCGCGCGCGCATGTGTGTGTTATAGAGTCACTGCGTTTTGTAGCCAATGTGCATATCTATATAAGCAAAACTTTTAGTCTATGTAAAGACATGCAATGTCAACTCGAAATGTGTGTTCATATGTAACCAAACAATGTATAGATTGAGTCCAGTCAGATTGATGAATTGTAGTTAGACACCTTTTGATAAGAAAGTCATTGATAGCTTAGCTTGAATAGTGTGGAATGTCCTTTGCTTTGACGCTTTTAGTTGCTTGCATGGATATAACAAACTAACTAAAAATTCAAATAACTAAAAAGTTAGGATGTTAGAAAGCTAACAAAAGTAAAAAACTAATAACACATGGATCCTCATTATTCAAAGAACTAAAAGATTATTCAATAAGTTAAATATCTTGCCTCAATACGCAGGTACTAGCATATCTATTTTGTTCAGCTAGAAGAAGTTTTTTTTTTTCATGGAGCTTTAACCCACTTTCAAGCCAAGCGAAGAGCTGAATATCTGTCATTTCCCCAAATTAATGGAAAAATGTGCAAAGGGGAGTGGTGCTGAGTGGTCTAGGATTTCTCACATTCCAAATATCTATTTTCACAAATGTATTAAACACGAAGCAGTTTGAAGATCATGTATATTATTAAGATGGATGACCAGTAAGTTTTCTCCAACCTTATCCTCTTTTCTTCTCTTATACTCTCCTTTCCTACAACATTGGAGTATTTTCATAATTTCTCCAAATTTCTTCCTTTGTCTCTTCAATTTCTGCAAATATTTTTGTTTTTGGCTATCTTTTAAATCAATAATTTTTTTTCCTCAATGTGTAGTCACTAGGGACAACATGTCTATTATGTTCAGCCGAAGGACAGATTTAATTAATTTAGGGGGTTCTTATCTAATCCCAAGATAATGGAAGTAAATAAGATTGTTAAGTTTTCTCAAATCCTCTCTTCTCTTCTAATATATGAAGTACTAATTCAATCCAATAAGTATATATCATTCATGCCAATTATCCACTCTTCCCTCTCACTTTTCCTATGACATTTTCTAACTTTTTACTTAGTATATGTTCCATCGTGATATTATGATATATTTAGTTTGCACATGTCGATATCATTGTATCAATGTTGTAAGCCACAGATAGCACTTGGTTCCAATGCGATTGTTTCATTAAACTTTGTGACATCTTTCAATCTCATCTTCTTCTCATTTGATTTCTTTCTTTCACATCCCTATTATGAATCCTTTCTTTTCGGTTCTTTTTCTTACTTTCAATTTCTTTTGCTATTTACTAAATTTGTTGTTCATATACTTTACAGGTTTTTGGTTATCCTTCATTTCCAAAGTAGTGGTGATGTACTTCAGGAAAGGGAAAGAGTAGTCCGGAATTCATCCTGTTCCAAATATCTAGAAAAACTTTTGGTTCCTATTCTAAGCTAGCTCAAAATAATCTAAAATTGGTATTTTCTCTCAAATGTTCTTTTTCTTAACTTGTCACTTTGGAATAGATTAGTTTTTCTTTTTTTCACTTACCATATTTCTTGTTCACTTTTTTTATTGTGATATCACTTTTATTTTGTTTCAAACTTTTATTTTAATGTAGTGCAAGTGCGCAACATATTTTCTGTATAATGTATGTAGACTTTCAAATTTTTGTTTCGTTCAATCCCTTTAATTTGTTTTTAGGAAAATTACACTTTATCACCCTAAACTATGCCCTAGATTACACTTTGCATCCTAATCTTTTTGAATACACTTTTTGCACCCTAAACTATGACTCTTGTTACATTTTACATCCCAACGTTAAATTTGCCGTTAATTTGAATGGAAATCAAAATTTAGGGTGCAAAGTGTAATTAAGAGTATATTTTAAGGTGGTAAAGTGTAATTTCTTCTTTGTTTTTAAGGGATTGAGAATAGGGGCAATTGGACCTTTTTATATGATGTCATACTTTTCCATTCAAATTAACGAAAAACTTAACGGTGAGATGCAAAGTGTAACAATGGTCATAGTTTGGGGTGCAAAATGTGCATTCAAAAAGTTTAGGGTGCAAAGTATAATCTGGGGTATAGTTTAGGGTGGTAAAGTGTAATTTCTCATTTGTTTTTTTTTATTAGTTTTATGTATAAAATTCTCTTCTACTTGTTACCATTGCATTGACTTCACTGTAATGTTTTGACTTGTCCATTCTCTAATAAGTAGACTTTTTATTTTTACAAATTTTAAAGGTCAGTATCATGTTCACCTCATATGAGAGAAAATGTTGAATATATGAGTATGGCCTCTAACATTACTTTAGGTGAACCTAGAATTTCAAACTTCCTGATAGTTTGTTAATGTCATGAATTATTTTGATGCTATTTTCAAACTTGAGAAATAATCTTGTTCAACAGGTGACATTCTGGTGGTTTCTCTAAATCAGGCAAATGGTTAGAGGATAGTTCCCAATATCTTAAGCATAAGGTGATGGATATTTCTGTATAAACTAACACAGATTGTATATTATTCATTATTTTTAATAAAATTTGGATTTGTGACTTATAAGGAGGAATGATAAATTAAAGTACTCGATGTTTAGCTACTTATGGTGGATACTGATATAAGTAGTTTAAGCTACCACAGTGTGAGATCTTTGGGATCTTATTTAGAAAAAAAATATGAGATTTAGGAGAAGTTTTTGGTTTTATGATGGATGCATAAATTGGGTTAGAGACTGCAGTGGCCTTGATAGCTACAAATGACAATGGTACAGGGGTGTCCTATGCTGGAAATCGGTTATCTTGATGGGATGACAGTGACCTATAAATTTTTTAACTTCTTTGGACATTGTAATCTGTTTTTCTTGTGTCTACCAGAAAGAAAAGTGCAAACATCTAATTGGCTTGATGTTCTTTTGCAGGATCTCTTGGTCAAGAATCAGCAGAAGGTGTGCACTTCCCTCTTCTGTGCTCATACTGCATAGGGTGCTATTTCTAGGCATAATTATGCTTTGAGCCTAGTCATTTCTGTCTTTCATATTCATCTTGCTACTTATATGTGCTTTTTACTTGGCCGGAATTTGATAGGCTCTCTTGATTGCATAACCAATTAAAGTTAAACTAGTAGCTTAATCTATTTGGTCATGTTTTTACAGTTACTGAAGGTGGCAGTGCATGTGAGAACTCAAGCATGATTTTTATCAACAAGATAGAAGAGTTGCCTTCAACCATATGCCACATAAATAGAAAGGTTTCTAAAGTAACTTTTGTCCCTATATCACTGTTCCAATTGTGGAAGATCTTATTTGTGTATTTATTAATTTTTGGTTTTAATGTTTAAAAATAACTTGGAGAAACAGATAAGTCTAGATTTTTTAAGAAATAGGTTTCATATCATTGTTCTTGAAGGGTTTAGTTTTTTGTTATTATAAATGTCTTGGGGCTATCTTAGCTTTATATTATTGTCCAAAGATACTTCTTGTAAGGAGAGATGGGTGATAAGTCTAAGTTTTATTTAGTAGATTGGGTAAAAAAATGTTCTTCATTAAAGGAGGGAGGTTTGAGGATCCGTAAATTGAGTAATTTTAATAAAGCCTTATTGGACCATGGAGGTGATCAGTGGTGAGCTTGTGGGAGAGTATTAGAGCAGGGTAGAACTCCTTTTCAATCATCTGAATTTTCTAGCGGGGTGGGGATTTTCCTTTTAAAAAGACCTCTTTCCAGATTTTTTTGTTGAAATTGGTAGCAGATAAGGAAGCTTCAATGGCTTCTTATTGGTCATTGAGGATGACAGAAGTGGGCAGAAGTGGGTGTTGGAATCCTCAGTTTTCTTAGTTGTTACAGGATTGGGAACTAGAGTCAATGGAAAATCTCTTTAATTTGTTGTATTCCAATTTTTGTCTTGTCAAGAATAGGAACAGTTAGTATAGAGGTTGATTTAATATGGAACTTTTAAAATTCATTCGAATTATGATACTCTGACAGGGTCTATCTAAGTGCAATTCCCGTGGAGAAGCATATGGGTACTAAGGTGCCATGGGTAAAGTTGCTTACCCTGGGTAAAATTTAGATTTTGGACAATCTTCAAAAATGAAGTATTATGCTTGTTAATTGGTGTTGCATGTGCATGAATAGTGGGCAGTCAATTGAACATCTTTTACTCCATTATTCTTGGCACGCGATATTTGATCTTTTGTGTTTGCATTATTTCAAGTAATTTGTGTTTTGCCAAAACTGTGCAACAGATTTTGGAATGCTAGAAAGGAAGATGCATCATTGTAACGGACCAAAGATACAAAAGCAATTCTACTTATCAAAAAAAAAGATACAAAAAAATTCTGCTATGTGTTTGTTGGGCCACTTTGGAAAAAAAGGAATTAAGAACTTTTGAAAGTGTCAACCTCCCTAATCATGTTATTGACCAATTTTTTTTAAAACCCCTATATGATTGGATGACTAACCTAGGTAGCGTCCCTTCATCCTCTTTTCTAGAGCTTATAGATCTTTTAAGTCTTAAATCCTAATTTTTTTAGGAGTGTTTAATTGCACACATTGTATTTGAACATTCTACTCTCTTGAATATAATTGTTTTACTTATAAAAAAATAACTTCGGAATTTGATTGCTACAAGTCGCATTATTATGCAACTTATGAATGTACCTTATCATTCACGTATGACTACCTCTTTTTTTTGAAAAGTACACCTGTGGATACCTTCTTTTGTTGCACATATTCATGACTCTTTTTTATTTATTTGCTTGTTTTGCATTGCAAGCAGGCAACTGGTAACAATGTCGTGATTGTTGGATATGTTATGAAACCTTCTCGTGAAGAAGATTTTGCTAGGGTGAGCCCTATATGAATAAATGTAGGTATTTTTAGTGGGGGAAAAAAGCAAGAATTAAAACTTTGTGAGTCCCCCCTCATATGATACCATATACATACATGAAGTTAACACAAAATTGCAAATGTCCCTGATCAAGGTGTCATGTTAAGGTGATATTGTAAACAAAAAAAATTTGGTATGTGGAATTTGAGTTTTTATTTCTATTTTCTTATAATTATTTTTATGCTACAGTGTTCCTGTCAGCAATTAGACGTGAGCATTTTATTAGAACTTGAAGGGGCATTTTATTAGAAATTCTGATAATTGAGGAAATCTTTGATATTTGATTAAAATAAAATTGAGGAAATTTTTATTCTAATTTTAGCTGATAACATAATCAGTAGCTAATAACATAATCAGTAGTTTGTTTTTACATGTCTCTTTGTATTCATTTATTCTATCCGGAAGTCACTACAAAAATAATGAACATTCTTTAAGTTTTCTTTAATAAAAACCTTGTTCTTGGTCCGATATTTGGAGGATCACCCTGATTGCTGTGTGATTGATTCATTTAACAACATCTACCCTGTGCTAGATCAACTGGAAATTCAAGAAATTCTACTTCGCTTGGAGGATCTCAAAACTGAAGGCCACTCTACAATCAGGGGGCCCCATTTTTTGAAGGTCTTATGTCTTGATGGTTTTTTGGTTATGGTATTGCTGTATCAAGTTTTTTTTTTTTTTTTCCCTTTCAATTCAACCATGGTATTATTTTGAGGGAATGATTAATTGGGATTTATCTGTGTTAGTTGCTAACTTGCTATATACAAAGATAAATCTCAATTATTTAATCCTTGGGTGATTTGAATGTTTGAAGTAATTCTGATCATGTTTAAGGAAACTCGACTTAAGGTTTAAGTTGGAATAGTGATCCATTTTAAAATTGACCAAATTTCTCCCCAAATTTAGTAAGTCTGGATCTTTTATATACAGGTTGATAGTTTTAAAGAACCTGATTTGCTGCAAAGGATTTCTGAAGCTAAATTATCTCTTCCAAGTATAGTGAAGCCTCAAGTTGCATGTGGTGTAGCTAATGCTCAGAAGATGGTATTGACTTTATCTAGTTTCATCTGGATTTATGTATTATTAATTAAAATTTCAAATTTCCTTTATCACTTATATGAAGAGGAAGAAGAAGAAGCCAGCGTTTATCTAGGCCAATTACCTTGGACTTTCATATTTCTAGAAGGTACAAATGACTGAAATTGATAGACATATTAAGGACAGATGAGTTAAAGCCAAAGTAAAGCAATATGGACTAGCTAGAGACGAGTCCATACCATTCTGTATGGTATTACAAAGCATCATGTATGCTTCAGTAAAGCAGTATAGTATTACCCGGCAACTGGTTATGGCCAGTGCAGTTAGTTGCCCGTAGGTTTTTCTAGCTAGAGACAATTTCAAAGGGCTCTTCTTTAGAAAGGTTCACATTATCTATTAATTTTCTGAATTTTTGAACAAATTGACATTTCTTAAAAAATATATTTGGCTAGGGCACAAATATGAGCATTGATGTTTAATGCAGATATAATGTCACCATTTAATTTTTATTCTTTTTTGGGTTTCATCTTTACCATGAAAATATATGGTGGCAATATGAAAACAATTTTTTTGAACAGAGAAGAGTCACACTTATTCAAATCGATGAAGAAAATCTTATAGCTTTTGTTGTTCTAACCTCATGCCAGTTGAATGATCATTCTCTTAAAACTGAATTATTAAACGTAAAAACTCGTTTTCATTCTCTACCCTTTTCAAGCTACCACTTAACAAAATTAAAGAGGGTTTCATCTTGACCATGAAAATATACAGTAAATGATGCTTTTGTTGTTTTGCTTGAATTCTAATTGGCATGCATTACTGACAAGTGATTTGCCTTTATACTTCTTGTTGGGCACTTAATGTGACTAAAGTCATTTTAAAAGTAAATCACCATTCAAGTTCCTGTATTGCTGGTTCAAAGTTGTTAATTGGTTGTGATGATTTCTATGCAAGCATCCAAGCGACTTTGTAGCTCATCTCTTCAGCTTGCCCAGTCAACTTGGGATTATACTGGAATGAAGATTCTTACGATTCTGATTCAGAAGAGGACAGGTATGATAAAGATGAAAAGGTGTTGGAAGGCCTCCAGCCTCACCCAAATTTGAAAAGCTTAACAATCGATGGGTATGGAGGAAAGAAATTCCCATCATGGGTTGGTTTGTCTTCGCTATATCACAATTTGATTGAGATCAATTTGAGAAATTGTTGCAAATGTGAAGAAGTTCCCACTCTGGGGCAATTACCCTGTCTTAGGGTTCTTGAAATAATAGATATGGGGAAGGTAAGATGTATAGGAAGTGAGTTTTACTTTTACAGTGATGGGAGTTACAGAAATACTACTACATTATTTCCGGCATTGAGAATACTCAAATTGAGTTGGATGGAAACCCTAGAAGAGTGGAAGGATGCAAAGGAGTTGACAACCGCAGATGAGGTGTTGTTTGTGTTTCCTTGCCTTGAGGAGTTGATTGTTAGACAGTGTAATAAACTGAGATATTTGCCAGACTCACTGCACACCTGCGTTTCCCTTCAGAAGTTGGTAGTGGAGGAATGTGTTGGGCTGGGCTCATTGCCAGGTGTCCGGTCCATAATAAGGTGTGGTATTGAATATTTGGAGAATGGGGATTGTCGTCTGCCTTCTACTTCCTCCATTCACCCCTCCCTCTAAAAGCTAAAGCTAATATACTGTGGGTCTCTCCCGCTGGACCAAATTCAATACTTCATTGCCCTTAAAATTCTATGGATAGAGGGATTTGATGAGATGGTAGCTTTGCCAGAGTGGTTGGGCAATCTTTCCTCTCTTCAACAGCTGTATATTTTGGATTGCCGGAACTTGGTGCATCTGCCCACGGAGGAAGCCATGCGACGCCTCACCCAATTGGAAACGCTGATCATTTATAGTTGCCCCGAATTTTTCAAGACAATGAGCGGATCAAGATTTGCCACGTTCCATGGGTTAAAATCAATGCTCCTTGGTAAGTCTATTCATACTACCCTACTATTTCCTCTTCTTTTGTTCTCTTATATTTGTAATGGGTGAGAGTATTCCGGTATAAATACTTAATTGGACCCGATTAAGAAAATATATAAATACTACAATTTGGGTTAATGGTTCTTCAAATAAATAGTACAAATTATTCTCACTAACCCTTCTGCTTACACTTCATAAATCCAATTCTGTTTTTTATTTCAATTTATGAAATTATTTGAGAAAAGCTTTGAAAACAAGAGTTTGATTAGAAATTTTGTGATGGCTACTATTCAAATTGGCTTGCCGCTATTCAAATTTTTGTTGCTGCAAATTACCAAAATAATTAGAAGCATAGTCTATTTAACAATTTTTTGATTGTTACCTATTGTCTTGCTACTATCGAATTTCTGTTTGCTAGCCTATTTTCTTTCTACAAATTTTTCTGGACATTGGGAAATTTGGAATATTGAATCAATCACTGTTAGAGCTGTCCACATACTCATTATTTCGATTAGCATTTTGATATTGTAAGAGTTCATGGATCAATTCTTTTACTTACAGCTATCTAAAACTTGATAGTAGATTTTATTGATTTGCACTGGGTCATAATTGCTCTGTTTATGAGGGTGGATTTATTGTGGAAAATGGAGCTTAGTTGCATAAGCATGAGATATTGGTTGGGTGAAGGTCTTGCTAATTTTTCATTTCATGTTTGGGTTAGGGGATTAGTTTTACAGGAGACCATGAAATTATGTGATCCCCAGTCCTTCTAGTGCAAGTAAAATTAAAATTAAAATTTCAGGCAGCACTGAAGGTGTTGATTGTTCTAATATATCTATATATGGTTTTTACCTTTTGAAGGTTCCCATATTGCAAAGATTTTAAAGACTACGACTAACTCAGAAAGATGGCAAGAAGTTTTCTGGAGAAATAATTAACTTGATGACAACTGATGCCCAGGCACTTCAGGTTTTCTCTCTTACCATTTGCATTATGTGTACATGATTTACTTCATAATTGGTCATTTACGAAACCTAATTCAGTTCAGTGCTGAGTAAGTCTATTCATACAGCCCTATATCCTCTTCTGCTCTCTTATATTTGTAATGGGTGAGAGTATTCCTGGTATGAATACTTAATTGGATGCCATTGAAGAAATATATAAATGCTGCAATTTGGTTTAATAGTAGAAATTATTCTCACCAACACCCTGGCAACTTTTGAAAAATTCTACTCTTCTTCTTCAATCTTTGAAATTATCTGCAATCATGTGCAAAAAGTCACTAAAAGCATAATTTAATTAAAAAGTCAGTAAAAGCAATCCTCTCACTCTCACATTTACTAGGTCACAGCTTCAATTGTACACAAGGATTCTACTGTTACCAACCAAAAACATTTTTTATTCTTTTTTTTTTTTAGGGTTTTCAAGATGGTTTTTTGTCAAATGGGTATGCCAATTTTGTTTAAAAGATGTGATTTTTTCTGTTGGGTTTTTATTCTTTCTTGTATTAACATTGTTATGTCCTATGTTTTTCTATTGTAATGATGACTTGATTCAGTAATAAGTTTATGTTGGTATCAATGTTATTAATATGTCTCATAATATGGAAGAAATGTGAAAATTGCACACATTCAGATTGTACTATGGATGGAATGTGATTTGTATGGTTGTTAAGTACTCATTTTGTTGTATGTTAACTCATATCAGATGGTTAGGAAAATAGTTGGGAGCAAGGTGTGACCCCATGGGATTTAGGACAGCCGACATCAATTCTTTTACATTTGCGTTAGACAGGAGCTCTTCCCAAGGGTAGTGCTTTAGTCCCTGGTTGTGGCAATGTAAGTACCATGATTCATTCTTACTCACAAGATATTACTTTCTGACATATTAATTCAATTTCTTATATATTTATGCAAGTTTTGAGTCCTCTGCATGTCAATATTAATTCAATTTCAAATTTTTGCTCAATTTTATTGTGGTTCTTCCATTATGGTTGGATTTCTTTTTGCATATCAAATATTTCTCAGAAACTAAGAAAATTTTTAGGGTTTCATTATTGCATCCACTTACGTTTTCATATTCTTTATTAATATTCAACTCTGATCTGGTTGTTACAGTCGCACTATCTTCATTGAAACTTTTGCAATACTTAAGTTTTTGTATAAGAGAGGAAGATTTTAGAAATTTTTTTTACAGAACCAGATACTTTCAAGCTAAAACTGGAAGGTCATTTCAACTCCAATTTTGATGAAATTTCCTAATGAAGAGAGCTTCTTGTTGACCGGTGACTGTTGTTACTTGAAATTCCTCACCATTTGCTCAAATGCTAAAGCTTGGCGGGAACTCTTCTTCTTTTTACAGTTGGTATCTTAGTGTGACGAATATTTGTTGTAATCCAAGAATGGCATGTTTTTGTTGTCTTGGTATCTGATAGCTTTTGTTTTAGAGAAGATTGTTGTAAACTCATATTCTACAGTGGAAGATTTTAATGGACTAGGTCCCGTGGTTTTTCCTTTCTCATTGAAGGGTTTTCCACGTAAAAATTTAGTATCTTGATTATGGATTGTTGCTGAATTTTTTATTTATATTTATTCTTGTGCTTTGCTAATTTAGTTGAAATGTTAAATTTGCATATGGAAGGGAAAAGGAAATAATTCTGTGTTGAATTAATTGGCTGTCATTATCCATATGCGGTATAGGAAATATTTTTTTAAAAATGTCTTACTGCCTTCACTTCAATGTCACCTCTCCATGCCTCCATTTGAACGTTGAGTTACCATTTTGTTTGCATTTGAAAGGTAAACTTATAAAAGCCGTGTTATCATAATGCATGCATTTCTTGGTAAAGGGTTTTGAAAAGGATCTATATATAGTTCACTCAAATGTGCGGAGGAAGGCGTTAAATAATTGCAAAGTACAAAGGCAGTAATTGAGAAAATGTGAACCTAGAGTAGTGGGAATCATCGTTGTTTATGACTTTGTTCCATTTCCATCTGAATAAAGACATACTTTGCCTTCATTTCATTCCGTCTTTCTTTTATTCAAGGCACGTAGGTTTGCTAAGGGGTGTTTTATTCTTTTGCTTTATAACATTTAAAATGGGCCAAAGCCCCCCAGCCCATTCTGCAACAATAATTCAGACCCACGACCAAGTGGGCACACACAGATATGTTGTCATTTCAATACCGTTCTGTTCCTATGTAAAAGAAATCCAATCGGTTTTGGTCCTATACTCCTATCATAGTCACACCTAACTGTGTTCTGATGTTAATTGTGATGGGAATTAGGTACTTTCCAAAGTCGACCAAACCGGGTTTCCTTGCTATCTAGGCTATTGGGTTCAAAGGCCCAACAAAACTTTTTTAAGTCCACAGCTGCCCTCTCATTTGGATTTGGTTGAGCCCAATTGTCCCTATCCCAAATTATTTGGTTCCCCCCAACTAAAACAAAAATTCCGAAGTTGGGCCAGAATTCTCCATCATGGTCTTGTACCCATCAAAGATAGAAAGATTTAAGGACTACATAAAGAATTCCTCTATGCTGTTATGAGGTAACAATGAATAGATGTATTAGACAATTTTATTTAGATGATCAATTATCAATGCTAGCTTAATCTAATTCCTTCAATTCAAGGCAAACACAGATTACCTTAACGTTGTCTTTCCTTATTCTTTGAGGTAGGTCCGAAATTCATGCTTGATAGAAGATCAATCCATTGAAGCTCCTGAAGTGGATCTTGAAAACAAGTTTATTGGAGGTGGTCCTTTAGATAGAGGTTGTGTCAATTGGAAGACACTTGTGCTGTGGTTGTCTACTTAATAACTTGCATCAAAGTTGGCTATTCAGGATGTTACTTAATGCTTCTTTGAAATGAAGAAGAAAAAAGAGGTAGGACTAGCTAGGAAGTCTAGAGGTTGTGTATGATACGTGTTTGTCAATTCCACAGTTCCTTTTCATCATAGATGAGTAAAGGAGAAGGGTGGCAATCTTAATCCTAAATATTTCTTTTCCCTTCATGGTATCAACTCCATTGCACTACTTTGCACTTATAGAGTTGTATATTGTTCTACCTTTGAAAAAGAGTAACAGGTTTTTTTTTTCTTTAAAATTTTTTGGGTCATGCAAAATGTCCTATGCAACGTACATATAATATTTAAGTTATTTCATATTTCGAACTTCTATAAACCTCTCTAGGTATCTTGTACATTAGTGTATGGTTTTCCCTTTGAATTTTGGTTGTAGAGATTATATATTTTTCACTGTTGGTTTAAAGCAGTTGCAAATGTAATTTTGTCATATGAACTGTAGTAATTGATTTTCATAACTTGTGAATCAAGTCCTGCACATGGATAGGCATGAGTATATGTTGTTCAGTTCCTATTTCTGCTGTCATTTGAGATTTGTTGAAGTCTGCAATTGTGTGTAGCTTCTTTATTTGTTGGAATCCATCTAATTATTCACTCCTTTAATTATTTTTATTTCAAGCTCTGGAAGAGGTTCATAGGAAATAAACCTCCAGCACATTTGGGCTCTAGTAGGAATAATAACGTGGACATAATACCTAAATTGTGTGTTCACTTTCTTTCTCTTATACTATTTAGTTCACCACCAGTGGCCATAATTCTTCTTTGTTCCAATTTTCAATTCTTCTAATATATTGACTAATTTTCATTTGGCTAGTTTATGATGGCAAATGGCACTCTTGTTCGTGTTATAATTCATACAAATTACAGATGTTACTAAGTATTTTTGCTTCAAAGTTGTTGATGGTGTATAGTTAGATGTGGCAAAACAAGCAGGGCAGGGCGGGGCGGACCCATATTTTTCACATGATTCTTTTTTAAAACATGTATTTACCATTTGATAATAATAAAAAAGTCATGTAGCAAATTATTTTGTGTGAAATGTATTACTTTATATTCACCACTCATATTAAGAAAGAGCTCAACTCAACAAATTGATATTTGTTTAGTAATTATAAAATTCCTAACATTGTTAATTAAAATAAAATAGCACAAGCACAAAGGAGTCTAGTCTACCATTTGAAAACTACTTAAAACAAACGTACAAATTTCACTTCTACATAATATCAACATCTCAAAGCATAATATATATATATATATATATATATATTACAAATGCACTATTGGATAGCTAATTTGTGACAAAGAATAGAGACATATAAGAAATTTATAATCTTGAAAACTAATTCCATAATCTGATATTTTGAAAAATAATTTAATAGTTGTGTTTAATTTTAGATGCACTGTGGTTGGCATTCTGTTTCAATTTAAGCATATATATCAAAGTTTGATTATTTACTTATTTTATATATAGCATTTTTTATGAATATCATATCATTATTAAGCAATATAAACTCCAGAAAATCATCTTTTATTTTGAAGAGCCATTTATTTTAGCTATGGACTATTAAAAAATAGTTTTTTTATTTGAAAAAAAAAGGAGGAATTTTCGAGTTATGAACTATTATTTTTTTAATTTAGAAAAATAGTTTTTTTTTTTTTGAGAAACTAGAAAAATAGTTTTTTAATTAGCCCACATGACACACAAGTGATATAAAAAATAATATTTTAATAATACAATTAGCTAAATTAAAGATTAAATTGACATGTAGTATAAAAATTATGGATCAAGTAGTTTTAACAAAAATATTCTAATAACACGAATTTGGATCTCTAAAAATAGGAATTTTAATCAGAGCTGTAAGCTGTATCTTGCAGACTACAATGCATACATTTCAGTGATTTCACACGGCACAATGAGAGCGAAAGAACAGCAAAAAGAGAGAGAGAGAGAGAGAGAGAGAGAGAGAGAGAGAGAGAGAGAGAGAGAGAGAGAGAGAGAGAGAAGACGGCAAAATTTGCTCAACAGTACTTTTTTTGAAAAAAATTTGGTGGCTAGCACGCGCTTGAAGTTATTTAGTAAGGTAGACTCTTTTTTGAAAATCGAGTTTGTTGAACTCGATTTCCAACCCAAAAAATAGTTTTAAATACTGCATCGCAGGCCGTGATTTAAAAAAAAAAAAAAAAAAAAAGTGGAACTCGAGTATAACAAACTCGAGTTCCATGCTTTTAAAAAAAAATAACACAATGGAACTCGCGTGTAGGAAACGCGAGTTCTGTTATTTTTTTCAAATGGAACTCGAGTTTAATATACTCGAGTTCCACTTTTTTTTTTTTTTTTTTAAATCAAGGTTTGGCGTAAATCGAGTGTGAGGGAGTCGATTTTGGGTTGGAACTCGAGTTTCACAAACTCGATTTTCAAAAAGAGTCCAAAAAGAGTCCATCTTACTAAATAACTTCAAGCGCGTGCTAGCCACCAAATATTTTTCACAGAATGTACTGTTGAGCAAATTTTGCCGAGAGAAGACAATCTAATAAATATATATAATGCCTTCAAAATATATATATATATATATATATATATATAATGGACAGACACTGTCCACACGCTTGTTTGAATGTGCAAAGGTTTCAACTTTAAACTTTAAAAAGCTTCCAGAAAAGAGAAACCTGCGGTTGATTCCCTCTTTAACATTACCTATTGCTTTTGTTTGTTCATTTCTCTTTCTCTGCAACAAAACCAAAACACAAACCCATACACATACACAGAGAGAGAGAGATGGGTGTTGTAGTAGGAGTGATTTTGGACGATTCAGTACTGCTAGCATCTGACTCTCCTCAACATGAAATCCCATCCTTGCAACCCGTTGCTGACTCTCTCCTCCGCAAGCTCCGCCATTCCAAAATCCCTACGGTATTTCTCTCTCTCTCTTCTTCAACTTCATTGTTCTTTGCCCAATATATTATTACAACTGTTCTGGGTTTTCTTTGATTTGAGGTGTACAAACTTTTTTTATGGTCAATTACTCAATCTTTATGTATTTATAACTATAAATTGTGTTCTGGGTATCTTTTATTTTGTCAATGAAATGGTTCTGATTATCCTCATGAATTAATTATAAGTGTTTTATTGCTTGCATGCTTACAATAACAACAACCACCACCACCACCCAGACTTAGTTCCAAAATTTGGGGTTGGCCATGGATCCTTTGTAGTTGATCCATTCATAATAAAGTGTCTAAATTTTCTGCTGGCTGTCAATCTCTCTCTTTTTGTTGAATAATATACTCATTTGATAAATTTGTTCAAATTCTATTGATGAGTTTTTTTTTTCTTTGATTTCGAATTAATAAAAATTTAGTATAAACATTTTTTTTTTTCTTAAAAGAAAAATAGTAGATCAATAAAGGGGAAAGTCTAAATCTTTTCATGTGTTTTTCCTGCCATTAATGCAACTTAAACTGTGTTCTTTTTCTTGTAAGATTTTGTTTTGGATCCTTGACTTAGAGAGGATAACATAGAAAATTTACTCTCTAAGAAATGGATGTCTTATATGCCATGCATTTCTAAAAGTATTAAATCCTATTGACCAGCATGCTTCGCCTTATTTTTGCAGGGGATTTCTTATGACTTGGGGCTCTCAGATGATAAGGTAGTTTTTCTCGTGCTACTCGTATAACATTGATTTCCTTTTTTTTGACAGATATAAATATATCAATATGATGTAAATTTATTGTCATTCTCATTTATTTGAGATCCATAACACACTCAAAAGTGAGTTTCTAATCTTATCATTGTTCTAAAATTTTTAAAATTTTTATTTTTAATCACATGTTGAACTCTGTTCCCAATTTCATAAGTATTGTTATTTATTCGGTTACAAATTTTATTCCATTTTGTTAGCATTGAGTATTAAACTGCTAATTACTTGGGATGTCCTTGTACTGGTTCAAGACACTACTGAAATTCGGAGTGGTTTTTACAGCATTTCTTTAATCCTGATGGAAAAGCTGTAAACGTATTTGTCTTGTCTTGTTATAGGTGAGTCTTCTGAAAAGGCTGGCAACCCTTTACTCGTTTGATTGTTTTATCTTGAATGCATCTTCTGTAGATGATGCTAAAAATGAGATTATGCTAGCTTGGGGGGACACTGGAGGCAGTATTTTGTACGTAGTTTCTGACAAGAAGAAGGAACTCTTTCCGAAACTAAGCAATTGCAGTTGGCTGATCGTTGTTCTCAGTGAGTACCACAAAACCTATGTTTCCCCAATGATGAAAGCCTCATAGTTTTGTTTGGCTTGGGATATATAAGAGTATAAGACTGGGTTTTCTGGGAAGTATTATCTTTTTATACTACTTTAGGTGTCTCAAACTGAACATTGAGCTGAGCTCTCTTAGGAATGTGTCTAGAGCTTTGTCTAACATAAAAGAATCTATACAACCATCTAGTTAATTCTGATTGCCTTGGTGTGAGATCTTTGGATCTTATTTAGAAAAAAATATGCGATTTAGGAGAAGTTGTTGGTTTTATGATGGATGCATAAATTGGGTTAGGGACTGCAGTGGCCTTGATAGCTACGAATGACAATGGTACAGGGGTGTCCTATTCTGGAAATCAGTTGTCTTGATGGGATGACAGTGGCCTATAAATTTTTTAACTTCTTTGGACCTTGTAATCTGTTTTTCTTGTGTCTACCAGAAAGAAAACTGCAAACATCTAATTGGCTTGATTTTCTGTTGCAGGATCTCTTGGGCAAGAATCAGCAGATGGTGTGCACTTTCCTCTTCTCTTCTGTGTTCATACTGCATAGGGTGCTATTTTTAGGCATAATTATATTTTGAGCCTAGTCATTTTTTGTCTTTCATATTCATCTTGCTATTTATATGTGCTTTTTACTTGGCCAGAATTTGATATGCTCTCTTGACTGCATAACCAATTGAAGTTAAACTAGTTGCTTAGTCTATTTGGTCATTTGCTTACAGTTACTGAAGGCAGCAGTTCATGTGAGAACTCAAGCATGATTTTTATCAACAAGCTAGAAGAGTTGCCTTCAACCGTATGCCACATAAATAGAAAGGTTTCAAAAGTAACTTTTGTTCCTATATCACTGTTCCAATTGTGGAAGATCTAATTTGTTTATTTATTAATTTTTAGTTTTAATGTTTAAAAATAATTGGAGAAACAGATAAGTCTAGATTTTTTAAGAATAGGTTTTTATATCATTGTTCTTGAAGGGTAGGTTTTTGTTAGTATAAATGTCTTGGGGCTACCTTAGCTTTATATTATTGTCCAAGGATACTTCTTGTAGGGAGAGATGGGTGATAAGTCTGAGTTTTATTTAGTAGTTTGGGTAAAAAAATGTTCTTCAATAAAGGAGGGAGGTTTGGGGATCCGTAAATTGAGTACTTTTAATAAAGCCTTATTGGACCATGGAGGTGGTCAGTGGTGAGCTTGTGGGAGAGTTTTAGAGCAGGGCAGAACTCCTTTTCAATCGTCTGAATTTTCTTGGGGGGTGGTTCTCATGTTCATTTTAGTATGACCTATGGCGTGGAGATTATCCTTTTAAAAAGACGTCTTTCCAGATTTGTTTGTTGAGATTGGCAGTGGATAAGAAGCTTCAATGGCTTCTTATTGGTCAGTTTTCGGTGTTGGAATCCTCAGTTTTCTAATTAGTTGTTCTAGGACTGGGAACTAGAGTCTATGGAAATTTAATGTGTTGTACTCTATTTTTTGTCTAGCCAATAATATGAACAGTTAGTACGGAGGTTGATTTAATATGGAACTTTTAAAATTGATTTAATATGGAACTTTTAAAATTCCCGTGGAGAAGCATATGGGTGCTAAGGTGCCTTGGGTAAAGTTGCTTACCTTGGGTAAAATTTAGATTTTGGACAATCTTCAGAATGAAGTATTATGCTTGTTAATCAGTGTTGTATGTGCAAGAATAGTGGGGAGTCAATTGAACATCTTTTACTCCATTATTCTTGGCATGAGATATTTGATCTTTTGTGTTTGCATTATTTGGAGTAATTTGTGTTTTGCCAAAAACTGTGCAACAGATTTTGGAATGCTGGCAAGGAAGATGCATCACAGTAACGGACCTAGGATACAAAAGAAATTCTACTTATTAAAAAAAAGATACAAAAGAAATTCTGCTATGTGTTTGGTTGCCACTCTGGAAAAAAAGGAATTATAACTTTTGATATCGTCAGCCTGTTAGGCACCCTAATCATGTTATTGAACAATTTTTTTAAAATCCTTGTATGATTGGATGACTAACCTAGGTAGCGTCACTTCATCCTCTTTTCTAGACCTTATAGATCTTTTGAATCTTAGATCCTAATTTTTTTAGGAGTGTTTCATTGCACACATTGTATTTGAACATTCTCCTCTCTTGAATATAATTGTTTTACTTATAAAAAAAATAACTTCAAAATTTGATTGCTACAAGTCGCATTACTATGCAGCTTATGAATGTACCTTGTCATTCACGTATGACTATCTTTTTTTTTTAATAAGTACACCTTTGGGTACCTTCTTTTGTTGCAAATATTCATGAATCTTTTTTTATATGTTTTGCATTGCAAGCAGGCAACTGGTAACAGTGTCATGATTGTTGGATATGTTATGAAACCTTCACGTGAAGAAGATTTTGCTAAGGTGAGCCCTATATGAAAAAATGTAAGTATTTTTAGTTGGGAAAAAAGACAAGTAAAACTTTGTGACTATTTTTCCCCCTCATATGATACCATCCGCATGCATGAAGTTAACACAACATTGCAAATGTCCCCAATCAAGGTGTCATGTTAAGGTAATATTGTAAACAAACAGAATTTGGTATGTGGAATTGTATGCTTCAAAGTGGTTTTGAATCCATTCCATTGCTTTTTTTTTTTTCCCTTGAAAGAAAAGTATTGTATTCAGTAGTTATAAGAAATATGATGGATCAGAATGTTTTATCATCTGATCACATGGCTTTTGGCCTAAGGGATCTTGTTTGATTTGATTTAATGAATGATTCTGGCACTTTTGGTGGTCGTGTATGCAGTTATGCTCATGAAAAATTTTAGTTTTCTAGTTGTACTATTTGGATTCATGCAATTAGTTATAAGTTGTCCTGGTTTTTGCAGAGGGGTGCATTACCTTTGTATCCTACTCAAAATGGGTTGATATTCATGCCCCTCACCTTTGAGCTTCCTTTATCACCTCAATTACAAGAGGTTGACATAGTTCTCCATAAAGCAACTGATGAAATTATATCCATTGAATTGAAGAGTTGTACAAACTTCTCTAACAGAATAGTTTACACCAACGGCATGCAGGACTTACAAAGGTGACTTTTCAGGTCCATAAAACCTTATATTTCACGATCTGGTATAAATGGGTAAGTAGGGAAAAAATGAACATGCCAATGCCAGTTTTTATATTTAGCCTCACATGAAGCTCTATTATTAATTATTTTGGTGGAATTTTTTGAGATTATGCCAACATGAATCTTGTCAAGATTTGGTCTTGGCCAAAGTCAAATGCTCGCCTTGTTAATGAACCCAATAAAAATACAGTGATAATTTGTAAGTCCATATATTCATCAAACTCGTTGAAATGCATCCAAAATGTGTGGAAACCTCACTTATTTTTTTAACTATAAATATTCAAAACATTTTTCCCTGTAATCTGTTATAATAAAAATTCTCATACTAGAAATTGAATCAATATAGTTAATTTTAGTGTTAAAAACGAAAAATTCCTACACATAGATATGCATGTAAATTTACAGAATACAGTATGTAAGCAGGTATTGGCAAGTGATAACCCTGTAATGATTTGTAGATCCATAGGTTAATTTTGAGTTTTTTATTTTTTACTTTTTATGCTGCAGTGTATCTGTAGCCAATTAGACATGAGCTCATGAGGTAAGAGATTGGGTGGGGTTGGAGGAAGTCATAGTTTTAAATCTTTCTAAGCGAAAAACAAAACAAACACCAAAAAGAAAAGGCTAAAAAAGGATTAGCATTGGTTTAGTCTTCTGATTCTAGAATGCCTGAAATGGAGTTGACAACTTGTCCAATGTCAATGTCATAGCTTAATTACTTGAAGTTTAGCCAAAAAGCAATCATATCAATTGTCTCATGAGCCTGTAAGAAGAGGGTTCTGAGGTGAAGATGGGATCTTTGGACAGTTCACGTGTTTATTTTGGTATCAAATGGAAGGGGCATTTTATTAGAAATTTTGATAATTGAGGAAATCTTTGATATTTGATAAAAATAAAATTGAGGAAACTTTTGTTCTGATTTTAGCTGATAATAGAATCAGTAGTTTGTTTTTACATGTCTCTTTGTATTCATTTATTCTATCCGGAAGTCACAACAAAAATAATGAACAGTCCTTAAGTTTTCCTTAATAAAAAACTTGTTCTTGCACAGATATTTGGAGGATCACCCTGATTGCTGTGTGATTGATTCATTTAACAACATCTACCCTGTGTTAGATCGGCTGGAAATTCAAGAAATTCTACTTCGCTTGGAGGATCTCAAAACTGAAGGCCGCTCTACAATCAGGGGCCCCCATTTCTTGAAGGTCTTATGTCTTGATGGTTTTTCTGTTATGGTATTGCTGTATCAAGTTTTTTTTCCTTTCAATTCAACCATGGTATTCTTTTGAGCGAATGATTAATTGGGATTTATCCATGTTTGTTGCTATACACAGATAAATCTCAATTATTTAATCCTTGGGTCATTTGAGTGTTTGAAGTGATTCTGATCATGTTTAACGACACTCGACTTAAGGTTTAAGTTGGAGTAGTGATCCATTTTTAAATTGATCAAATTTCTCCCCAAATTTAGTAAGTCTGGATCTTCTATGTGCAGGTTGATAGTTTCAAAGAACCTGATTTGCTGCAAAGGCTGTCTGAAGCTAAATTATCTCTTCCAAGTATAGTGAAGCCTCAAGTTGCATGTGGTGTAGCTAATGCTCACAAGATGGTACTGACTTTATCTAGTTTCATTCTAGATTTATGTATTATTAATTAAAATCTCAAATTCTCTCCCTTTGTCACTTATATGAAGAGGAAGAAGGAGAAGCCACCGTTTATCTAGGCCAATTACCTTGGACTTTCATATTTCTAGAAGGTACAAATGATTGAAATTGTAGACATGTTAAGGACAAATGAGGTAAAGCCAAAGTAAAGCAGTATGGACTGGATAGAGACAAGTCCATACCATTCTGTATGGTATCACAAAGCATCATGTATGCTTCAGTAAAGCAGTATAGTATTACCCGGCAACTGGTTATGGTGGGTGCGGTTAGTTGCCCGTAGGTTTTACTAGCTGAGACAATTTCAAAGGGCTCTTCTTTAGAAAGGTTCCTTGCATTATCAGAAAGGAAAAAAAGAAGTAAAGCAGTATAGTATTACAAAACTTCATATATTAGCTGCACATCTTCTAGTAATTTTCTGAATTTTTGAACAAATTGACATTTCTTAAAAAATATATTTGGCTAGGGCACAAATATGGGCATTGATGTTTAATGCAAATATAATGTCACCATTTAATTTTTATTCTTTTTTGGGTTTCATCTTTACCATGAAAATATATGGTGGCAATATGAAAACATTTTTTTATAAATTGTCCTTGGTCTACTATGTTAAGCTATAATGATCTGAATTCCTTTTTTTTTTCATTTATTTGAATTAAATAGCTTATGTTTTATATAAACAGGCGATCATATTCAGAAATGAAGATTTTAAGGACTTGAGTGTTCCTCTTCCAGCTGTTGTGCAGGTGAGCAAGAAACAGCTTTCACTATGAAGACTTTGGAGTGTTATCCTTATTGAAGGATTAGTACTCTCGAATTTCTCTCTTTAAAAAATTTCAATATGGAAAGTTGGAAACTGGATTAACTCCAACTATATGTGACATACTTACGGAAGTGAGTGTCTGTCAAGTGCGTGCATGTGTGGGTTAATATCTTATATGGCAGGGTTATGTTGATTCTCGGGTATAATGGATTACTCCTTGGGAATGAGACTTTGAAGTTATTGGAACTGCAGGAATATGTGGATCATTCATCTACTTTGTACAAATTTTATGTCTTGGGTGAAAAAGTTTTCTATGCAGTTAAGAAGTCTACACCAAATGCTGATATCTTGATGAAATTACCTGAAAGTAATGGACTCAAACCTCTAGTCTTTGACAGGTATGTGCTTATTGCTTCTGTTTTGCTTCTTCCTTTTTGATAATGGTTTTTTGGACCAATTGGCATTTCCGGTAGATAATGGGTGAGGGTGGGGTGGTGGTTTTACTCACATGTGGGTGTGTGAGGTTTTTTATTTTATTTTTAAGATTAATTATTTATAGGTAAGTTTCAAACGCATCCTGTGGGTGTATGAGTTTTATCTACATATAAAAACCCCTCTTCGTTTGGCTTTTGCTTTGTTGATATATGTTCAAGAGCATATATTTGACAACCCATAATTTGATCATTTCTCTCTGCAGCTTAAAATCTCTTCCCACTGCCAAAGAAGACCAGCATTATGGTGATGGTAATTGTTCCAAGGCCACTAATTGTTGTGTTGATCTTGATCTGGTTACAGACGCAGCAAATTGGCTTAGGGGAGTGCTTGATCTTACCATCTTTGGCTTTGATGTTGTTGTAAGTAGCCAAGTCGAGTTTTCTTGAATACATATTCTACAGTAGTTTGCACTCATTTCTCCTTATGATGATTGTATTTTCCATGAATATGTTATAATTGATTTTCTTTATTACCGAACCATGTAGATTAGCGCAAAATATAAAACTGAATGTTTCCATAATTAGTAATGATGACTAATCTTGCACAATATATTCCAAAACTGGAATCCCTAGATTTTCTTATATTCCTCAAAAACCTCCTAGTTGAAAGCAGGTCTTCTCAGACACTATATTCCATCTTGACTGACTTGCCTTTGAGTTTTCTTGTATCCATTCTAGTATATTAGTTAATTTAGCAGGAGTTGTCACTTAAAAGTTGTCTATAATCAATTTATATACATTGAGGGAAACTGAAATTGCCTTAACTTATGTTTGAACAATCCATGAAATCTTGAAAATCTGGTCAAAAGCTAATCAACATATATATATATATATATAAAAGAAAAAACAAGGAAAAGGAAAAAGTAGTGGATAAGAGTGTGGCTTACAATCTATGGAGAAGCTTTACATGTGATTGTTGTGAATACCTTGGCCTTTCAAATAGTGAGTTTGGCTTCCTAGACTTAGCTCTCTGATGGCCGATGGGTCTCTTTCCTTCGTATTTTTTACACCAACCAAATTACTATTTAAATAAAAAAAAGAAAGAAAAGAAAAACCAACCCGCATCAACCAGATCTAGTTGGAACAAACAAAAGTGAATTATGTATTATTTTAGATGTATGTTTAATAGGTTAACCATTCACTTAGTAATGAAGTATGATATGTTAACCAGTATTCCATTCTTATTGTGATTGATATATATATATATATATATATCTTGCTACTTAAGGCAAATTTGTCTGTTGCTTACCAGAAAAGTAATCTTCTTTGTTGTGTGGAAATTTCAGATTCAGGAAGGCACTTGTGATCATGTCATTGTGGATGTAAATTATCTCCCGTCTTTTAAGGAAGTTCCTGATGATATTGCAGTACCTGCCTTTTGGGAGGCTATTAAGAAGAAATTTGAATTGAAAAGGTTAAAATAAGCAGCAAAAGCTCCTTTTTGACAAGATGATCAGTGAAGATGGGGTTGATCATCGCATTTGTGTTAAAGAGACCAACCATGGTCTGTTCATTTTGGAAGTGAGATATAAGATGTATATTCTTGTGATTTTATGTCATAGCACCTTGGGAGGAAATCTGAGCAACAAAAATATCATGTAATCTTTCTCTTAGCACAAGTCCTTTCACTGCACGTTATGTCTAGAATCTTATGTTATTATCAACGGTCCACATTTGCTTCGCAATTTGAACTTGCCATGCATGATCTTTCTTGCTTTCTCTCTGTGTTTTTTTCCTTGTAATATTTCTTTTGGATATGAAGTTCCTTTTTTTGTTATTTGGGGGAGAGAACATATAATTAGCTTTCTTCACTTTACCCCCCTTATGTGATGTTCATAACTATGATTTTATTAATGGAACATCTTGTGTAAAGATTGGACATTTTTTATGTAGTTGATCATGATTTTTAACGTTTGTTCCTATATGTCCTATCACTTACATAAATTTGGAAAGAATTGACAATAGATAGATGTCAAAGTTTTGGAAATGCATTGCATTTTATATACTTATTTATAATTGCCTACTGCTATGCCAACATGTTCCCAAGCACACCTCTTTGGAGCCATTGGTGGTATGATTTTTGTAGCACGAGGTAACGCATACTTTAGTTTTGTACCCCTTGTTGATTCATTAAATGGGAGCAAATTTTTGGATTGGTTAGGTCATCAATCATAATCACTTTTATTTTTTTGGTTTTTGTTTTTAAGGTACAAACTACAAAGTGAAAAAGCAAGCTAAAAAACCAAACTAGGTAACACCTATGATCATCCATGTTTGAAGTGACAATTTTACTTTTGCAATAAATAAAATCCGAGACTTATGGCTCTCATGAGATCTCCAATAAGACATGTTTAGACTGTGACAACTTTTCTCAAAAAAGCATTTATTCATTTTTATTTTTCATTAAAAACTTAATCTATGAAAAAAAAAATTTAGTCTCTCAAGTTAAAGGATGGCCTTCAACTTGTGTATTAGATATCATCATTTCCCAATTGTTGAGGTACAAATTTTTGGACCCTAATTTCTTTAGCCCACTCACAAAATACCCATACAAGCCCAAGAATTATTTTGAAGCCCACATAAATATCTCCCACATATTACTTGAATGTTCTCCATGTTATTGGGCTCCCACATATATTTCCTACATATATAAGCCCCACAAATTACTTTGGGCCCTCTCACAAATACTATCCATTATATTCCAAATATTATCCAACTTGGGCTTTCACAAAAAATGCACATCACCTTGCTACTAACATTGGGCCACAAAATTATGCTTCCTCCACAAAAAGCCCAAAATCATTTAACTTGTGGGTAAGATCCAAAAAGCCCAACAAAACATCTTTCTAAGGTCGTTGCTACACGGCACCTTACAAAGCCCGTTGCTACACGGCACTTTACTAAGCCCGTTGTTACATGACACCTCTAAGTCCGTTGCTACACGACACCTTTACTAAGCCCGTTGCTACACGGCATCTCTAAGTCCGTTGCTACATGGCAATATCTTTTCAAAATCTCAGATTATCTTACAAAGCCCAAATACTAATTTTGCATTATATTAATTTGACAAACTATTTTACAAAACCCAAATACTAATTTAGCACTATTTAACAAAGCCCAAATATTATTTTGGTACCATTTCATAAAACCCAATATTATTTTGGCACTATTTCTAAAAGCCCAATATTATTTTGGCACTACTTCGTAAAGCCCAATATGACTTTGGCACTATTCCATAAAGCCCAATAACATTTTGGCAACTATTTCAAATATTCCCTAAAGCCCAAATATTATTTGGCAACTATTTCAATTATTTCCTAAAGCCCAAATATTATTTGACAACTATTTCATGAAGCCCAAGATTATCTTGGCAACTATTTCATGAAGCCCGAGATTATCTTGGCATTTATTTCTAAAAGCCCAAATATTAATTTGGCAATTATTTCCTAAAAGCCCAAATATTATTTGGCAACTATTTCATGAAGCCCAAGATTAGCTTGACAACTATTTCTAAAAGCCCAAATATTATTTGGCAACTATTTCATGAAACCCAAGATTAGCTTGGCAACTATTTCTAAAAGCCCAAATATTATTTGGCAACTATTTTATGAAGCCCAAGATTATCTTGGCAACTATTTCTAAAAGCCCAAATACTATTTTTGACACATATTTACAAAACTTAAATATTATCTTAACAATTATTTCACATATTCCAAATCCCTTACTCATGGGAAATATTAGTATTCATCCTTCAAGGAATGCTTCTCTTGCAAAGTTTATAAAATTTCTCATGAATATCATCCATGGCAAAATTTCTCATTTTGTAGGAAAAATCAAGCCCAAGGCAGCTCAAACATAAGGCCTAACTGGACCAGCCCTGCCCAAACTCAGTTCCCAGCAACTGAAGCTCACGTGAGCTAATCAGCCAAAACCTAGCACAAGTCAACAGCTGGAGCCCACTGCTGTCATGTTTCAGCTTGTCCCATCAAGTCAGAATAGGGCACATGTCCATCAGCGGTCAAACCTCTCCTTCACAAGCTAAAATTTCATCATTTATTGTATGACATAAAGCTAAAACAAACTTGACATAAGGCTGAAAAGACATAATAGGGAGCTGAAACACTTCAGCCAGTCATCTCCTCTTTCTCCTCCGACCTATTCGGTCAAGCATCAAAGGTAGCCATGACCATGCCGTTAAAGTTTTTGAAGCAAGCTGAAATCAACTCATTTTTCATGTTAAAAATATGTATTTTTTGGTTCATAGACCAAGCACATGAACCCCTCATAAGGAAACTTAGGGAAATGTGGCTTGAAGGGCACCAAAGGGATCTTAGCACAGCTCTCAACAAAGACTCCAAGGTTGACACCTGGCTTAGGGTGATGTAACTTGCCTTTGGGAGCTCTGAACCTAGTAAGCAGCACAACCAAGGTCATTAGCTTAATGCATGCTCTAACCCCATCAGCCAAGACCAATCAGCATTAATGCTAGGTCAGAATCCCAGCTGATATCACCCGAAAATAGTAAGAGTCTTCCAAAAGGTTAAGCTTACCATTCTTAGCTAACATTCTAAGAACGAATCTCTAAGGATTTTCTGAAGATTGGGGGAGATTTAGCAAAAGTTATTTGCCAATTGCCCCTTAAATCTCAACTATAAATAGAGCCCTCTATTAATGCCTCAAGGGGGGGGGGGACAAGGAAGAGACCAAGAAACACACTCACAAAGGAAAACTCTCAAAAAAACCTTTCTGTATCAGCTTCTCAAAATCCCAGCAAATTTCTAAGTCACAAAACTCTCATTCTTAAACATGGAAACTGAATTCCCCCACTCCTAACTTAAAAACACCTCTCATACCTCAAATTAAAAAGCATACAGCTCCTCCCCAGCAGAAAGTTCCAGAAGCCCAATATACACTCCCACTCACACTACTAAAAAATGGCTCTCTCCGCTATATACTACACTTATGAGCATGCCTTGGCACCATAATGATCTTGCTACGCTAGCTGGGATCTCTCTCTCTCTCCCTTCATCTCACAATAAGCTTTCCTCATTATTTGTAATTATGGAACTCATGATATTTACTTACTCATTTACTATTGATGGTTATGATGTAACTGTTACAATAGAATTTTTTCCTTATATTGACGTATTAGAAGATTCTTCTTCAGAACTAACGGATGATGAGTCCTAAAATATGGATGTTTCCCTCAATCTGTGAAAAACTTTATTGCTGAGTTATTTTTCTGCAGAACTATTTTTACAGCTGGGTTACTTCCTGCAGAAATATTTTTACGGCTGGGTTACTTTTTCTGCAAAAGTATTTTACAGCTGGATTACTCTTTTCTGCAAAAATACTTTACAGTTGGGTTACTCTTTTCACAGAAGTATTTTACAGCTGGGTTACTCTTTCCATAGAAGTACTTTACAGCTGGGTTACTCTCTTCTGAAGAAATATTTTACAGCTGGGTTACTCTCTTCTGAAGAAATATTTTACAGCTGGGTTACTCTTTTTTTTCAAGAAACATTTTACCGCAAGGTTATTTTCTGCAGAAACACTTTACTGCTGGGCTATTTCTTATAGTAGACTTTTTAACCATGCTGACGTGTTTGCTGTAGGGATTGTTTAAGGGCCGTTATTATAAGTCTCAATCTAGGCCCAGGGCATAAAAATATGGTGGATTATTTGGATCTTCGCCGAAAGCCTTTGGGCCGTGCATCAAGCCCATCGTCGAGTTTTGGTTTAGACCCCCGACCTAATATAAATCTCATTTGTCGAAAAAGAAACTTTTTCGCCCCTGACACCAATTTTCTTAATAATTACATTATCATTATCTTAATAATTAATATGGAGGAACGAAACAGAGTTGGTTCCAAAAAAAAAAAAAAGTTAGTGTGAAGTCCATGAATTCATAGACATTAGATGAACAAGTAGGCCTTACATTATAAATTGGGCGTTTGTCATAGGAACAACTAAGCCCATGAATTCAATGAAAAAAAAAATCCAAAAAGTAGGTGTTTGCTAAAAAAAGGTCCTTGGAGATTGTTTCTAGTAAAAAAGAAAAGATATTGAGCTCTGTTTCCATAGACTGGGATTGACAATGTAGGCATTGGGCTTAAAAAAACATCCACCTCCTTGCCTCACAGAACTCCCATGACCAAACCCACATCATATAAATCCTTTAATAGAGGAAGAAAAAACCCAAACCAAAAGTGATGAGAGAGAGAGAGAGAGAGAGAGATAGGCAAATCCATCACAAGGTGGGTTTGGAGGGTAAAATGTGAGCTTCAATTTTAAATTATTGGTTCATATGATATAAAATTATTATTTGTATTTTATTCATAACATAAATAATTCATTTGTAATAAAAATTTATAGATTTGTGAAAAGGTCTAACGTTTCAGTCATGATTTTACTATATATAGGAAAATAATAAGTTAAATTAAATAGCTTATGAACAATATTAAGCTTTCTCGATAAGTAAACAGACCAAGATTAAACATGTAATTTTGTTTGGTGATAAGTTCAAGATAAATAAATATGATTGAACTTTTAATATTCAACTTGGCTTGTATATAGTTCTAGTAATTGGCTGTTATGAAGAAAGACAGGAGATACTTGTCCCATTAAGTATCTCTTCTCCCATTTAAATGCTGCTCATGTCAGGTAGGAACATCTAATTAATACAAAGGTAACAGTTGTCTAATTTAGAAGCTACCTCTCATGGTTCCTCAGATACTTCTCATGGGTTTGCTAGACACCCTTGGTCGACATTGTCCGATGAGTTATCTTTCATCGGCTCCCATTAGGGGACAATAGGTCACTTTGCTTGGCTCAAGCCTCTTCCTTCAAAGGATATGGGCCGGGCCTGGTCCATTAAATCATCTCATTCCTAATGAGAAAAGAAACACAGTAGGAAAGTGGTATAGCAGGCAGTGAGTACAGACAAAATAAGGGATTAATAATAAACAGTAGCTCCACTTGGAGAGTAGTACAAGTAGAAAGTGTAATAAGTGGATTGAGATCCCGTGCAATACCTAGGGTATTGCACGGTGTGCAATAGTTTCAATCCCAACCGTTTATTTAATCCAATGCATAGAAAATTGACACCTAATAAAGACAGCTCAGCAATCCGCGTGACACCCACCTTCTGCCCTTTCTTTGCTCTTTTCTCTCTACGTTTCAGCTACCCAAAAAACAAAAAAGCTCTCTCTTTCTTCAGATCTCTCTCTACCCAAAATTCAAAAACTCTCCCACACCATTACTCATTCTCCATGGCAACAACTAGCAGCCGTCCCACACCTCCACTACCGGCGGAGTTTCGGTACGTTCCTGACGCTCTCCTTCGGCCGCTGGAGGTGCTATCGTCGGTGCCACCACCACTGGTGGCCGCCGGGTCCTCCTCTCTTTCTCTTTATTGTCTTTTCTCTTTTATTTTTCTTTTTGTTTCTCTTTTTATTTGCCTTTTAGAAGTGACTGAATCCCTTAGAGTTTTGTTTAGTGACTGGGTTTCCTTTTGAGTATAAAGCTTGATGATCTACTTTGGGTTTGAAAAATTGGGGCTTTTGGGTACGTATGCTAAAAAATCATTATGAAATTTCTCTTTTTTTATTCCTAATTTTTTTTAGGTATCTGTTCATTTCCTAAATTTGGATTGACTATACCCATCTGCCCAGAATATTTACTATACACATCTTCCAAATTTTCTAAGTTTAACCGTTGCTTCTACATAGAATGGGGTTACACTTAAAGATGTTCCTTTTCTATATTTTGGAAGGCTTTTGGTTGCTTGAATTGTTACCAATCATGCCTACAAATTTTTAAGTTTGTATGTTAAGGCCTTCCAAAATATTCTGGTGATGCTATTTTGGTTCAAAAGAAATTCATATAGTTTGAAATTTTGGTGATGCTATTTTTCTTTTAATAAAAAATTGTCAAATATTTCTAGTTGAACTTTTATTCTTCTTGGGCAATTCTATGTTATACAGATATGGTATTCATTTATTAACTTTAATTCTACTTGGGCATTTCTATGTTATATACAAATAGGGTACTAATTTAGACAATAAAGCAGAAATTGCAGTTGGATTTGGGCACAATTGGTGCTCAATAGCTTGCATACATCACTGAGATGTTTCTTTAGGTAGTCTGGTGCCTGTGGCCAAACAAAAAAAAAAATTGGAATTAATATTACAAGAAAATTATGTTGCCAAAGTATGATACATAAAACCAAAGTAAAGTGTTTTACCTGAATTTCTGAGTTTATGCAACTGTTGAGAGCCTCAATGCAATAAGCACAGTTACGCATTGATGTGCCAATCTTTGGTTGCTGAGAAAATTGCAAACTTTTGCTGCTTTTTGTTTTGGGTTGGAGAAATTATGGGGTTTTGCTAAATTGAGGTTTGGAGACGTGTAAAGTTCAAAATTTTCTGTTTTTTTTTTTTTTTTGGTTTTGGCTGGAATAAGATGAATTTTGGACATCTATATGGGATTTTGGTTACTTAGGAATAACTCAAAGAGAGAGTTTGAATGATTTTTGTTTGTTTGTTTTAGTATTACATTTTTTTTTTTTTTCATTTCGGCTTGTGCAGAGAGACATTATGACAGAGGAGGAGGTGGTAAAGGTGCTGGGGGAGGTGTTTCTGCACCCAAATTATCCCATTCCTTTGATGGGATGTTCTCGCCCAATAGCCAGAAAGATAGTGGACAAAGCTGTGAGCTTGCTTTGTCATCTGGGCAAGTCCAATGCGAATGACATGTCAGTGGATGTCGAAGAAGAGGAAGATTTGAATGAAGTTGTTTCAGTAATTGAGCACTACAATCAAGCTGGGAGGGGTCTTGATCTTCACGAGCTTGCTTGCTTGGCCTTCTGTCGCGCCCTTGACTTGGCTCCTTTTTTATTGGGGTAAGCTGACGTGCTTTTTGTGTAATTCTTTAACCATTGCACCTAATTAAAAATTTGACCCTCCTTCTTATGGCAAAGGCTACCCCTCTAGATGGATCCTAGAGTTTAGAGAAGTGAAAAAATGATATAGGTCAGGCAGTGGCTATTTATATCTGGTTGAGTTAAGTATGCATTTTGCTACACAATTTCTGAACTGTTTGATATTTGAAAGTTTTTGGATGTGCTACAAGGTTGCTCATTGGATATATGATTTTAGGGTGAGGAATTTTATTTTTATGCTTTTACGCTAAATATGTTCTGGTTTCTTGGTGCAGGTCTATATTAAAATATTTCAAATTTACTCCCCCTCCTTTTCAGCGCATTTCAAAGGAAGGAAAAAAATCCTTGGCTGTGTGGTAAGGTATGTTAATTCAACTTTCTCAGAGGAATCAATGTTAAAATATGTTCTGGTTTCTTTGATTGCTAATATAAGTATGAGTAACTACCTGGTGGCTCTGTTCTTTGGATTGCTTGTAATTTCAGTGAGCTGAAATGCTCCAAGTCCTTGCTATTTATACAATTTTTCCTCTTTCTTTTAGTGCGTTTGATGTGTAAAGTTGTGAACTTGGCAGAGAGTGTTTCTCTCTATGTAACATATTATGATTGTGATTATGCATATTCTTAAGGCGAGTTCATTCTTGCTTAATTTGTAAGACTCACTAATTAGGAAAATAGGTGTGGTTTTTTTGTTGATGCATTGTTGTTTTGGTATGTGTTTTTTTCCCTCTTCTGTTTGGATTCATTTTGAAATTATTAAAACGGGTGTTTTATTAGAAGCTCACTGATTTTTTGGTGGAAGGGATGAGAGTTACTCTTCCAATTATGTAAATTCAGTTGTTTTTAGATTTTCATATACATGTTAGCTATGTGCATACTGCATACTTGTTTGTTTTCTTTTCCATGGTTCTATCATCTTCTATTGGTTTTTCTCTTTGGGATTTTCCCTGTTAGTTATTAATATTTTTTTGGAAGTGTTCACTTGCTCAAATATTTTGTCTTTTCATTCCTGCATCTGGCTTGGGTTTCCTTTAGTTTCTGAGAAAAGGTAAATGTTGCATTGTTTATAAGAAACACCTTACCCATGGTCAAATATTAGACACTCTTCCATCTCTCATTGATTCAGTAGCTCATAAATTTTTTTGTAGTTTTATCTTTCCTTGTATTTGAGGTTTTGTCTATTTTTTTTTTTTTGTATTGTGAGGCAATGTGGGCAACAAGAGCATCTGACTAATACATCTATCTTGTTCCGATTTCCTTTCTTTTCTTAATAATTTTTTGGGTTATCTATGTTTCATCTTTATGATGTATAAGAGAAAAGGAATTAGAGAAAAGAATGAATGCTTTTACTTTAGATTTTCATGATTGCCGAGCCTAGGAATCAAAAACTTCCTTTTGTGTGAAAGGATCATCCAATTGTTAAAAATAAAGCTGGCCACATTTTTACTTGCCTTTTGTATAGGGGAAAAAAGAGTTGTTGGCCACATTCTGATTTTTGTTTCCCAGATCCTTGTATGTTTTCATGCTTGTTTGTATGTCTTTTACTTGTACTTATATGGCCTTGAATTTTCCTTTTGACTACGCAGATGGAGGAAAAAGGGCTTTTTATCAAGAGAATAACTGCAGACCTACTTAAGAACTTGAAATTTCAATGTTGGCAAAACCTCTGAAGGGGGAGGAAATTGTAATTCTCAGATTTTTTATATAAGTTTTTTTAGAAAATATTGCATTTATAGATTGGAACTCTATAGCCAAAGCAGGTTACGGTTTACTTTGCCTATGTGCATATAAACTTGTACTGCATAGTTTTTGTGAGAATTTTTTGTATGACGGTGGGAAAAGTTGTTTCTTATCAATAAAGTGTATATTCATTAATATTCTTGTTATTATTGCCTTGTGCTCAAAGTCTACATTCTAACAAAATTTTGTTCATTTTTCAATCATATTCCTTCCTTTCTTGGCTATTCTCTTGAGGTCAAGTATACATTGGAAGACTTTTGATATGTAAACATTGTTTTCAGAAAAATAAAATCCATGTGAAGTGTGAACCTGGATGTAATTCGTGTTCTTAAGTTATCCAAGATTTTATACTTAGCCATGTATATTCATACACAAAGAAAGCTAACAACAAAAACAAAATTGTATTCATCCATTCATCAACACAAAATTAGCTGTAACATGAAGATGCAACTTGCTCAGTGATTCAATTACATAGCAACAACAAAAAGCATAGCACAATGGCTGGGACAAGTCCATTACATACTTCATTTTTTCTCCTTTTACACAAGATATATGGTGATAAATACAAAAACTTGTCTGTCTGTCCTCGTTATTGTTGAAAAAGCCATCAACTAATTCTTGCAATCCCCACTACCAAAATTGGAATTGGAATGGCCAATTGAAATTGAAAATGCAAGAACTTGACTGTCTTCCTATACTCTATTCCTCACCTTAGCTACATCCTTCTCCAGCTTCTCTTCTGTGAGTAGGAAATGAAGGGAATCAGCCCAATCGGAGAATATCTTGGTGCATTTCTCAATTTGATGAATCATCCTCAAGACCGCATAGTTTGCATATAAAATAAATTAACCTCACATCAAAAGTTTTGAATAGAAATTTTCACAAACAGCGTATGTGCATTTCCAAAATCAATATTAAAATAAGACAATAGACTACTGTGAAACCCAAACCACAATAGCAACAAACTAAGAAATATTATTAAGCTAAGAAGCATAGCAGTATTTCAATGAATGAAACTACAATGATAATATTTAGTGTTATAAAACATAAAGAAAGGAAGGAATGAATCTATGTAACGAAATCAGGGAAAGAAAAATAAAATTCAAAAATCCGATATCAAAATTTCCATAATGCCAAAGCCAAGAGACCCATACGCACAACTACAAGCATGCAATTTTTCATTCAATCAAAGTACATTCTTCCATACCCATTTTTCAAACCCAAGCAAAATCAAGCTTTTTGTCATGTTTAAAAGGCAAACAAAATGAGAAACAAAAAGAAAATAAGATAGAGAAGACATTAGAAGGAAAGAGAGAGGGAACTCGGCAACCACGAGTGGTGGTGACTCGTGGTGATGCCAGTGAGAAGCGCCGCCAGTAGCGGTGGCGTAGGTGCAAGCAGAAGCTCGACTGGGCTTGAGAGAGAAGCTTAAAAGAGGAAAACGCTAGACCAAATAGCACCGAAGGTGGTGGTGTGGTGGACTCGGTGGTTGCTGGCTGCAACCATGGAGATTCGGCGACAAAGAGGAAGGATTTAGTCAGAAATTTTTACTCAGCAACCAAACAGAGTTTATTAAAAAAAAAAATTAACCACAAATTGAGAGATAAAAGGGAAAACTACCTGTCGGTGGTCTCTGAAACAAGCCCAAGTCAGCCTTACCATGGCTCATCACAACCACCACTCACCACCAACTCCGATGGTAGCTTCTTCTGACCAAAATCTCTTTCTCTGTCTCTCAATCTCACTTCACTCCCTAGATCAAACCCAAAGCTATCAACTTTTCGCTCTACACCCGATCCTCTCCAAACCCCAACCCTTGCTCTCTCTTGATCTGGGACTAAAAAGGGCTCGTAGGCGTGAGTGTTTGGGGGTTTGGTTTCTGATGGTGAGTTGGGTTTTTTTTTTTTTTTTTTTTTTGCTAATCGGTCTGAGTTGGGAATGCTAGTAGCGGTGACCGATGAGGTTGAGGGAGACGCACAGAGCAATCGTGGATGTTGAGAGAGTGGAGCGTTAGGGGAGAGAGAAAGAGAAACCCAGTTTAGAGAAAGAGAGAAGAGAGAGAGTCTTACTGAAATTCTGAATTGGTAGCTGAAATGAGAATGCGTAAGTGGGAGAAATTGAAAGCACACGGATTGCCAAGCTGGATCTATTACGTGTCAAAATAATGAGCTTTGGATTAAATCTGCGGTTGAGATTTGTGCTATTGCACCCCGTGCAATACCCTAGGTATTGCACGGGATCTCAATCCGTAATAAGTAACAATGGTGGCGGCCCACATAACATTAAAAAAAAAGAAGAAGAAAAAAAAAGAGATGATATGAGTGGGCGTTTGTATGAAGTATGAATGTATCTATCTATGATGTCTATAAATAGTTGAGTCCCAACCCATCCCTGAAATCCCGAGAACCCCTTTCTCCACTGTCTTCCCCCAGACTCTCTCTTCCGCCCTTTTACAGGGCCAAAAATAAACACCCCACATCACATCTATCTGTATCTATATATATATCTAAACCCCTCAAACCTTTTTTCTACCCAAATGGCCCAAGAAGATTCCTCTTCAGATCCATCTCCTTCTCCCCCAAACCTCTCGGATCCTTCCAAACCCGATCCACCTCCATCTTCGTCGTCGTCGTCTTCGTCTTCGTTATCGCGAAACGTTTCGTTTAGCAGGCTCAACGCGCAGGCTCCCGAGTTCGTTCCGACTCAGCAGCAAGCACCGCGACTCGCTGCTGCTGCTGCTGTTCCTCCTCCTCCGCCACCGCCGCCGCCTATGCACTCGTTTCCTCCGCCTCCGCCGCCGCCTCCGTTCCACGTTGCGGCGGCGATCCAGGGTCACGTGGCGGTCCCTCCTCATGTGATCCCCGTTCAGCATCCTCATCATGTTCCGGTTCAGTACCATCCTCATCACCCGCATCATCCGCATCCGCATCCTCATCATCATCATCAGAAGTTCTACGGCGGCGGCGGCGGCGGCGGCGGCGCTGGAGGGTTTAGAGAGCAAGAGGTTGGGGCGCAAGTGCAAAATCAAGCTCCGGTGGAGTCTGATCATGTGGTTGCTGCCGCTTCTTCGTCCTCGGCGAAAAACAAGATCTCCGAGGAGGCTACTCAGAAGATTTTGAATCAGGTGTGAAGCTTATTCCTCATTTTTTATATATTTATTTTCAATTTCGTTCTTAATTAATTAATTTATTTCATTTCGATTTGAATTGATTAATGTGCATACTATAAGAATGGGTTCGAATTTGGTTGAATTTTGATTCTATTGTATTTTCATGAGTTCAGATACTATGTAGTTATTAAATAGTGGTGAAATGTGCTTCTACCAGCTACTCAACACTGGTATATGTTGATGGAGAGACTCTTAAAGATGAAGGGGATTTGGGGTATTTCCACAGCATTCTCAGGTTCCAATTGGATTTTTTTTTCTATTTTGTCGAATAGTTAAATTTTAAGCGAGGAATGAAGCATGTGTGATAACTTGGTTTAGCTACAAGATGTGAGGTGATTCAGCATTTATGTAGAAAGTTTTCCAACATGGGATAACAGAATCCTGACCGGAAAGATTTTATGGTGCAAGATTTAAGGTGGTACATGATGTACATAGAAAGTTTTAAGATATGGGGTCACCAACTTTAGAACCCACTGGATTTGGCATAGTCAACTTAAAAGGCAGAACGAAGCTCGTATGCTAACTTGGTTTGGCTACAAGATTTTAGGTGATTCAGCATATATATACAAAGTTTTGCCACCTTCTTCGCATCAAAGCGTGTGACGTGTGTGCAAACTTGGTTTGGCTACTGGATTTAATGTGGAGAAAGCTTTACAAAATGGGATAGGGGAATTCAGACCCCTTTGGATTTTGTTGTATAGTCAATTTTAAAATGATTAACAAAGCACATGTGAAAACTTGGTTTAGGTACAAGATTTAAGGTGATACAGCACATACGGAGAATGTTTTACAATATAGGATAACAGAATTCATAAGTCATTGGATTTTGTTGTATTGTCACATTTAAAATGAGGAATACAGTGCATTTGCAAACTTGGTTTAGCTACAAGATTTAAGGCAATGATGCACATGTATTGTCTTACAAAATGGTGTATTATGGGAGGAAGCTTAGTGATGCTCTACCATTAATCTTGGATATCGATTCCGTCATTCTTGAATTTTGTAAATAGCGAGGATTCTTCTGGCACCTAAAACTGTCCACAATGGACAATCAAATTGTATTGTTTACTGGCTTTGTAATGTCAACATCAATCAATATCTAACATACATGTATGTCATGAACTGTAAAGAAAATGGTGTTGAGACTTGATTTCTATGTACTGAGTGTCAGAGTCGATTAATATTTGGTGCCAAGAGCCTTGTTGCTCAATTGATAGGCACTTCTTGGTGTTTTTCCAAAGGAGACATCTAGCGTTCAAATCCCCCCCCCACCCCCCCTCCCCGCCAAACTATCAAATTATCCTCCACAAAAAAAAAACAACTTTAGTATCAAGTCAAGACCAATAATAGTTAGTTTTCTGTAAATTCTGCTTTGGAACCCCACTTAGCCAGGATGTGTCTTTTCGTAGGCAGCAAGTTGTTAGTGTCATCTTCATGGCGTTTAAGAAACTTTTTTTAGATCAACAACTTGCTTGGAAAATGGTCTGAAAGAACTATAAACATCCTTTTTTGGGAAAACTGAATGAAGTGCTCTGCCAATAGGTGAGAAGCTGATGAAGAATTGGACCAGGTGTAAAGGCCCCCTGCCAAGGGAATATCCCTCAACCCATGAAGAGAGATAAAGTCAGAGAAGCCATACATAGCCTGAGAATAGCTAGCAGCCCCCAGCCGCTCTGAAGAGAAACTGATGATATTAAAGTCACCTCCTAAGCACCATGGAAAATCCCACCAAGTGATCAGCCTGGTTAGTTCCTCCCACATCAACCAACGCCTATTGTTTAAATTTGGTCCAAAAACACCAGTAAAAGCCCACTCAAAATGATCACCAACATTTTTAAACTTGCATGAAACCGAAAAATGCTCCCCCACTTCCTCCCCGTTTTCCACAACCCGACTGTCCCACATCAATAAAATACCTCCGGAAGCACCATCAGAACCCAGGTACAGCCAATCTACATATGGGCAACTCCATATACTCCGGACAATACCTCTAGTAATCCATTCTAGTTTGGTCTCCTGCAAACACACGATATCAGCCTTCCAAGAACACAACAAGTTATGAATCTAAAGCCTTGTTTCTATTACATTCAGCCCTCTGACATTCTAGGAAAGTAACTTCAAATTTATTGAGCCACAGAGAGAACCCAGTCCCTAATAGAACCACTTCGTCTAGCCGAGTTAGAGCCATAATTAATAGAACCGAACAACCCCTTCAACTCTCTTAAGCCTTTCATCCCCGAGCTTTTAAAGCCACATGTTTTCTTGTTCACTCAGCTTCAACAGCCAATAAAAATTCTGTTGCTTGATCTTCCAAGCCCTTAAGGGATGTGCCAAGGAAACTATCGAAATTATTGAATCTCCTTTGAAACCACTCTGAGTAAGGTACTTGCCTCTCTAAATTATCTACACCCACAAACCTCTCCTCATCCACAACCTTCTGCCATAGCCGTAGGGAGAGAAAAAGTAAGTGGTTCAACAGCTAGAGGCTGATTAGCATCCTCCGAGTAGGTATCTAATTTACCCACTTACTTTCTATCTCTATTGAGAAGCTTCAACAGAATTTCTTATGGGGCGGTCTTGGTGATGAACCTAAAATTCATTTGGTTAAATGGGCTTCTATATGTGCTCCTATTTCTTTGGGTGGATTAGGGATTAGGAAGATAAGTCTTTTCAATATAGCTCTACTTGGGAAGTGGTTATGGAGATTTGGGATTGAGAAGGATGCCCTTTGGAGACAAGTGATAGAGATGAAATATGGACGTGTGTGGGGGGGGGGGGGGGGGGGGGGGGGGGGGGGGCTGGTGTACCAGATCTGTTAATGGTCCTTATGGTGTTGGTTTATGAAAGAGTATTAGTCAGGGTTGGCCTTCTTTCTCATGCCAAATTTGGTTTGATATTGGTGATGGGTCTAGGGTGAAGTTTTGGCAAGACCGTTGGTGTGGAGAGACACCTCTTGCAGTTAGCTACCCTGACCTATTCAGATTTTGCAAGAATAAGGAGGCTAGTATGGCTGAGCTTATGAAATCCCCCAATGGGGTCCTTTTTTGGGATGTGAGCTTCTTTATGGGTGTGCATGTTCGGGAATTAGAGGCTTTGTCAAGTTTCATGGAAACCATAAACGGTTCTTCAATAAGGGGGTTTGGTGAGGATAAGATGTGTTAGATTCCTAGCAAAGATAAAGGGTTCTTGGTGAAAGATTATTATTGAATCTTAGCTGGTCCTACTATCTCTAGTTTTCCTTGAAGAAGTATTTGGAAGCAGAAGATTCCCTCTAGAGTAGCATTCTTTGTATGAACTGCTGCCGTAGGGAAATGCTTGACTATTGATAACTTACGAAAAAGGAAGGTGTGGATTTTGGATTGGTGCTACAAGTGCAAGAGTAATGGTGAACCGGTTGATCATCTCTTCCTTCACCATCCCATTGCTATGGATCTTTGGTCTATGGTTTTGGGTTTATTTGGAGTATCTTGGGTTATGCCGCATACTGTTTTGGGGCTGTTAGGGTGTTGACAAGGTAGCTTTGGTCGTCATCGAAATGGTTATATATGGTCCATCGTTCCTCATGGCTTAATGTGGTGTCTTTGGAGGGAGAGAAATAGTCGTCGTTTTGAAGATATTGAGAGATCTATTCTAGACCTCAAGCTTTTCTTTTTTAGAACTTTATTGGATTGGTTGTTTGCTTTGTAAAATCAATCATTCCCTTCTTTTATTGATTTCCTAGATTCTTGCAATTTTTGTATTTGATTTGCTGTCCCCTTGTTCACTCCCTATGCACTAGGGTGCTTCCTTTTTGGTATCAATATATCTTATTACTTATCAAAAAAAAAAAAAAAAAAAAACAATTTGCTTGGATTTAGAGGGAAGTTAGGGTACATGTGTGAGGTTTGGTATCTGTTACAAGATAAGGCAAGAGGCATATATTAATTGAATGTACTATGATGGTTTACAAAGGTCACCTGAGGGTGTACAGTTGGCATTCAGTTAATGAATGTAGGTTTGAGTAAGATAACTGGAAGAATGACTAGCACCTCCTGATGTTTCCAATGGAGATATTTAGGGTTCAAATCCCCCCACCCCCATTGCAACTATCGGATTATCAAAAAAGATAATTGGCAGATATGTTGATATCTCATCCATAGGCATTTAGTATGTGCTGATTGAAGTTGTTACATAATGTGAAAATTAAAGGGAAAAAAGAAGGAAAAACTCAGAAATTGTTAATGAAACTTTTTAAAAATTTGATAGCAAATTAGTTCACTGCAGTTATAAATTATGAAAAATGGATTTGAATCATAGCGGGCTGCTCACACTTTAACTTGATCAATTCTACAATTGTGATTGGTGAATGTATATCCACAAATGAAATTTGTTATTATAAATTTTTTTTTTTTTGGCCCATGTATAACAACTTCTAGATTAGTGCCTCACATACTATTGCAATTCAATGACAGTTGGTGGAGGAGTAATCTAAAACAAAATAATATTTTGCTTTTCTGTGGGTTGTGATATATATATATATATATATATATATATATTTGAAAGGTAGATAGTGGGGTAGGGGTGTTGTGGGGTTAAAACCAGAGACATAGAGCACCACAAAGTATTACCATTGGGCTAATCATTGAACCCCTAGTCCCCTACCTTCTTCTTTTTTATTAAAAAGAGAAAGAGTCGTAACCCATGCACATAGGATGAATACATATATGGGCTTAAGAAAAGAGAGAAAATTTGTCAGAATAGTGTTTTTTTTTTTAATATACAAATAGAGCTATGCCTCCTGCCTCCATAACATTATTGTTTATAGTCTTGTCTATATTGCCATAATAAAGCAGGGCTCTCAAGCTGAAATATATATATTTTTATTTATCATTATTCTAATCAATAGGAAAATTTTATTTTCTTTAAGTGGTTGTTGGGCATGGAAAGAAATATCACCAAAATTGATAACAGAATGAAATTAAATTTTTATTTGTTCTCTCTGTCTCTCTTTTTTCCCTTCCATTTAAAGAGGGAAGGGGGAGGACCTCATAATTTTTAAAGCCAAGAAGCCCAACAGGTTTCCACCCACATGCAAGCACTGCAAGAGTACAGCAGAGAGTGACCACTGCTGTACTCTTGCAGTGGTTTTTACTTTCTGTGGAATTCAGTGGTATATACTCTCATCTGATGGCAGATATCAGGAGTTCCTTCAAGCCAAATGTTTTGTGCATTTGTTGTCTTCGACCCTGTTGATAAAGAGCATTTTAGGTTTAATGCTAATATCAATGCTCCTTTGATTAAAGGTTGTTTGGCAATGTTATGTTGGTCCTATAACGAGAGAGATTTATTTTTGCTTCATTGTTTCATTGTTTGCTTGTATTTTTTCTTTTCAACCTGTTGGGAGAGAAGACAGTGGTGCAATAGATAATACTTTTGGACTTGCATTGGTGTCTTTTGCAAGTAATGTAAAGGGGTCCTGTGTTTTGACATGGAAGGTAACCTGGCTAGGGATGTTGTGTAAGAGACGGATTTAATGATAATAATTTTATACTAAAATGTATTTGGTCTGAGTCTCAGGTTATGAAAATTTATATTAGTAAAACTAAACTTGTCTCAATTGGCTTGATTATATAAGAATCGTAATTGAGGTTCCAAAGGGCCTTGCCTTGATGGGGTTCCACGTTATCAAAAAATAAAACTGCTTATTGAGCTGATGCTTCTATTTTCTTACAAATGGCCATTTTTCCCTTGGTTTTTTTTCTTTATTTTCCTATTTATGGCTGTGTTATTTCGAATTATAAATTTTATGCTATTAACTTTTCCTACTATCTAAACATCTCTTTGATTGGATGTTTCCTTGGTTTTTTTTCTTTATTTTCCTATTTATGGCTGTGTTATTTCGAATTATAAATTTTATGCTATTGACTTTTCCTACTATCTAAACATCTCTTTGATTGGATGTTGCGTTTTAATATTTCTGTATGGCACATATTTTTTCCTCTGTTTTCTCCCTGTATATGCTTTCGAGTTTTTTTACTTATCAAAAAAATCTTTCTGTATGGCATATTGATATGTAGGTGGAGTATTATTTCAGTGATTTGAACCTGGCTACCACTGATCATCTAATGAGGTTCATCAGCAAAGATTCTGAAGGATTTGGTAATATCATTTGCTACTTTATTTTAGTTTCAGATGTCTATGACATGGTTAGAATTATTTGTTCGAAAGCACTGACATGCTTGATCTGCTCTCTTTCACAATAATTGTTCATAGAAATTTCTGCATCTTTATGCACTTGCAAACGCTCCTAGACACTCAAACATGTACACATTTCTTCTTTTCTTTCTCTTTTGGTGAAGCTATTGATTACAGAGTAATAATGTGTAGATATGATATTCTCTTTCATGAATTATTTGAATCCATCTTTTGGAGTCACATTTTAAATTCCTTCTAATACTTCTGTTGTTATATAGTGCCTATATCTGTTGTTGCATCCTTCAAGAAGATTAAGGCTCTTATAAGTAGTCATTCCCAGCTGGCAGCTGTTTTGCGGAACTCATCAAAGCTTGTGAGTGTCTTCATACAGTCTAGCTTCAAATAATCTTCTTTGTTAACCATGTACATCTGTTTTTTGACCTTTTTAATAAAAAAATTTGTTGATGCTCTACAGGTGGTTAGTGAAGATGGAAAGAAAGTTAGACGCCAGCGTATCTTAACTGAGTCAGAAATGGAGGAGTTGCAAGTAGGTTTATCCACTAGTTTGTTGGTTGGTTCTGATTTTACTGTTTGTTATGAGAGATGATTGGCTGACCTGTTTATTATGTTATTCTATTCCTTCTAAGTCAACCATATCAGAATGATTGTTTAGATAACTGGTATGTTATGCGTAATGGTGTGAATTTTGATGCAAAGCTATCATCTATCTTGAAAATGTCTTGTAAGATTCAAGCTAGATCTTTGTTGTTGGAAATGATAATTCTTAAAGTTCCCAACAACTGAACTATTGTTATTACATCTTATTTTCTAATTCTCATTGTGATTCACAGTCTCGAATAGTTGTTGCTGAAAACTTGCCTGAGGATCATTGCCACCAAAACCTTATGAAAGTTTTTTCTGCTGTGGGAAGGTACCAAGATATTTCTAATAGAAAATTTTCAAACTCAATGCCTTGCTTGTATAGAAAAAATAATCATGTTGAGCGGTCCTTTGGCAGTGTGAAGACAATCCGTACTTGTCAGCCTCAACCCTCCAATGGTGGGGCTTCTTCAGCATCTAGATCAGGAAAAGCTGATGGTGTGCTCTATAGTAACAAGGTAAGTAGGGAAGTTGACATACTGCCTAGGTGCAGTCTTTTTTGGCAGTTTTTTTGAAAGTTTTAAGTCATGCTTCATCAACTTTAAGGTGGTAATAATTCTTTATGTCAGAAATTATATCTGTTTTTGGCTTTGACTACAACTAATCACCACTCTTGCTTCATCTTACACCCACTTTTCCTTTCTTAGCTTTATGGATTTCCAAGATGATTTCTTTTTCAGATGTTATTGTCTTTTGTACATCTTCTCTTTCCATTTTGTTTTTCTTTTTTGTTCTCCTTGGTATACGGTGTACCCCATTTGGTAGGATTATGCCGTTTCTCTTTGCATTTTAACGCTACAAGTTCCATGAAAATAAAAGGAAAGAACAAAAGTTCAAGGGCACAGTACAACAGTATGGCAATATGTCTAGTGGTGCTCCTGCCATGGGAAGGGCTTGCTGTGTGTTCTGGTTTGGTGTCATGAGGTGCAGGCTTGTCTGGTGATTAGTTGTGTGGTGTCTTGTCACTGTATGGCTCTGCAGACTTGGAGTTAGTTTTGAGTGTCAGTTTTGTTAAGGTCCTTTTGGCTAAGAGATGCAGTGATTTAGCTTGGGTGTACTGCTCATCATGATAGCTTGGTGTATACCTTCTGTAAGGCATCTGGTGTAGCTTCTGTGGTGTGGCATAGACTGAGTTAAGTTTGGTGAGCTGCTGGTGTGCTGTATGCCAAGTCTTGCTGTCTGTAGCATGAGGTGTTGGTGGCTGCTGCATAAGCTTAGCTAGGACAAGCTAAGTAGTTGATGACTACTGCATTGCTTTATATAATCCAGGCTCCAGCTCACCTTGACTGTTGTTGTGTTGACTTGATAAGTGATAGGAATTAATCATAGTTGTAACCAGTTACTGATTAGCCATGTGCATTGAATAAAGCCATTTGCTTAATTGAGTAAATCTGTTAGTTAGTTAGGAGTAAAGGGAGAGTTAGTGAGTGATTCTTGGAATGTATTATTGAGCAAGCATACATACCCTGCATAAGCAATTGTAATAGGTAATAATTGAACTGTTGAGTAATAGCTTCTCTCTTATTCTCTAGTCTCTCTCTCATTCTCATCTTTCTTAATTCTGGAGGCCCAGCAACCTCGAATTAGCTATCCCATCATGAACTTGCTGATCATAAGAAGCAGGTTCTTTTTCAAGTTTCAAATTCACTGGTTTGAATTATATATTTTTTAGGAGCAAATTTTTGGTGCTATCCTTTCACTAAAGATGCTTGTCCAAATGATTCAGATTGTAGGTATATGTTTGATTTGACAGCTTAATGCATTTGGCAGATGATGCAATCATCTGCAGGTTCATTGGCCTTTTTAAGAACCTTCTCTATGCACCTATGACCTCATGTGAACATGCCTCCTCTGACCATTCATAGTTGCCATTGCTGAACGAATGCAGCTATTTAGAGGAAGCTATGCCAGTTATAGTAGACTTTTTAAACTTTAGATTATGAGGAAACATATGACATTGATGCAATTGGATATGAAAGCCTTAACATCTGAATCCTTTGTTTCGTATGTAGTGGCATGCTTTTGTGGAGTATGAATCTGTTGAGCTGGCTGAGAAAGCAGTAAGTACTTTAATATTCTGTCACATGACACAATTTCTCTTCCGTGCTCATTCTAGCATATATTTATCTGTAAATTATATTATTGCAGGTTGCAGAGCTAAATGAGGAGGGGAATTGGAGGCGCGGCCTTAGGGTCCGCTTAATGCCTAGACGCACGGTATTTGCCAAATATTGAGCTTTTTTCCTTCTTCATGATTTGTTTGCAATTCAGCAATAGTGTGTTCAGTAAGTTCACTTACTGAAAAAGTAAGAAACAAATACAAAAAATTGGAGGGCAGTGTCAAAATTCATTTCCTTCTCAACATAAATACTTCCAAAATAAATGTATAATTTAGTGCAAATAATAGGAATGGGGAAGTGAACACTGAGGGTGAGTATGTGTGCACACGTGCTCTTTTAAAAAAAAATTAAGTACATTAGATGTGCAATCTGGTTGGTCCTAAAACCAGGACAGTTCCTGTAGGTTCTCTGCAGTTGCTATTTTAGTTGAATGCAAATCTAAGTCAAGGTTGATAGAGAGCCAGTTTGACTTCTATGCTAATTTTAGTCCATCCAATGACTGCACTAGACCATTGATGTGTCTTTGCAAATTTTCTCTTCTCAGTCAAAACCTTCTTCAGCAAAAGGAAAAAAGGGACATGATGGGGAAGTGATTGAGGAAGATGATACTTCTACATCTGATCAGCAGCAAAGTGAGAAACAGTTGGAGGATCCCTCCCAACAGTCTGATGCCCAGCCACATGAACAAACAGTAAGTGCCAGTGTATTGGCAGAAAGCTGTTTAGAAATTATAAATTATGAAAGCATCGTGAACAGAGATGGTTATTTTTTATTAGCTTTGGGGGAATATATCTTTCAGAAAGGAGCTAGAGCTTTACGGGAATGCAGTCTATTTTGTTTATTGCATTACTCACTAGTTTCCTTTCTTTTTCAGTTTCTTCTGTTAATACAGATGTGGGTTTTATTATGTTTATTTTTATTTTTTTCCCAGAACTAGTACTTGCCTACTATAATTTGTTAGCAAAGATGAGATACAGGGATTTTAGTAGTCTCACATGGCACCCTACCTTAACAAAAAGGGTGGGATGCAGTCTATTTTCTTATTCTCTGACTGCCATTTAGGAATGGGCATATTTTCATGTCCTGACAGGCAAATATTTCAATTATCAATATACATACTACAGTAACACCTTGTCCAACCTATCTCTTGTCCTCCTTTCTAAGGGCTTTTACATTTCACTGACACAGATGCAGATGTTATATAAGTAGTGAAGTGACTTGTTTATAATATACATTTGGAAAGCAATGTGATACTTATATTTTATATTAATCTGTGGTTCTTTTTTCTTTTGACACAATAATTTTTTGTTATAACATTCTCATTTTTAATTCTTTGGATTAGGGAGAGGAGCAGCAGCATGTCAACGAGAAAGATGGAGGGCAGAGGAGAGGTCGTAACCGTGGCCGGGGCAAGGGGCGTGGAAGGGGTCAATACCTCCACAACAATCACCACAATAACCGCGGAAATCATGTGGGAACTCCCCCTTCAAACAATGCAGTTAATAATGAGCAGCCAGCTATAGCCAAGCAGCCTCCTGGACCACGAATGCCAGATGGCACAAGAGGATTTGCTATGGGTCGGGGGAAGCCAGTTGCTGTGAATATTGCATAATAACTGGGCATTCTACATAATACTAATTACGGGGTTTTCTTGTGCCTGCGAAGTGTATGTTTGGGTGGGAAACTGTCTTCTCGTGTGGTGTTGATGGCATGGTTTTACAAGGGCTGTCAATCCGGGTAGTTTGGGTCAAATTAGCGGTATAAGTTGAGTACTTTCTTCTGTTTGTTTATGTAATTCAGTAAGGATGATGCAGAGAATTGATTTTTACTTTTTTTTTTTCAAATTTAAATGTAGAAAGGGGAAGGGAAAAAAAATAGTGGGGAGTCTCCAATACCTATAGGTAAATGTGAGTGAAGAAATGACATTGCAATATAACACTGTTCAATATATTTCTTGCTCTCTCTCTCTCTCTATCTCTCTCTCTCTCCTTGGCTTATGAACGCCATGTTTCACATGATCCCAATTTGTAAAAGTGAACTAAACTGAAGTGGCAGGAACATATCTTTTAGTTAGCAGAGCATAACAGTGGGGGGGGGGGGGGGAATATCTGGATGTGAACAATTTGTTTTGGACCAAAAGCTGAAGTGATGCCAAAATAGTTGGAATTAAGGCTTCTCTTGATTTGAGTTGGAGGATAAAAGTAGAAGCAATAATTCCTCAAACTAGAGTTGGAAAATAGAAATGGGTGCCTTTTTTTTGTTATAGTCGTTTTAGTTGGTTCCACATTTGTTTTAAGTGATGTCCCTTCTTATTGTTGGTTGGCCCCAGTGTCAGTGTGACTTACGTTTCTTTCCTTCGATTTCACTTTCGATTCTCTTCTTCTGCTTGTAAGCCATATGTTTCTCTGTCGTTTTTGGTTTTATAGGCACAATTTCTCTCTTTATCATAAGCTTAGAGTGGCTTGTTGAATAGGTGACTTGAAGATAAGGTGGTCCAGATGTCAATATAGCAATAATTCTGATAGATGCTACGAACAAGTCCAGTTGTGGGTAAGCAATAGTGTATTTGTTAACACACAACAATTTTTAGGTGGCACTTCTAATTATAAGTACTGGAAGGTGGCAGTAATTTATGTGAGGCATGGACAAAGTCTTTCGCTTATTGAGGAAAACAAATTCCATATTTTGAAATACTTCCTTGATCTTGAACGGTTATATAGTAATCAAAGGCAACTCATCTCAACAGGCCTATTAGCTCAGCTGGTTAGAGCGTCGTGCTAATAACGCGAAGGTTGCAGGTTCGAGACCTGCATGGGCCACTTTTTATGACATATTCTCCCTCTTATTTTTAACATTAACCATTTCATATTTGTATGATTTCAAATTATGTTCAAAAGTCAACCTAAAAAATTTCATATTTGTTTGATTTCAAAATTTGAAAGTCTCATATACCAAATCAATGTATAATTATATACATTCCAAATATTTGCTTTCTTCAAAATTTTAATAAAAAGTCAAAAGGTATCTGATTTAAAGCTATTTGCTAGATTCAAATTTTAAAATCCTTGCCATAAATAATAATAATAATAATAATAATAATAATATCAAAATAGCAACAATAATCAATTTTTAATTCAAAATTTCAGGTCACTATAAATTCTCAAGATTTGGCTACATAAAGGATTGAAAAAAAAAAAAAGAGTCCTACTCTAACTTGCGGTGATTATGCATATTTAATATTATATATATTTATTTATTTGATTCTCAAAAAAAAAAATATATTTAAATTATCTATACATATATTTAATATTTTCTATGCATATCCTAATTATAATTTATTTTTAATAAACATATTCTTTTACATTTTTAAAATACTTTTATCTCTTCTAATTTCTTAATATTCTCACAATCGCTCTCTCTTTATGTTTAATCAATGTCTTATCACTCTCATTAGTATTAGTAAAACATTTCCAACTTGCACCAAATCACGACTTACTCTGCTTCAACCTTGTCCCATTGTCATCCTTATCCACATTTTCTTTTTGCCATTCTAGTTTATTTAAACCACACAAACAAAATTATAAGTACATTGTAACACGTTGTTAATAGGAAATGTCTCACCATGTATCCCTAATAAATCCATTCAAATAACTGATTTTACATTTGTTTTCTCTAATAAACAAAATATACTTCACCACACACAAATACATGTGCTTAAGGTTCAACTTCAATTTCATACATGTGGTTTAAAGCCCTAATCTCCCCTCCCCCACTACCTAATTAATTTAAATTTTCTTTTAAAAAAAATTACATGTGAAATTAAGAAAAAATTAAATGAAAAAAAAAATAAAGAGAAATCATTCATCCTCATCTACATTTCTGCCCAAAAACCACAACCCCATAAAATACAAAAAAAAAAAAAAAAACTCTACTCACTAACCGATATTCCAAAATCCATAGTCACTCACACATTAACCCACCTTTCATTTCCATTTCATAACACAATTCAAATTCACTCCAAACCTCTCTCTCTCTCTCTCTCTTTCTCTCATACACCAAACCAAACCCAATGGTGGATTCAACATCAGACCCACCTCCCCCGTACCCCAACCAGCTGGTCCCACGACTATCTCCTCCTCCTCCTCCTCCTCCTCCATCGCTAACACCACCACCACCGCCACCACAACCACAAGCACAGCCCTGCAAGTTCACGTTCCCTCCTCTAAAGAGGCCTTCCATGAGAGTAACCACCGAGTTCGACAGTGACAGCTTCCTCTTCTTCCACAAAATCTCTTGCAAGTTCCTTGACAACTTGGCCAAGCTCAAGTTCTCTTTCCAAAACGATAGCCAGGGCGAGATTATCCAACCCCAACTCAGCTTCATCACCAAACACCTCTCTGTTCACTACGATTTTGAGGAATTCAATGCTCTCCTCAAATCCTCTCTCCAGCTCGGGTCTAGGTTGCAGCTTCGTGCTCTCCATGATGTCAAGGTCCTTCCTTTCTATCTCTCCCTCTTGCTCAACTTGTCTAAATTTATGGCTTATTTTTGGGTATATTGGGTGCTTTGGTGAAATGGGTTTTCTTTATTTTTCAAATGACTCTCTCTCTCTCTACATGTCTAAATTTATGTTTTTTTTTTGGTATATTGGGTGCGTTTTGGAAATGGGTTTTCTTTGTTTTCTTAGTGGCTCAATCTACATGTATCATATTTTTCTTTCACTCCTGCATGTCTAAAGGTATGGTTTTTTTTGCTATATTGGGTGCTTTTGGGAGATGAGGTTTCTTTGTTTTGGAGTGTTTCAGATGCAAATGTTCAGAATGTTTATTGATGCTTGGTTATGAAATATGAATTCTGTTTGTTTGGGGTGAAATTCATCTTGGGATTGAAGTGAAGAAGGCTTTGATTGCCACTTTAATCTTTCAAATGTTTTTGAACTCATAATGACCGAATTTACTTCTTTAATAATGTTGTAATGCGCTAGGATGTGGTTCTGATTTGTTTGACATTGGTGCTTCATTTTCAAGAGCTTTTCATAGTCAAAATTCAATGTATTGTCGTGGATGTTTGATGTTTGAAGCTTGATTTTTTTTCCTTTCTTATAAGGAGCTATGATTTCAGGAAAACATTGGCGTGGTACTTCATATTGCTGTTTTATGTTATGTTCCTTGTTTCATTTTGCATGGATGCCTGTAATTTATTTATTTATTTAATCTATTTATGCTCTTCTACCATCTCTTTAACATGTCATTAACTTTTAGGCACATCAAGGAGAGCTGTCAATGGTTGCAAACATTGCTGATCCTGGCTATGCATTTGAATTGACATCTCCAGTCCCGGCTAGTGTGGTGAGTATTATCTTTCGCATTTAAGAGTTAAAAGTTGTGTCATTTTCTCATTTGAGCCAAGTTTTGGAGTTTTGGTTTTGTGGGGCATTATAATGTGACGTAGAATTTCAACTCTATTTGGCTGTTCCATATATAGCTGCTAGCCAATTACTTTCTTCAATTTTCCCTTTTTTATACCAACCCCCTCTCCCCCTTTTATATATATAGACACACAAAACTGATCAAATATTGTATATTTGCTGAGTATAAAGTATAAACCTTAACACCATTTCAGTCAGTATCAAGTGCAATGCCTCTTCTGCTTATATTTCCAAATGAAGTCCTAATAATCTTTAGGAGTTATGACCTTGGTTACCTTCCTAACACTGCAGCCCAAAGCAACCCTTAAATTTCCCCTTGGTGAAGTATCATTAGAAGAAAGAGAAGAGGAAGAAGTCAAAAGAACATTGTCTGTGAATGGGATTTTTAAAGGCCATATTTTGAATGGAGTCTGCACTGCTCAATACAAGGATGAAGATTTGAATCTAAGATATGCCTACAAGGTTTGCACTTTGCATTTTATCTTTCACTTGATTTTTTTTGCCTAATTCCACGTGATAGATGACTAGACTTTTGCTTTTCTATAGTTCCTTAATGCTGGGATTGTTTGAATTTAGCTCTTTGTTTGTTTCTTGATCTTTTAAATGTTTCATTTCTCAGACTATGTTGATGAAAGTTTGAATTTACTGCAGGACGAGCAATTGTCATTCATCCCAAGTGTTTCTTTACCTTCAAATGTATTTTCGTTTGCATTCAAGCGCCGGTTTGGTCCTTCAGATAAATTGAGGTTAGGAAGACTCTCTCTCTCTCTACACTTGCAATATTTTGTTCTGTGGTCCATGATTGATTGGTTTGGTCTAATTTATAACTAGATATATACTATTTTAGTTTGGTTTTAATTTATTGTATTGGAACTCTTACCTAGGTGTTTTTTTTTTTTTGGTTTACTCACACGCACAACAACAACAAAAAAAAAAACATTGCCTTAGTCCCAAATTTTTTGGGTCGACTATGGATCCTTATCAAATTAGTCAGGGTTGACCACATGGATTTTTTTCCTCTATTCTATTCTATCAAAAGTCATACTTTCTTTTCTTAATTGACATATCCTTTTTTACGTTTACTAATGCTATTTTTGGTCTTCCTCTACCCTTTTTCATTCTCTCAACTTAAAATCAACTTACTTTTTGTTACCGGTACATCAGTCACTTTTCTCTGAACATGACCAAACCATCTCAAGTGACTGTCTTTTTTTCATCAATAAATAGATGGTAATATAATTTTATTAAAAAAAGAAGAAGAATAAAGCTTGAATAAACAAAATGTGTGTGAAAAGTGTAGATCATAGTCCATGGCAGCAGTCATTCAATAATATAATGATTAAAAAAAAAAAAAAAAAGATCTGGTAACATACTGCAGAAGTTCAATACCATCAAAAGACCTACTACTCAACTCTCTCTAAATCATTTTCATTACTTAGAAGGAAAAAAAAAAACTTCAAATCTTTATGCTGCTATGGGCTACCAAACCACCTTTGCCAACACAAGCACATCATGCTTCCTAAGAGACAATGAAGAAGGAAAACAAAAATGACCAAGTTTCTCTTGCAAATCAAACAATTGAGTAAAAGTGATGAGTTAATTCCCCACTACCTCTGTTTATAGAATTCCAATATATAACATTCTTCTTTTGGAGATAAGTGTATTTCAAAAATCTTTCACAATGTGGCTGTCCAAATTAAAAAAGAAACTTTCCAAGGCATCTTGACACCCAGATACTCTTTCAAGGGAATTTCATGGCCTCAGGCTTTCTCAAAGCATCATAATAGGACCCATCCTCAAATTTTCTAGACCATGTTAACCTCCAAGACATTTTATCCTCACTCCTCACCTCTACTAGAAGGGAAGTTAGAATACAAGATGTCAAAAATATTAGCTTTGGATTGTAATTCTCAATCTTGAAAAGCACAAGCAAACTGAATATTGTAATGGTGGACTCCCTTTTTTCTCTGTTGAAACATCTTGTATCGAACTAAAAAGGTAAAAAATATAATGGGGCAGCATGGAGTATAATAAATTTTCATTTAACTATTATTTAGCAATCCCCTTTATCTGTGTGCCCAAACTACCCCTTAATGCCCTGCACTTAGGCTAATTCTGTTACTCCCTCAATATTGCCTACTGGTACCAAACTACCAATTCACTTATATTTGTATTATCCCCTAAGCTTCAAATATACCCATGTTCAGAATCTGCCCACAAAATAAAATCATATCATCTACTATTTAACAAATAGTGTATGGAATATCTCCATAACCCCCCTATTTCCTCTACTATTTATCATCCTACTACGTATGAACAAGAGTAGTGACAAGGGGTTTTTAAAAAAAAAAAATTTCAACTCTCTAGAACTAATGAAAAAACAAAGGATCAGCTGGGCTGCCAGTAACCAAGTTAGAAAACCACACATTAAAAATGCAAACCACACCCATTTTGTCCATTTTTCACCAAAACCAAATCTGCCCAATCAATAAATCAAGCAATTCCAGGTGACATGGTTACCTTATAATATCCAGCTTACTAATACCTCATAGTCAAGCTTACAAGATGATGCTTACGTTGGGATAATATCAAAACGCTTGCCATACCAATTTTAGCTCCAAGTATTTCTCTCATGAAGGGGTTGGTGACACTTGAAAAGCATCACATGGTCCTTGGCCTTGAGTGCCCTTCAATGGAATTAATCTTCCATGGATACCATCCACTGTTCAAAAATTGCAACGACAAGATGTGTGAAACAATTAGTGAAACATGTTGGCTAGAAGCCTAGAAGTACCAGAATTGTGTGTTTTTGCGGCAATGCCAAACACATCTGACTTACATGCCTATCTGTTATTGTTGACATGGCCAGAGATTATATTCACCTCTCAAATTGTGGATTGCTAAATTGTGTGTATAATGGCTTTTATTTGCTATATTCTATTTTATTTATTTCATGTGGATAATTGGTGTGAATATTTATTATAAAGACTATCAAATGGTGAATGCAAATTATGCCTCTAGATATAAAGAGTGATGGATGCGTTTTGTCATTCTTATTTCCCTTTTTATAATATTCACATGCTCTGACACAATTCTGCACCAATGGTCTTTAGACCAAATCACCAAATGTCATATCCCCCCCCCCCCCCCTCCCCCATAAAATAAGGGGTGGAGGATGAGGTTATGGGTTCAACCCTGTTTGGAATTTTGTGTTATATTTGCCTATAAAAACTCATTTGGAAAAAAAAAATTTAACAATTTAGTAAAGCAGAAAAAAGGGGGGGGGAGGGGGTTTGGGGGATATTGTTTCAACATTTAGAACCATGTTAAAGTTGCACACAAGTTAGGAATACAAAACCTTTTAGGGCATGGGAGAATGCATACAGGTTTTGATTCTTTGCTGGGCTTCATTTTGTCCATTCATCTATTTCCAGCTTATTTTGCAACTAATGATTTGTTCTGATCATTCAATGGCCAGCTACTGGTACAATTTTGATTCCAACTACTGGAGTGCTGTGTACAAGCACGTACATGGCAAAGACTTCAAGTTTAAAGCTGGTTATGATTCAGAGGTGCGCCTTGGCTGGGCCTCTCTTTGGGTAAGTACTCATATTCAAATTTTTTTCTTTATCTTTAATTAGTTGGGTGGTATAAAGATTTCACAGCTGATAATTTTCTCAACATAGGCATGCTTGTTATGAGCTATCTGGTGCAGGAATGTCGGGTCTTTTGAAGGATTATTTTCTGGTGTCTCTTGATCATTGGCTTATTTTTATGAGCACCCAAAGAACAGTGAGCTTAATGGATGGTTGAGATTGTTTTTTTCATATACTTCTAAATCACTAGCTTAAGTTGAAATTAGAGAGTAGGGTAGCTTTGACCATGTGTTTATTTCTTCGTCACTTCACTGTATACTTTGATAAGACATTCTCCAATATAGCAAAACGAGTTTATCAATTTTGCAATTGTAGATCGGTTAAATTTATTGCAAGAGAGTTGTTTTTGTCTGGAACATTGAGCTAAGTTTTGCTTGGCTTTATAATGATCTGGTTTCAGGTTGGAGATGAAGGTGGCAAAGCAAAGACGGCTCCAATGAAGATGAAAGTTCAATTCATGCTCCAAGTGCCACAAGACAACATTGGCTCTTCAGCCTTGATGTTCCGGGTCAAAAAAAGATGGGACATATGATCTAATTCTGGACAGCCTGTTCTCCTTTCTTATACGTTAAATATTGGTTCTATATGGTAGCACGGCTTGTTACATCACGGCCCGTTGTATTGATGCTTGTTGCTACATAATGAACATCATTTGGTTGATATTCTCTTTGAAGTTAGAGCTTTAGTGGCCATCATGTGACAGGAAGATCACATAGAATTTTATGAGAATTCCAAATTTCCAACAACATAAAGCTATCTCCTGTTGCAATGACGTTCATTGCTAATTTTTTATGCATAGACTTTTCTATTTGATAACTTCTTTTCCAACATACATTGAGTGATAGGGATGTATGGAACTACCCCCTTAGACTCTGAACTGTTTCATCTTTAACCAACCTTCAAAGAAGTACTATAAGACGATTAGATAAGACTTTTTTTTTTTTGGTATGCATTTTTGTCTTCTAATGTTGAGCCACTTGGATGTTCAAGAATGTGAAGGCTTCATATTCTCTGAATTCAAATCCCCAAATCGCATTAGGTATTACTGGAATTGGTCCATTGTGGGATTCATCGTTCATGGGTATATAATGTGTCAATTCAATTTTGTAATTTTTTAATGGAAGAAAATGTCACATCATTTAACTTAAAAAGATGCCACGTTAATTTTTTGATAGCCTTGCAGGCATTGCATTAATGACGGTTAACAAAAAGACTAATAACATTTACTTTTTAAATTAAGGGATTAATATTAATTGCATTTGCTAAGTAAATTTTAAGGACTAATAATGTATTTTGACCTATATTTTCAACGGATTTCTATTTCACATGGTAAATGGAGTCTTGTTTCCAAAAAAAGAAAAAAATAAACTCCTCAACTTTGGGTCAAAATCAAACTATGCCCTACTCTTCTAATGAGGATTGACTCAAAAGCCTAGGCCCAAAAAATTATGGTGAAAATTGATCTTTTAAAAAAGAGGGAGTAATACTAGAAATACAAATTACAACATGCTCTTACTACTGCTTCCAATTATAGCATTTCATCTTGGTAGTAAAAAAATGTGAAAATTTGTGTCTTGAATTATTGAAAAAGAAAAAAAGTGGCTTGTTTACTCTCTATCTACCTTTAAGAAGATCTTCAAAATATTGGGTTAATAAAAATTGTACCCAATTAAAACCCTTTAAGTATTTTATTATTATTACTAGCCTTATGATATCACACGCTTTTGCATATGTGATGCGGTTTTTTTTTGGGTCTAGTGTCATAAGTTCTTTTTTTTTAAATTTTGGATAAGTTTATTTTGAAGACATGGATTAATAGAAGAGTGTCTTATTTTGTAAATATTTTAAGTGGAGTTAGAAAAATATTTTTATCATGTTGTCCTCAAGTTTTTTTCTAGTTAAATATAAGATTTATGGATATTTTTAAATTACATAAAAATCCAGTCTAAAAAAGAGAATCCTCTTATAATCAGTATAGATTATTATTTTAAAAGTGTGTTGTGGGCCTTGTGGCTTGTGAACTCTTTCATTTAACAGCTTGAGACACTTTTTTTTTTTATTTACTTGAGATAAAAAATTTTCTCTAGTATAATCTAAGTTCCTATAATATCGACCACAAGTCCCTGGACATGAGTGGACATCCTCTTCAAACAATATGCTTCTCGCAAGTACGAAGGTAAGTAAAACATGAAACAACTAATACTATGTTTAGTTGCATAGAAAGCCGGTGAAAAGTAGAACAAAATTTATATTAATAACATATGTGCAAAAATCCTGATACACATTACACACTAAGTGTCTATTCGAATATCGCTTATTGTTGAAAACTGAAACCAAAATAATTTTTAAATATGTGAATAATATCATAAGACTCAATTTTAGCAAACTTTTTTTTTTTACCAAAAAAAGGTAGAATAGGTACATTTAAATGCACAAAAGTACAAAAGGTGTAGGCGAGCTATATGGCTTAGGATACTGTAGCAAATTTTTATGGTGCGTTTTTCACAAGTTGCGGCTCTGTGAACAGTACTGTGGGGGCCACTAAAAAATGCAAACGCAGACGCACATATATTCATCGCAATCCAAACGGTCATTTAGAATCTGTTTGGATACTTCTTATTGCTGAAAAATGAAAACTGAAAACACTGTAACAAAATAATTTTTAAATATGTGAATAGTACCGTGAGATTTAGTTTTAATGAAAATTTTGCTGAATTTCATACTTGTAGATTCCGTAAACAATGCACGGGACCCGCTGTTTAATTCGCAAACGCCGTTTTTCTACGCAATTCAAACTAACACTTAGCAATGTACACTCAATACACGTTATATTCAAAATTGCATGTATGATATTCATAATAAAATGTGAACAGTAATAGTGCACAATTGAGAGTGTGTGATAATCACTGCTCTTAACATCTCTTACTGGTCCTGTTTTGCTGTTCAGGCCGAGCAGGCCGCTTAATTCTGACTGTAAGCCTCATTGAGAGTGACAAGGATCTCCTCTTATCTTGTTCAAATGAAAGGCCGCAAAAATGGAACACAAAGTAAAGGTGACTTATTGTACGACCACAAAAAAATTTGAATTTAGTCGCGATTTTCACTGTTGGGTTGAAACCCAATATCACTCTTCTGGACGCAAGAATTACAGAGTGAAAGTAGAAGAAGTGTGTTTACAAAGGGAAACTAAAAATCCCAAGTGACTACTATGTGGATCATAGAGGAGCTGTGTACAGTGTGGATGATGGGGGTTTTGAGTATTCGGGTACCTACAGGCTACAAGAGAGCTCCTGAGACTTGCGGAGTTGGCGTACCAGAGATTCTTAATCCGTAGTTTTTGAAGTATTTTGTTTAAAATTTTACTAAGTTGATATCTTGTGTTACATGGGTTTTGACCATATTTGATACATTCACTTCATGTTTTGTTGCTTTAAACTCTCAGCTTAAATGCTAGGTTTCAGCTTTTATTTTGAACTCGTCATAAATATTACTACGAAAATATTACTCGTTATAAGGCTCCTGTATTGCCCCCATACACTTTAAGGCATGGGGAGGTATCATCTGGCTCAACTCACCACGTGTGCTCCGTGTTTCAAAGCATTATCTAATGGCAGGTCTGCTCTTCTTCTGCTATTAAATGATGTGCTAGTTCATTCATTATAATGTTAGGGGTTATTTGGAGTTTTAAGGAGCCATTATTTAGTTGTTGGTTTTTATTTTATTTATGTTGTGTTATGAACTGGAAAACTGAAATGATAGTTTGGTCGTCGAGATGGCTAATCTCCTGAATGGGGGTGAGAGAATGAAAATTTGGGGTAAAATTTGCTTGATCATTTATTATTTGCTTATGCTCTTAAATAGTCTCAAGCAGAATGCTCAACTATGAAATTCAAATTACAACTTGATAGTTCTGCAGCAAATCTAATACTATATATAAAAGCAGAAGCTTTTAATGAGGTGCTGCCACGTTAGGAAAAATACCCACTTAAAAAGCTGCCACGTGCACACTTTTAAAAGCCAAAAACCCGATTGTTACACCGTTTGAGGGCCTCAATTTAATTCGTACGTTTACCGTGTTTTCCATATGGTCTAAAACAAAACATGGTTAAATTTAAAGACAGAGAGAGCCTGAGAAACAGAGCGAATATGAGAAACAAAGAGACACAGTTTAAAATATCAGGTGGTGGCTTCATTCACTCAAACGCACACCTACAGAAAGCCATCAACACAGTTACCATCAGATTGAGAGATACGGAGATAGAGAGAGACAACCCATAAGGCGCACAGGAGTAGAGATTGAGGAAGAGAAAACAAAGTGCCATTAACACGTTGCCGTCAGATTGTCGGAACTACCATCGGTAAAGTTTTTTTCTTTCTTTCATTCTTAGATCTGGGTATGAGATTGGTTGGATTGAATTTATTTAGGTATATGGATTACACTAGGTTTTGATTTTTTTTTTTTTTTTTTTTTTGGGTTTTGACTGTAAAGAAACGGGATTTTTTTTTTTTAGATTACAGAAATCGTACTTCTGTTTCTAATCTTAACCAAATCGTTGGGATTAAATAAGTATAGGATTGAATGTTGCATTGATATTTATTTTAGGCGTTTTTGCCGTATACCCATTATCAGTATAGTTTTTATTTTTGTTTTTGTTGTAGATTTTAGACGATATTAAAAAAAAAAAAAAAAAAAACTTTTTAAGTCATGATTCTGTTATTTTTTATGCTGGGTTTTTCTAGGTTTTGCATGTTTTAAATTCTTAAATCTGAAAGCATGATGTTCTTTGTACGAAATTGATTACTTTGTATGTTATGGTAGAGAATAATTTTCTCAGAGATAGTATGATTTATGTTTGGGTATTTGGTTGGATTTAGGCATTTGGGTTAGATTTGGTTTTGATTCAAGTATTTGGGTTAGAAAATTAGAATTTGTTTAGCGTGTATTTGTTTTTGTTTCGGATATTAGGAATTGAATTGGTTTTGGGGCTGTTATGTAACTAAGTTTACAATCTGCATAGTGAGGGGATGAAAGAATTCAAAGCGTGGCCAATGTTGCCAATCATATCTTCTTTGCTGGATACCACTTCTCTGTCTACAATAATCTGTCACTAAACATGTATTTATACTTTTATGTCTTTCTTACAAGAGTTAATCTGTTCTTTTTCCTCTTTATTCATAGGACATCTATTGGATGTTTCTTTTCATGTATCTTTTTTTAATTTTTTTAAAATATAGTTGCTTAAGTGTATATTGCCATGATCAACACAAAGATTAATTAATCTTTCAGATGACTCCTGGAAGTAGTGACTCCAACTCTTAATATTTGTGTTTCTCCTCAATAAATCTAAACATGTGCGCATTCTCAAGGATTGATTCATTTATCTACAACTTTGCCCAGTTTTGAAACTCACAGATATATGACAAAAATAAGGATAAAGTAGAGTGTTTGGTGATAGATGATTTTATATAGTTCTTGACAATTTTTTTTTAGTTCCATTAACACTTACAATAGGATGAAAAATGAAATGGTTGGGTATATTTCTAATCAATTAGCTATAGGAAAGCAAATTTGATTAATTCTTTCCAGTTTAGTGGTATCATCTTAATATCTTTTGGTTAATTTTTATTTATAGTTTGTGAAATTTCTATTGCTAAAGATTTATATGGTAGTAGTATGTTTGGTTTATTGCTTTAGCATGAACCTACAATTCTTTCATATGACTTTTAATTTTACTTCCATTGCTTCAGCCTTTCCCTGGAATTAAGGCTGTGATGACATGTAAGGAAAATTGCCCACTTAAAAACCTGCCACGCTTATAATTTGAAAGTTACAAAATACCACACGTTGCACCATTTAAGGCTTTAAGTTTTAACTGTTTATTGTGCAACCTACACAGTTTAAAACAGAAAACACAGATTAATAGAGAAAGAGGGAGAGAGTTTGATAAGCATTGAGAGAGAGAGAGAGTCTATTAGGCACAGAGAGTGGAGAGAGAAAAAAATTGAGACATCTACCCCCAACTGCATCAAGCAATAGTCCAGGCCTCTGCCATCGTCAAACCCATTCCCTCCATCAGTATAGTCTCTCTTTTTTGGTTTTTTACTTTTATTTTTATTTTTTAATTTGGGGTCAAATCTAATTTAGGTCGGGGTATTTTGACTGGATTGGATTGCATTAAGTTTTTTGGCTTAGATTTGGTTTTGAATAAGGAATTTGGGTTAAGAATGGTTTTTAATATCTGTTATTTGTGTTGGATTTGGTTTTCCTTTTGGATAATTGGGTTCAATTTGTTTTGAGTATATCTCTGCACTTTAAAGCTTTCATTTTATTTTTACTGTTTTAATTTTTTTGTTGAAACATTTTTTCCCTTTATAATTTCGTTTCCCGTGTTTCTTTTCTAGCATTGTTATCAAGTTTTTCCAGTATATATTTCTGTGTATTAGATTTTTTCCCATATAGTTCACATATCACGGTGATTGTGTCAATTTTATTTTTAAATTGTATTTCGTTGGTATGCACACACTTTGTAATGTAGAATGAGGTTGGCCATATTTGATCAATAGGGATGACATTGCAGACTTTGCATCTGAATTGGATTTTCATTCCTATTTATTGATAACAGATGAAAACAAATACATATAAGACAGCCCTGAAATACAGAGGAAACAAGAAGCTGAAAACAGAAAGAACAAGAAGCTAAATAGTAGAGAAGTACAAACCAATAGGTATGCGCAGAGAAATTAAGAGGAACAAGTATGCAGATTGCAGAAAATGCAGACCAACAGGTGTAGAGAAATACAGATCGTGACAAATATTTTTAGATGTCAAATATTTATTTATTTGTTAAATACAGACCCAATATTTATTTATTTCAAATATTTGTTTAGTGATGTGCTCCTCCTATTTTTTAAAAGAATAGAATCAATAAAATTTTTAGAAATTGTTGTTTCCATTGAGATATGAGTTTAACAATATGAACAATTTGAAGAACCCTTTACTCTTTCGCTATGGAATTGTTTTTTTAAATTTAACGTGTTATCCTTTCTTATTTATCCATTCATGTGCATTTAGTTTCTTGCTCTTTTCATGTTTGATGCATCTTAATTTGTTATAATATTTTTCTATCTTGGAGAGTTAGTCATGTTGTTCAAGTGTTTTTCACTAGAGTCACTAAGTACATTCTCATGTTTGTACGATTTTAATTTAATTTTTCAAAGTACAGAATTTTAAAAATCTTTCAATGGGTCAATTTCTAAATGCTGCTGAATGACACTTTGTGTTTGTAAGGGCATTCAAAAATCAAACAAAGAGGTAATTAAGAAGATTTTTTAAAGCGTGAGAAGGATAGAAAAAAAAATCAGGTAATTTTAAATTAGCTAATTTTAAACTAATTTACATGTATAAATATAACCAAGCTAAAATATTACATTTACTTTTGTATGTATATATAACCAAACTATCTTACAATTTTTATCATATCATGTTTATTTTTACTTTGTTTTTCTTATTTATTGTATTTTCCTTAGTCAAGATTGAACTTGCATTATGTAAGCTTTTTTAGGTTTAGGAATATTTTTTACATTCACTAATGATATTTAATTTATGTTTAGCTGATGAAGACATTATGGGATTAAACACAATGTTCAAAGGCATGGTTGTTAACAACTTTGGACCTACAAGATTTAGAGATGAAGCAAGAAGTCATTAAGCAATGAATAAAGTATTTGAAAGATTTTAATAAGTAGAACTTATTTTTTATTGTTGTATTATGAACAAGTCCAAGGACGAGACTTTAGGCCTTATTCTTTTGGAGTAATCTTTGAATTTCATAATTAATTGTTTTGTTTTGATGTTAAACAAAAAAGTGAAGTTACTTTCTACTTAGATAAATTGATAGTTTTGTTTGATTGAACTTGGATCATTTGAAGGTTTTTTTTTCTTTTCTTTTTTTACAATTTTCTTTACTGGGATGTGTTATTACCCAAACCTAATGTATATTTCCCTTTACCTCTGTTTTTACCTTTCACTCTTACAGTGCTTTGTATGTGCTATACTCAATTTTTTTTACTAAATTTTATGTGAAAAAAATGATTTGACTTAATTTCGATTCAATTTATTTTCCATTTTTATAATTATTCAATCTTTGCAGTGAAGTGTCATAGTCTTTGGGTTTTTTCCCCCATTAATTTACATGTAAGGGTTTGCTGTGGGTTGAGCCACATTGTCTAAGGAAGTTAAAACACTTTAGTGAGAGTTATGTTTTGTTTATGTGTCCATATGTATGTTTTATTCTTTGGCTGATTAATTAATTATTTCCCTTGATGTGCTATATCATAATAGGTTGTTGGTGGTTCAATTTTCATCATGATCAAAAGGTGAAGATAGAAATTATTCTTATCAATGATAGAAATTACCCTAATACCTACTATGTCTTCATCATTATCACAAGATGTTGATAGACTTTTTTTTTTTCTTCCCAAACCTCATCTTGCTTAACAAACCTTATATTTATCTATTTGTACCGTATATATTTATCTTACATTTGAAATCGATTCTATAATTCATTTTAACATTTGTATATGTCTATTGATTTTTTATGTATATAATTTTTATGTTAGGTTGTTCTATATAGCTTTTTTAGAATTGTTATAAAATATTATTTCCGTAATTAAAGTTTAACAGTTTAACATTGGTTTATTATAACAATCAGTTAAATTATACATGCCCCATAAGAATTTTAATGTATTTTATTGTCTTCTAATAAGTAAAATGACCCCGCGCATTGCGCGGGTTAAACGCTAGTTCAAATAAAGAACTAATCCTAATAACAACTTGAAATTGAGATAACATTCTAATCCTAATCAACAACTTTAAATAACAAGGGAATAACAATCGGATAGCAATAAATTTGGATGGAACCTATTGGTAACTCCTTATCTGGTCATGCAGCATGCTTATCTTCTCCCACAAGTTCAGGTGTTTTACGCAGAATGGTCTCATCCTTGTCTGAAATCTGAATCATAACATATTGTTATTATTATTTTTTTATGGATTGGTGGAGGGCAATTTATGTTAATGTCTGATGGTGCATAGATTAAGAAACGATAAAAATATTCTTATTTTTTATAAAGAAACTTGAAGGTTTCACATGATCATTGGCATTACACAAAGCGTGCCAAAACAAATGCTTTAGATAAATATGCACAAGATGCTTATCTGCTTTCTAAACTTTATTTGTATCAAATGATACCACATTAATGATATCAAATTCCCAATAAATAAGAGACATATGTGTAAAAATAATTACTCACTAGTACAAGTCTTTCATTTGTTAGTTGGGTAGTTATTTTTTGTTAATATATCTCACACTTATTAGATTTTAATACTGTTTATATGACATCATTTTATACCAAATTTCTTCTCATTTATCTGCATACAATTTATTATTTATTGCAATGTAGTGCGTATAAATTGCTCTTTAACTATTTTTTTTTCAAACTATTTTAAACATTGGGTATTGTGCTGGACATGTCCCATCTGATACTCTGATAATGCCATCAAAGTAATTTAAAATTAGAAATTAGGGCCTAAATAACTGAATTAAAATCTTCTATCCAATTCTTTTTAATCCCATTTTGTGTTCACAAATTAGAACTTTTTAGTTAATTCCTTATTGAACGCCTTTTTCTTATGTCACACACCTAATCTGGTTGTTCAAAAAGCCAATGCCATCATGGAGAGATGCATGTTACACTATGATTTGAGCTCAATTTATCCATGTGCCTACCTTGCATTGTGGATCTTGGAAGTGGTGAATTTCAAGCACTAAAAATTCAGAAGTCATCTGTTTGATTAATGATGTTACTCTTTTCGTTTTATGTGACATCCTGAACATTTTATATATGTGGATCTCTGTTTTCAGGGTATTTGTTATTTGTTACTTCCAGAAAGGATAGCTGGTATTGTATTTTTGAGTTGTGAAGGTGAAAATAGCCGAATAACATCTTTTTGCAAACTATGTTGCAATCTACCATTGTTTTGAAAATATATACCACTTTTTAGGTACTTGAATTTGGCGAAATCGAGTTTTCTATGGTACTACCATGGAAAAATTTTGAAAATTTTTTATAATACCATTTAAAAAAATTCTGGAAAATTTGAAGTAAATTTTTTAAAGAACTCGAGTTTTACGGCAGACTCGAGTTTCACAACAGTGGTACACCATTACATATTTTTAAAATAGTGATAAATTGCTAATTTTTTTTGCTAAATAGTAATAGTGGGCCATTTTCGCCTGTAATTTAATGATATCCTAGCTGTGCCTGTGTATGTTTGAGCAGTAAACATATAAATATGCTAATTTGGTGTCCACCACCACCGTCACCACCACCACCAAATGTTAGCTAATGGAAATATATGTAGATACTGTAACTAGTAATGTCGAATCTAGTCAAAAGTCAATCAACTGTTGTGGGTGAGAAACCGTACTAAGAACCTTGGACCTAAACACCAAAGCAAAGGCAATGAAGCATCCTAAATGGTCAGACAGCTATGACGTCCTAACAGCACATACCTTATCTCATGAGTCATGAATCATGAGTCCTTAAATATTCTGACTTTATTTACATAATAATTATTAAAAACAGTTTTAGTTTGAAATAACACAGAGACAGAATAGTTTTTTTTTTTTTGCCCCAGAGACAGAATAGTTTTCCTCTTTTAGATAGCAGAAGAAATAAATAATTAGTGCAGTGCAGTGATACAAATTTTTTCACATATGCTATGATTGACACATATGAGCATTACACACACTTACACACAACCGCATACTCGCCACTTTTGTACGTATATCGTGACTTTAACTTGTGAGAGATGTTACATCTATAATATTTTCATAATATTTTTACAATAAATCATAAGTGGTTAGTTATTATTGGTTCAAATTTGAATCTAATACTAAGATTACTTTTTTACCCCAATAATAACAACCAATAACACCAATAACAACTTGCCACTTATGATTTATTGTAAAAATATTATGAAAATATTATGGACATATCATTTCTCTTAACTTATAGATTCAGTTCAATAAGTATGCTATGTGTATAAGAGACATTAACTTAATAAAATTAGTGTTAGTAGTGGGTCCATGTAAAGTTATATTGTCCTGTAACCACTTTTGTAGAAAATGATATGAAAAGAAAATTATGACCCTAGGATTGCTCTAAAAGAAAACCAACAAAAATAAAATATGCTCATGATTTGATTCATTTGAAGCTCTTTAGAATACTTTTTTATTTATTGCAAAAGGTATGATTAGAACATGGAATTTTCTTTTCTAAGATTTCAATCAGCACTTTGTTGGACTCTTTTAACAAAGAAAAAAAAAAAGGCAATTCACAAACAAAAATGCAATGTAAGATCATTGCAATACTTTTGTTGTTGCAGCAAATAAAGTGATTAGAACATGGAATTTTCTTTTCTGAAAAACTAAAACGCCACTTTGTTGAACTCTTATTACCCAAGAAAAAAAGGCAATTGGCAAACAAATATATGTAAGATCATTGCAATACTTTTTTCAGTTGCCAACAACATGACTGGAGCATGGAATTCTTTTTTTTTTTTTTTTTTTCTAAAAATTTGAAACAACACGTTGGGGCTCTTTTACCCTAGACGAAAAAGACATTAGCAAACAAATATGTAAGATCATTGCTGATTTGCCATTGCAAATTGTAAAGTCAAATGCGCTGCAAAAAGTTAAAAAGAACACATGATAATAGAAGGACAACTTCTATCTAGCATATGTTCTACATTCAACAAAAGGTTGCTCGCTATTAATTAAAAAAGAAAAAGAAAAGGGAAAGCCTTGTAGTTAGTGAGAAACCAAATTTTATAAAGTTTCACTTTTTAATTATGAACTTAGAGCATTCGCAGCTGAAATGGTATATGTCATATCTTGCCAAGATTTACCATTTTATCACAAAAAAAAATAGTCAACAACTCGCCTACTAAAGTTTTAAAAATTTGCAACACTGCTACAGTATCATCGCAACATTGTAAATCCAAAAATTGCGATGGTACTGTAGCAACATTCTAAATCCAAAATTTATTATTTTATTCTACCTACAAAAATCTACCTCCTCTCTCCACTATCTCATTTTCTCTCTCTCTCTCTCTCTTCATAATACATTATTTTATTATGTTAATATATTATTTTATTGTGTAGATATATTATTTTAATGTGTAGTATAGTAAAATAACAATTGAGATATATATATATATATATATATTTTTTTTTTTTTTGAGAAACAAAAGTTGAGATATTAAGTGTATTGGAAAATAGTAATTTTTTGAGATGGTAAAATAGAAAAGAATGAAATTATCGGATGAGAATGCTCGTACTAGGATTGAAGCAATGGAATATAATATAATTAGAATTATATTATTAACTTGTCAAATGTTAAAAATGCTTTCGTTGTTTGTATTTCGTATATATTTTTATTAACAGTGTTATACCAATTTTATATTTTTGTTATTTTAACTAAATATAATTTTATAAAAAGTACTCTATTAAACCCTATAATTTAAAGGTATAACAAATATTAAATTAAAGTCTAAAGTTTTAAAATTAATAAATTGAACTATATAATTTAAAAAAAAAACACATTAAATCCTAAGATTTAAAAAAATAATATATTAAAATCTTGAATTTTTAAAAAATAACAAATTGTTGCCAAGTGTCTTGTAACCCGACTGACACTTTTAAGTGTTTCCAAGAAAGGCGCTTAAGTTCAAATCTCACTTTCTTTATTGTGACTATGAAGTTATTAAAAAACAAAATTGTTCTAATAAAAAATAACAAATTAAACCTTTGTTGATTTACTTTCTAGTGTTTAACTTAATACTTTTAAAATTGTATAAGATTTTACATCCCTAAACTAAAAGTTTGAAAAGATAAGTCTCTTGTATTTTTTTTTCATATTTATCTTGACTTATCATGTGGTAAAATTCCATTCTTTTTCAAAAAAAAAAAAAAATTCAAAATATTTTTATTCCCTTCTTTTGTGCTGATTTTGATGGGTAAAAAGATTCAAAGCTGACCATCCTAACTCACTTTTTTACCAGTCAAAAAAAAAAAAAAAAAACAATGAACAAAAAGGTTACATGAAAAGGGAACCCGTTTTCTTATTTATCTCAAACTACTATATATATATATATATATATATATATATATATATTAATCCATCTGCTCCAATAAAAAAACATCCTTATTTCTTTGTTCCTCACTCTCTCTCTCTCTCTCTCTCTCTCTCTCTCTCTCTCTCTCCTTGTGTGTTTTGTGTGTGTGTGTGTGTATAAATTCTGTCTCTCTTTTTTTTTCTTCTCTGGAAAAGGGATTAGAAAGATAGGAAGAAAGAAAAAGCTTTTTTATTTTTATTTTTGGTGATAATCCCAAAAGAAAGGAAAGAAAATTCAGAGTTCCTCTCTGCTGTGAAGTGAAAGAGAGTGAGAGAGAAAGCAAAGAAAGAATGACTGTACCTTTATCTTCAAGGCTGTGTTTGCCTCTGACCACTACCACTACTTCTCTCTCTTCTTCTTCTGCTTCTTCTTGTTCTTCTTCATCAGACTTTCCTTCCAAATCCCTGAAAACCCTTCACACTGCAAGCCCCAATTTCAGTCTCCACTCCCCCTCTTCCCCTTCATCTTCTTCATTCCCTCATTCTCAACACACATGTACTCGAAAACACAAACGATCTCTCTCCACACCAACGGTATTTAGTCTTACTCTGTGTGTGTGGGTGAATTTAAAGTGTTGGGTTTTGTTAATTTTGATGTTTTGGATGCAAAAGTTAGTAAATTTTTGTGAGCTTGGGAGGTTTTTTTTTTCTTTGCTTTTGTTTGGAATGCTTAGGCTATAATGGGTTCTGTTCATTCATTGCATTCTTTTGAGTGTGTAGGTGAATTTAGGAGTTGGGTTTTGGTAATTGAGATGTTTTGGATGCAAAGTTTTTAACTTTTTTTTATATTTTTTATGAGCTTGGGGATTTCTTATTCTTAGCTTTTGTTTGGAATGCATAGGCTGTAATGGGTTCTGTTCATTCATTGCATTCTGTCTGTGTGTAGGTGAATTCAGGTGTTAGGATTTGTAAAGTTAGATGTTTTAGATGCAAAAGTTAGTAAGTTCTTATGAGCTTGGGGCCTGGGGCTCTTTCTTGTTCTTAGCTTTTGTTTGGAATTCATGGGCTATAATGGGTTCTGTTCACTCATTGTACTCTTTGTGTGTGCAGGTGAATTTAGGAGTTGGGTTTTGTTAATTTAGATGTTTAGGATGCAAAAGTTAGTAACTTTTTTATTAGCTTGGGGGCTTCTTATCCTTAGCCTTTGTTTGGAAGGCATAGGCTATAATGGATTTATGTTCGTTCATTGCATTCTGTAATTTTTGGACTTCTTCCTTTATGTCAAATGAACCGTACCTTTTCTATTTATTAGATTGGTGAGAGTTGTATTTTCTATGGTTGTAGCTGGAACCAATATTTTAGATTTGTTGTTGATTGGTAATAGTGTATGGTAGCTTGCATTGGAGAACTGGGGCTATGTGCTAATTATGAGATTTTAAATGTGAATATGTAGGTACGAGAATCACATACAAAAGATTGGTAATTTTGTTTATTCAATACTTGATGGACTGAGTTATTAGAAAGATAGGGATTTTTCTTTTGGAAGGGGGGAAGGGGGATGGGAGACTAAAGCATTGCTATAAAAATACATACAGTGATACAGATGAAACTTTTATAGTTTATACATTGAGTATTTTGTGGAAAGACTAAAATATTTTTATGGGGTGAGTAGCCATGTATCAATTACTACCCTCCATATTTGGTGTTGGACATGTTACCATTGTAAACCTTTTACAGTAAATTTTTTGTAGCTTTATCATTTTCCTTTTCTATTATGCTTTAGAATCATTTTTTATTTTTGATTTGAATCTATCCTTTTTGCATATTAAAAGGAGAAGAATCCCATGAAAACATTACCAAAGTGATAATTTCCAGCAAAGTTGCCCCCATAAATGCTAGTTGGGTTTGCAGGAATGTAAAATTATTGATTTGAGTCACTCCCAAAGTAGACTTGCCCTCCCACCAGTTTAAATTAATTGTTAGAAGGTCATAACTTTAATCAATCAAGGGCAATCAGCTGGTAGATTTGTTTACATGGTGGCACCTGTCAATTTGGCCTTAATGTATCTGCTTGCATGGTGCTTCAATAATTCTTTATGTCTGGAGTTTGAGCACCTATAAATTATTTTTTGATTTCATATGTAGTCAATCTAAACAATTGGGTAAGGCTTTGCTTAGTTTGCCATATATCAGATATAATTATCTCTCTGTTACAATGCATAATCGCTTACAGGGAAGTATCAAGCTTCCTGTAAACCTGCTTGGCCTTGAAATGAACAGGGTTGATACATATAATTTGCACTGTATGACCGTCTTTCCACCACCAACATGAATCAAAGCTCATGTTGGTATGAACTTGTAGATCACCACTCTTGTGGGCAGTTGGTTTTCACTAATGATTTACTACCAGGGGCTCTGTTTTTGTTTGCTGGTATAGTGGCTTTGTGGACATATGAGAAGAGATCAAGACATGGATAATTGGAACTATGAAGAGGAGAAGGTGTTTAGCAAGTTTGGTTCAGATGAAGAGGCTGGCAATCAAATTCCAACTCAAGCCCAAACTATTGTAGAAGGATCAGCGGCAGTTCTGATGTCAGAGTTTAAACCTGTTCCAGATGTAGATTATCTACAGGTGTGTAATTATTGTGTTTCAAAATGGTTCTGCAGTTGGACATTTATGTTCTTTATTTTCATTTTAACTTAATTTTACTTTTTTCTGCGCGGGGAGGGGGGTGGTTATTTGAATATGAAAGGGTCCCATCTAATGTCTCTGTTGAATTTGACCTCATAAGTTTTTATTTTTAAAATTTTTTATAAGTAATAAACTTTATTGATAGAGGAAAAAGTACAAAAGGAGAACAAAACAACCAAAGCACACAGGGCATGTACTAAGGTAAGCAAAGAACAGACCGAAGTTAAGAAGTACGAAAACTACATCTATCAAGCAAATCAGACAACGAATTATAAACGAAAGTTATTATTTCAAATGGAGGCTTACTTTTGTGTGACTTTTTACAAA